>CM029612.1:16276432-16876432 GCA_017311315.1 Dendrocalamus latiflorus
AATATACACATGCACACATATACTCAAAGATACTATTTATATAAACAATACCTTTAAAATAAAAATAAATCGCCCCAAGTTCAAGTGGACTGCAGCACAGCAAGCCACACCAACCGAGCTAGTCTCGGTCTCTCTCTTTTTTTTCTTTTCATTTTCTTTTCCCCTCTTTTACGGGAACACTAACCTTGTATCGTGCAGTTCCCATATATAAATCTGGCGACCCTTCCAGAACCTAGAGCTAGGGTTTCGCCTCCCCACCCCGCCCCCTCTGCCGCCGCCGCCGCCGCACCGCGCGACCTCGACGCTTCTCTCGCCGCCGCCGCCGCCGCCGCCATGGGGACGGAACGGAAGCGCAAGGTGAGCCTCTTCGACGTGGTCGACGAGACCTCCGTCTCCACCAAGCTCGGCCGCGCCGCCACCAACGGCGCCGCCGTCGCGGTCAACCCGTCCATCAACCGGTGGACGGGGCGGCCCTACTCGGCGCGATACCTCGAGATCCTCGAGAAGCGCCGCACGCTCCCTGTGTGGCAGCAGAAGGACGAGTTCCTCCGCGTCCTCCGCGACAACCAGACCCTAATCCTCGTCGGAGAAACCGGAAGCGGCAAGACCACTCAGGTATGATATTCCGTACATCTCCATGTATGCGTTGCTTAGGTTATTATGTAGTGTCCTTTTTTGTTGAGTTGTACCATTAGGAGATGTTCTAGGTGCTAGCGATTTGGTTCTATTGTAAATTGGTTAGGTTTTGTTTGTGTTATTGTGTATGGTTGTGCGTAGCTGAGATGAGGGTATTGCTTTTTGTGATGCTCATGTCCTATTGCTCAATTTGTTCTGGGGATTGATTTGTGTTCTGTCGAGCAGATCCCCCAATTTGTGCTCGAGGCTGAAGGCCTGGGCAACCGCTCTATGGTTGCCTGCACCCAGCCGCGGAGGGTCGCGGCTATGTCGGTCTCCCGTCGTGTTGCAGAGGAGATGGATGTTACCATCGGGGAGGAAGTTGGTTACAGTATCCGTTTTGAAGATTGCAGCAGCCACAAAACTGTTCTCAAGTAAGCTTTTTGAGCCCTGTGTTTCAGTGAATAACATGATTAGCTGCACCATCCTTTTGGCAGATTGATATGGAGTGCATGTTTCTTTTCTTTTTTAGGTATTCTGATCTAATCATGTTGTGTTGAACACTATTGCTTCCTATCAGATATTTGACAGATGGTATGCTTCTGAGAGAAGCAATGGCAGACCCACTTTTAGAGAGGTACAAGGTGATTGTTCTTGATGAGGCTCATGAGCGAACATTGGCAACGGATGTTCTGTTTGGGCTTCTGAAGGAGGTTCTAAAGAATAGACCTGATTTGAAGCTTGTTGTTATGAGTGCCACCCTTGAGGCAGAGAAATTTCAGGGTTACTTCAGTGGTGCACCATTGATGAAGGTGCCTGGGAGACTTCATCCGGTTGAGATCTTCTATACACAAGAACCAGAAAGGGACTATCTAGAAGCTGCTATCAGGACAGTTGTGCAGATACATATGTGTGAAGGCACTGGTGATATCCTTGTCTTCCTTACTGGAGAAGAGGAGATTGAGGACGCCTGTCGGAAAATTAATAAGGAAGTTAATAACATGGGAGATCAGGTTGGCCCAGTTAAAGTCGTGCCTCTGTATTCTACGCTACCCCCAGCAATGCAGCAGAAGATTTTTGAACCTGCTCCAGCCCCATTGAAAGAGGGAGGTCCTCCAGGGAGGAAAATTGTTGTGTCCACAAACATCGCTGAAACATCCTTAACCATAGATGGTATAGTGTATGTGATAGACCCAGGGTTTTCCAAACAGAAGGTTTACAACCCAAGGATAAGGGTGGAATCCCTTCTGGTGTCACCGATTTCCAAGGCAAGTGCCCATCAGAGAGCTGGTCGTGCTGGAAGAACGCAGCCTGGGAAGTGCTTCAGGTTATACACAGAGAAGAGTTTTAACGATGACTTGCAACCCCAGACCTACCCAGAAATTCTTAGGTCAAACCTGGCAAATACGGTTCTTACTTTGAAGAAGCTTGGAATTGATGATTTAGTGCATTTTGATTTCATGGATCCTCCTGCACCAGAAACTCTAATGAGGGCCTTAGAAGTTTTGAACTACTTGGGGGCACTCGATGATGAAGGTAACCTAACACCCTTAGGTGAAACGATGAGTGAGTTTCCCCTGGATCCACAGATGTCAAAGATGCTTGTCATCAGTCCAAAGTACAACTGTTCAAATGAGATCCTCTCGATATCTGCCATGCTGTCAGGTATGTCAACTAAGTTATCATGTTGTTCATATATTGCACTTGCACTATTTTGCTCGCATCATTTGCGTATGCAAGCAAAATGTCGTGTTTCTAGCATGTGATCTAGCATGCAGGCTACTGCATGCATGCTACCATTATTTTCTTGTTTCTCTCTTTTATGGCTGTCATCAACAACTGTCATGCACCTGGCTTCTTGAGCTATTGATCAAAATGATCATACAGTTTAGGCTGATGCAGATAGTTGCTGTTTGTTGAGTTATTCTGACAAAGCAAATGGTATCGTCTTGCCTCTTTGCATCTGCTGACCATCGTGGACTTGGTCTGTTGTTACCATATTCTTTCTCTAGTACCCAATTGCTTTCTCCGGCCTAGGGAGGCACAAAAGGCTGCTGATGAGGCGAAGGCTCGATTTGGCCACATTGATGGGGACCATCTGACGCTTTTGAACGTCTATCATGCATACAAGCAAAACAGTAAGTCCATAATCATTTTCATTCTATTTACACTTAGTTATAAGTCCATAATCATTTTCATTCTATTTACACTTAGTTAGCCTTTTCTTCTCTTGACAATCTTCTTTTTGAGAATGCAGATGAAGATCCTCAGTGGTGTTATGAGAATTTCATCAATGCCAGAGCGCTAAAGGCTGCCGATAATGTTAGACAACAGCTTGTTCGCATCATGACAAGATTCAACCTCAAGATGTGCAGCACAGACTTCAACAGTCGTGATTACTACGTCAATATAAGGAAAGCTATGCTTTCAGGGTACTTCATGCAGGTTGCTCACCTGGAGCGAACTGGACATTACCTGACTGTTAAAGATAACCAGGTTGGTATTCTGATGTCGCATCTAGTTTTTTTGCACATGGTGGTGTATTGCAACTTTTGACCCTTCCTTCCTCATCAGGTTGTCCATCTTCATCCCTCGAACTGTATGGACCATAAGCCGGAGTGGGTCATCTACAATGAGTATGTTTTGACCACCAGGAATTTCATCCGCACAGTCACTGATATCCGTGGAGAATGGTAAGCCATTATCTGAACTGAGCTGATCACTTGTGAAGATTGAAGATTTGATGGAGATCTGAACGTTTTTTTGCACTTTGTGCGCAGGCTGATTGATATAGCTCCACACTACTATGATCTGAGCAATTTTCCATCATGTGAGGCGAAGCGTGTCCTTGAGAGGCTGTACAACAAGCGGGAGAGGGAAAGAGCTGCGATTAAAAACTGAAGTTGATGCCATTTTGCCAGTTGCTTATGATAGTTGCGCTGGGGGGTGGCACCAGTGCCTTCCACTTAGCAAGCATTGGGCATCACTGATATACAGCTGCCCCCCACCAACGGCGCCAGCATGATATCTTCCCCATCCTATCGTAATTTGTCAGCATGATGGATGGCCATTATCTACAACATGTCAAATGTTGCACTGCCACTGCGCAACTCACAAGTAATGGCCTTGGAATTATATCTTAGTTTTTCTTTCTTTTAGAAGGTGCAGGTTGTGTTGCAGTTTAGTTGTGTACCAGCCTCCATACTTTGATGGATAAGATATGTATTTGTTTTTGTCGGCTTATTTGCGTTGTTTTGGATTAGTTTTAATGAAAATGTGCTGATGTGCTATTGCTAGCTTAGCGTGACTTGTATATGCTTCTGTTCCGCTTTCGTACGGGTTGCGGGACCAAGAATTATGGCCTTGTTTGGATGGCAGAAATTTCTAGGATTCCAACAGAGTTGAAATTATACGGCAATTCAAAGCTCCCATTGGCTTTCCAGAAGCACACTAATTTTTGTGTACTCGAAAGCATTTGGAAGTACAAATTTACTACAAACTGTAAAATGGCCATTAAGTCGCTTATCGGCTATGCGTTCAGGGTTGAGTTGCGTTTCTGATATGATGATATACGGACGCCATATTGGAGTCTTCTCTGCAACTGGTTTACAATAATAGTAGTCATTGATATGAACTATTTATCCTTGTATCACCCTTCTGGGTTGAACGAAAAAAAAAATGGAATCAATATCCGTGCAACTTATTATCACTGTTCTGTCTCAAGTGTTCAACCCAAACATTTTTTTTCTGATTTCGACAGCCGACGTGCTCACTTACAGTACGCATTTCAACTGCTTTACAGGCATATATCGGCTTTATCATATTCCCGCTTGGGGCTCAATTGATATATTTTACACTTCAAGATATCTGTTCTTGCGCATCACGACTCCCTTTTCACCATCGAACCCAAATAAAACCTTTAAGCTCAGGGTGAAGGAAATGGCAGATCTGGGCTGTGCATGGTGGTTCGCCTGTTGAATTTGCTCTCACCGACAATCGAACTAGCGTTGCTGATACCCTAAAATGCCAACTAAAAATAACACGCACAAGTTTTGCTAATATCCTGCAATGCTAACTAGAACAAATGATACTGAGTATAGTGCGACTGAAATGGCAGTTCCTGCGACAAAATTGTACGAGAGGCGCTTGTTGTCACGGCTTGGTACAAATGCTATCTTCAAAGTATTAGTCAATTCGAAGAGCCTATGGGAAACCTGCGGGAATACATGGTAACATAAGCAAGTTGCTAAGTTGCTGCATGGACTAACCTCTTCAACATCTTACATAGGGAAGATCTACATACCGCAACATATATAGCAGTAGTGAGCATGAAGTTGAGCAGTGGGTAATCTGGGATTATTGTCAACAGCCATTTGGGTTGCCCATTGGGTACCCTTGATCTGCGCGAGTCATCAAAGTAAACAAGATAATTTTCAGTTATTGACAATCTGGAGGAAATTTTCCGGTAGCACAAATGGCAGGACCAAGAGTATTGTGAAGAGAAACAGCAGATGGTTACCTGAGCCAGATATGGAACTGAGATATATATGTTTCTAGTGTAACCTTCCCCAGCCAACTAGCACAGACAAATGAACAAATAAATTAGTCGCATATTCACCAAATATTAGCATAAATTCCAGTCATAAAAAATGGAATATGTTTCACAAAAACGAAACTTACGCGAATAGCGTGAGAGAGCAGCTCCGGAATTCTTGAGTGAAGTTGCGTAGGCAGATGTAGACACTTTTTGAGTACAACAAAAATGGAGCAATATCAGATTTTGCACTATACCATTCGATTTTAACACAATATATACCAATGGATATAAACAATATATTGAAATGGAAAGATACATACGTTATGGGGATCCAGGAAGTATAGGGATGGTATTTATTGTAGGTAATCTTGTCCAGCTTATAAATGTACTCGTACCACAAATACCCAGCCTGTGATCACCATGCAACAAGCTGATCATATCAAATGATGGATGTGTAATAAACAATTTGTTGCAGTTGTTTGGTAATTACCGTTAAAGAAACTGTAACTATAG
Organism: Dendrocalamus latiflorus; assembly: GCA_017311315.1. NCBI lineage: Eukaryota > Viridiplantae > Streptophyta > Magnoliopsida > Poales > Poaceae > Dendrocalamus > Dendrocalamus latiflorus. The sequence goes on from CM029612.1 coordinate 16,282,098, forward strand.
AGGCCTTAATATAGAGTTTAGTTCTTGTTTCAGCTTCTTCAAGTTTTTCCATCCATTTCTCAACCTGTGACATAGATGGTATTTTATTGAACAATTCTGATGATAATTCAAACTTTCTCTAAATCTAAAGATGCAGAACAGCTACATTAGTATACTACATAAAAACAAGTGGAAGGAAACATACAGTTGGATGGTAATAAGCATATAGCATTCCCACAATCCATATGTAACGATCCAGTCCAGATCGGAATTGCCACTCATGCAACAGGGGGAGATCTGGTTTAGAAGGATCAGTATAGCCTGCACACAAGGCAAATAACATTGTTCATCTTTATAGAAGAAAAAATGCATAGAACATCAAAATCACTAAAGGCTTCCAAAGAAACACTGACCTAGAAGAAACGTGAATGGGCTCCAGACTATCTCAAAGACACCTGGGATTTCCCATATCAGGATAACTACCAAGAAGCACATGACAAATTTTATAGCGATCACTGATCCAATCTCATTATATTTGTTCAGAATACCAAGAGCACCATAAACCATGAGGGTAAAAAGGGTGTGCATAGGGCAGATATAATAGAGTGTATAGTCATCATTTAGGACAATGCAACAGAATGCCACAAAGAAATTGAGGCGCCACATCATCTGTTGAAGGTGCAACTATGTCAGGGAAGTTCTACAGATAAAAAGCAACAGTGGGACTAATTAAGAACGCACCTGAGCAAATCGTGCAAGACTGAAATCCTTCCGCACATAATAGTAGGAGAAGTTACCAAATCCAGTCATCCAGACATATGCAGCAATGAACACACGAATTGCATTGTAGATCTCTTTAGCATTGAAGTAGTGGTACATCAAGAACAGCACCTGGAAATTAGACAAAGCAATGCTGAAAACTGGTGCTATGCTAGAGCTAGGACAGAGATCAAAACCTTACTGACTGCAAATGGATGCTCTTTGATTAATCAGCTTACAACTAAGAGAGGTCCAGAAGTGAAGGAAATGGAAGTATACAACTAAGCAGTGCAAGACAAAAAAAAAGGTGCTTATAATTGAATATATATACATTCTCTTTGCATAGTTCTGATACATTAGAGTTCATGCATGTTTGGCAGCTAGCATAATAGCCCGGAAAGATGCTAAAAGGAAGATAAGTATGAAAAACACCTGCATCCAACCCTTCCATTCTTCAGTTTGATGCCTATTCAAATACAGTATAGATTTTCCTGTGAATGCTGACTTGTCTTGGTGGACCTTGAATGAAGTCATAACTGCTACGATAATAAGAAGAAAGTAGAGGAAAAGGAACAGATCTCGGCTGTAATTCTGCAGATACAGGATACCCAAAAAAAGTTAGAAAGTTATACATAAAAAAAGAGAGTGAGATTATGGACTTATGGTACATGTGTATAGATTATACACTTCACATACACTTTTCCCACCATCCACTAATCATCCTACATGTGGGAGTGGTGGGAAGTTGGAAAAATAGTGAGGGAGAAAAAGGTTTTAAACTATTTTGCAAATAAAAGTTGTATGTACCATAGCCACCCCCTAAAAAATGACACATTATGCATGCACCTTCTATGCAGTTTCAGCTATTTTGCATTAATCTAAAAAAGTGAGTAAAGCTGACATGCTCTAAAGAATGGGAATTTTACCAATATGTCACATAGGCACATAGCCAAAATTTAGCACAAGAATAACATATTAAAGCATCAGCAAGCCTAGAATCTAAAAGCTATTTACACTAGATAATATATCATATAAATATATATTATTGCAACTAGTATTTAGATGTGGACATAGATTTCTAATAAGTATCAGCAAAACAGCACCTTCACAGACTCTCCGAGTAGATTTGTACGATCACATATGTAAAAGTAAAGCAGATGGCCTCCAAACTCAGATCTGATCAAATGATAGTAAAACAGTCAGCAGAATAATGCAACTGTAGAAGTATGGATGATTGCGGGATGTGCAGCTTACATTGCCCTCAGTGTCAATCGATTCTCCAGAAGAAGTGTTTGGTCCATAAAGAAAAGTCTGCGGAACCAATTATTTTTGTCAGTGCCTTTGAATCTTGATATCTTAAAACATTTATTGATATGCCATCGAGAAATTATACTTCGCAGACAACCTGAGCATTTGTGATGCGGAAGAAGCATAAAGTGGCTTTGCACCTGCTGCTTGGCCACCCTCCTCCAATAACATTGTTTGATCCTCTCCTATGTTTGAGCTATTATCCATGACTGCTAAATTGACATCTGAGTGTCTACTGACGAAGACAAAGAAACAGAAATTCCAATAAGAGTCCTTCTAGAAAGTTATTGTGATGACAGTACTATACTATTGTTCCATTTAAAAGCAACATGTAATGGTGCAATAGGCATTCCGAGATGAAAGAACATGAAGCCCTGCAAAAGCAAGATATCTTGAGGGATGGTTCTTGTAACACAAGCAGAGATTTCTGTTTCTGGGACAACAATTTAAAAGACAAGATACCCCTTAGCATATTTGAAAACAAAAATCAAGGGTACTGGGATTCTCAGGATCAAGTAACATTTACTTACGCTTTAAGAGAAGCAGCATTCTTCCTATGAAAGAGAACCTCAGCATATGCCCAGGCTGCGAAAACCCAAAGAAATCCCAGAAAAGCAGAAACCTGCCATGAATGCAAAGCAAGTTCTCTCAGTTCCAATAATTGAAGTCCCCAAAAAAACAAATCCTAGTATTTTCAATAAACAAAATAACTACATGTGGGAGAATAGCATCACTTTGTATACTTAATTATGGCTTGCAAGTTGCAACCCAGCCTTCTAAATGTGCTCTTTAAACTTTTAGTAGATGGGTATGGTGCCAGTTAGCTCACCTTGTACTCTTGCAATCCACAACACTAGCAATTCTCCATACTAACTAATTTTCCCATTGAACTTCACACCAACTACCAAGGTCAGGGAATAATCATGTATCATAAAACAAGCAAACCAGCTATCATTCCAATAGGTTAAATGCCCAAATCTACAAAGTGGGTTGGCCATTAAACCCACTCTCATTGCATCAATAATCTTAGCATCTCTTCTTAGAAATTACAACCACGAAGACAACACTGGCAGATCTTAATGGCCTTCTTACCATCTGATATATCCAGATCTACAAGCTATAACAATTTTGGAATCTCCAACCCTTAAACCCTAAGCCCTCATTCACCAATTTTCTAACAGCAGAGCTGAATGAAATTTCCACCCTAGATGTGGTGCTACTATTCCAAACACAGCACTACAGCAGTACTCTGGCCATGGCCACCCTTGATCCTCATCACAAAAAATTTGCCACAATTTCCAATCCCATATTAGGTTAATCCTTCCTATCAGAATGCCCACCGACTCCTAAAACCTAAGAGTAATACTAGTCGCATTAACAATAACACGTAGCAACCAAGCGCGACACAGCCCACAACCATTTCACTGATCATCCCAAAATCCCTCAAATTAGACAACCAGCAGCGTTAAAAACACACAATATGACGCAAATTCCCGTCAAAAATTTCACACGCATGCCAACGCTGCCTCGCAATTACCTAAACCCAGAACCAAACCTGCACTTGCGCGCCCGCGTCGCGAACTCACCCATCCCATTCGCCCGTCTCCGCCCTCAAATCCCCCAACCACCTCGCCAACCCCGCGCCAATTGCCCCCAAAACCCGTGAATAATTCGCACGGATCAGCAATGCCGCACCAGAGCCCGCTGGATCGAGGCGCGATTTAGGGCTCACCTGGCCGGGCGTGACGGAGGTCGAGGCCGCCGTGGCGAACCCACCCGCGGACGCTACCGCCTCCGCCATTTCTACAGCATCCGCCAAGCCCCAAAGCCTTGGCACTCGGATCCAAACCAAGCGAGCGACGCGAATAGGAGGAGGAGGAAAGAAATTAGGTAAGGAAAAAAAAATAAGCGCGGGTTTATGTGAGAGGAAAGGCCACCCCGGTTTAAAGCGGCCGGTGGGGTGGGGTAGTGTGTGGTGAGGTGGATGTCCGCGTGGCCCGCGTGGTACGAGGGAGCGGGAGCCTTGCAGAGCCTGACATGTGGGTCCATAAGAGAATATTTCTAGGTCCCGTAGGCACTGACAGATGGACTCACGCTGGGTGGGGTTCGCAAGTGACGGTGTAACTAAAAAGGATCGGAGTTAGGTCGATTTAGGTGAGAGTTATTTTCTTTTCGAGTACTAGAAATTTGATCTTCCAAGTTCCGACACACAAGAATACACTTTATGAAATGACATGGTTGCCCCTGTCGGTCGCCTAGATCTTGCTGCACCCTGCGGCCGCGTTCGGTATCTTCGACAAGGGCATGTGGTCATCCCTTTCTTATTTGTTTTGCGTTTACTTGTGCTTACGTTTTCGATGATTAGCATATAATACAACTTAATCTGTACTCCATCTTAAAGCAAGGCTAATAATACAGTCTTCAGCTAGCTGTATAGATACTTACAGCCCACTTATCAGCCTATTCATATAGTAGTTTACAGCCAACTGAAGGCTGTATGACCCACCCCTTACTCTCACAAAGTTTTTTGGTTCTTGTACTTCAGCTGGCTGTAAACTTAGAGCAACTCCAACAGTTTGGGATTTTTTGTTTCCCAAATCTTGGAGTTTGGCAACTCTCCAAACGTTATGGCAAAGGAAAAAAAGGTCAATCTCCAATTGTTTGCCATAATTCACTTGGCAAAATCAAAATTGGGCCCACGAAATTTTTTTTGCCTTGAATTGTCATCGCGGCACATAGAATGTGCCGGCAATCCTTGAATACAGGGGCACATATATGTGCCTTGAATTGTCACCGCGGCACATAGCATGTGCCGGCTTTCGTTAGGAAATAAAGGCATATAACTGTCGTGGTTATCTATGTGGCATTCCAAGGCACTTACTTAGATACAAGGGCAAATATATGTGCCGTTTATATTGGTCTGTGCTGTAGTGTATCAAACACAAACTAAAACCAAATGTTTACTGATTATTGAAGAAATCAAATAGCATCAACTAAATTTAATTCGCCGGCGGCGTGGTCTCCCTGGATGTCGATGTGTGGCAAGCAGAGGATCGCCGCCGCCGTCTATAATTCACGTGCTCAGCCTCAGACTTGCCGCGCGCGGGAAGAGGCCGGGCGGCGCGTGTGGTCGCGATGCGGAGTCGGGGCGAGCGCGCATATATCCGCGCCTGGGAGGGAATTTTCCCAAGTTGCCAAAGATGGGGAGGAGGGATGGGAAACTGTTGGAGATTGTTTTTTGTCAATTTGCCAAAAATTCAAGGATAGGGAGGAGGGATAGCAAACTGTTGGAGTTGCTCTTACAGCCCACCTCTCTTCTCTCTCCTCCACCTCAGCATACAGCCAACTAACAGCCTCTTATTATACTTGCTCTTAGATTTCGATGTAGGGCCACCCAACTTCCTGCAGCTCCGCCTCCCGAAGCTGTTTCACTGTTCCAAAAGTAAAAATAAGATAAAAGGTTACATATACATCTCGTATCTTACTTCTCTCGTCTCCGTCCCGTTACATATATCTCTTTTATTTTTCTCATTGCTCGTTCTCTCTTTCTAAAATTTATTTTTCTAGTTACTATTATATATTTTTAATTAAAAATCATCAGTTACAGCTAATATAAACATGCTCGTGGTATATAAGAAATGGCTTCCTTATTTCGTCAAAGCATCCGAGTCTGTAATAGATCGTTCTTCTGTTAGTATCTTATTCGATGACTGTTAAACTGCTGTAACCTTTTGTCGGTGATTCAGTATGATTATTATTTATCACTAGCAGAGTAAAATTATCGCCCTTAACCCGCATGTACAGAACGTTATAACCCGCCAGTCATTTGAAGTCAACTAGGCAGCAGATAATTGGCCCGAGCCGATGCCAGCCATACAAACACATTTCCTTTTCTTTTTCCTTAGGGACGCGGTGGAGAAGTTGGAGTGATGTTGGCTTTAGAATTTATAGACCAGATCGTGCTCGAGCGTACTAATGCGTTTACATCAAAGCGATAAGCTGATAGTAATGGTCACTCTTGTGAAGTTGGCGGCTTGCACGACGGTTATGAACTACACGCTTTATTATGCCAACAACGCGTTCAGTAAACGGCTCTCCACTTAGGGAGTACCGTGCGCTATGTATTTGATAAATGGAGTAAGGATTAGCCTTTATTTTTGGCTTTTAGTTTCTGCTTTTGATTCGAAAATGAATGATCTTTTGAAACAGATTCTTCAAATAGTTTTATGAGTCTAAAACTGTGTGTGTCATCCACGTCGACGTTTTTGCCGTTCACCGTCATGTCAATAAATGTAAACAAAAATCAATAGTCGCAGCCTAAAAAAACACCCCCTTTTCTATGTAACTAGATTGTTTTCACTTTTAAGAGTCATTGTTTCATGGTTCTAAAGCACCAACGAGGGCGCATATAGAACTAGCTTAGTCCAGCAGGTCATGCGGGGAATTTCCCCATTAGAGACAGAGCAGGGGCAATCTCCCCCTGCGAAGGAACAAGGATGGGCCCCGCTAGGCTAGCGGGGCAAGGACGGGGTCAGCCTCCTCATGGGGATCCAGTAAAAATAAAAATATATAATAGATTATAGTTTTATAATATGGAATATTGTCTTCTTTTCTTATATATTTGGACTAAACCTTGAATCTATATGCTAGGATATATATTTTAAAACTATATTTTGATATATATATATATATAATTATAAATTAATAAACAAAGTCATTATTTTTAAAATAATATAACATATTTTTAATCCCCGTGAGGATCTCTGTGGGGGTCAGGTCCCTGCGGGGACCAGTGATGGGGGTAGGCTCCCCTCCCCCGCTAAGCTTGGGCTGGGCTAGTGGGGATCGAGGCGGGGCCATTGGGGCTTCTCCCAAGTCCCCTCAGCCCCATTGCCACCCCTAGTCTGGGAAGGGAGTGCAGATGCAGGCTGTGTAGCCAATGAACCAAAGTAATATGTGTAGCAAGGACTTGAATGTTAAGGCAACCAAAATAAGGCCTTGTTCTTTTAGGCTTTTGAGGTAACTTTTGGTTTCAGCTTTTCCAAAAGGTGAAACAAATGGGGCGGCTTCTCCATGCCACTTCTCGAATCCGCCAGTGTGTGCACCATCTGCGTTAGCGTCTCTGTCGTCCACCATCGTCTCAAGAAACACAGCCAAATCATCAGCTGTCGCATAAAAGAACATGGCCTAAGTCAACTAACGCTTGTATCATCGTATCCGATCATTCAGGGGTGGAGGCAGGAGGGGTGCCTGGGTACACCCAAAAATTAATTTTTCTTTTCAGGAAATCAATTCAACATTTGGGCCATATTCGTAGTACTTGTTTGGTGTGCACCTTTTTTAAAGCCCATCCCACAACGAACGCTCCGCTTGTGCTCTCCATAGCCCAAAACCACCTCGCTAGCTCACCAGCGGGTCTAGCCCACCTCAATTTCCAAACCTAATCCTCCCCTTCTTTCAACGTCTTGCACGAGCTCGTTGGCACATTCAATGCTTACGTGCGGGTGTTGGAGCTACACCCGAGCTACATCATCTTCGACCGGTATAACCCGTGGACAGCCAATGTTGCCAGGAGTCTTAGCATCCCGCGATTGTTCTTCCACGGGCTGTCGTGTTTCTTCTCACTCTGCGATGCAGGGCCGGTCCTGACATTTAGGGGGCCTGGGGAGAGATAGAAGTCGATGCCCTTTACTCAAACACAAACACATTTTTATATCAACTATTAAGCTAATGTTCAATACTACATAGCAAATATTCATGGCCTCATGTTACTATGTGCTCTAAAATATACATAAAAACACAGAAATCATTTTTGGTGACAATCCAATATCCCATTAATATTACTTATAAGCCTGAGAAAAAGACTTGAATGGTTCTGAAACCGATAGTAGTGTTTGAAGGAGTATATTTTGTATAGGGGATTAGGGGTTATACCAATCATAACTTTCAAGTAAAGTTAGAAAGACCTGATAATTTAGATATAAGATCATATTTATGTTGCTGCCAGTCCAATGAAAATTTTGTTCGTAGAAGAAAAAAACACTGAAATCCCATAAGAGCAAGCAGTACAAAAAAGAAGCATGTGTAGTCGAAAGGAAGGATATCCACATAGATACATCATGCAGTTCTTACCATTCTTGCTCAGTCCAGAACTTGAACCTTTTCCAGCTTCCGAAAAAAGTCAAACAGATACCCAAAGTAATTACCGGTGACCAGTAGAGTATAAACAGCCATAATGAGTGGATAGATTTTGTTGAAGCTTCTCCCAAAGAAAGGAACATCATCATCAATGTTCCCCATCCTCTAATAGTACAAGAGATGATTTGTCGAGCAGTTAGCTGGGAGATATTTATCAGGTAAGCAGTAAGCTTAAAAACAGAGGCGGCAGAACTTTTCCATTCAATATGAACTGTTAGCACCTTGATACAAGAATATCAGAATTCCTACACTCCGCATGCGCAAAGGAAAAATTTATCCTCGATCCACCTTCCCTCTAGATAATCCACGCCCCAGCGATATCGGTGCCGGTCCCATGGCCGAAGAGGATGCGGAGGAGCGTCGACTTGCTGGCGCCGCTGGGGCCCACGACGGCCAGGATACAGGAGCTGGAGACGGACTAGGCGGTGAGGTTGAGGACACCCCCCGGCGGCGGCAGGGTCAGAGGCGGGGGAGGAGGACAAGAAAGGGAGGAAGGCGGTCGTGGAGGTGCGGCGAGGGGCGGGGCAGGACCGCAGGAGAGGTTGGTGACGGCAAGTGTGTACTGGCGAATGGCGGCTGGGATTAGGGTTACGATTGGGGCGCGTGAGTGTGGCGTGGGGGGACTGGTGTCTGGCGGGCTGGGGCGTTGGGCATTTGGGGCGAGGCTGACCGGCCGATTTCAAAAGCATGCAATTTTTTTGACCGAGACACTATTTCTTTGTTCACCACCGAAAGCAGCAAAATTTCGGACGAAATATTTTTCCCTGGATGTATATATACATGGGCTTAGGCTAGGGGCCCCTAGTTTTCATGGGCCCTAGGCGGTTGCCCCTGCTGCCCAGGCCCAGGGCCGGCCCTGCTGCGATGTCAATGTCGCCGTGCACAGGCTTCACGAGTAGATAGCCACAAGTGACAAGCAATAGCCGCACGTCGTGCAAGGAATGCTGACGCTTGTAAAGGTAACCAACGTCATGGCCTCCGACTTCTTCAACGTAGGTGTGAGACGCTGTGTGACAAGGCCATGGTAGCCATGCACATGATTGATGGCATGGTGGTGAACAACTTTTTAAACCTTAAAGCCCAGTTCGTCGAGTGATATGAGGTAGTGCTCGGCAAGCTAGTGTGGGTGCTTGGAACGTTCTATTTATACAACCGGGACGCTGAGGCCATTGTATCACATGATAACAAGGCCGTTGTCGACCAGCGCTCAATCATCATATACCCTATTAAAATATTTTTAGCTCCGCTACTGTGATCAGATCTATATGGTGAAGCTGTGCAAAAATAATTAGACTTATACACGAGCTAGTACAAGACCGCTGTTCTCTGAAAGAAACCCTAGCCTGAGGACCTAGGAAGGTGTACGTTCAGGCTGTTGCAACTTTCAATCGAAAGAGTACTAACACATTAACAGTCTCTTCGATCAGCGGCCGAACCGAATCCATCCACCTGCCTTCCACCTGCCTAGCTCCCCCTGTCCCACACCAATTTCTTTTCAGGAAGACTTCGTTCTCTTTTAGAAGAGCTGGAAGTAGGGTCATTCTCAGAACTGCAAGCCTGGAAATGACTGGTTCGCTCCTAAGAGTTTAAACTTCTAGATTATAACTTTAACTATTAGTTTTTAGTTAAACTTATACTGTAGTGGATATTAGTTTTTTGAGTCATTCAATTAAAAAGTTAAAAAAACGTTATGTCGTCACAGATAATGCAAAGGAATAAAAAGAAAGAGGAAAGACAAAACGCCGAAAAGCCAAAAAACCAAAATAAACCGAAATGAGAAGCCGGCACATTCCAATAGATTTCTGGCTTAAATGAAGTGAAAGACAAAAAAAGTCAAAAGCTGAAGCCTTTTGAAGTGGGGCCTAGATTTTGGAGTTGTTCGTATATTTGGCACGGCAGCTACATTTTTTTTAAAAATATATCTTCTGAACGTCTGTATTTACAAATCTATTCCCTCATTGAGCTTGGCAGCAGCGGCAAGTGACACGTGTCACCTGCTGCGCTACCACGCGGCAAGACAATGTGTCGAGCCGGTTGGGGCACGATAGGTGATTAATTAGTATTATTCATGCTTAAATTAATCACTGTAATCCTCCTGCCGAGGTGTGGTAGCTCGGTAGGACCTATCGAGCAATGGTTCCTCGGTAGGTCCTATCGAGCTATGGTAACATGGTAATTGACACACAAGATTAGATTTATAAAAATAAATATCTAAAGCTAAATTTGAAAAAAATAACTACAGCGAAAGATATACGAAAGGCCTGTTTGTTTCAGCTGTAGATTCTGAGAAGTAGCTGGTGAGTATCCAGCTAGTCAGAATCTGGAGAAGCTGGATAACCCCAGCTTCTAGCTACTAGTTCATTTTCTGGATTCTGTAGCTTCTGGCTACTTAGAATCTGGATGAAAATCTGGACTGTTTAGGGGAGCTGCAGATTCTAGGAGTAGCTGCAGCTGCCAGAAGCTGAAACAAACAGGCCTGAAGGATCCTGATTTTGCAGGTTCTGTCTTATCAAGAGCCAACGGGTTTCTGGCCTTGGTCAAAGTGCAGCAGCGTGCAGCCCGGCGCAGCCCAGAGTCTTTGTTCAGATCAAATGGGCCAAGAAAGGTAAAAACAGTTACGAAACCCTTATCATCTGTTATTAGTGAGCAAATACCGAATTTACCTCTACGAGGTCTTAGCCTGTTGCAAAGAGAGAGCTATTTATGAATAAAAAGAGCTCACCCTTTCTCATATACTTCGTCTTATATTATGCCTGCGTGGTTCTTGAGTGATTGATTTATGTCAACGCTTAGGGCATGTACAATGATATGAGCTAGTTACTAGCTCTAAGATAACTTCTCCAATGATATTAACTTTTAGCATATAGCTCATAACATAAATAGTCCCACATGATATCCTCATATAATCTTGGACCTTCTATTAAAATATGAAATAATATGTTTAGAGCTCATAAATCACCATTGGACATGCCCTTACCGTAATTCAACACAGCTGATGGTTCTCAAATCCGGGTACATCGTTCAATGTGTTTTGATGATTAGATCAATTCCATTTTCATGAGTATAATCACAGATTAATCTGTGATGTGTTTGCATGATCCGTTTCATTGCCCTCATGGCGGCCGAGCGTTGGGAGACGATCTCACCGAGGAAGCCTACACCGATCCTTCCCGGAGTCTACACCGCACAAGAATGGTGATGAAGGGCCGGACTTCTCTGGCTCCTGGTGTGTTCCAAGCCCGTGAACTCGGTCGCCCTTCTCCAACAATAGCAGATCGGCGCACACCATTAGAGCAGCCAGCATCAGTAAAATCCTCCACCAAGCCGTATGTGAGTTTGATCTAATTCCATTAACGTTGATGTAGGATCGTTGACGGCAATCAGAGGGGGGGTGAATGATTGCAGTGCACAGCGGAAGCTTTTCAAAATTTATTATTATTCTTAAACATGCAAATCACATAAGTACAAAAAAGGGCAATATATATATATATATATATATATATATATATATATATATATATATATATATATATATATATATTTGTTACTGTAGAATCTAATTAAAGACACAACCAATGATTAATTACACTTAGCTAGCCATATGAATCAACTAGTCATGTGAAGTAACTAATCATGGGAGATATTTAAAAGTACTAAACTCACTGCATGGATGCCATGAATTCTTCACGTGAGGCCATGCACAAATTAACTTGTTACCTTTTTGCTCTAACACAGGTGGTGATCGGTTCGGCTGAAAGCCTCATGGCTTATGACTGAAAACACTGTAGCTGGCTGAAAAAAGCACTGTAGCTGACAGAGGCTTATTTACCATAATTAAATTTAAAAAAATTTAAAAATAGAAAAAACATATTAGCCCATCACGTATAATGTAAACAAATACGAGGAAAAAAAGAACCGGTAAAAAACTCAAAAAAAAGCCAAAAGTTCAGAAAAAGACGAAATTTATGAATAGTGCAAAAATAAGCTGAAGCCAGAAGCTGAAGTCATATTGATCAGGGCCACAATGAGCTGCCCAAGAGAAGACCTGGTACCGCACGGGGACTTGTGAAGCTATTGAGTTGTCACAAAGACTCTTGCTTCATTTGGGAGATGCACGACAACCGAGAGAACCACGTCACGCTAGAACCTACTGGTGGACGCTGGTCTGCTTGCCGAGAAGGAACCGTAATGCTCTGCTGCTTTCGCCGTGGGAAAATCTCATGCAAGCACACACGAGACCATGATGGATGCCGACAGAGCACGTGAAGCTACGAGACGCCGCAGAACCCGCTTCAGGACAGAGAGACAAGCACACGCTATCGCAATTTTTCTCTGGAAAACCAAAAAGCGGTGTGTCCCCCAAAAAGCTGTACCGAACAACTCGGCCAGCCCTCCCTTTTATTACGTGTGACAGAATCCGTTTTTCAAACAACTCGGTCACACCTCCGATACAAACACGGTGTGGCCTCCGAAACCAAATGAGTCTCAGCTCTAAATCCTAATACCACTCGTCCAACTGAACCTAGATTTTTTTTTAACTTAACTAGACTTTTAGCCCACTAATTTTTAAGGGACCCGAAACCCTTCCTAACATGGGTTTTTACACCTCCGACTTTTCTACTCATCACGTGTTGAAGCCTCCAGGACCGCACCTCCTGTAGCTTCTTCACGCACCATCCACCTTTGGTCTCCATGTGCTCCAGCGTGAGCCCGACCACCTCGTGACATCCTCGACCGCCCGGACCTCAGATTTCCCCCTCCTAGTCCCGGTCTTCCTCGTCACCGACCATGATCGTCTCCACGCCCAACCTGCACATGCAAAGACCAAAGAATATTTTCCTGGCACAAGTTCTCACCAACTTGACCGATATTAGTCCACGCACACACGCACACGCCTCGAATAACAATACTAAGCCATGTTGTCAATTATTCATCATCATAAAAATCCTAGACCTAGCCACATGGTTTAACAATCTCCCCCTTGATGAATACATTGACAACACCTCAAGATTGTATGATGAATTTGCTTCAAATAGATATAAGCGAAATACTGAAGCTGAAAAAGCATTTCAAGCCACAAGTCTCAAATCTCTCCCCCTCAACACAAGAGAGCAAATTTCTCCAATATCTCACAAAGCACACCAAAATCTCTCCCCCTTTGGCAATGTAATCATCAAGAACTTTCAAAGTAGAACTATTCTTAAAGAGAAGCAATGAGAATAAAAATCTAGAAGCTTTGTAGATTATCCAAGTCACTTTGAATTGATTTAGTAATTTAACCAAGCCATATTTTTGAGTAGAGCTATCTAGAACATATAAAGCCATATATCACATAGCAATGTCAAAACAAATTTTTAATATGATTAAGCAATTTATGTCAATGACAGGCATCTCAAAAATGACCAAACCAATTATAGAGAGCACAATGAGATATCACAACGAAAAGTCAAAACCTAAAAGTGAAGCAAATTTTAACTCTAGACGAGCTAGCAGTCTCATGTAACAACTTATTGCTCCACACTCAATTTTTAGGCATGTGGCATGCTTGTAGCATACTTCTTTTCATAATGACATACTTTTCTTCTTCCTTTTTTTTTTGATGATGGCATGCTTGAAGCATACTTCTTTTCATTTTTGCGCACTTTTGTGCCTTTTTTGTTCACCATGGCATGCTTGAAGCATACATCTTTTCAATTTTTTCTTTATATACTCTTTTTCTAATAACATGCCAAATTGAGTGATCATAAGAGTTGGAACATGAAACATGCGAGCCTCATAACCAAGAGTTAAAATAAGACTCACAATCAAGTTAATCCTTTTCGATGGACATCGCAAAGTAATAACTATAATTAATCTAGTCAAAATATTCCGCCATGTCATATTTTTAATTTAAATGTAGCAATTTAATTATAAACAGTCCTGATCAAAGCTACACAACATATGAATAGATATGATAAAGAGAGCTCTACTACTCAATTGATTTCAATGACTTGGATTTGATGAGTTATTTGACAAGGATAATAAACAAAGCTTCCGAAATTTTTAAACAAAAAGCTCCCCCTCAGAATAATCCCATAGGATGCAACATGCCCAACCCACTTCGCAAAAGAGCAAAATAAGAGGAATCAAGTGGTTTTGAAAGAATATCATCAACATGAGAATCCAACTCGATAGGGTGTAAGACTACTTCACCTTTTCCACATGGTCTCTCAAAAAATGAAATCTCTTGCAAGCCATTAAAGAAGTGAAGAACCATCAAGTATTCCAAACAAGCAATAAAGTACAAGACTGGAATGCAATCGAGCTCATGTTCTTCATCCTTGTCAATTGTTCTTACATCACAGGAAACATCGGTCTCGCAGTACTGGGGTTAGTGAAATAAGATCTAGGAATCCAGTACTGAGACACACGAACTGGAGCAACAAGGCTAGAACCAAAATCACGTGCATGTGAATGATCGGAATGCCGAAAAGAACGTGAATTATTTGAATTAAATCCCAATCTAGCATGTGAAGAAGATTTAAAGCCATCATAAAAGTTCTCTAAAAACATAGTTTTTGCATTTGATCTAGGAACAAAAGAAATTGCACGTTTTTGTCTTAAAGCATTCAATCTATCCTTCTTCTCTTTCTTAGCACGCCTAAAGCAAAATTCATGTAAGTGACCACCTCTTCCACAGTAGGTGCAATGGAATTTAACATAATTAGAATTCTTTTGAGATAATGAGCTAGCACCTACATTATTATTTGATGAAGTTTGCACAAAGCCAGCAGATTTAAACACAGTTTGTTTTGGTTCAGATTTTACTTCAATCTTTCCAGATTCAAGCAACTTAACAACCTTAGGAGGATTATTCTTGGCATGCTCAACGAAATTAAATCCTAAACCTCGGTTTTTCACACTTGTTTTTGACTTGTCTAGAATCATATTCAAATTTTTCTTACCAAAAGAGAATCTCTCTAAAGTGTCCTTAAGGTACTCATTTTCCTTAGCCAAAGTGGAACAAGCAGTGCATTTAATAGGTTCATTCGCAAGATTCTTGGAAGCACTAGATTGAGCAAATCTTTCTTTTTCAGCGAAATCATTCAATTGCCTAGTCAAAGCATCAATTTCAATATTTAACTTAGGACAATTTGAGCAAGACATGTTCTCATGATAAAGCATTTGTTGAATAGATTCTTGAGATGAATTAAGTCTAGCTTCTAGCAATTCACAATTAGAGCAAGCTTTAGATTGAACATTTGAAATACTTGACTCTAAACATGTAGAAGAACTAGATTTGAGCTTTTCAATTTCATCATTAACAAGTTTTAATTTTTCATCACAAGAGTCATGTGTCAATTTTAATTCATCAAATTTATCAGTTACATCTCTAAGTTGAACCAGGTTTGATGCACTAATAGATCTAGCAGACTCCAACTCAGAATGTAAAACTTGACAAGACTCACATGATTCATCACCAGGAATTAAAGCCCTAAGTCTATCAATCTCAGAAGTTAAACTTTCAACAAGACAATTACTTTCTTTCAATTTCTTTTTTGTCTTTTTCAATTCAATAGCAAGTTTAATCAAACCATCTTCAAGCTCATCATATGACGGTCCTACCTCATCGGGATCAATGTAGTCGTCGTCGTCGTTGTTGCTTGCCGTGAAGCACATACTCGTGAAGTTGTCATTCTTCTTTTTACCAAGACCAAGAGCTTGACGTAGCCGCCTCTCTGATGCCATAGCAACCTGCTCTGATACCACTTGTAGGATCGTTGACGGCAATCAGAGGGGGGGTGAATGATTGCAGTGCACAGCGGAAGCTTTTCAAAATTTATTATTATTCTTAAACATGCAAATCACATAAGTACAAAAAAGGGCAATATATATATATATATATATATATATATATATATATATATATATATATATATATATATTTGTTACTGTAGAATCTAATTAAAGACACAACCAATGATTAATTACACTTAGCTAGCCATATGAATCAACTAGTCATGTGAAGTAACTAATCATGGGAGATATTTAAAAGTACTAAACTCACTGCATGGATGCCATGAATTCTTCACGTGAGGCCATGCACAAATTAACTTGTTACCTTTTTGCTCTAACACAATGAGCTGCCCAAGAGAAGACCTGGTACCGCACGGGGACTTGTGAAGCTATTGAGTTGTCACAAAGACTCTTGCTTCATTTGGGAGATGCACGACAACCGAGAGAACCACGTCACGCTAGAACCTACTGGTGGACGCTGGTCTGCTTGCCGAGAAGGAACCGTAATGCTCTGCTGCTTTCGCCGTGGGAAAATCTCATGCAAGCACACACGAGACCATGATGGATGCCGACAGAGCACGTGAAGCTACGAGACGCCGCAGAACCCGCTTCAGGACAGAGAGACAAGCACACGCTATCGCAATTTTTCTCTGGAAAACCAAAAAGCGGTGTGTCCCCCAAAAAGCTGTACCGAACAACTCGGCCAGCCCTCCCTTTTATTACGTGTGACAGAATCCGTTTTTCAAACAACTCGGTCACACCTCCGATACAAACACGGTGTGGCCTCCGAAACCAAATGAGTCTCAGCTCTAAATCCTAATACCACTCGTCCAACTGAACCTAGATTTTTTTTTAACTTAACTAGACTTTTAGCCCACTAATTTTTAAGGGACCCGAAACCCTTCCTAACATGGGTTTTTACACCTCCGACTTTTCTACTCATCACGTGTTGAAGCCTCCAGGACCGCACCTCCTGTAGCTTCTTCACGCACCATCCACCTTTGGTCTCCATGTGCTCCAGCGTGAGCCCGACCACCTCGTGACATCCTCGACCGCCCGGACCTCAGATTTCCCCCTCCTAGTCCCGGTCTTCCTCGTCACCGACCATGATCGTCTCCACGCCCAACCTGCACATGCAAAGACCAAAGAATATTTTCCTGGCACAAGTTCTCACCAACTTGACCGATATTAGTCCACGCACACACGCACACGCCTCGAATAACAATACTAAGCCATGTTGTCAATTATTCATCATCATAAAAATCCTAGACCTAACCACATGGTTTAACAGTTGATCGATTCACTGTCTAGTATAAGTAGTACGTGCTAATAGATCAAGTAAACTTGACACTGCTTGGAATAAAATCAATCTGTTGATTACCTCCGTGCGGCTCAGTTTGATCCCGCACGTATGGTACACGGCCACGACGGCCAAAGCACGCACGGGATGGCCGCTCGGGCGCAGCCTTCTTGATGCCAGACATGGCACAGCACCACTGGAGCTCACCCACAGAAAGACAATGTGGCTTGAATCAACCCCTACCGGACGGATGGACAATCGCGATGGCGTCGCGGTGGCCAAGGCCTGCTACCGGATGGAATTCTGCCACTGGGATCGAGCTTCATGCACACCGCCCCTATCGGCCAGGCGCGCCTGCCGCGCGCCCACCGCCGCATTGATGCGCCACTGCGCCCGCCGCGCACGTCGTCGCCATGCGCTTAGTCACCGCGTGCTGCACAGCAGCACGACGCTGCCGTGAGTCACGCCGTCAAATGACGCCTTCCCGCCCGGTAACCCATGGTACTACTACTATGTGGTCTGACCACTACGGTCACTTCACCTACCGGTCTAATCGGCAACATGCCAGCGGTCAAACTGTTTTGCCTGAAAATTTCTAAAATTGATTTAGCTAAAATGCAATCTTTGCAAAATCAAACACTCACTCCACAAATTTTGTAATAGTTCATCACAACACTATTCTAGATCTTTTCACATGGTCCTTCAATTTAAAATGTATTGGTCATTTATGAATTGTACTTGAACATGTCCAATAAAATTTCATCTTGGTGCAATAAAATTTCAGATTTTATAAAGATTCTGAATTGACATTTCCCCCCTTCTCATCACATATTGCGAGTTCTTTGAGTTTTCTTATGACTTATAAGATGTGTTCATTTTCCTCATAGAATTGTACATTCATTTATGATTTATCAGATTGTACTGTGATGATTTCTTTACAGAATACTGCTACAAGCTATGGTATAAAACTATAAAATACTTCCTCCAACCGGTCGGACGACGTTGGTCCAATTCGTATTGACTATTGAGTCCCACTGACTATGTTAGTAGGTTTATCGTGGATTTTCGAGATTCGATCACCACCTCTAGTTGCTGCACGACGTCGACCGCGTCCTGGACGATGTGCGCCCCTACCTCATCGCCGACGGCGGCGACGTCACCGTCGTGTCCGTCGAGGACGGCGTCATCTCCCTCAAGCTTGAAGGTAAACCAGATTTCTCGCCTTGCGTCCATCAAGAATTCTTGGCCAAGATCCTAGCCGCGACATCAAATCGTACTATGCTTACTACGGTTTCGTTACAACATCTAGGGGCGTGAGGGAGGGAGCTGCCCCAGCTCAACGACGACGATGGAGATGGAGATGGGCATCGAGCGCGTGCTCAAGGAGAAGTTCGGCGACGCCGTCAAGGACATACGCCAGGTGTTCAATGGGGACCAGCCGCCTGTGAGATCTGGACCTGGCCGCATACCTAGGTCCAGCCGGTTTTTTACTCCTCGGGCCACAGGTCCACATGGGCGGAACACAACCAAGCCCACGGAGCAACGGAGCAACAACCTTATAAGTGGTACTGGGCCTTCTCCCCCCAAAAGACTAGTCCAATGGGTGGGGGCTCCCCCACACTTATAAGTTGTGCTTTCTCCTCTTCCACAACCAATGTGGGATTATTCCCAACAATCTCCCCCTCACACATTGGTTGGACACATCTACAACCATGAGGTCCAAGGAGGTGTTAGGCACCTAGGCTCTGATACCAAATGTGAGATCTGGACCTGGCCGCATACCTAGGTCCAGCCGGGTTTTTACTCCCCGGGCCACAGGTCCACATGGGCGGAACACAACCAAGCCCACGGAGCAACGGAGCAACAACCTTATAAGTGGTACTGGGCCTTCTCCCCCCAAAAGACTAGTCCAATGGATGGGGGCTCCCCCACACTTATAAGTTGTGCTTTCTCCTCTTCCACAACCAATGTGAGATTATTCCCAACACCGCCGGCGGAGACAACACCTGAGGTCCAGAGCACTCTCGTAGTATTGTCTTACAGTACAGTGTAGTGATATTGGAGCGCTCACTGGGTGGATGTTGCTTGCAGACGGTGAACGGACACCTGGACATACTGCGGCCGGCGATCGCGAACTACGGCGGGAGTGTGGAGGTGCTCGCCGTCGACAGTGAGGGCTGCCTGGTGAAGTACGACGGACCAGAGTCCATCGGGAGCGGATCAAGGCGGCCATCAAGGAAAGGTTACCGGACATGATCACCAACCTATTGATTCATCTGGTAGACTTGATGCCGCTCGTCGATACAGCAAATGACAAGTGGAAATGCACACATAGAAGCTTGGTACTACTGGTAACTGGTAGTTTTCTGAACTTTTTCTTAACGGCATGTATTGAAACGCACCGAGTTTTCGACGTACGGATGTTCATGTCTCAATGGATTTGCTTCGATGTTTGCTTAGGCGCTATCGCAGACACAAATACAGTGAAATGATTGTCACCAGATTGAGGGTGACAATTTACAACCAAACGATCGTGCCGTCAGAAAATCTGCCCACTGTTGTGGGAGATTGTCCGACAGTATCCTGAACTGAAGTGTAGTTTTGGGGCTTGAGTAGCTCCAAAATTTCAGCCTAGTGACTAGTATCTGGTAGCAGTGGCGGAACCAGGATTTGGCTACGCCCCGGGCTGAACTCTAACCACCTAAAACTAACGCCAATTTGTACCCATACCACGATATAAAAAAAGTATATCATAATTGGCTAATTGTATTATTGATATGAAACTTGAGTTCAATACTAAACAACCAAGCATAAAGCATAATACGAAGAACATGGCATGATCTCAAAATACAAAAATGTAACATAATAGAGATACAATTTGAGTACCTAAATTACGATGAATTGCTCTCTATCCTATCCTGTCATTTCTTCATTGATAGTTGGACATGAACCAGAACCTGTAAAGACAACATATGAGAGTCAGTAAATCAAATATGTGTATGAATAAATATGAACAACACGAAGTCTATATTTATAAGAAGCTAACTTACCACTAGCACGAGATAATTGTTTCTTACGTGACCTCATCCCTTGAAAACGCTCTAAAATCTTATCATCATTAATGTTTGCAAATATGTCTCGTTCAATATAGCATACCATAGTATGATTCATCCACTCATCATTCATCTTATTCCGTAAATACGAGGATTATTTTGATGCGTATTACTAGCTCCTGTTTCTGGTGTTTCATTGGATTGTGTTTCCGTTGAAAAATACGATGACAATGTCTTCGCCCGCTTCATTTTGTATTAACTAAAATAACTCCTAACTTCATTTTTTTAAGACATAAAACACATAAAACCACATTTTAGTATATCAGCACAAACAGAAACAATCATGTCACAGTGAAATCACATTTTAATACAAGAACTGCTACTGAATTGACAATGGACATCAGGACATTTCAATTCAACATTAACACAATCCTGCTAAAGTGCTAATCATGCGTCACATTTTAATACAAGAACAGTGAACAGCTACTGATTTCACATTTCAATTTCAATTTCAATTCATATCTAGCAAATAGCAATATTAGGCTCTATAGCAAACTGTACCTCAGGGGCTCAGGATATTCCCAAATGGCCAAATCCCAAATCCCAAATCACTGAATCAACGATCTGCAGTCAGCCAATGCAATGCAAGTATCACTTTATCACTGAATCCCAAATCACTGAATCAGCCGAGGCTGCCGAGCGGTCGAGCCTCAGCCGGGGAGGGGCGCCGACGCGCCGTCGCGCTGAGACGGGTCGGAGGCCGGGCAGCGCCAAGATGGGTCGGGTCGTCGGGAGGCGGGGCGGGCCGGGCGGCGCCGGGAGGCGGGGCTGGCCGGGAGGAGCCGGGAGGCGGGAGGCGAGGCTGGCGGCGCCGGGAGGCGAGGAGGGCGGCGCTGGGAGGCGGGGCGGGCCGGGAGGCGAGGCGAGGCGGGCGGCGCCGGGAGGCGAGGAGGGCGGCGCCGGGAGGCGGGGTGGGCCGGGAGGAGCCGGGAGGCGAGGCGGGCGGCGCCGGGAGGCGAGGAGGGCGGCGCCGGGAGGCGGGGTGGGCCGGGAGGCGCCGGGAGGCGAGGCCCGCGGCTCAGGGAGGCGTGGCTGGCCGGGAGGAGCCGGGAGGCGGGAGGCGAGGCGGGCGGAGGTCCGGAGGCGACGAGGCGGAGGCGGGAGGCCGGAGGCGGCGCTGGATCGGTTGCGGGGCGGTGCTGCATGAGCTAGGGTTTCTCTGATCTGAAATCACGCTGGAGCTGGACGGCGGGGCGGGGCTGGAAATCACGCTGGAGATTGCGGGCCGCGTGATTGCGTGTAGACGGTGGGCCGCGCGCGTGAAGGACGTGGGCCGCGCGCGTGACGGAGAGACCGGTGGGGCGATGGGCCGCTGAGTTTTTGTAGAATTGTGAAATATATATGGGCTACCTGGGCTGAATACTAATAATAACACCTCGGGCTGACCTGGGCTATACATTACAATTTTTTTCACGCCCCGGGTTGAAGCCCACCTTGCCGGGGGCCCAAATCCGCCCCTGTCTGGTAGAGTCTGTTCATATTGGTTGTGGTTGATGACTTTTGGCTAAAAATAAATAGTAATAGTTGAAAGAAGTAGTTTTTAGAATGAGAGGACGAGTGATGGAGAAAGTGAAGGAGGGATAAATACGTGAGACGGAAGTGAAAGGAGTGAGATGCGTGATGCCTCTGTGACCCTCGCCTTATCTCTGGAGCGAGACAGAAGCGAGATAAGTAAGAAAACCGCTTCGAAAAATTAGGTGTTCATATAAGCAAAAACTAATATAAACAGTCCGTAGACTCATGCTACCAAATAAATATTTTCTCTACCATTGTGAGGTGATGATAAAAGTTAGTGAAATTTAGATACTTCCGTTCATTCACAATGCACATACAGAGAGACACATTATTTAAATAATATTTAATAGAATGAGACTATACATGCTCCTATTAGATACTACTATATCTAATAAAAGTAAGTATAATATAATTACATTAAATATTACTTAAATTTTACGTCTCTTAGGTATAGACACCGGACTAATACTGTGGAACAAGGGAGTATATGAGATTATCCTAAAAGAAAACTGCTATACTCTTTGCCAGGCGAGGCCTAGTGGACCATTCCTGGAAGGTTGAGAGACGCCTGGACCGTCTGGTGCGGCTGTTCTCCAAAGAGCCCAGAGCTTTTTGGGCCGGAGTCTGACCGGCTGAATTGCGCTGACCCAATCCAGAGCAACTCGTCTACCACTTAACCAATCTGCAGAAGTGACAACACTTCTGCAGTAATGTTACGGTACCACCGCTGTGTAACAACAGTGTTCCGGCTCTATATACTCTTCACGAATCTTCGGAAGTCGTGCACTAAAGATACTACTCCAAGCCCATCATACGTATACAAAACAAAAAAAAAATTAAATCTAAAAATGTTAGTGTTATTGTATCATATATACCTTTAAATGGCACACAATAACTAATTAATTACTTTTTTGGTATTAAAGCGAATGTATAGAATAAAAATATTATAATAGTATACTTAATTTCCTCAGTAAACTTATATATGTCGTTTCTTTGTACGAGAGACTTATATTGCGAGACCGTTGGAAGAGGGGCTATATGATACTACAACTCCAGTAGCACTGTAAGAGCACAGCACGCCGCAGGCATAAAAGAACACGCTCCATCCTGATCGGGTCGAGTCTAACGCTACATCACACGATCCATCACATGAGTACATGGCATGGACTGACGGACATGCACATGCTCCTCGCCCACTCTCAACCCATTTTTCATAGACGGTGAACGATCAGTAGCAGTACATTTGCTCCGATCTAATTGATGGATGCCTAACTGTTCTACTCCGACCCAATAATAAATGGCAAGAGCGAACATTTTTTAGTAGCGGCAGCATTGGTTGTTGCCTTGTTGGGGCACGGAGCCAGCAAGGTCAACCAAGGCGGGTTCTTGGATCCCATCCTGACCGGCGTTTGCTCCTAGAAGGCGGAGACCCATGCGATCCAGCGCGAGCGCCGCACCTACAACCGATGCGTAGTTTATGGGACGCGCGCGCGTACTCCGCTCCATGCACGAGCGAGTGGAAATGCACGTGAAGCCCTATGCGGTTTTGGGGATTCCAACAAAATATTTGGTAGGAATGGCGCTTGGATCATCCCGTTTACAGCGCAAAAGCCCCTTTATTTCCGTTGTGGGGGTGGACTGGACTGGACTGGACTTGGATGGAACGCATGGCGGCATGGATGAAGTGACATTTTCACAGCGGTAACAAGTTTCCCATCGAATCCAAAACCATCAGCCAGGAGTACTTTCCCAGAATTTTCAGCCTCATGGGCGCGTAAGGTGGATGTGACCACGTCAGTATAATGTTTGCGGGATTTCTTCATGTTTGAAATGAATTTTGGATATATATAGCCCTTTAAACCCCCGAAATTCCAAATTTAGCCCCTATAGCAAAAAATTTCCATATCTGACCCCCTGCCCAAACGCGCGATCACGTGGGGGCGACACGTGTCTGGTCGTGCGGTGTGGTACCGCACGACCGCACTGTAGCTGGGTCGTGCGGTACCACACCGCACGACTCCACTGTTCACCGCTGAAATGCAGAGAATCTCGCGGTCGGGACGTCGGTCA
The DNA here is from genome assembly GCA_017311315.1 of Dendrocalamus latiflorus. NCBI lineage: Eukaryota > Viridiplantae > Streptophyta > Magnoliopsida > Poales > Poaceae > Dendrocalamus > Dendrocalamus latiflorus. Next base: position 16,306,116 of record CM029612.1, read on the forward strand.
TGCGGTCGCCAGAGAGGAATCGTGTGCTGGGGCCGGTGAACAGTGGAGTCGTACGGTGTGGTACCGCACGACCCAGCTACAGTGCGGTCGTGCGGTACCACACCGCACGACCGGACACGTGTCGCCCCCACGTGATCGCGCGCTCGGGCAGGGGGCCAGATATAAAAAATTTTTGTTATAGGGGCCAGATTTGGAATTTCGGGGGTTTAGGGGGCTATATGTGTCTAAAATTCGTTTGAAATGGGGTTGTAAAATGCATGCAACTGAGGTATCTACGAGAAATTCCTAAGAAATTGTTTTGTTTCACTAAAACTTACGCGAAATTTGTGCACTCCAAACGGGTCCTCAAGGCTCAATTGAAACGTGTATAGAACAACCATGCACTTTGTTTTTAGAAAAATATTGCACTCACCTTCTCATTTTAGAATTTCAACGTAATACAGCTTGTTGTACAATTATACAAGTACCCTAAGACATAACACAAGTACCACGACCTCTATACAGAGGTGCAAATCTAGTCCCCAATTCAGCAACTCACATATGGTGCTTTGATTTTCCATTTCATCCCACACATACATTGAAACAACCCTAAAATTCAAAACTTGTTCGAATTTCTTTTGAGTTTTGATTTCTTTTGATTCCTGGCCCAATTCAATACCTTCTCCATCCCCTAGCGATTCCCCTCAATGACCCCACCACTCCCTACATCCATTTGTGCAAAATCCCATTGGTTGTCACTGTTTTCCATCCGACAAAATATCAGACGACGTCGTGATCTTTTCTTCGCCCCTCTCTTGATTCTTGGTCAATCATCACAATAGCTTTGTTAGACGCTGTACTCCTTGCTAGCCCCGCCCCTGACACCCTTTAGTTACCCCTTGACTCACAGTGAAGCTACCGGGCTGGACTTTGCCACCACCTCTCCCCTGCTTCCCAGCCGACCTCCTCTCGCCGTAATTGCCAACCACCGCAACACACTATTCAAAGGGACACCAAACTCAAAGCACCACATCACTTGCCGACATCCCCACCGCCCTTGCCGAACATGGCCAAAGCCACCCGAGCTCTCTCATCCTAGCCATGCGCCAAAATCCGAGCGAACCCCTCTTCTATGCCGAACCGCCCTAGCTCACCTACAAAATGCCCCAAGCCCTCCATTGAGTTGCATAGGCCCCCAGGTAAGCCCCAGACACCCCAATTCCTCGCGCCGCTGTTGTGTCACCGTCGTCGTCGAAAAACCTCAAGTAAGCCCAAATTTCAGTTCTTCCTATTCGATTCATCACTTTTCAATTGCCTACTCCTATAGCATCCTCATGACCCCAGGAACTCAAACAAAGCACCGCTATGGTCCGCCAAACCCCGTAGCTCGTCGGCCACCACTTCCTTGTTCGGCCAAAACCATCCCGCCATGGACACACCAACGCAAGCCACCATAGGCCAAGCCGGTCATTCCACTGTCACCAAACTGTCCCCAGGAAGCTTAATCCACCATGCAAATTCCCTATTATACCTCCTACAGCTCCGGTACCATGAAAGTTTCCCGTGAGTTCCCTACCTTGCTGCCAGCCACCTCTTGGCTTCCAGCCGCCACCAACCCCAAAAAGATTCCCTTTAGTCTCTTGTGTCCGTCTATGCCATCGGCTACCCTCGAAAACCACTGTAATCTTGCCATTTGCCATCGCAAAAATCAACTCTGTTCGACTGCTACAGTAACCGCGAGAGGAAGAAGATGAACAATACCATTTCAGTTTCCACTGTAGAACCCGACACAGTATAAATAGTAACTGACTCGGTATGAACAGTACCCAAACCTACATGAATAGTAAAAACCCGATGTGAACAGTAGCAATACCCGTTACTATTCCTCAAACCATAAAATACACATATACATCTGTTTCATCTATTTCAATCCCATCTACCCTAATTCCAGCTCCGTTTTCCCATGTTAGCCACCGATAAACCCAAAACCACTTAAACATCATTTTAAACCCTAAAACCGATACGGTCCAAGCTTTTACCATACGCTAAAACCTATACATGTACTCGCCTTAACCATTGAGCCGTAAAGTCTGCTTTCAACTATGCGCCTGAATATACTTTAAGGAAACCCTAGCCAGTCAGATGCTACTTGAAATCCATGTCTAGTACAGTTATAGCGATTACTATTCATCGAAAACCGGGGAACACATATTCAACTAGTTCAACCATCTTGAGCCCCCTAGTCAATCCGGGGGACCACCTAAACCCTAACCACCCAACATATTTTCTTTGCAGCCTTTGATTATTTTATTGTATTTTGTTCCCAGCTTGCAATCTGCAAAGCAGGAACTCATCTGCATTCGTCTTTTGTGCAAGTATTCGGACCCAACGAGTTGGTCAATAGAAGAACTAAAAGAGTAGTCTAACATGAAGATTGTAGTGAAATAATTAGAGAATGGACAAAGAGGCAAGTCACATGTTTTTTGATCATGTTGAACCTACAATGTTTTAATTATTTATTTACAGTGTTGTCATTACTATTATTTGCTTAAAAATAAATGTTTAGAATGCATGATATTTAGCTATGTCCTACCAATAGAAAAGCCATATTTTATTTGATTGCCATATAAACCTTGACAAGCGTTAGTAATAATAAATTACTATAAAATATACCATGGTAGTTTAGGAAATTCAACTATTTTACACTTGTAGTGGTAGTGCCGAAGTGCAGTGGGTTATTAATTTTTGGATGGTTACCCACTTGATGAAAAGTAAGAACTAAAATCTTATATTGAGTAAAGAACATATTGATCGCTCAACCACAAGTTTTGACTTGTAAAGACTTGGTCAAGTAACTGCTCAATTCAATCTAATATTTATAAGGTGTTAGGGTTATAGATACGGTAGGTCCAATCAGAATTGGGATATTAATTCAAATGGCCCGACACTATGAGAACTATCACCTACCGAATTAAATACGGTAGGTCCCGCAAGGTCCATCACCTATCTGCTAAAAATGGTAGGTCCCGCGAGGTCCATCACCTACTAGGTAAAGACGGTAGGTCCCACGAGTCCATCACCTATCGGGTAAAACGGTCAGTCTCATGAGCTCCATCACCTGTCGGGAAGATACGCTAAGTCCAAACAGAGTCAGGTCTAACACTGTAAGGTCCATCACTTACCGAGTAGAGACTAGGGAGAAGAAAGCAGTGAAAAACCTTGTTATCTCAACTTAGTCACATGCAACATGGGCTATACTGGACGCCTCATCACAGATAGTTTCATCGAATTGTCTGTGTTATAATTATCACAGACAGTTTTACAAGCGCGCTTCATGTACCGTCTGTGATACCCTATTATCATAGACGATTCTTGTTAATAACCGTCTGTGATATTTCACAGACGGTTATTAAAACTAACCATCTATGATAATTGAGACATCGCATATGGTTTTTAATTAGAACCATATGTGATAGTTCACAGACGGTCATTAATATAAACCGTATGTGGTAGCTGTGTATCACAAACGACTTGTGGTTGGAACCATCTGTGATATGCTTCATCTCCCCGATGCACGCATTCGATCGTTTTGGCTCCCTTCGATTGTTTCGGCTCCTAGATGCATCTCTTCTTCTCACGAGTCGGAGGCATTCCTTGTTGTATAAAAATGATCGCCCACCACTAGAGATTAATCTTGTTTGAGCACCTCGCTAGTCGGCTATCTCCCTTGTCTTCCTTGTCTCTCAAGTATAAATAAATGGTTCTCTATTCTTCCTTGTCGTTGGCATTGATGGCCAACCTAGCTATCCTGGATGAGCACCTCGTCAGCTGTACGCTGGCAGATGCTGCGAAAGGACACTGTGCCAACAACATCTTCCCTCCTATGTCCAATGATTTGCCAAAGTAGTTGAAAGTCACCCTTCCACCGTCTTGACATCCTCCTCCGCCGCGTCTTCCAGTTGGTCTCCCACTTCTAGCGAGCTAACCTCGCCATCGACGTGGTCCTCCACAACGATGTTGCATGTCTTCAAGAGGCTTGCCGTCGCTTGGAGTGCTTAGTCGAGGCAGTGGGTGATCGAGTCAACCTCGTCGAGACCCCTCAAGAAAGGGAAGAGAGCATATGGGCTCAATTTGACCTGATTGTTCAGTCAGAGGGTATTCGGGAGACACTCAAATGAGTGCGTCAATGGGTAGACACATTTTGGGCTTCGTTCGCTGATGATCCCAAACCGTTCGATGTCGACCACCTCGCCTATGAAGTTTTGAAGATGGAGATTGCATGCTACCTCTGACATTAGAAAAAACATCGAAGCAGTTATGTTTCTACATTTTTTGTTATCTTTTGTCAGAAACGATTGGCGATGCTATTTTAATTTGGCATTGTATGTATGTATGTATGTATGTATGTATGTATAGTATAAATAACAGGGGCACCATGGTGCCCGGGCTCCATAATTGAGTCTTTTCATCTATGATTAAGAATTTCCATCCATGATTGATTCAGCATGCTAAATCAATGACTTCTTTTCCAAATCGATGCCTTTTTCGAATTAATGAATGTTAACAGGTTTGCCTGATATATTATATATCATTGCACATGCACACATATAAAAGCAATCCAAAGGTAAGGAGGCTTGGTGCCCAGACACCATAGTGCCCCATTTTAGCGTCCTATATATATATATATATATATATATATATATATATATATATATATATATATATATATATATATATATATATATATATATATATATATATATATATATATATATATATATATATATATATATATATATATATATATATATATATATATATATATATATATGTGTGTGTGTGTGTGTGTGTGTGTGTGTGTGTGTGTGTGTGTGTGTGTGTGTGTGTGTGTAAAATCAACCAGTTGGTCTCGGTATAATGACATGATGGCATTACTAACTGGTAAAAATCAACTAAGTAATACATATTTACTTCTAAGTCATTACTGAATTTGCATTTATGTATATAATTTAGATTTTAGAACCGTATTTATCACATTCTACTTTAGAACCGTCTGTGATATTTATTCGCAGACGGTTATTAATTCGTACCATTTGTGATAAATAATTATCATAGACGATTCGTAATAATAACCATCTATGAAATCTACATTATCACAGATGGTTATTAATGTGAACCATCTATGATAGTGCAAGACCACTGACAGTTCGCGGCTGGACGTGTCTGGGATACGCCACGTTATTAAATGGCTAGCCATTGGGTCCCGATAGATCTCTCTTCATTGTGCTGCATTGAAGGAGACGACCGGGTTTGGAGAGTTTGGTGAAAGCATACCGCTTGCAGATCTAACTCTTGTAGATCTATTTATGTCTTGGTGATTAAAGGTTAGTACATATTTTCTTCTAATTATATGCCTTATAATAAAGAGAGGTGATAGCTAGGTTTAGATCTAACTTAATTGGTAGTTTGCTCCAATTTAAGAATGAGTCACTACTCCTTGTTTACTTTAATATATTCTTGCTTGATATATACATTGCTTCATGAATAATAGTACAAAGCTAGCAACTTAATTTAGATATGGACAATTTATTATAAGGTGAATGCCAATTATGTGTAAGTGTTAGGCTGGCTAGTTATATAGTAGCATTAATAATCTAATTTAACACTAATTTGTTACATGCATAGCATAGATGGATCGAACCTAGATGTACGTTAAGAACCGTGTGAGTGAAGAGTACATTAATGGCGTGTCTACTTTTAGAAGAGTGGCCGAGCAGGATATGTTGAAGAAGGGAATGGAATATATGTACTGTCCATGCATTGAATGCGATAATCTAAAGATGTTTATCAACTCATCACAGATCGAAACTCACTTGATTCGAAATGTTTCAAAAATGGGTATACATGTTGGACTAGTCACAATGAAGAGAAGAATATTATACAGGAAGATAATTATAACATCATTGAAGGAGACAACGATATGCCAGTTGTGGACTGTGCTTTCAATGAGGATAGGTCGCATAATAAAAATCTAGATTAGACGCTATGTGATGCAGAAGTAAACTATAGTGAAAAAGAGTTTGGTAAATTCAAGGGCATGATGGAGGACTTGGAGAAACCTTTGTTCCCAAGCTACAAGCCGCAATACACAAGGTTGTCATTATTCTTAACTGCCAAAATTGAAGACAAGCAATGTTTGGTCTAACAAGAGTTTCACGGCATTGTTAGGTCTCCTAGAGAACATCCTTCAAGAGAGAAACGTGTTGCTGAGAACCACCTGCCAAGCTAAGAAGATTCTTTGTCCATTGAAAATAGAAGTACAAAGAATATATGTATGTCCGAATGATTGTATTCTCTACCATAAAGAGTATGTAAAATTACATGTTTGTTTGGTGTGCAAAGCATCCCGATACAAGCATAAAAATGACTCCGATGATGGAAAGGGCATCGAGGTGAAGCAAGGACCTCCTACTAAGATGTTGTGGTATCTGTCTATAATTCCCCGTTTGAAGCATTTATTTATGAACTGAAAGGATGCAAGATTGCTACGTTAGCACTCGGAGGAGCGTAAGAAAGATAGAATGATAATACATGTTGTTTATTCTGCCCAATAGAGGAACATCGATAGGATGTTTGTAGATTTTGGTGTGGAACCAAGGAATATAAGGTTTGGATTGAGTACAGATGGAATAAATCCTTTCAGTAACATGAGTAGTAGACATAACACCTAGACCGTGAATGTATGCATGTACAACCTTCCTCCTTGGCTGTGTATGAAGTGGAAGTACATTTTGATGTCACCACTTATCCAAGAGCTGAAGCAATCTGATAACGATATTGATGTATACGTAGCACCGTTGGTGGAATATCTTGTGACACTGTGGAACGAAGGGGTACATGTATGGGATGTGAACAAACGAGAGAATTTCACTCTGCGCGCCATGTTCTGCACCATCACTAATTTTCCTGCCCTTGGTAACCTTTCGAGGTTAAGTACGACAGGAATCAAAACCTATCTACACTGCTTAGATTATACCGAGAGTATGTGTTTGAACAACTCACTTAAAACTGTGTACATGCATCACCATAGATTTCTTCTACAGTATCACCCATACCGCAAGATGAAGAAACTATTTAACGGAAAAAGAGAATGACTTGTTACTAAGACCTTTTAGTGGGAAAGAGGTCTACGGTATGGTCAAGGATATCGATGTTGTGATTGGAAAGGGGCGTAAGTTGAGGATCCATCAGAAGAACATGTTGAAGAAGAAAGCAGTATTTTAGGATTTGCCTTACTGGGAACACTTAGAAGTTTGTAATTGCACCGATGTCATGCACGTAGAAAAGAATGTACATGATAACTTGATTGGTCTCTTACTGAACATTCATAACAAAACAAAGGATGGTGTAAACGCATGGCGTGACTTGGTCGCTATGAAAATTAGGACCAAGTTAGCACGATAGAGACTGATAAAGGCCGGACAAACCTTCCCCCGGCTTGCTACACTCTGTCTAAGTCTGAGAGAACTGAATTGTGTCAGTGCTTGTATAGTGTGAAAGTTTAGTCCGATTACTCTGATAGAATGAAGAAACTTGTTTCCATGAAAGATTTGAAATTAATTGGTATGAAGTCTCATGACTGTCATGTGGTAATGACATGACTGCTTTCTGTTACAATTAGAAGTATTTTCCCAAATAAGAGTCGAGTGACAATCATGAGGATGTGTTATTTCTTTAATGCAATTGCTCAGAAGGTCATCGATCCCGATGACCAGATGCTCTGCAGACTGAGGTGGTGACGACTCTATGTCATCTTGAAATGTATTTCCCTGCATCATTTTTTGAAAAATCATGGTCCATCTCATTGTCCACCTTGTGAAAGAGATAAAGATATGTTGCCCTGTGTTTTTACGTCATATGTACCTGTTCGAGAGGTACATGGGAATTCAAAAGTCCTATGTATGCAATCGATCTCAGCCGAAGGGCATCATCATCGAAGGTCATGCAACTAAAGAGGTCATTGAGTTCTGCATCGATTACATGGCTCAGGTCGAACCAATAGATGTGCCTGTATCTCGTCACGAGGGGAGGCTAGAGGGTATTAGGACCATCGGAAGGAAAGCAATAACTTCTAATCTGGATACATACACTCAAGCCCATTTCACAGTCTTGCAACACATGAGTGAAGTGTCCCTGTATATTGAAGAGCACAAGGACATACTACGCCAAGAGAATCCATGCCGGCCGGAGGTTTAGATCATGGGATAGTACAACTGTTTGTTCAACGAATGGTTGAGAGTGCGATTCACTGGGAGGTGATCAAGTGAAATGCTGCAATTGTTGGCAAAAGGCCAAAATTTACAATTATGACATGGCAAGGATACGACATTAATGAGTACATATTTTACACAACAAATCAGGATAGAAAGAGCATAATGCAGAACTCAGGTGCCTGCATAGATGTATTTTGTGATGAGCAGTTTAGTACCACTGACCCAAGCTCCTACTACAGGCTTGTAGAGAAGATTTGGAAGCTCAACTACGTAATTTTCAAGATCTCTCTATTTCGGCCCCGTTGGGTCCAACTCCCACAGGGTGTAAAAGTCGATAACTAGGGCCCACTACTGTGGACCTCGAACGCGTAGGATACAAAGATGAACCATTCATACTCATGAGGCAAGTTGTTCAAATTTTTTATGTAACCGACCAGGCAAATAAGAAGTTCTATGTAGTTCTTCACAGAAAAAGAACGATTGTCAGAGTTGAGAATATCGTGGATGAGGAAGAGTACAATCAATTTGACGAGTTGCCTCCATTCGGAGATAGCACCAGGCTAGAGGAAGAACCAAGTGATGACATAAGCTACATGTGTGTCGACCATTGTGAAGGGCTTTGTTTAAAAGGAAATAGCCAAGTGTAATGATCCCACACGGCGAACACCTATTTGGAAATTATTCCAATGTAATTATAAGAAACTCGGCATGTAATTAAAGAATTATTCTATTGTAATTGATTTAGTAATTAAGAAATGATTACATGTGTGATTGTATATGATTGCTTTTTTCATAGGGCATGGTTAGCATTTTTTGAGGCTAGCCAAAAAATAGGAATCACAGACGATTCCATAATATAATCGTCTGTAATACAACATCATAGACTGGCGATTCTATTCTAGAACTGTCTACGATATGGTTTATATCACAGAAGGTTCTATTATAGAACTATTTGTGATGTGCTTTATATCATAGATGGTTCTATTATAGAACCGTCTATGATATTAACATCACAGACGGTTCTTTAATAGAACCGTCTGTGATAGTTTCTTCTATAAGTAGCACCCCACTAGGGTTTGTGCCCTTACTCCTCACTTGTGTGCCCCTGTCGCCCATGTGCCGCCTCCTACCCAATCTCCACCTCCCACGTAGATTTGACACCGCCTCCCTGTCTGGCCGCCTCCTGGTGCAAATCTGCTATAGGTAACCTCCCCGTGTCTCCATCTTCTCAAACCTCGGTTACCTCAGCCTCTTCATCCCCAACCACAACGATGTCTTCACCACCAACGTCCTCAGCCACTTCTTCCCCAACCACAACAATGTCTTCGCCACCAACATCCTTAGTCTCTTCTTCCTCTACTAGTATTACTCCCCATCGATATGTAAGTTAGCAGTTTATCTATGTGCTTGTTAGTTACCCGTGAGTAGTTTGTCTATGTCTTAGGATTTGGATCTAGGTTTTAGGACTTTACATAGCTGGTACATGGAGAGGTCTAACATGAAGCCAAACCAGTACAGTGGATTCCCCGTGAGATACATGAAGGCACATTTTCTCCATGACTTAGGCTACTTCATCGTGACTTTTGAAGACTTATATTTACTATTCAACCACAACGAACTCGATGCCTCACTTCTATGATACTGGACACTGTAAGTGTACTGTATAATCAAGTTCTACATTCACATAATATTGATAAATGTCATAACTCATTGCTTATGTATAGAGCCATGATCCAACAAGTCCGGCAATGGCGACAACCGGTGGGTTTCATTGACCCACACAACTCTATTGTAGTATTCCCTTCATTTGCAATGGCAGAGGCTAACTTTTTGGAATCACATAGGTCGTTCAGTGCTTACGTTGCGCAGGGAGGGAGACACAAGGAATCTAGTGCCACACTACAACATAGGACACGATTTCTAGTACCCGCTATAGCACAACAATCCTACATCACACTCCGATGTTTAGGGAATGCTCTCTGAATTCTTGATAGCGGAGGTCATAAACAAGACTGGAGAGTTCTACCCCGGCGATGATGATTAATTCTTGAAACATTTGATACAATTGTAATTAATCAATTGTGCTTAATCAAACAATTCATTCAAATGTACATTATTTAGTCATTTAATTCATTTGTGAGATTTGTGTAATAATTATTGTGTGCTATATATGTGATATTTTTGCTCGTTTTTAGAGGGCATGGCTAGCATTTCCTAAGGTTAGCCAAAAAACAGGAAATAATATAGATGTTCAAGTAGCTATCACTGATTGTTTGTAACAATAAATAGCTATCAAACTGTCTATGATAATAACAACATAGATGGTTTTTAGAAAAATCATCTGTGATATATGAGGTATCACTGATGATATTTAGTATTAGCCGTCTATGATATGTAAGATATGACAAATGACTTTGTTTGAGAACCGTCTGTGATACATGACATATCACAGACGATTTTTGGTATTAGTCGTATGTGATATTAGGATATCACAGATGGTTGTATTTAAGAACCGTCTGTGATACCTTAGATATCTCAGATAATTTTTAGAAAGAAACCATCTGTGTTTTAATTATCACAGATGGTTTGATAGCCGTTTATGATAACCACCTATTATCATAGATATATAAATTCATACGGTTCAGAAACTATCTGTGATGATGGTTTTGAACCGTCTGTGATGACCCTTTCTGCCGTAGTGAGACCTGATAGATACCTTAGCTCATCATATATCGTTATGTAGGAGGCCACGCCATGTATCCTCAGAATCAGGGTTGTTGGCTCCATTCTCGTTGACGCTGGGCGGGCCTGCCAGGGACGTTGGTGCACAGTAACCAGCTAGGGATTGATTTTGTAAAGCTCCAGGTGGATAGGATTAATGATGTTTTTAGGACCATCCGACTGGAGAGGCCCCAAACAGAGAAATCATGACAATAGAACATTCATCCAATGGCCCAAGAAGGACATTACCTTGGACCCGCGATCTCTACACGACCATGCCTGTCAAACAGAACCCTCTATGACTCCACCACAAGCTCCGCTTCGCAAGTCCATTGTATCGGCTCTCGTGGAGGCGACATTAAAAATGTATCGCAAGCGAGGCGCTAAGGCCCAACCAAAGAAGACTAAGCCGCCTCTTGAATCTTGGAAGTACCAGCTTAGATTATTGTTGGTTTCCGAGTCACAATTACCTAGCCTTGGATTGGCTTGCAGGTCTTTGCATACCTGGTACATGCAGATGTAGAATAGGAAGCCAAACTGGCAAACTGGATTCACCATGAGATACACGGAGGCACATTTCCTCCATGACTCGGGCCACATCGTCGTGACCTTCGAATATTTTTACTATTCAATCTCGATGAACTCGATGCCTCACTTCTACGATGTTGGATACTGTAAGTGTACTGTACAATGAAGTTCTATATTTATGTAATATCGATAAATGTCATAACTCATTGCTTATGTATAGATCCATGATGCAACGAGTGCGGCGATAGTGACAATTGGTGGGTTTCCTCGACCTATACTTGGTCTCTGAGCAATCCATCAATGCAAACACATCCTTTGTCAAAGAATACATAATGACGGGATTGCTTGCTCACATTGACAAGGAGTATAACCTGATACCCTTCAACTAGTGGTAAGTGCTTCACTAGTTTTCATACATGTTTCTGTTGTGGTTACAGACCACACAGAGAGAGTGTGTAGTGGTGGAGAGTTTAGCAAATGAATGTCTTAGGCCTCTTTCCTCATGGCCTATGTATTATATCTCTACATCCACATGGGGAGTGCCTTTACAATTATACCCTTACACATGAGTCCTCCCCTTAGGGGTACCTATGTCACTATACATGTCCCATTCTGGGCCTTACACTCCCTTAACAGGCCTGCTGGGCTTAGGTGGGGGCCACCCCTACAACAGGAGCCTCTCATGGTGAAGGGCTTCACGGGCCGAAGCCATGTTGCCGAGCCCTTTGGCCCCCTCCGTCCCTGCGGCCTGTGAGCTTTTTCAACGTTCGAAGCGCAGTGTTTGCCTTATTGCTAAGGCGTGACGCCGGGCGGCTTGTCGAAGGCTTCGTCACCCACCGAGTCCTGCCGTGGCGGGGTCGAGTCCGTCGTCCGGAGTGGAGATGTTGGCGGAGTCAAATGCATCGGCATAGGAGGCGGAGCGGGTCGTAAGCCATCGCGCGAGCGCGTCTCTGGCGTCGAGCGCCCTTGACGTCAAACGACTGCCAGCCTACCCCGCGGGGCTTGGTTGGCGCGACGCGAGACTTGAGGGGGACGCGGTGATGCCATGTGGCGACGTTCCTTCTCTCGGCGCGGATCTTGGAGCATCGTGACGGTACGATGCTGCAATGTTGGACTGTCGCTGATTGGACTTCCGCCGGCTGGACTTCTGCCGGATGGACTTCCGCCGGTTGGACTTTCCCGTTGATGGGATATATATATAGCGGGCTGGTGTAATCTTGTACCTGCATTGTGCGCGCGGATAGGTGCTGCTCCCGTAAAATGGGCCTCTTCAGTGCATCCACATTCCATGGCGGCACCACGCGGCTCGGGGGATGTTGATGTACTGATGGAGGCCTATTTTTCTCGGGAGCTTGGTTAGCGGTTGTTGACGGCAGCTGCCTACACTTGCTGTGCTCGCTCTGTTTTTCTGCATACAACGGCAAGGTTTCCCCTGTTCTGTTAGACAGGCTCACCTTCAGTCGGGGCTTGTGATCAAGCCCGGCTTCTGAGAAAATCTTGGTGGACTGAAGGTGGTCTGTTTATGAGAACAAGCCAAAACTTGGCGTGACATGACCTGCGCCAGTGCGGTGTGTGGGGAATGCCGTCGGATGTGCCGTCCCGCCGAGGCGGTGCCTACAAGACGAGCAGTGGGGTGGTGTTCCGAAACCACTGTTCTCCTGCCTTGGAGGATAGTAGCCGCGGAGGGCAGGTGTTTGCGGGGTGGTCCGTGGATGCTGGGTGGTGGCAGCGGAGGCTGGCGCCTAGTCGGAGTAGACGCGCGAGCGCTCCGTCTCCTATCCTTTGTAGCGGTGGCAGCGGAGCTGGCGCCTAGTCGAAGTAGACGCGCGAGCGCTCCATCCCCTACCCTTCAAAGTGGTGACAGCGGAGCTAGCGCCTAGTCGAAGTAGACGCGCGAACGCTCCGTCCCCTACCCTTCGAAGTGGTGGCAGCGGAGCTGGCGCCTAGTCGAAGTAGACGCGCGAGCGCTCTGTCCCCTACCCTTCGAAGTGGTGGCAGCGGAGCTGGCGCCTAGTCGAAGTAGATGCGCGAGCGCTCCATCCCCTACCCTTTGAAGTGGTGGCGGCGGAGCTGGCGCCTAGTCGAAGTAGACGCGAGTGCGCCCCGTCCCCTACCCTTCGAAGTGGTGGCGGCGGAGCTGGCGCCTAGTCGAAGTAGACGCGCGAGCGCTCCGTCCCCTACCCTTCGAAGTGTTGGCAGCGCATTTGCTGGGGTGAGCGCGACTCTGGTAGTGCGCCTTAATGGCTCCGGGAACCGCTCCATCCCCTACCCTTCGAAGTGGTGGCAGCGCATTTGCTGGGGTGAGCGCGACTCTGGTAGTGCGCCTTAATGGCTCCGGGAATCGCGCCGACCCCTGGGCTGACACAAGCGGGCTGCTATATCCGTACGCACTTGTCCATTTGGGATGAACACGCGGCGGGCCATGATTGGTGTGTCAACGGGCCGTCCGCGGTCAAGGCCCGTCGTCAGAGGGGCGGGGCACGTGGCACGGCGCTGTAGGCGTGCCGCCCGCTGGCTGCCCCCCTTCCAACGTGCGCCACCGGCTGCTAGCGGTTGCGCCGCTTGCCGATCCTCGGTTGCGCATGCCGCTGAAGAAATGCGCGATGGCTACGAAAGCAGAAAACAAAACTTTTCTACCGCGCACACAAGGACAACATGCTTAAGGAGGGATCATGGATCGTTACCACTAGACGCGCAGCGCAGCGGAAGAAGAGTTGGAGAAGCCGATCCAACCACGCGCGTCGAGGTAGTAGTGGAAGTAGCCGATCGTCCCGAACAGATCGTCTCCTCCACGCGATCAACCACACCACGAGCAGATCCAATCTGTAGATTGTTGATGCCGTCAACACCGCAACGAGCAGCGCCTCCACCGGTATCCACACGTCCGGGGCTGGAACGCTGATCGCGAGTGTACCAGCACTCGCGAGCGGCTAGGGTTTGGCTCGGGAGGTGGCGGCTAGGGTTTGGCTCGGGATTAATAGAAGCATACACCCCTCAGCCCCTCGCCTCCATATATATAGACCTCCTCACTTGGGCCTCGTGGACCGAGGCCCAATAGGAGTCTATCCGGATCTCTATCCGAATTGAGCCCACATCCGAATCACATTCGAATTAGTGTTCCAACCCATTAAGTGTGCGACCCTGTAGGTTCACGTATACTTGGTCGTGACCCGGAAATGCCTTTCCGGTCAACCTGTTAATAGCGGCCTCTAGTAAGACATATTAACCCCAAAGTATACGTAAAGATCATATCGACTGAACCTGTAATGTTCTCATGTACGAATCCCTTTGCCTCACGATATAGATTAAGCTCACAGCGAGACCTGTGTCATCCTCTTAATAGCTCAATCACTCTCTCGATTCCGTGATGGATTATAAACTCGTGATTGACTCCTCAATCACCTTGGCATGGCCATGCACTTTCATAATCCATTACATCGAGGGGCCCAGAGATATCTCTCCCATAAGGAGGGGCAAATTCTATCTTGATCATTCACATCCCACTACATGTTTCATAGCAAACCCGAAGACTACCTTTATGACTACCTAGTTACGGAGTAGTGGTTAGTAGTCCCAAAATAGGCTACTACGCATGTTGGGAACCATGATGATCTCAAGTATAAGGATTCTACATAAACACTACTTGAGACCAACTGATGACACATGGAATCTCTGCAGTGTCTCATGGCGGGTCTATCCAACATATGTTCACTAACACATGTCCATATTATTGATTTGGTATCTCCATACCATGATCCATGAGACATGATCATCAATCAATACATATGCTGATCTTTGAATCATATTTGTTCCTCATATGATATATAATCAGGGATCATTTAGAAATAGCAACATTTTGGCATTAAGAGTCTCATGAATAAGTCACATACTCATTGATCAATAATGATAATGTCTATTTCAAGGAACAAAGCAATGTATCATAAACATAGTATGTGATATATTCAACATCTCCATGTTGCCTCTAGGGCATATCACCAACAGTCGCGCGGACTTGCGGTTGTCCCTTCGGACAGGTGTGGCCAGGGTTGGGGGGGCCGGTGACCCCGTTTGGGCTATCGTGGTTTAGGGTCCGAAGAGCCGCGCCGGCGCGCGCCGAAGGATATGCCGGGTCGCGCGACCTGCGTTTATTGCTTGCGCTGACCGACACGCGGCGGGACGCTGGTGACGCATCGCGTGGTGACAGGACTCTGTACGACCACGGTCGCGTGCTGGCTACGTGGACCGCCGCGACGCTTCTGCTTCGCGCGTGGGGAGGTGAGCGGTTGTCGCTCGCCGTTTGCGCTTACTCACGGTGGGAGGCGGGGGGCCTTTAAGAACCCCCCGTGGTGTTGTGTCCACGCCTCCTCGCGCTTTCTGGTTGTTCACGTTGCTTTCCGCATTCGCTCGCCCTGTTCCTGCGCTCCTTTTCTGCCGCCGAGTTCCCCGTGGATGCTGATGGCGACTTGCGACGAGCGTACTCAGGTGGGCGACCATGCCATCCGCAGGCGGTCCTCGCCGCTCGAGGTGAAATACACGCTGGGGGAGCGCGATCTGCCGGCGGCAGACAAGTGGTGAGTGGCGAAGAAGAATCAGGGTCCGTACTCCGGTGAGTTGGGCCGCACACTCGTGACGGAGGACACTATCCAGTCACTGCTGTGAGATGGGAAGCTATCGAATCGCCACGTGGTGCGGTTGCCCGCCGATGACGAGACGGAACCGCGCCCTGGGAAGTCGGAGGCGATCGTCTTCGTTGCCTACTTCGAAGCCGGACTTCGCATTCCGTCTGCAGCAATTGTCGGCACGGTGCTGCGGACCTTCAAGTTGGAGTTGTCACAATTGACTCCGAACGCAGTGGCTCGCCTCGCCGTGTACAGCTGGGCCCTGCGCTCGGAGGGGTGTTGGCCCAGCGCTTCCTTGTTCGCGTATCTGCATGAGGCCCGGTGCCAACCGAAGGAGCGGAAGGACGGTATGCTGTCGAAATTTGGCAGCGTCAACTTCGTCCTGCGGGCGTCATGTGGGAAGCTCTTCCCTGCGAACGCGACCCGAGGGAAGTGGAAGGTCAACTGGGCGAGGCGGTGGTTCTACCATCGCGTGACGAGTGGCAGCCGCCTTGAGTGCGCAGGCGGGCCGATTACATTCAAGACCGCCCACGGCTTAACGCTTGACCAGGAAGATAGGCTGAGGGCACGGAGACTTGTGGGGGTCGCCGCACGCTTCAATATGCGTGACCTCGCCGAGGAGTACATGATGCTCGGTGCGACGCCGCTTTCCCACGGTTGGCGCTTCACAGCCGGCGAACGTCGGGATGATAACGTTCGCCCGTCCGTTTGCTCGCTGCCCGTGCCGACTGGCCTTCGTAAGTCTCGGCCATATCTTCCTCTTCATTCGTACGTATTGCATTTATGTAAATGCGTTGTCTAGGGCAGGGACTCGCCTTGAGGACGCGGAGCGCGCCGCGCGTGTGTTCCTCGGGCCATACACCGGCAGAGAGCACGAGCAGCATGCAGCTGCGACTGCGGAGGCCGGATTGGGGCGGATAAACCGCGTGTGTGAGGCCTTAGGGCTTCCTGTGCAAGATCGCCCCCCTCCGGACCAGCAGCATGAGGATGATGGTGCCGCGAAGACGAAGGCGCCGTCCCGCAAGAGGACCCGGAGCACCGCGACCACGACCCGTACGGCGGTTGTCGCTGCTCCTGCCGGCGTGGCGAGCCTGGGGTCGGGTTCGGCGAGGCATGCCGATTCAGATTTAGAGGGCGCGGGTACTGAGGGCGAAGGCGCCGGCAGCGGAGGGCGCGCCGCGGAGGCCTCGTTGCCCGCGACCGTCACCGAGGCGGTGGTGCCGGCTGGTGACACCGGTGCGGAGTCCTCATCTCCGACCATGGCTGTGGCGGGGCAGCCCTCCGCGGGAGCGTGTGGAGCATAGCCTTTGCTAACCGCGGCGGCCGAGGCTGAAGTGTCGCTCGCGGAGGCGGGGGTAACCCCGCGGAGGTCATGGGGGGTGAAGTCCCCGACCTCTGCCGTTGTAGCTGTGGAGACCCCTTCGGCGGGTGATGCAGCCGGAGGGGCCCCTTCTGTGGTGGGTACCACGGTGGTATCTTCCGCCCAAGCGAAGCGGGCGCGCCTGCAGTCCCCCCTTCCGCGGACTTCGTGAGGGTTCGTTGTGGCGACCGGTGTTGGGAGCCTGTGGGACCCCGCTTCGAGCACCGAGGTCCCTCCACCCCGCGCCCTCCCAGCCCCTCGGGCCACGGTGACCGTGGCGCAGGCTCGGTTGGCGCTAGGTCCTGACTCGGAGGTCCCCAGGCCTTGCGAGACAACGACGTCCGTTGGGGCCGAAGTAGAAGCGGTCCTGCCCGCGGCTAGGGAGACATCTCCGCGAAGCCCCCCGCCCGCGACCGAAGGTAGATTATGATGGTACTCCTTCGACAGTTTTTTTGTTTTTTTTGTTTTTACGCCTCGTGACATGTGCAACTCCTCTTCGCAGCGGCCC
Source organism: Dendrocalamus latiflorus (assembly GCA_017311315.1). Lineage (NCBI taxonomy): Eukaryota > Viridiplantae > Streptophyta > Magnoliopsida > Poales > Poaceae > Dendrocalamus > Dendrocalamus latiflorus. The sequence goes on from CM029612.1 coordinate 16,324,104, forward strand.
TTATTCCGGAGGAGGAACCGTTCCTTGAGCGCGAGGGTCCCGGTGCTGGCGACACAGGTGTCGCGCGGCTGAGCCCGGCGGACGTTGTCCCTCCGTCAAATGCTCTGAGGGCATGGCGCAGGATTGCAGAGGACGCGGCCTCCAGCATCGGACAACAGGTGTTGCAGACCTACGGGTCAGGGCGCCTTGGAGATGCATTGGAGGTGTCGGGGGTGCGGGTAAGCGTTTGTCTTTTAGACTCCTTGCAGCCGCTGCGTGTTTGCTAACTCCTGCATCGCACAGACACTTGTGCTGACCTAGGCCCTACGAAGTGCTCACGTCCGCGAGGGAGCAGCGATACGGAGTAGGCTGCGGGCCGCCGAAGAAGAGCTGTAGGGAGCTGTAGGGAGCTGCGGGAGGGCAGTCCGCCCAGGATGCTCGTATACGCTGCCTGGAGTTGGAGTGTGCGGAGATCAAGACGCGCACCGATGGGCTCGTTGCTGCGGCGCGAGCATCGGCCTCGGAAGTGGTGCGGCAAGAGGCTGCTGCAGAGCGGGACGGCCTTGTACAACAAATCGCTGCTCTAGAGGGGAAAAACAGCGAGCTTGCTGCCTCTCTCGCGGAGCGAGATCGAGCCTTGGGCGACGCTTCGGGAGCCGCCTGGGACGCCATGCTGGCCCTGGAAGACACTCTTAAGGGGCTTGTCGCCGAAGTGCCGGCGCGCTCCTTCGGGCCCGAGGACCTGTCGCGGTCACTCCGGTGGATTGGAGAAGCGGCCGACGTTGCACGTGGCGCCGCGGTGATCTTTGGCAATCACTGTGCCTACGTGGCGTCGTGTCTGACGTGCGCGCTCCTACGACATCGCGGTTGTGAGCACGTTGCGGGGTTAGCCGATCCCCGACTGGAGATGCCCGCGGGGGACGGGGTAATGTCCGGCGCCGTGCAAGCTGTACGCCGCGCCGTGAGGTTCTTCCATGAGCGGATATGGGAATACTGCGGCGAGGTCGCAGCCATAGTCGAGCTACGGAACAACTTGTACGGCGAGGGGAACCTTGGCCGGTTTCTGGACGAGGTCCCCCGGCGTGACGAGGATGGTGCCGCGGCTCCGGAGGACACCGTGGATCCACAGGTGTGATGGGAGGTTGTCGCGTGTTGGTGTGCGTTGTAACCGAAGCCCGGGTTGTCTTTGTTTTTTTTGTATTGGAAAAAATACGGAGTTGTTTCCCGCTGTTCTGATTCCTGCCCCTTGTCTCGAGCAGCTACCCAGCCGGGGCCGGCTGCTGATCTCCGACCTTGCAACCCGACGGCGTCTTCGGCGCTGGCAATGAGTCGAGGAAGCGTTGGACTTCTGGGCGAGTCAGGCGTCTTCGAGTGGAGCCTCGGTACGGACGCATGTTAAGGACGAGCCTGCCGAATAGCAGCCTGGTGCGCCGGAGGTGTTTGTGCGCCTTTGTAAGCATCCTTGGCGAATGCAAAGAACAGTCTTGACCAGATCTTGCGAAGTGCATCGCCGCCCTCCAGCTACATTGTCCCATGGTAAGCTCGGAGGGTTACTACGCGCGCCCGTAAGCAATGAGTTGCGCCCTGCAGGGGCAATGTGATCGAGATATATACGAAGTTGCGATAACCGCACACGTTCAGTCCGATATCCCCTCGAGGCGGCGGCGGTGGAGCTGGCGCCTAGTCGAAGTAGATGCGCGAGCGCTCTGTCTCGTACCCTTCGAAGTGACGGCAGCGGAGCTGGCGCCTGGTCGAAGTAGACGTGCGAGCGCTCCGTCTCGTACCCTTCGAAGTGGCGGCAGCGGAGCTAGTGCCTAGTCAAAGTAGACGCGCGAGCGCTCTCCGTCCCCTACCCTTCGAAGTGGTGGCAGCGGAACTGGCGCCTAGTCAAAGTAGACGCGCGAGCGCTCCGCCCCCTATTCTTCGAAGTGGTGGCAGCAGAGCTGGCGCCTAGTCAAAGTAGACGCGCGAGCGCTCCGTCCCCTACCCTTCGAAGTGGTGGCAGCGGAGCTAGCGCCTAGTCGAAGTAGACGCGCGAGCGCTCTGTCCCCTACCCTTCGAAGTGGTGGCAGCGGAGCTGGCGCCTAGTCAAAGTAGCCGTGCGAGCGCTCCGTCCCCTACCCTTCGAAGTGGTGGCAGCGGAACAGCCTCTGGTGCTTCTCGCTCGCGGGTGTGCTCGCGCAGGAACCAGCCTCTGGTGTTTCTCGCTCGCGGGTGTGCTCGCGTAGGACCTAGCCTCTGGCGTCGCCTTGGTACTTCGCGGGCGGCGCGTGGGAGTGGGCCCCCGTGGTGCACTTTGCCCGCCGTAGAGTTAACCGGGGTAAGATGTGCTCTGAAGTATGTGGGGCCAGTGCCCACGCCTTGTTTGTACTCCGAAGAGTTCGCACTGGGGCAACGCCCGTGCGTGCGCGGTGTTCGTGTCTTGTTTATACTCCGTAGAGTGCGTGGAGATAGCGTCTGCGTCTTCTTTATACTCCGGAGAGTGCGTGGGATCGGCATCCACGTCCTATTTATACTCTGAAGAGTACGCACTGGGGCAACGCCCATACGTGCGCGGTGTTCGCGTCTTGTTTATACTCCGTAGAGTGCGCGGAGATAGCGTTCGCGTCTTCTTTATACTCCGGAGAGTGCGTGGGATCGGCATCCACGTCCTATTTATACTCCAAAGAGTACGCACTGGGCAACGCCCGTGCATGCGCGGTGTTCGCGTCTTGTTTATACTCCGTAGAGTGCGCAGGGATAGCGTCCGTGTCTTTTTTATACTCCGGAGAGTGCGTGCGGAGGCGAACCTCGACGCTACGTCTTATTTATACTCCGTAGAGTGCGTGCGGAGGCGGACCTCGACGCTACGTCTTATTTATACTCCGTAGAGTGCGTGCGGAGGCGGACCTCGACGCTACGTCTTATTTAGAGTCCGTAGACTGCGCGCGGAGGCGAGCCTCCGCACGTTGCGGGCGGTGAAATTGCGTGCGGAGGCGAACCTCGACGCTACGTCTTATTTATACTCCGTAGAGTGCGTGCGGAGGCGGACCTCGACGCTACGTCTTATTTAGGGTCCGTAGACTGCGCGCGGAGGCGAGCCTCTGCGCGTTGCGGGCGGTGAAATTGTGTGCGGAGGCGAACCTCGACGCTACATCTTATTTATACTCCGTAGAGTGCGTGCGGAGGCGGACCTCGACGCTACGTCTTATTTAGAGTCCGTAGACTGCGCGCGGGGGCGAGCCTCCGCGCGTTGCGGGCGATGAAATTGCGTGCGGAGGCGAACCTCGACGCTACGTCTTATTTATACTCCGTAGAGTGCGTGCGGAGGCGTCCCCCCGCTCGTCTTGGTTTATACTCATGCCCGTATCTTTGACAGAGAGTGCGCGCGCGAACGCGTGTCTTTGTTTATACTCATGCCCGTATCTTTGACAGAGTGTGCGCGCGCGGACGCGTGTCTTTGTTTATACTCATGCCCGTATCGTTGACAAAGAGTGCGCGCGCGGACGCGTGTCTTTGTTTATACTCATGCTCGTATCTTTGACGGAGAGTGCGCGCGCGAACGCGTGTCTTTGTTTATACTCATGCCCGTATCTTTGACAGAGAGTGCGCGCGCGGACGCGTGTTTTTGTTTATACTCCTGCCCGTGTCTTTGACACAGAGTGCGCGCGCGGACGCGTGTCTTTGTTTATACTCATGCCCGTATCTTTGACGGAGAGTGCGCGCGCGGACGCGTGTCTTTGTTTATACTCATGCCCGTATCTTTGACGGAGAGTGCGCGCGCGGACGCGTGTCTTTGTTTATACTCATGCCCGTATCTTTGACAGAGTGTGCGCGCGCGAACGCGTGTCTTTGTTTATACTCATGTTCGTATCTTTGACAGAGAGTGCGCGCGCGAACGCGTGTCTTTGTTTATACTCATGCCCGTATCTTTGACAGAGAGTGCGCGCGCGGACGCGTGTCTTTGTTTATACTCATGCCCGTATCTTTGACAGAAAGTGTGCGCGCGAACGCGTGTCTTTGTTTCAAAGAACAGAAATTTGTGCAAACGGTGAACTTTATTAAATTCCCGTTTGCGCGGGTGAGCAATTACAAAAGAAGGGGGGATACCGACCACTAACCGCTATGAGGGCGGGGCGACCGCTGACGAGCCGCTGCTGCCGGGGCAACCTTGTGCGCGAGGAACGCGGGACGCTCTCGGGGGGTGCCTGAGGGCTCCGCATCTGCCCTCCCGGCTTAGGTGCCTTGGCGAGCCGCGTGGCATGGACTTCTGGCGCCAAGCTCTATGCGCCGAGCCATGTCCTGGTCGCCATGGACGATGATGATGGCCCGCGGCCCGGGAAGCTTCATGCACAGGAAGCCGTGATGTGGGATTGCCCCGAGGGTGTTTAGGAGCGGCCGCCCTATTATGGCGTTGTAGGGGTATGCAATGTCGACCACATCGAAGATGGCATCCTCGCTCCTGACGTTGTCGTTTTGGCCAAAGGAGACTTGGAGGCATATCTGGCCCAAGGCGCGCAAAGGCTGCCCTCCAAATCCTTACAGCGGGATGCCTGAAGGGCCCAATCGGCTCTGAGGGATCCCCATTTGGTTGAAGGCCATAGCGAACAGGATGTTCGCGGAGCTTCCTCCATCGACTAGGACGCGCCTGACTTCGCATCCGGCTACGAGGACCCGGACGACCAAAGGGTCTTGGTGGGGGAACTCCACGCCCTCGGCGTCAGCGGGCGTGAATGCGACTTCATGTTGCGCCCATTCTGGCGGCGCCTGCGCCGGGTATGCCGCGATGTGGTGCAGCCTCCGCGCGTAAGCCTTCCGTTGCCTTGCCGAGGCAAACTCCAGTGAGGAGCCTCCGGAAATGACATTGATGATCCTGCGCTGGGCTCCTTCCAGGGCTTGTAACTGTAGGAGGCCTTCCCGAGGTTGTTGTACATGCGCCTGGATTCGCAGGAAGCCTTCCTGGTGTTGTGTTCCTTGGTCCTGGGGGTGTTGGACGTGAACCACAACGGGCGCGCGTGTATCCGGGTTTTTGTCCCTGGCAACACTCTGCCGTAGCGCTGCGATGGTGGTGCAAGCACGCGTGTCATGGTTGCCCCGGCCATGGATTTCGCACCACTGCCCGTGGTGCTGGTCGCCGTACTCTTCGCGGGTCCAGTCGTCTCGACCCCGACCACGTCCCCGTCCTCAGCCTCGGCGCCCTCTGCCTCCGCGACCTGCGGAGGCGTTGTCTTCGGAGCCGCCCTCGATGTCGAAAACGTAACGAGGTTTCCTGGACTTGCGTTGGTCGCGCTTGGGCCTGTCGCCTGGCTGGTCATTGTGTTGGGGGTCCTTGCGTTCGGCGGCGCCCTTCGACTGTTCTTGCTTGCGCTTACCTTTCGAAGAGCCCTGTTTCGGCGAGTCTTCGCTCTTGACCGAGCCTTCCGCCTTGTTGGAGTCGAAGTCATCACCGTGTCGCCTTCGCACGTCCTCCTCCGCTCTGGCGTACTCTTCCATCTTGTCGAAGAGTTTCCCGACCGTCTTAATGGGCTTGCGCGCGTTGTACTCGGCCATTGGCCCCGGTTGGAGGCCTTGTATTGCCGCGTTGATAACTGTTGTTTCATTGATGTCCCTGACTTGGCAGCGCACTTTCGCGAAGCGCCTGAAGTAGTCCCGGAGCCTTTCCTCGGCTTTTTGCTTGACTGCGAAGAGCTGGTCCGCATCGACACGCTCGATGTAGTTTCCCTGAAAGTTGTTGTAGAGTCGGTCGTGGACCTGTTCCCACACGTAGATGGACTGTGGTTCAATGGTGAAGAACCAGGAGAGCGCCACCCCTTGTAACGCGAGGGGGAGCCCTTTTGCCTTCGTGGTGTCGTCTCCACCAGCGGCTTCGATAGCTGTCTCATACACGCGCATGAACTCTCGCGGGTCGAAGTCGCCTTTGTAGGCCTCGATGACGCTCGGGAACTTGAAATCTTCAGGCCATGGCGCCTGCTGTAGGCCCGCAGAAAGCGGGGACTCCGGGTCTACGCGCCGTAGTGGGACGCGGCTAGACGTAGGGGCGTCGCGGCTATCCGCCCTCTCCGGGGCGGGTTCGGATGCCACCGCCGGGGTTGGCCATCGGGGTAGTGCTTTGTCGTGTCGGTGGCGGGGTTGTTCATTGCGTCGATGGCGGGGTTGGTCGTCGCGTCAATGGCAGGGTTGGTCATCGCGTCGATGGCGGGGTTGGTCGTCGCGTCGGTGGCGGGGTTCTCGGTCGCACCTGCACCACTGCTCGTACCTGCGGCTGCTAAAGCTGAAGCCCTTGTGCTGACGCGAGACTTCGCCGCTTCCGCCTTCTTCTTCTTCGCCGCCGACGGTGAAGCTTTCTTTGGTGCCATCCTCCTTCAGACTTGGAGGCTTGTTCTTGTCCTCCCCACGGACGGCGCCAACTGTTGTGGTTATAGACCAAACAGAGAGAGTGTGTAGTGGTGGAGAGTTTAGCAAATGAATGGCTTAGGCCTCTTTCCTCATGGCCTATGTCTTATATCTCTACATCCACATGGGGAGTGCCTTTACAATTATACCCTTACACATGAGTCCTCCCCTCAGGGGTACCTATGTCACTATACATGTCCCATTCTGGGCCTTACACTCCCTTAACAGGCCTGCTGGGCTTAGGTGGGGGCCACCCTACAACAGTTTCATTTGTATTTTTTACACAACATGAACTTAGGATTAATCACTATAGCGACACACATGACTAGGTCTCACTGGATTCTGATTGTTATTGTATCAAAGTGGAGAAAGGTAATATACCTTGATTCCCTACTTAGGAGCAACCACGACTTCACCCGTGTGCAACAAATAATTGATAGGTAAACTCATTTCCTCGATACATAACTTTATTGTAGTCTTCCCTTCGTGTGCAATGGCTGAGGCTAACTTTTTGGAATCACGTAGGTCATTCAGCGCCTACTTTGCCTAGGGAGGGAGACACAAGGAATCCAGTGCCACACTGTGACACATGATATGATTTTCGGTACCCACACAACACAACAATCCTACTATATCACAATTCGTTATAATGCCTCTAGAACTGACAATACATATGTATATAATTCTGTTTTTGCAATGCCGCCAACAGCTATAGGGCAACGTATGTGGTTTTATGTTTGACACCATATGTAGAAAATCATAGACACTAAGATGAATAATGCAGAGGTTTTCCAACCTACCAATAAATATTTTTTGATTATCAATATATATATATATATGTATGTATGTATGCTAATGATTTAACATTACTAGTGGCAGTGTGTGGAATTCGACGAAAGTACATTCAATCTTGATAAACTCGCCAAAGTTTGAGGACAACTCTCTGAATTCTTGATGGGGGAGGTCATACACAAGAATGGAGAGTTCGATGCTAGCGATGATGATTAGATGTTCAAACATTTGATACAATTGTAATCACTCAATTTTGCTTAATCAAACAATTCATTCAGTTGTACTTCCTTCAGTTGTTTAATTCATTTGTGAGATCTGTATAATGATTATCATATACTATATTATGCTATATGTGTGTTCTGTTTGCTTATTTTCATAGGGCATATCTAGCATTTCCTGAGGCTAGCCAAAAAATATAAAATAATTTAGCTATTAAAATAGCTATCACAGACGGTTTATAACAACAAACAGTCTGTGATATATGATATACCACAGACGGTTTTTGGTATTAACCGTCTATGATATTTCAGATATTATATATGGCTATGCTTAAGAACCGTCTGTGGTATCTGCAATATCATAGACGGTTTTAGTATTAGCTGTCTGTGATATGTGAGGTATCACATATGACTATATTTAAGAACCATCTGTAATACCTCACATATCACAGATAGTTAATAGCAAAAATCATTTGTGATATGTCATATTTCACAGACGGTTTTTTGAAAAACCGTCTGTGTTGTAACTTATCACAGATGGTTTGAGAACCGTCTGTGATAACCACCTGTTATCACAGACACATGAATTCAGATGGTTTAGGAATCATTGTGATGACGATTTTGAATCGTTTGTGATGACCCTTTCTATAGTGGTGATTATGAGTCTGAGATATCTTGTGGGTAAAGTTGGGCAACTCTGCAGAGTCATAATTACAAATGGTATTCAAAGCTATGTTTAATGGGTGATTCTAACAGCAAAGCATAAGTAGATTTGGAAAAGATTTGGAAATGTTGAAATATGATAATCAAGTTTTGAAATCCTAATTTCTTAATAAGTTATTATTCTTTTATGTTTAAAAATATTTACAAATAAAATTGCATCCACAGATACTTTAATAAAACCATTATATTCTCATATCTTGAAAATCTCTGGTAAGTATTTATATAACATTTCCCCATGTGACTTATTGAGTACGGTTGGTTGTACTCAGTCTTACTTCATTTTCTACCAACACAGAGATCAGAAGAACAAAGGATGTTATAAGTTTTCGTGTTAGGGTTACAACCGTACTCAAGCGTTCCTGTGGGAGTTATTTTTGGATTTTCTGATTGTAAGTTAAATTTTGGCTTTGGATGCTCGTAAAGTTTCTAAAGTTGACCACTAGGCCTTTATTTTATTCAAATTAACCCTTTTGAAATGTTCGTGGGTAAGTATGATATTTTTTCTGTCCGTAACTGAATTCCTGAGCTGTTGCGGGATGTACGATGACCCTGTTCTAAAAAATAGGGGTGTTACATACATAACCTCCAATTTGAGGCAATGGAAACCCTAGTAACCCAGACAGGTGAGACACCCAAACCTAACCCAACCCAACCAAACCATGATCAGACCTTCAACCCCGGTCAAGCCCTTTTATTTCTCAGTTGGTATGCACACACAATTGCCCCCCCCCCCCCCCCCCCCACCCCCTTATAAGTGCTTGGAAAGCTCACAACCTATACAGAGACTACTAGTCCACCACCAGCTACAGCGCATCGATCTCTTGGAAAGCCTGAGATCAAATCCCCTTTAATTCCCCAAAGATTTCCTGACTCCAAAGCTCCATCTGCTGCAGCTTCTGCATATACGCACTCTCCAGTCTCCATGTCCCCTCACCCAGCCCTCTCTCTTCCTTGAGCCATTTTATCCACCACTGCACCACACAAACACACACAAAAAGGTGATCGTTTCGCTCGAGAGAAGCTGGGCTGTCCTCCTTGGTGCTGCTAACACTTTGGTTTGTGTGCTCTTGCAATCTTCTCCTCCTGAGCAGAGACCACTTTCTTGCAGTTTGTGTGTACGATTGCTAAGTTTGATGTCACCCTCCTGCAGTTTTCTCATGTAAAACCGAATGGAAGACGCGAAGCAGCTCTGCGCCATTGTGGTAAGCACAAGAAGTTACCATTAGAAAGGGTGGTGTATTCTTGTTGTGTCTATGTGTTTGACCTTGCACTTACAGTAACGTTCTCTCGTTGATCTTATCTTTATCGGATGGAGAGGAGGAGCTCTGCGACATCCAAGCCTTGCGGGCAGGAGAAGTTCGACTTCGACGCAAACTCGAGAATGCGTATTCTCTGGCCTTTAGGAGCATCAGTAGCAGTGATTCATCCATAGCAATAGTATGGTGTTATCCTGATTGAGCTTTTCATTCTAACCACCATCCTCATCTTTTTCATATTCTCTACACCACGCGATTTGGGATTTTATGAGATCGGGTTTTCTTGACCTTGCAAGACCTTTTCTTGACCTTGTAAGACCCAACTTCGCTACTCTTCTTCTCGTATTTTTCCTCTTCTAATTCTATCTTCTTTATCTTACCATCTTCTCTCTCGCTCTTCACTCTTGTCTTCTTTTTCTGTGTATCCCTCCTGAGCTATTTTTGCAAGTTTGTGTTATATGTCTAGCATTCAAAAGGAAAATAATATGTTGAGTGACACATGGAGATTCTGCCTCCCCTATCAAATCTGTGTGTAAAATCATCATTCCCGTAGCCTACTTGTAAACTAGCATGATATGTATCCCACCGATGGAATGAGTTTGTTATTGCTACTTACAACATTTTGGATGTTGTGGCATACTGTTGAGAAGACTGCTCAGCCTGACACTGCAGATGCAGTACAATATTTATGTGTTGTCATTTCGTTTTGTTATGCCGCTACAGAAGTTCAGTTTCCGTCTCATATTTGCTGCAACATTCCACTCTACTCGAGATTTTTCCCGTCTCACGCATTTCAACATAATATTTGCGATCAACCCAATCAAATTGATTAGCTCGAGATCGCTTTATTTTGCAGTTTATTTTGCCATTTCTTGATTAGCTACGCCTACTGAGACCAAGTCTATAAATAGCTAGAGCTCGTGATGAAGTATACCCATGATAAGAAGGAACTGAACAGACAGCTCCAAGATAGTAGTACAATCCTGACCTAGCAGAATAGTCAGTTGTAGTCTAAAAAAGAGAGGAGTCTAAACAAAGAGAATAGTTACAGTCAGATTCCAGGATGGTATACCTCTAGTATGCAAATCATTACAAGTCTCAATTGATAGCACGCACTCAATGAATGGAAATTTATGGAGCTGCCGGACTATTGAATCGAGTAGTCCATTTAAAACAGTTTTATAAAGAAATTATAGTTGATGAATTAAAGCATCATAATGTATGTGTATCCTTGCGATTCTTAAGAACTCATCGCTTACTCGATATTAGGTTAACTGTATATGTCACACACAAAAACCACTTGGATAAATTAATCAAACATAAAACACATTGATGGATTTTATCTCCTAAATTGATCTCTCTTTTTTAGAAAAATCTCTTGTTGAAATTGGCAGAAAAACAGGGAGATATGGAAATGATCTGTGGTGACCTGTGTCATTATCAGTGGATAATAACTAGTCAACAGATTATTATTTGTTTATTAGTGAAACACATAATTAGAGAAGAACATAATATTACATAAACATTGCCGCACAGGGCTAAAGTCTTTTACAAAGCCACCAGGGCCACTACTACAAAAGAGGTTATACTGGACGGCTACATCACAGACGGTTCATACGGAACCGTCTGTGATTAAACTATCACAGACGGTTTATACTGGCAACCGTCTGTGATATTTTCACAGACGGTTATTAACACGAACAGACGGTTTGTGTTAATAACCGTCTGTGAAACTATCACAGACGGTTCTCAATACGAACCGTCTGTGGTAAACCTGACAGACCGTTGTCGTATGAACTACATAAGCTAAACTGAGACGAGAGTCAAATTCAAGGCAATTTTATTACAAAAGTGCAAAAAAAAGGCATTCCCAGATTTGAATCTTCTGGGCTTCATATGCTTCTTCGTCGACTTCTGGAGTTGGAGGATCAGCCGCTGTGTTCTCGAATGCCGTCAAGATTGTCCTTGCCCTCTCCACTTCCTCCTCAATCCTGGACAAATCATTAGCATGTTCCATAATCTCAAACAGGATGCCATGATAAGCTTCCTCAGAATCGGCCGATTTTGCTTGATCGGCAAGGTTATCCATGTGTGTCTGCACTGCCGCATGATCTTCCTCCGTTTTGCACACATTGTAGAGAAGAACGAGGCTGAGGGCGGTTTCCCTATCCTGAGCGGCAGCTAGATACCTCCGTCGACGGCGGATGATGAGGTCCAGCTGACGGATGGAAGCGAGTCGAGGAAGAAGAGCAGGGCGTGAGCGGAGGAGCTGCTCCAGACGTAAATTGTTGGCCGTCTGTGTAAGGTTGCGTCCGAACAACTCATGATGGATAGATGAGAGGAATGAGGTCAAAAGAATTTTAGATGTCATTATTGAGAAATGTGGTGATGAAGAAAATGAGGAGAGGACGTACAGTGTGTAGAAGAGCAGGATTAGGGCGCGCATATTTAAGCATTAACACAGACGGTTCGTATTCCAAACCATCTCTGATATTAATATCACAGACGGTTCGTATTCCAAACTGTCTCTGATCTATCATAGACGGTTGGTATTACAAACCGTCTGTGATATTATGGACATCACTTACGGTTCGTGTTATACAAGTACTAAAAATCATAAAACATCAAGTACAGAAGTAGGTCTAGTCCAGAAGCTAATTATACAAGTACTAAAAATCATAAAACATCACATTAATTTACATATACCTTGAGGGTCGTGCACGATCCGCTAGTGAGAACCTAGTCATCCTCGTATAAGGTGCCCGTCTCATATGGGTCGTACTCACAACCATCTCCCTCCTACTTAGTATCGAACTCCTCTGAGTAGACATCCTCCACACCAAGTTGGATCTAGGCTGGCTAACTTCTAAATAATGGAAAATAAGAGTAAGGGTAAGTACAGAGTACTCACCATGCATTAATAGCAAAATACACTTATATGACCATAAACTATCATCTCTTTAAATCTCTTCTCATCTCATAACATCTCAAAAATAATTTTTTTAGGTTAAAAAGAATTTTAATTTTTAATTTATAAATGTACTAAACACTCAAATAAATAGATAAAAAACTCAATTGGTTCCCGTAGCTTCCAATCCAGGAGACGGGCATGAATTCATGATTTATATAGCACTGTGCAGGCTTGTATCACTTTATCCATAATCACACTGATTCTTGCAGCGAATGGATCTTCGCATTTTCATAGATGTGATACCCAGATTAGAGCGCAAAACCTTTACTTCTATCTCAGTATATTATATCTCCACCCAACTACCCATAACTGTCAGCCCAAGGTAGTTTCTCACCCTCACACGACACCCACCAATTATGAGCTCATCGTTGGTTGGGCCAGACACACATTCACTCGACACTCGACGTCGCTAAATATATGCATCGGGCTTATCCTTTATGGATCAAAGTCCAATTGACACCTTGCCTGGTTCCTTGTGGAGTGCATAATAATCTTGATAGAGTTACTGATTCTGCCCATCCTTAGATGAAACAATAGTTGATACGACCGATATGGTCCATTACACGAGTGAAGTTTGTATGTCCTTAGATTTTATCCCTGTGCGGAGGGTCTCGCCCTAGCCCTTTATCACCTTACCAAGGCACCCTCTGCCCACCATTTACTTATACTACAGTCAAAAAAGGGATGTGGAGCTACCTCGTCGAGTAATGGTTGGCTTGATTTGGGAAAGAACTGAAGCTTGATCTTCTTGGTTGCTTGGTTGGTTCGGCTGTGTTATGGTTCGTTTGCTGTTGGCTCGGTTGTTGCCCCTCCTAGAGTTGTCATTACCTCTTGATGCTTGCTCCTCCTCCTGGTTCCTTTGACTACTCTGGCCTTACGTTCTCCCCTTCTCTTTCTTCCTCTTGGCTGGATTAATGGATTTTAGGGGGAGATGGAATGGATCTGAGGGATTGAGGGAAATGTCGTTGTTCAGCTGAAGGGAATGGTTGCTGCTGTTGTTGGTCGTGGGTGTGAAATGGTTCTCTCTCTCTCTCACCCTAACTGTGCTTTTGCCCTTATCCCTTCCCCTATGCTTCGGCCATGCTGGTGCTGCGATGTGCTTTCACTATGTCGAGGGATGGTTGGAATGGCTGTGAACTGGAGATTTCGAATGGATTTAGGTTGGTTTTTAATACCAAATGATGAAACTCTACAGCCGCGAGAGATGTCGATTGGCTCTGGATGGTCCGGTATCTCAGTGAGAAAAATGCCTATATCGACAACTGAACTAAGGTTCTGACGACAAGCAGGTTTTTCTTGCAATTAATACTGGGGTTGTTCTGTAATTTTTGGTTATTTGTAATTGGTGTAAGAAATGATCTCGTTTGTAATTTAAATTATGTATTTACTGTAGGTGTGTCAATGGATGTAATAATATTAAATTTCGATGTATGATGCAATTTATATTACCATACTTTGCCATCTTTTATTCCATTAAAATATTGTACAATTCTTGATAATTGAAATGAATGCGATGATGATGTTAATTACGTTGTTAAATCTGACTAACAACACGGGATTAGTGACTAAGATTAGTTTGAAATCGCGGTGTGTTACATGATCCTACAAATGTAAAGACACATGAAAAGCACTAGGTTAAACCGTTGTTCTGAAAACTAACAGAAGAGAGACAATATGTGGATAACTTAAACATGAACAAGGAACATAATAGGCCAGCAGTTAGGGGATACACGCACACATCACTTTAGGAAAAGAAGGGGGAAAAGGTCAAAGGTAGTGACTAAGGTTGCTCCACAAGCCTTTCGAGTCAGTTCATAAATCATTGACACCACTCACTCTACAAGAAATGGTAACGTAGCGCAAAATGCCAAAAGGCAGCTCTCTTACATGCATGCTTAGTGCTAGTAATGCTTCAACTAACCCATCATTTAATTATTATCACTGCCACCGGGGGAGCATAATTACTTTCATCAACCTTGCAACAGCAGATCAGATAGGTAAGTCTAATTGGCAAGGCACTTACACACACGTCTCTACAGTTAATGAGCAATTGAAAGGCATCAAACGAAGCAACCTACTCCCCACAACACAACAGACATGCATGCCTCCCTTTCTTTCAAGCATGAATGGACACTATGGAGGCTAGGAGGCAGAATACTCTAACACTACGGGGCGGACCTGGCATGGTTCATAGATGTTCAGCTAAACATTCAAAAATTTTGGCAAAAAATAGTATATACAAGATATAATTCATATGTATATACTTAGTTGGGCCAAATTCACTATGTTCATACCCAATTAGCCCAAATACCCACCAGAGTCATTTGGCCCATTCGCCCCCATCTACTGCCTGACTGGCCTAGCGGCCTGGCCCATTTGCGTGTGGATTTGCTTGGCCCATTTGCACGGCGATCGGCTGATCCCCAAACCGGGCGTGTGGCTAACCCTAGTCAGTACTCACTAGTCACTACTCGGTGCTGGTCTCACCAAGATGACAGCCAGAGAGAGGAGACCAGCAGGCAGCAAAGGCAATCGCGGTCGACCGGTGGCTGCCTGGCACTGGGGCCTTGTCAGTTCACCTTTGGGCTCCGGCTCCGGTGCTTTGCGGCTCCACACCTCCCGACGATCGCCTGCCATTCACCTCTAGCTTCGCTCGACCGTGCCTCCGCCTCTGCCTCTGCCATCGGTGACAAGTGTGCCGCCTACGGCCTACCCTATTGCATGCATTGCTGTCGGTTCCTCTCTCTCTCTCTTAGTTCACAATTTAGCATGTGCAGATCTAGATCGGGGGGTAGCCTAGATCTAACAATTTTGACGATTGATAATCCATGTTTTGTTTATGCATTCACATGAAATAAATGAGCAAATACAGTCATACACATACAGTATAGTGCTTTTGGATTTTCGATGATTGATAATCCATGTTTTATTTATGCATTCATATGAAATGAATGATCTATACAAGTCATTTACTGGCCTTTTGGGGACATATCGATATTATAGAATGTTCAACCGATAAAGTGATCAACTCATTCTTTCATGTATCAGCAATTTGGATATTGGAATGCACATTTACAAGTAGCTAGAGATTGGAATTTCAAGAATTAAGAATAATTGTGTAGTGTGTAAGTAAACTTTCTTTCAAATTTCAATTGGCCCTCTGAATTACCAGTAAAAGGATAAACCGATGAAGATGAAGTATAGAGATTAGAGAAGAATCACTTCTTTTGATGCTAAAGCAAGTTGTGATTTGTGAAAAAAAAACATGCTTCTATAATCCTTACACTACTCATTTATTTTACAAAGACTCAATTGCAATTATTACGGAAGGATGATGGGTGTGATTCTTTTTTTAAATTTGTCACTTCTTTTGTGTGAAGCATGGCATCAAAGTTGTTCAAATGATTAGTTTCTATAAGCCAGTTGCAAGATCCAAAAGGTTCTTCAAAAAACTCAACAATCTCCATCGCTTCCATGTTGAAATGTTCTTAAGTGTTATTGGCAGGCAGCTTCAAGAGCTTAACGACAGGTTTGATGAGGTAAACACATATTGCTTCTTCGCATGGTGTCATTCAATCCTACTGATTCATTTGTTGCTTATGATGAGGATAACTTAGTTAGGCTTGCTTAGTTTTATCCTAAAGATTTCTCAAGCACAGAATTGATGCGTCTTCTGTTTCAATTTGCACACTTTATTACTGATATGCGTAGAGATGAAAGGTTTAGAAAAATGAACACTCTTTTTGAGCTTTCTATTATGCTTCTTCAAACAAAGAAGAATCTCAATTATGTAATTGTTTACAAGCTTTTTAAATTGGTGCTAAGTCTTCCCATAGCAACTGCTTGTGTTGAGAGGGTATTTTCTTCAATGAATTATGTGAAGAATAAGCTAAGAAATAGAATGAGTGAGTAATACTTGAATGACTACTTGGTTTTGGGTGAGATTTTTTTTGCAAGTTAAGGATGATGATATTATATCATGCTTCTAAACATAAAACATCGCTGAGTTAAATAGTAATTATTTTTAGAACTTTAAACACCCATCCTAAAATTTTTGGTCTGCCACTGTAACACTAACACAGGCTTTATTGCGTCTAACACAGGCTTTATTGCATCCATGCCGTTACTACATGCATTGATCGAGTTGGTTGAGTTCGTGCACTTCACATGGGTGAGTTTGTAGTGTAAGAAAAGAGCAGTTGTCGGGCCCCCGGATTATCAAACCCGGACCCTCTGTGTATTACAGCACTAGTCCCAGATCAAAGCTAGTGCACACAGTCAAACAGAATGGAAAACATCACCATCAACGATTTATTACAGTAAATAAGAGTACTGACCACAGGGTCTCATTATTACAATGGAGGTTTAAGACCTCGCACACAAGAAATAAAGCGGAAGCAAATAAAACTCGAGGACGACCCATCAATCCGCCACAGGCAATTGACTGGGGAAGCGCGACCTAGTCCTCCGGGAAGAATCCATCGCAGCCACAAGCGAAGCAGTAGTCGTAGTCACCCTCCTGAGCTTCAACTTCCTCTGAGATTTGATTTTTAAGTGTAGCATGTGAGTACATAAAGTACTCCGCAAGTCTTGGGAAAAATGCATAGATGCAAGGCTTAACAAAGGAGGGCCATATGTTTCTTTTGCACAAAGCAATATTTGAAATCTCGATTACTACTAGTTATTTTTGAAGGCATTATTTAATGAAGTAAATGTTTTAACAGAATTAACTTTCTAGTGAAGGTTCCAACTACCAACACTAGCTAACCAATTACCATTGGTCAAGTTTTAAACTGCGGGTTCCATCCACCCTCTCTGGCTCTATCCGCCAGGATTCCCTTCCGAGAGTTCCCTCCACCCTCGGAATACAAACTTTTGATTTTAAAACAAAACCAGAAATCTACCATGTGAATGCATTCCTTGCCCGCCCTTGACCGTGGGCACGGCTATTCGAATAGTTTTACACTCTGCAGAGGTTGTACAACTTTACCCACAAGAGATAAATTATCCTAAAAGTCAACACGCTTCCTTGGCATGAGACCCAGATAAAATACCACAAAGCATTTACCTTACTCTAATCTAGCTAGATACCACCCGCTGAGGTTTCACCGCAGAAGGGTTAAATCCGCCCAATCTGAAGTCCCCTCTTGCGCCATATGAGTACAGTAAATCCCTGTCCCTCACTGTGAATAACCAGTCCATCCCTGGCACCCACTTTCCACTGGTGGCACCTAAACTAGACTATCATAAGTTAGTCAGCTAGGTCGTACCCATATAGACTTGTGGTTGTACGGTTAATGCTCAGTTTGGACAAACACAAGCGTCGGTCCTTAATTGACTAGGGTGGAACATACACTTAACAAGTTCTCGTGCTTACTGCACCAACCCAAACAACCATCCACCCTAATCTAAACCAACTTTCACAATTTTATTTTATTTTAAAATCACAGTGACAACTCCAATTGCCACTTCACTTTCAAACACAAGAGTTCAATAATAAATCATAATTTCCCATTTTCAAGATTTTCCAAAGTTATTAGATAGCAAGAATAAGCATTAAGCTACCCATCTACTATTCACAAGGTTAATAGTAATCTCATTATTGAGACAAAGGAAGTTCTAGGGTGACAAGGTACATGGCAATCAATGTCAAATGAGGGCATAACAAAGTTGGAATAACTAATTCCTAAAGACTTGAACTAGTGACTTTATGTAAATAGCAATGCACATAATTTAAAATATTTTAAAAACATTTCAAAAGCATAGGCTCAAAATGATCAAAGGAGACTTGCCTTCTTGCAGGGTTTCTGGGTCTTCTTGCTGCTGTGAAGAGGGATCGTCGACAACGTTGGAATCTACGCGAGGAAAGACGAAGCAACAAAACAAATAAATACAAATGAAAATTCAAATAAAATCCAAAAATTCAACAGAGGCCATAGTTGGATAGATTATGATTTTAGATGAATTTAGAAATTTGAATGGCTGGAATTGGAGTTAAAATGAGAAAGTTATGCTCATTTGAAAATCTCAGATTTGAATAAATCGAGAAATTCGGAAATTTCTGACAGGTGGGACCCACTGGAGAATTAAATTTTAATTTCTATTTTTATTTTGAGAGACTGACAGGTGGGGCCCACTGAACAGTAACCACTGGCGGTCACTGACATGTGGGACCTACTGGACAGTGAGCCCACGGCTCAGCCTCTGACACATGGGACCCACTGGACTCCGGGCCCACTTGTCAGAGATAGCACAGAGAGGTGGGGCCCAGGCGGCAGTGGCCAGCGCAGACCGGCGGCCGCTGACGGGTGGGACCCACTTGTCAGCCCGGAAAATAAACGAAAAACTCAACCTCCGCGCGCGGAGCCGGAGGCTCGAACGCGCGCCGAGGGAGTTACGAGCGAGCGCTGCTAGCCAAGTGAGCGGGGAGGCGTTGCCTACCCAATAAGGGTAGGTAACCCTCTTGAGGGGTACCTTCGGGTGGTCCGGCAGCCGTGGACGGAGGCAAGGTCGTCGGCGGCGAGGGGAGGCCGAAGAGGTTCTGGCGGTGCGTGATATGTAATCCTGGTGCGGAGGGGGTCCGGTTGGAGGGGTCAACGAAGTGCGGCGACGAGCGGAGAAGGCCGGCGACGAGGAGGTGGCGGAGCTGGCTCGGGTCTTCCGGCGCGACGGCGCTCCGGCGGCGGGGAGAGGCAGCCGAGGTGACGGGGAGGTTCGCCTGGGCGTGAGGAAGCTCGGGGTGGCGGCGGCGGGCTCTGGAAGGGTCCGAGGCGGCGGGGAAGGCTCGCCGGAGTTGGGCGGAGCTCTGAGGGGAAGGTGGCACGGTGGCAGGGCTCTACGGGGCTCGGGGAAGGAGGCGGAGAGCGCTGCGAGGTGGTGTGGGGAGAGATGAGGGCGATGGGGGTATTTATAGGGGCAGGGGAGGGAGCACGGGCACTTAATTCCTCGCCGGAGATCTCGGTGGCCGGTGGGGAAAGTTTGGGGGAAAAAGGAAATAGGGGGCCGGAGAGGGAAGGGAGGCGCGGGCGTTCGGGATTTGGTCGCGCGGGGAGCTCGGGGATTCCAAAACCGGAGAGAAACGGGGAAGGAAAGGCCGGGTCCGCCGAGGATTCGGTCGGCCGGCGAGAAAGGAAAGAGGGGGAAGGAAAAGGAAGGCGTCGGCTCCGCGGGGACGACGGATCCGACAGGTGGGCCCCGCGTGCAGTGAGAGAGAGGAGGGAGCGGCCGGGCGGTGCGGATGGCTGCCACGCGGCTCGGGGAAAAGATCGGGCGGTGGATTGAGGCCGGGCGCGAAGACGTGGCTGACGGGCGGGGCCCGCGGGTCAGTGGAGTGAGGGCGGGAGTGAGAGCGGGCGGCTGGATGGCCCGTGCGGGGACTCGGCTCATCCGAGCCATCCACGCGTCGGGCGCGGAGGAGGGGAAGGCGGGGCCGCCGGCTGACGGGCCGGGCCCGCTGGACAGCGAGGGAGAGGGAAGTGCGGCCGGGATCGGCCGAGCGGCGACGTGGGCGGATCTGGGCCGTCCACGCGTCGGCCGGAGGAAAAAGGAGGGATTTTATTTTCAGAATTTGATTTAGATTTTCAGTAAAGGCTAGAAAATTATTTAGGCCTCAGAAAAATATGAAAATACCTCCAAAAATTCCAGAAAAATTCACAGAAGCTCCTGGACATATTTTGGGCTAAATAAAATTATTTCCAACTACTGTTGATATTTAATTTTCATATTTTGAATTACTTTTTAAGCTCTAAAAATAGTTTTTAAATTCCAGAAAATCCAGAAAGGCAAATAAAAGCCAAGTAAAATCCAATTACCTTAAAATAATTTATTTGAATTTAAATTTTTCAAAAAGCCAAATTTTTGGGATGTGACAGCAGTAGAGCTCAAAGGCCATAGTATCATTTGCCTCGGACTTCTCCTTTCTTGTGTGGACCAAGAGCTGTCCGGTATTCACTCAAAAAACTACTAAAAGAATGAGGGGAAAAGGAAGAAAAAATTTGGCCTGGCAACAAACGCGACAATACACGCATGCTATTGTCAAGGAACAAAAAGAAGTTTGGTATGTTTTTAGGCTATGGTTTATGATTTTTTTTAAATAATTAAATTTTAGCTGTTCGTGAGAGATTTTTTTAAAAGAAGTTTGGTAGGTTTTTAGGCTATGGATAGGAAGGAGAGGGAGGAGAGAAGAGGAAGACGCAACTCTAGATAATTTTTTCTTGTGTTTTAAATTTTGTATATGCAGTATATATATTATTTACTGTTAGTGTTAGTAGAAAATTGTAGATGTAGACAGAAATAGTTCAATGTTGGATAGAAAATTTAGTCAATGTAGTTTTAGAAAATTAGCAGCCGCAATAGTGTGTAATTGTGTATAATTTAATGGACATAGTTGTACAAAATTAGCATCATTAGCAAATTGGCATGCATACAAAATTGTAGTTGTAGAAAATTTAGCCAACGTTACATACAAATTAATCATCTGTAGAAATTTATAGGTATTACAAAATTCAGTCAATATTTATAGAAGAATTTCATAATTTGCTTTGTAGAAAATAATAATACATAATACTTATGATTAAATATGAATGAATGTAATGTCATTAGTACATTCTAAAAACGTGTGTATGATTGTAAATGGTATATAGGCATTTAAATTGATATGCCATGTAAATTGTCGAAACTATTAGGAATTATTTACATTAGGGGACAGCTCGAGTAGCAAGAAAAGTGCGGCGTCGGTGCATGGGTTGCCGATAGGAAGTTAATACTACAAGGCTAGTGTAGTTGGTTACGACAGGCGAACAATCGGTGAAATATGAATTGCAGTATTTTAGTACTTTCGTAGTGTGCGATGCCATTTGACATGTTACAAAATTGAAACATATATGCAGGCAGACATCAGCAATACTGATACCCACTATATTGAGAATGCGTTACGGTGCTGGAACCATTTTTGAAGGTCCGAATGGTGTGGATTTGAGCGGTTTTGTGCAAGCCACTCTGGTACCGCCGGACGGCGAGAATGCTCGAATCTCAGATGTGATGCATTAGCCTACCCACAGTTTTTTGTTGGACCCTGAGGTGTGCAACGTCGTCATACAAGGGCTTTGGAGTCGGTCTTTCACGGACATGAGATGGGAGTTGAGAACATTGATGCGTACTGTTGCGTAGAAGGGGTTTGTGCAAGGGTGCCGGCGCCGTAGATACGAGTGTGTGATGCTTGTGCAACCATGCCCATTAGAAGCTGTGCAAGGTCGTACGTACAGCCATCATCTAGGAAGTGCAAGTAGCTCAAGCGGCCCACATGTTGGCGAAGAGAAGGAAGATGCTCGTGACGAGGCCGATGTGGTACATAGAGGAGAGGGAGAATGGTCACGCCATGGTGAGGAAATAGGGCAAGCCAATGAAAGGGAGCATATGGAGTACATAGTGCACCAGATGAAGTGTGATGACCAGACGGCATGGGCTGAAAAGGAAGCTGTACAGGAGGACGGCGAGGATAGTTCGGATGAGGAAGCTCATGTCCCGTAGGAATGGAACCGGTTTGATGCTGAGGGTGTTTCCACACATGATGAGCATGAATCACCGTGAGAGTATCATGGGACAGATGTTTGGTTGCATTCAATGTTTGTTGATAAGGCATCGCTGCAGGATGCCATCAAGCTATGGGCCCTATCTATGAAACGAACTTTTCGGGTCATGAAATCTAGTCAGGAGCAGTACACCATGAAGTGTGAGCAGGCCGGTTATCCTTGGAGGGTGCATGCATGTAGACCTAAGTATGAGACTCATTGGATTGTGTCGAAGGTGGAGCCGCACTCTTGCATTCTCAGTAGTGCTTTGGCGAGGCATCGTAACCTAACGTCCGCCTTTATAGCCAAGTTGATGTATGGAGAGATAGTGGAGAAGAAAGACATGGAGGCCATGCACATCGTGGTAACTATCGAGAAGAAATTCAAGTACAAAATTAGCTACGCGAAGGCGTGCCATGCGAAGCAGAAGGCGTTGGAAAAATCGTTTGAGTCTTTCAAGGTGACGTACGATAATTTTCCTTGTATGCTTAAGGTGTTGCAGGACAGGAACCCAGGCATGTATATCGCTGTGAAGGACAAGCCTTCTACAAGGCCGCTAGGTTATGCGGTGTTGCAGAGGCCTTCTTAGATTTGGTGTGTGCATCGAGGCATTCTGGCACATGCTACCTGTGATCTCAGTTGATGAGACCTTTTTAATCGGCAAATACAAGGGACAGATCCTGACGGCCATAGGCGTTGATGGGAATAATCAACTATTGCCACTGGCCATTGCATTTGTGGAAAGTGAGAATTATGAAAGATGGTTGTGGTTCCTTAGACATGTGAGGGTTGAAGTTGTCAACGATCATCCTGGTGTGTGCGTAATATATGATTGTCATTCCGGCATTGTGAAGGCCACAAGAAAACTTCAAGAATACCCCGAGGAGCCCTTCCCTTAGCCATATATGAGGAACAGATGGTGCATTCGTCACCTAGGGGCGAACTTTTTCAAGTAGTTCCCAAAATAACCATTAGTGAAGCTATTCAAAAGGCTTGTTATGCAGAACTAGCAGAGAAAATTTGATGCTTTGTTGGCGTTGTTGGATGAGCACAGCAGGAAGCATGTCGACGAGAGAAACAAGGGGCCGGTCATGCCTGGGGTGGCACAATCGGAATACCTGGCAGTACTCAGTGAGCCTAACCCAGCTGGTTCGAGGAGGAGCTCATAGAACATCAAGTATTTCTCATAATGGATCGAAGGAGAACCATTGGAGAAGTGGTCGCTGTTGCACGATATAGACGGCACAAGGTACGGCATAATGATGACTAACCTTGCAGGAGTGTATAATTGGGTTCTTAGGGGCCTTTATTCTTAGCCCCTCGTCGCCATCGTGGAAGGTGTTCTGCACAGTACAATTGGCTACTTCAGGGAGAGGCATATGAATGCCAGGCTACTCCCTCTCGCCCGGATGGTGCAGGCCACCGACGAGGACGTGACTACACACGCTAGCTTTGTGCAATGACATGACTGCACGAGCCAGCTCCGCTCAGTGACATGACATGACTACCCAGCTTTTCGCAGTGACATGACCACACGCACCAGCATTGCGCAGCGACATGACCACACGGGCCAACTTTGCGTAGCGACCTGACATGACAGGCCAGCTTTGAGCAACGACAAGACTACACACACCAGCTTTGAGCAGTGACAAGACTACACACGCCAGCTTTGCGCAGTGACATGACATGACGGGCTAGCTTTTCACAGTGACATGACCGCACACACAAGCTTTGTGCAGTGACATGACCGCACATGCCAGCTTTGTGCAAAGTAAAGACCAGATAAGACACCTTTATGCAGCGACAAGACCACATAGCCTAGCTTTGCGTAGTGGCAAGACTAAAGGGTGCAGTTTTTCGCAGTTCAAAGACTTGACTAGGCAGTTTCGCGTGCCCACAATACCACACTTGGTAACTTCACGTAGTGACGTGACCACACGGGCATCTTCATGCAGCGAGAATGCCACTAGGGGCCCTATAAAAGGAGGTCGAACAGATTTATGAGAGAACAGTACATAAGCAAACACCACACTACACTGATGCTTGCTTCACCACACCGGGATGGACAAGAGGCAGAAGAAGCAATGGAACAAGATGATGAAACAATGGGAGGAGACCCACGACCTAGCAAGGTCGGCTACTGCCTGTGATGAGAAAGAAAGGGCTGCTGCGGCCAGGGCAGAACAAGCTCAGCGTGCTACCAGATCAGCTCCCTGCAGTGATGTGACCCATAGCAACAATCCCATCTCGAATGTTCCTACTGAGTGTTCACTGCAACACCCACCAGAGGGGGAGATGCCCCCCTTTGTCGATGCCAAGACCCATGCAAGTTCTTCAACTCTAAGCACCGTCTCAACCTAGATATATGTTACTGGGATTGCGCAAACTACTCCAGTGACTATCCCGACCACTGTCTAGGACTAGGTGCACCATTTTTCCCCTACTTTTTCTCCTTCAAACTACGCACTAACAACCTCTCCCGTGTATTCACAGTCCCTGGAACCCCTATGTGGCTACCGCAAATGGATCGATCTTGAGATTCACCCAGAGGACCAGTGGGCCCTCGACTTCAAGGAGTGGAACATCACAAGGTCCTCCGAGATCCGGGAGAACGAGCGCCGCAAGGACGAGCAAACCGAGCATATACAATGGGAGATAAAAGCTCATCTCGAGGCGTGCACGCGTAGGGAGCACGAGGCTCGCGAGAGGGAGCGCGAGAAAAAGAGGGAAATAGCGACCAAGGCAAAAGAGGCCAACGAGGAGTTCAACGCCGAGCTTGCAAGGAAGGAAAAATAGCCCCGGTCCATGCTGTATGTTGTACCAACAGTTGGGTTGGTTAGTCACACATGATGCTCTATGTTATGCATGTAATCAAAACCTAAACGGCATATTACTCCTAACTGTATTATCACTCGCACATGATCCGTGTACGAATTCCCGGTAATAACACAATATCACTTACCATCGTACTTACCGATCGTTTTAAGTTCAATCATTCTTAAAAAAAGTTTTACAAATTTTTTTAGCCTACAACAACACACAACGATCATAAACTTTTATTACGAATCAAATAGATTATCTTCCAGTTATAATCTACAAAATCTACAAAATTCACATAGGGCAGTTTGCAGTAGCCCTGTGGCTAGACGACTGTAGTTCCAGTCGCCCAGCCACTGGGCCACAGGTTCGAATCGCCCAACTGTGGGGCGACTGGAACATGTCGCCCAACGGCTTACAGAGACCTTTATTGTCGCTTTTCCGTTGGACGATAGGCTCCAGTCGTCCGAGGGTTAGACGACTGGAGCCTATTTCTATAAAAAATATTGATGCGGGTATATTTCTTTTATTTTGAATGAAAATAGATTATTCGTAAAAAAAATCATTTCTACCCTTCACCTTGCCTTTGCTGTGGACATTTATGAGGCGCCCACCACCTCCATCTGTCCCCTCCAAAGAGAAAAATAACAATCTGCCCCCATATGCCCTGGCCCTATTGGACAGCTGCTTCACACAGGGGGTATAGTTTTGTCCTTAAATGCCTTTTTGGTCTCTCTCTCTCTCTCTCGCTCCCCAACCCTGGCATTTGAAGACGCAGCAGCATTTACGCCTCCAAAACGTGTGAAGGCTGTCATGCATGCATGCTTGCTAAGGGCGCAAAGCCTGAGTTTTTTCTGCTCAGAAGTTAGTGGTAAGTGGACAAAATGGATTGAATTCCAACAGTGAAGCGAGCAGCCACTGTGCGCAAGCAACAGATAGGCAGGAATCCACGCCGCGTCCAGAAACAGTTGCAAGAACAAAGAGTCCTAGCAAAAAGAAAAAAAGAAAAGAAGAAAAGAAAAAAAAAGAAAAAAAACTGCTATTGAAAGCTTGCATTACTGGTGGGTATTACTCTGCAGCCACACGAGCAGTCTTTGGTCTACTTTTCAGCTTATAAATTATAATTTTATCTAAACAAATAAATAAACAGTTTCTCTACCTTTTCAAAATATTTTATCGAAGCAGTATTTTCGAATCTAATACATTCATTCATGCAAACGGCTCCAGTTTTAATGGCCCCATATCTTTTGCATCTTTCTTGAAAAGAGAACTCTTGCCACACCGGTTCTTTCAAAAGATAGGCTTTCTCTTGGCAGATGAAGGGTGGGTTAGGGAGCACTTTGTTTAGGCTTTGGCTTTGCTTGCTACAGTAACTAGCTATTAAATGGTATATATTTTGAAGACGGAGTTTATAGATAAATTATAGTAGACACTGTACCGAGTTCAATTATACCGGCAAAAATCACATGCGACTGTTTTTCTCTACGTACTGCCTCTTGCGAACAGTCAAAATTTAAATTTTAAACCAAAAGTCATTAGCCATAGCTCAAAAAAATCCACCCGAAATCAATAAGGTAGGTACAGTCATGGCCTACTACACTAAATACTCTTAACATTAGTACTATTGAAGATTATGTTTGTTGAAGATTATGTTCAGTTCAGAGGAACCTAATCTTATGTTCAGAGGAATCGAATCTCTAGCATTCATTTGTATCTTCTATGCATGTTAAGTTAGAATTGCAATATTTGATTAAGAGATCTTTCCTGTAACACAGCCATTGCTGTTTATAACTTCCTTGTGTACTGCAGTCCATACGACAATATAATTTAGCCTCCTACACTCTGTTCAAGTGTGGAACCTCCAAAACTTTGTCCACCATTCTTTCTCCTCTGTCCACCAGTTTCTCACATGGTATCAGAGCCATCCTCTTCTTCCACCTAGATGACGACCAGCTCTCAAACCTCTGTCGGCAGAGCTGCGACCTCGTCTGCTTACGTCGGTGGCCTCCTTCCGATGCCCACTTGCGGTCACTTGATTAATGTCAAGTTGGATTGAGACAATTATCTTCTTTGGAAGGCCCAACTGATGCCCTATCTCAGGGGACAGAAATTGCTGGGTTTTGCTAGCTAGCTTCAATAAGACCAGATGATGCTTAGAACACTTCTTTTTACCCTTTCTTTTGAAATCTTGGCACGAGTTTTGTTTCTATCAATTGCCATAGAGGTGTGGACAGCGCTTGAGCACATGTTTGCATCACAATCCTTGGCTCGAGTCATGCAGATTTGTAGACAACTTGTGACCATCCAGAAGAAAAATCTCTCAATACCGGACTACTACAACTAGGAGAAGAGTCTCACGGATGCTCTAGTGGTTGTAGGTGTCCAGTCTTAGAACAAGACACCGTGATCTATATGCTCACGGGACTTGCCAGTGAGTATGATCCGCTGGTCACGTCGATCACCACAACAACTCAGCCAATCACGAACAATGAACTTTACGGACACATGCTGAGTCATGAGTGTGTGTGGAGACCAATAATTCCTCTGTGCAGATCATGGCCAATGCCGCATCACGTGGAACTCATCGTATGCAAGGTCGTGGTCGTGGTGGCAATTGTGATCAGCAGCGGCAATCAACACGTGGCTTCTAGAACCAGTCAAATCAGTTCTACTTCAAGAACAAAGAATGGCTCTAGAAATAGACCAGTGCGCCAAGTTTGTGGCAAAACTAGACATGTGGCCTTAAAGTGCTATCATCGCTTCAACCACTCCTACCAGCACGAAGATAATCGTGTTGCTACAGCAGCCACCACTGGTTCCGACTCATCGACCCTGCATGGTACACAGACACTGGTGCGATGGATCACATAACTGGTGATATTGACAAGATGACCATGCAAGAGAGATATCATGGACGGGATCAAGTTTGCACTGCAAATGGCACAGGTATGCATATTACTCACATTGGTCAATCAAAGATTAAACCCATAACCATTCTTTACTTCTGAAAAATGTTCTACATGTTCCCAAAACATCAAGAAATATGTTATCTGTTCATCGCCTTGCTACTGACAATGATGTTTTTCTTGAATTCCATCTGAACTTCTTTCTTGTCAAGAACCGTTGAACAAAAAAGGTACGTCTTCATGGCCATAGTGAGCGTGGCCTTTACCCTATGCCCACAAGTTGTGTCACTGCACAAAAGAAGAACTTTTCTGATGTTCGTCTAACTCCAAAGCAGTGGCACTATCGTTCGGGCCACCCCGCTTTCCCAATTGTGCAACAAGTTCTTCAGTTGAATAATCTATCTTCCTTTAGATGTTCAAATAATAGTTTGGTTTGTGATGGATGTCAACAGGCTAAGAGCCACCAATGACCTTACTCAAACCACATGTCTTCATCTCCCTTGGAACTTGTTTTTTCTGATGTATGGGGTCCTGCCCCTATTTCAATCAATGGATATAAGTACTACTTGAGTTTCATTGATGATATTAGCAAGTTCACTTGGGTTTACCTTTTGAAAAGCAAGGCTGATGTTTATCGAATCTTTATCCAATCTCAAACACATGTAGAATGTCTTCTTGGGAAGAAAATCTTGTGTATGCAAACTGATTGGGGGTGAGTATAAAAAATTACATACCTTCTTCCAACAAGTAGGGATAGTACATCATGTTTCTTGCCCTTACACACATCAACAAAATGGTTCAGCTGAGAGAAAACATCGTCATATAGTAGAAGTCAACTTAGCACTTCTGGCTTGTGCATCTACGCCTGTAAAGTTTTGGGATGAAGCATTTCAAACTGCATTCTTTCTTACCAATAGGCTTCCTAGTAGAGTCATTCAACCCTCTACTCCCATGGAACAACTTTTTGGTAAGAAACCTAATTACTCCTTTTTTTAAGGTGTTCAGTTGCGCATGTTGGCCCCATCTATGACCTTACAATGCAAAAAAAAAAACTTTAGTTCCACTCCAATAATGTGTATTTTTTGGGATACAATGGCATTCTTAAAGGCTACAAGTGTCTCCTTCCTTCTACTGGACATGTGTTTATCTCTCGAGATATAATATTTGATGAGAATGAGTGGGTTCTTTTGGGCTGTGGCTTTTAGCTTATGGCTTTTGAATTCTGACTATTTGCAAGAGAGAGTATGAATAGAGACAGTCGCATGCAATTTTGACCAACATAGCTAAAATCGGTACAGTGTATAAGTAGACGCCCACCTTAAAAATGCACCATTTGAAAGTTAGTTACTGTAGCAAAGGACATAAACCAAAAGCCTAAAACCCTTTTGAACCCAGCCAATGTGTTTCCCTTCTCACAAATTCATTCACTCACCAATCGAAAGTTGTCATATGATCGGTTTGTTCTTCCATCCTTGTTCTTGCTCCTTTTTAGCCACTACACAGTATGGAAGCTGGGGGGTCATAATCTGATCATATGACTAATATGCAAACTAATGCCTTGCCTGTACAACCTTTTGATTCTCTAGAGGAAATTCAAGTCAGTGAGGATACCCTGGGACAAGATAGTACGGTGTCATCCACGTCATCTTCTACTGCCAACAGTCTTCTCACAATGGAGATGGTGCTAGTGCATGTGCATGTGATTCTAATGCAGTATTGGTATCAAATGCTGATCCTGTGCAGCTGCCTCGACAGCATCACATGAGTTCGGTCATAAACCTGGCTATGATTCATCTCATATTATCAATTGCCATATCACGTGGATGGAGTCTTCGTCAACTTGATGTTCAGGAGAGTTCCTCCATGGCATTCTAGAAGAGGATGTATTCATGAGGCAACCTCCAAGCTATCACTACTACAGAAGAGGCTAAACTGGACGCTTACATCACAGACGGTTCATTCGTCAACTTGATGTTCAGGAGAGTTCCTCCATGGCATTCTAGAAGAGGATGTATTCATGAGGCAACCTCCGGGCTATCACTACTACAGAAGAGGCTAAACTGGACGCTTACATCATAGACGGTTCCTAGGAACCATCTGTGCTACAAGTATCACAGACGGTTCATACGAATAACCGTCTGTGGTATTTTCACAGACGGGTTTTAATACAAACCGTCTGTGATAATAAAGTTATCACAGACGGGTTTTAATACAAACCGTCTGTGATAATAAAGTTATCACAGACGGTTTTTAATACAAACCGTCTGTGAAGTACCACAAACGGTTCTTGATAAGAACTGTCGGTTTGTATTAAAAACCGTCTGTGATATGTTTCCCGCCTTGCAATCCCCTAAAATTTCATAATTTCCCGCCTGAGTCCGAGTAGGATTCAGTTTTGAGACACTTTCAGTAAAACGGGCATAACTTTTGCATACAGTGCCCGTTTTCGACGTTCTTATACTCGTTGGAAAGCTAACGACGAGCCCAATCCAAAAAACGACCGCTTGTGCCAGTTACCCTCTAAGACCCTCAGAATCGGCCATCTTTAGCCCCAAATTTGCATTGCAAGTTTTTTGTTTCTGTTTTTGCCAAAATTTTCAATCTTCCCTTTGGAATTTGGGTTTTGCCACAATTGCAAAGTTGTAGATCTCATCGAAACCTTTCAAACAAGTATATATAAGCCATATAAAACTTTGCTATTTTATCTTTGCAGACTAGTTATTTATATTTTACCGGTATATTGTCTTTGTGATATCATAGACAGTTGTTGTTATGAACCATATACGATGTCTCTATCACAAACGGTTTGTAATCTGAACCGTCTATGATGTCCTGCCACGTCACTGATCCGCAGCATATCCCCCAGGATCCCGATCTCACCCGTCCATTCTCTCCGCATCGAATGGCAGGCACCGTTCTCCTCCCCACCTCTTGCCCCTTATTAACCCCCTCTCCCTACTCGAAGAACCAATACCACCAGTACTACTCCAACTCATCTGTGCGCGGCGAGGGTAGGAAGGGTTCGACAAGAGCGACTGAAATTTCACTTGAAGCAAGATGGAAAGGAAGAAGACCGGCATAGAAGCTATTGATTTTATAATAGAAGTTAAAAATGGTGTTTGTTGCATTTTTATTTCTGCTACTTGAAAATTTTTCCGCACCACTTGTTTTAGATTATAGTTTAATATAGTGTAAGTATTTTTCTGAATTTGTAGCCGTGAAGTTTATCTTTGTAAAATTATAAGTGTCCTCTTATGTATGTAGTGCTATTGGTAACATACTCTATATCTTGTGATGTTGTAATGGTGGATTCTAATCTTAATGAAAATAGAATGTGTTGTTGTATTTGCTTATTTTCAGATGATATAGTTAAGATTTCCTGAGACTAACTGAAAAATAAAAAAATTTAGGTATAGAATGAACTATCACAGACGGTTTTGTGATATAAACCGTTTGTGAAGAATTATCACAAACGGCTCGAACCAAAAACCGTCTGTAATGGGGAAGTATCACAGACGATTCTATATACCAACCGTCTGTAATACTCACACATCACAGACGGTTTTAGCTACCAACCGTCTGTGATGTGTGAGTATCACAGACGGTTGGTAGTTAGAACCGCCTGTGATAGTGTTTTTCACAGACGGTTCTAGTTATAAACCGTCTGTGATGTAGTTATCACAGACGGCTCACAAACCGTCTGTGATAACTTCTGATTATCACTGACACATAAATTCAAACGGTTCAAAAAAACCGTCTGTGATGACCCTTTTTGTAGTAGTGTATGAGAGTACAGATTTTCCTAGTCATGTGTGCAAGCTTGATAAGGCGTTGTATGGACTAAAACAAGCACCTTGGGTATGATACTCAAGATTGAGTTCAAAGATCCAGGAACTAGGATTTGTGTCATCTCGTGTAGACACTTCATTGTTTATCTTCAACAAGGATGTCATAAGCATATTTATGCTCATTTATGTTGATGATATTATTGTCACAAGTTCTTTCAATCAGGTAGTTAAGAAGCTTATAAGCAATCTCCAAGCTGAATTTGCAATAAAAGATCTAGGTGGTCTTCATTATTTTCTTGGCATTGAGGTTAGGAAATCAGGTGAAGAAATTATCCTTTCGTAGGCCAAGTATGCTGCAGAGTTACTGGATCGAGTAGGCATGAAGATATGCAAGCCAATAACCTCACCGATGGCAACAATCGAGAAATTGTCAAAATTTGAAGGTGAGGTCCTTTCAATAGTAGAAACTACCAAGTATCGAAGTGTTGTTTGTGCACTTGAATACTTAACCCTGACTCGGCTAGACATATCATACTCTGTCAACAAGGTTTATTAGTTTATGCTATCACCTACAAGCTGGCATTTGGATTGCTGCTAAACAAATTGTGAGATATCTCAAGCTTACTTCTGAAGTTGGACTAAGGATTAGAAAATCCAAGTCATCCTTGATCAGTGCTTTCTCAGATGCTGATCGGGTTGCCTACTAAAAGATAAAGCTCCATTTAGGTTGGTTTTAGTGATAATGACAAATACTATTATGAGATTTTGGTAATAATGATAAATGTATTTGTGAGAATAACCTTATTTATTGATTATGATATTACTTAGTCTCATATGGATGAAAATGTGAAATCATTGATGTATGCATTTGATATCTTTCTTATAATCTTATTACATTCTTCACATCCAAATATATGATTAAATAACAAATTTATATGTGAGACTAATAAGTTTGTTTAAGTATATTATTGCTTAGTCTCGTTTACATGAAAAGGTGAAATCAAAGAGGTATGCATTCAAAATCATATTTTTATATATTAGTGCATTTCTTGAATCCAAAATATAGATTGAACTCCACAAATAGTCCAAAATGAATATATGCATATGTCTTCATTACACATACTTGTATGCACACATTTAGGGGGAGTTCACTCTATCTTTTGTGGTTTCATAAGTATTGATCCATATTTCTTTTAATACCCATATTTAGGATCTTTACTTTGAAACGCCTCTTCTGATTGTATCTAGCTTGTGTAGTTATATATACTCATT
Source organism: Dendrocalamus latiflorus (assembly GCA_017311315.1). Taxonomy (NCBI): domain Eukaryota; kingdom Viridiplantae; phylum Streptophyta; class Magnoliopsida; order Poales; family Poaceae; genus Dendrocalamus; species Dendrocalamus latiflorus. Next base: position 16,356,767 of record CM029612.1, read on the forward strand.
TGCAATTGGGTTGTCATCTATCTTCTTCATTATGTGTTAATAGATGGATGATCAATGACAACCGGATAAGTAAGTTTTACTTTGAAAGCTTATCTTAGAGTATACAAGTGTTGCGTACATGTTGTATACTCGACATACAATCTTTATCTCATTATTTATTGAGATTGTCATGAATTACCAAAAAGGGAAGATTGTAGAATCTAGTCCCTTCATTATATGTTAATGGTGAAGTTCGGTAATTGATGGCAATTGATTTGTGGACTAACATTTTCCATGAGTTGGATGAATGTGTTAGGTTCCACAAATGAGGATGACTTGGGATGACTTTATGTGTTGAAGATCAACAAGTCTATATGGAAGATGGTTTCATATCTTGAAGGCCATCAAGAAGAAGATGCATCATGAGTTGATGCATGTGCAAGAGGAGATGATCATATGTTGATCATCAAGTCAAGCGGAGAGACATCATGTGTTGATGGAGTTCAAGAAGTGGATGCATCATGTGTTGATGCATGACAAGACGATGACTCGGAGTTGAAGTGATGATGTGTATCATCAAGCTTCAAGAGGATGTTCAAGGCAAAGGTATGCTAGCTAGGGCTAAGGATGTGTTCCTAGTCTTTTACCGGTCTTGGTGCTTGGTTGGAAGACAGGGTTGCTAATATATGTTGTCGTACTATTAAGAGAGGTCATGTCTAATAGCTTGAGTCTCATCATGTGTTGATAGCTCAATCTCACTTTCTCTAGCTCTCTTCGGCATGATGCTTATATTTGTGAATGTGTTTTACAAATAGTTGAAGCTCATATGTTTGAATCATTGTAACATGAGACTATATATTGCAAATGTGTCTTGCAAGTATTCGAAGTCCATGTTTTCTACTCCCTGCAGTATGAGGCTTATATTTGCAAATGTGTTCTGCAGATGGTTGAAGCTCATATATAATCCTTATTGTATGTGACTTAGGTTTACGAATGTGTTTTGCAAATGTGAGGAGTCCATATACCTATTCTTTGTGTCATGATTTCAAAAGTGTGCAAATGTGTTTTGCAACTTGTTGGAAATCATGTTTGATCCTTGTGTGCATGATACTATAGTTTGCAAATGTGTTTTGCAAAGTCTGTTGAAGTATCTGCACTTCTCAGGAAAATCAGACCTACCGCTGTGTTTGTAGTGGTACTACCAAAGGTCGGAAGTACCGACTCTGTGTGAGCGGTACTACCGGATGCGAGTGGTTCGATCGGCTCTGTGTGAGTGGTCCGTCTGGCCGGCGGAAGTACCGGCTCTGTGTGAGCGGTACTACCGGGAAGTAGAAGTTACGACGTGTGTTGCGCAGTACTACCGGACTTCAGAAGTTCCAAATTTTCTTGCGGTATGTTTTTTCCAGAGAGACACTTGTGTGGTTATTTTCTCCTCCCCGTGAAAGCGGTAGTTCCGCATGTGTGAAGTGGTACTTTTGATGATCAGAAGTACTGGGGAATGAATGGCGGAACTTCTAATTTTGACTGTAACGGCTAGTTTTTCTGACTGTTGTGAAGGAAGCAATAATACCGATCTTATAACGATGATACTTTCGATTTCCCTATTTTCAGGGATTTCACTCCAACAGCTATTTTTCTTATGTGGGGTATAAATACTCCCTTATGGCCGGTTGGAGACATGGTGGCTTGACCTATTTCTATTCCCTTGTGCTAGTGTGAGGTCCTCCTCTCCATTGTGCATGTGTTGCACCTTGTGAGCAAGGAGAGTGATCTAGAGTGCATATGTTGCAACTAGAGTAGGATTTAGTGTCCATTTGAGCTTGTGTATTTGTGGCACATGGTGAGAGTCAAGCGAGAGGCTTGACTTATTACTCTTTGAGTGTGCCGACTCCTAGACAGCGTTGGAGGTATCGTGCACGAAGTTGTGAAGGTTGGAGCTCACCTACCCAGAGCGGAAAAGAGCTGGCACTAGTAGATTGAGGTGTTTCGGCTTAATTCGTGGAGCCGGTCCAATTTGTTTAGGCTAACCTCAACGTGGACTAGGGGAGACCGATAAGTTTTCAAACACCATAGTAAAAAGAAATCATATCAATTGTAGTTTGTTTTCTTATGCTCAATTTACATTCAAGTAATTGGCATTTAAAGAATTAGATTGATTACTTGTCTTTCTAGTATTGCAAACATTTGGTATAGACTTAATTTGTTGGTGCACTTAGGTAAATCTAGTTGATTTAGGCTTTATTTGTGTTAAACCAAATTGATTTAAGATTTCACATTATATTCTTGGTTTTAGCCAAATAACTTAAATAAAATTTAATTAAGAAGATAATTTTTATAAACAACCATTCACACCCCCTCTAGTCGGCCTCCTCGATCCTACACCTGCCCAGATGACAGAAGATCGACCAATGGCTTTGCAATATACTTTGGAGTAAATCTGATTTCCTGGAGTTCACAAAACTCTTGTATTGAGGCAGAGTACAAGACACTAGCTAATGCTACTACAGAAATAATTTGGATACAGTTAATGCTTCGTGAACTCGACGTCTTTCAAGAAAGGGCACCATGTTTGTGGTGTGACAATCTTGGTGCAACATAACTCTCGGAAAATCCAATCTTTTATGCTAGAACAAAGCATATCGAGATTGATTTCCATTTTGTTCATGAGAGAGTTACTCAGAAGGCCTTGGAAATCAAGTTTATTCCATCAAGAGATCAAGTCATTGATGGACTAACAAAGCCGTTAAATGCTTGGCGCTTGACTCAATTTCAATACAATCTCAACATCCAATGATGGCTGTGATTGAGAGGGCAGGTTGAAGATTATGTTTAGTTCAGAGGAACCTAATTTTATGTTCAGATGAATCAAATCTCTAGCATTCATATGTATCTTCCATGTATGTTAAGTTAGATTTGTAATCTCTGATTTAGAGATCTTTCCTGTAACACGGCCATTGCCATTTGTGCCTTCCTTGTGTACTGTAGTCCATACGATAATATAATCTTGCCTCCTGCACTCTATTTAGGTGTGGAACCTCCAAAACTCTATCCACCATTCTTTGTCCTCTGTCCATCAGTTTCTCTCAAGTACTCCATGACCATGATTTAAGAATTCCAAGAATTTGTTGCTAGAGTTCGATCGAACTATGCCAAGTCAGGACTGAATACTGGATAATTCTAGGTTTTGTTTAGAGCACAGAATGAAATTTGTAGTAATCGGTACTGTTCCTTGAAATTTCCTTAACAAATCTGCTATTCCAAACAGTGTCCTAACTCTTAAGGAATTTAAAGTGTATCTTTTATTTTTCATGGCATTAGTTTTCAAAACTTACCATGTATTTTGCTTTTCTTGTTCTGAGGTCTACCAAATTTTGTTGAAGGCTCCTCCTCTACTCTGGACCACTATGCTTACCTGATCTCTGCAGAGCAGCCTAGTGATACATCATGAAATGACCATAAATCGGTAGAGTATGATAATAAATTTGCACCATAAATATTGTAGTTCCTAGAGCCACTACCATGTTAAAAATAATAGAGTAGGTTCTAGTATATTTGTAGATTATGAATCCTACCGGTATCTCCTTCTCTATCTCTTTCCTTCTGTTAGAGATTGTATCGTGTTTGGATAGGAATCCTTGCTATAACCGATTCAGAGATAGTTGTTGTACACGGTCCGGCAACAGGATGTTGCGAATATAAATACAAGAGCCTGACGCCGATTGGTTGTGCGGGTTATCAATCTATTCGTCCTCCTCTTTCAATTTTCGTAACATTCATTCAAAATAAACCAATTGCCAAGCTAAAGATCTTCCCTGGATCTTATTCGTGCCTGCAACTGCAAGGGAGACTTTGCAGTTCCAGGAACCGCCTGGCTCCTGCGAGTGAAGTGTACAAGACACAAATGGCAGACTAGATAAGCAGGGTAGCATCTGTGCCCTCCCAGTGCACGTTGAAAGACAAGGCAGTGAGACCCTATCGCTAGTAGGCAAAGCCCATGATTGTGTTCGATCAACAAACAGTAACAAAACACCTACATAATAAGTAAAACAGTGCAACTGAAGCGCATTTAAAAGTGGTCAGGCAGGCTCAGTGGTCACTATTGTCAAGTCAGTTCGTCCGGAAGTTAAAATGCTCTAAATGTACAGCAGAGCAAAGCTAATTAAGACTGAGTATGTTCAAAGCCATTAGAAGTTACAGCAGCAATTATAATCAAGTACTCCAGAGAAAAAATTTTACCTGCTCTTTCAGGCGCCAGAGGATGCATGCATGGACCAATCAGCAGAGTGTTGAAGAGCGCGCATCAGTGAAAAATCAATTTCAGATCTTGACCAGGGGTGGAGGGGGACTGGCAGGTGCCATGGCTCCCCCACGATCCAACGATTGCAAATATACCCCTTTGTGTTTCAAATGATTTTATTTGAATTGATGTTATTTAGCCCTTCTTATTGAATCAAATTACACTACATAGTATAGTGGATCCCCGTCATCTCTAATTCCTAGCTTCGCCACTGATCTTGACTGCTATTGAGTCTTGACTACTCAATGTTGCACAGGATAGGATGCACACATTAGCTGCCCTGGAACTGGAAGAAAACCTCAGTTAGTACGAATTTACGGCGCTGACAATTTGACTCATTAGTGCTTGCTCCTAAACATTGGTGGATGCAGGCAGCAAAGACAGGATGTCTTGCACTCGGTCACGTACCGAGCTTCAGTCAGCTGAAGTAAGAACCACCAGCTATATCGGAGGCAAGAGCAGGACAATTGTCAGAAATATCTGTGCATTTCTCAGAATAGATTGATGAAAAGTGGTGATATTTACATGGTGTCTGTTTACAAAACTGTCAATCAACTTAGAGTTAATTGGCTTTGTATGGTACGCAATCTCGCTTAGGTAAAATATATATACAACAAAGAATACTCTTGTATCAATGGATTAACCACAAGCTCGCCAACATAACCGGCATAGGTAGGTGGTCACCCTGGTGAACTAGTGCCAACTTCTGTGACGTAAAATCCAGCAAATTAGAAGGAGCAGTGCAGGTCTTGGCTGTCAAGCACAAGTATGGAACTATACAAGGACCTGCGACCTGGCCACACGACGAGAGCATTTGGTGCGAGAGCTCTTGTTCAGGCTGCAAGCACACCCTTCCAGTAGCTCGAGATCTTCCTCACATATTAATATTGATGCCATCTCCGGACAGTCCAAAAGCATTTTAGAGCTAAGATATCCCGCAATTGTCCAAGTTTGATATAACCTTGACTGTTTTCCAATAAACCTTCCTGTTCTGGTGTCATAATATTCTGGCCACTTGTCATCTGAGAGCCTCTTTTCCGCCACTTCAACAGCTCTCCATGCCAAGTCACGCCTACCCATCTTGATACAGGCTAGGGTGAACTAAATTAACAAAGACAAATAATTAAACTTACCAAAAAAAAACTTAATAAAAAGTAAACAAAGCACGAAAAGTTATAGAGGTATCTCAAGTGTACCTGCCACAGCAATGTAGGCCAAGATCCACCATTATGATACGACCAGGGCCTGCATGCAATAAAAAGTCTTATAAGAAACGAACCCAAATACTGGAACAATGAAACTTCGTCAATGCTATTGCTAACAATGCCTTTTGACTTTCGGAGAAGGATTTACATCATGAGGCCAAAAGTAGTGAAGAATGCAATTTAGAATGGAAAAGCAAATGATACTCATGAAAGATTTAGTTCTCACGAAAAACATAATAAAATGCTGTTTTCAAAATCCCCACAAACAACCGAATATATACATCATAAGAAAAGAAGTTTCAGTTGCTCACGTGTTTTTGGGGTCGCTACCAGTGATGATACGCCATTCCTCGTACTCTAGCGCAGGGTAGCATATCTTGAGAGGCATATTTGCAACTATATCATCCCATTTTGCTTCAATGAGGTTCAGAATACCCTCTGCTTGCCTTTCAGTAGCTAGAGAAGAGATAATCGCCCAGAGATTTCCAAGAGAGAAAAACCTGAAATCCATGTGGGCTGGTTGTAGGTTTCCTATAAGGTAACCACCTTTATCAGGAATCCAGTCTGCAAGCCAAGAAGGGATTTGCTCTGGGTAGATGTTGAACTTGTTAATAGCATCATGTGAGTACTCTTCAGTCTTGTAGCGATAAATCTCATTTATCTTCTTCATATCAACCCAATAGTACTCTCTTATGTGAAATGACAAAGCATTGAGCCTGTTGTTAATAGCACGGATCAAGTTCTTAGATCCATCATTTATGCTGACCATTTCACGGGCACAGCGCAAAGCAGAATAGAACAGAGCCTGTGAAACTGATTCTGTTAGGTGCCTGATGAGAGTTCTCTCTTTTACACAGTTTGTTTTCTCTGTGCACTGTGTAGCCTCACTTATACAAAGTGAAGGGTAAGGCAAACAACACTCAATTTGAGTTGCGAGTACAGAATTTGTTATTAGGGCAGAACAATATCATTATCTCATACTTGAGTATGTAAAGATCAAGTGTCAAAGATTAGCTTACCTGGATCTCAAGAGGATGCCCATGGATTCCCATCCGTCGATCAATCATACATGATCCATCAGTGACTAACAATGTAGGGAACATGTCAAATCCATCAGACAAGCATAAATTCAGGATTAGTCTGATGCCTGTCTGCACATCAACCCTTTCTTGCAGTGCATAGTCTCCAGTAATTTTACCATAGGCCCTCAACAGGATTATCCACCAAAGGCCTTAGAAATAGAACTTGGTATAAAAAAAACTGTGAAAACAAAACTTATCTTCAAAAGTATAACATGAGCCCACCCAACATACTCACCAGAGTCAACTGGTGCTACACGCCCAATGGCCGACTCTCCAAAGTCAGGGTCAAGAACCTCCTCAAATGCTTCACTGCTTCCATCTAAAGGCACGGATCTGACTTTAAAACTAGCAGGCATCAACCCCTGACCAGGACTGTAGAATTCCACTGTCTTCTCCCAACTCTGATAGGTTAAAAAAAGAAAACAATTAGTTTTCTTCCAAACAACATTGCTCGCAACCTAGATATTCCAAGAATGCTATGCGAAAACAAAATCAATCTTCAGCTACCATCATTGTGCTACCAGCATGATGTGACGAAACACGGCAGACACATCGTTTTAAGCTATCCCATAATAAAAATGATTGTTTTTGTATACAAAGTACAAACAATTTGTCAGTTCTGTTTACAGGGGTTTGGTGGACCTATGTTTTAAGTTACAAAACCATGTTTCCAGCATAAGTATACCTATTTTTTTTTTGAAGAGAACTCATTCATGTTGCCTTAGAACATACTTATCACTAAAGTACTAAACCAATATTAACCATCTTATTAAAAATCAACTAGAGTAAAAAAACTGCTTTTAGAAATCTCTCAAAAACCAGATGCACACCATGTGATGAACGCTAGACTTCCTTCTTGCTACAATTATTTTAGAGCTTGAATTGAGTTGTTTAGATGGGTAAGTCGATTGAGCAAGTGGTGCGGGTTGAACATTCATAAGCTGTTCAAACTACCTATGAATTTATTTTATTTTTATAATTTTGACAAATTAAGTAAGCTGAAATGCTGTCATGGTATCATGTTGGGTATGCAAAGATACTATGATAGTAAAGAGGTAAAATTTAGGTCATTGTCTAAGATATTAAATAGTATGAAACACAAATATGGGTTATGACTAGCGCTCGATGCTAAAAGGTAACACAAGCTCTTGCTCACTTACTAAATATGGGTTATGACTAGCGCTCGATGCTAAAAGGTAACACAAGCTCTTGCTCACTTACTAAATATGGGTTATGACTAGCGCTCGATGCTAAAAGGTAACACAATCTCTTGCTCACTTACTCTAGCCCTACCCTATGTCCATAGAAAACCATGTAGCACCACTTATGGCAGGTCATAACAACTGACATTATAGTGCTTCTTTGGATCTCAGTAACCCAACTTTGCAATGCAGAAATATTTCCTTGCACGAATCATCAATGTTATTATATTTTTCTTCTTATTTCAAATGCAGCATAGTCTGTAATGTTATGCATTACATATGAATAAAAGCTTCAGTTTATAGGTTATGCCAAAGCAGATCATCCATATGGTCAAATCATTAGGAACTGTGCCAGATAAAGGGTGGGTTCGAAAAGGCTTAGGCTTTGACTTTTTCACTGTTTGCTATAGTACTAGCTTTGAAACATTGTGTCTTTACCGAGTTCAGCTATACTGGCTAAAATCGCATGCGACTGTTTCCCTCTGCATACTGGCTCTTGCGAATAGCCAGAATTCAAAAATATAAGTCAAAAGTCACAGCTCAAAAGAACCCAAAAAATAGAAACACCAAACTTATCTACTCAAATTAGCTACTTTTAAATGAACCATGGTGAACTTTCAAATTCAACTCAGAAGAAAACCTCATATTCAGGGTACTGTCAGTCTGTTACAATCAAATTACACAGTGGAGGCATATATTATGACAAACATACATTGGTGGCAAACTAGCAAATGGTGTGAACTGCGAAGTATAATAGATTCAAAACCTTCAGAATCCTTATACTCTTAAATGAATAATTACACAGAATTGTACAGCAAAAAGAAAAAGAAAATACTACGTTGAACTGTAAGTACACTATTTTTCTGTTGTCTAATAGTCAAGCATTTGAAACAAGTTTCCAATGCAAAAATAATCAGCATCAAAGCAAGAGGTCTAAGGTTCACAATCTACCCGAGAATTTATTCGAACGAGTGTTCTCTGGGAAGGTCATTAATCATTATGAGGTATACTGTACACATATCCCCTGCCATCCCACCGAAGTGTCATTAGAATTTGTGCTATTTGATCCACAACAACCTTCTTATAGCACATTACCACGACTACATTTCAACTTAACGTGCATAGCAGCATAGCACGAATGAAATAGCATTTACATATCATTCCAAGGTTCGCGTGACTCACCTGGAGCTGGAAGGTGTGGAGCAGGAAGTTCTTCACGATGTCGCCCTCACCCTTGAGGAGGAACGCGATGGCCGACGGCACAAAATCCCTGATGAACACCTGGTCGTAATTGAGCATCTGGCTGGCCGTGGACGGATCGTTCGCCGCCACCGTCCCCACCGCAGTGCCGCAGTAATTCACTACCGCGCGGCTGAGCAGCCACCACGCCTCCTTCTCCTGCGGCGACTCCTCCCTGCTCCTCACCGCCTCCACCCTGGCCTTCGGACCCTCCAGTTCCTCGTTCTGGCACGTCAACGCATCCTTCTCGGGCGTCGCCGCGGCTGCAGACGCTTCCTCCAGGGGCGGCGGAGTGGTCAGGGGCTCCTCGAGGGGAGGCGACTCCAGCGGCGGCGCCGAGGGCGCGAGGGTGGCGGCGTGGAAGGGGTCGAAGGGCGGGGGCTTGTAGGTTTCCCCCGTCGAGGACGTGCCGGAGTCCACCGACGTGGAGAGAAAGCGGCGAGCGGCGGCAGCGAAGGGGGAGAAAGCGGCGGCGGCGGCGGAGGAGGAGGAGGAGAAGTGGCGGCGCGAGAGGTAGAGGAGCGCGTGGCGCTGCGAGCCTCGGCGGAGGTGGGAGATGGCGACGGCCGCCATTGGAGCGCAAGCTTAGCTTGCGTCCTTGCGAGATTGGTGAAGATTATCCGGGGGCGTAATTAACACGAGCAGGGGAGGCGAATCTTGTGGCGGGTAATTCGTGGGTCACACGCCACGTCACATGGAGCAGGAGGAGAAGGGAATTTGCGAGCACTACTCACATCTGCTTTCACCCGTCGAATCGGACGGCTGGAGGGAGGCCTTGACGTTTATTCGTGCGCCTTTTTTGGTTTGCCGTGTCACTCGAAAACATATCAGATTCCTTTCTCGTTCTTGTTCCGTCGAGTGGTGGTGCCGCTTGATAAACAATTAGGGAGATGGCTTTTCAGTGTTGTTTAGTGTTTTTTATTAATGTATATTTTTATTAGAGACGGTGTTTACTATTTATACGATAGAATGTTCACATTTATATATTGGGAATTTGGTGTTTCTGCCCCTGTTCTGGACTTCAAATGTGATTTTACCTCTACTTTTTTAACTTTGTGATTTTACCCTCGCGATTTTGAAATGAAGACTCCGTTTACCCCTGTTTTCTGACACCGTTAAAACTAGAGAATTAATTGGTAAAAAAAAAAGAAAACAAAAGATGTCCACGCGAAAAGACAAGAATACCCCTCTTACCTTATCCTTTCCACTGGAGGGCACACCGACGCAATCGCATCCCTCGGGAGAGCCTCGGTCTCTCGGTTTGGCGACTGACGCGAAACGCTAGGGCTAGGGTTTGCCTCCAGGAGCGGCGCGGCGGCTCCCCAGGCGGCGGCACCCCAGGCGTGGCGGCTCCCCAGGCGGCGGCACCCCAGGCGCGGCGGCTCCCCAGGCGCGGCTCGCGGCCGGCCTGCAGGCGCGGCGCGGCCGGCCCCCAGGCGCGTATTCAAGTGTTGATCTAAGCGATTTTTTGTTGTGACGTAGGTACCGCGATTTGACTCCGTGCGGAGTGCCACGGCGAGAGCGCAGAGCGGGAATGCTGGGAGAAGTATAACCGAGGTATCTCTCACCATGCTCCTGGAATTGTATTGTTGTGGTGCTGTATTCATAGGTCCCCTTTAAATACTAGTCTACTACATTGTTTTGTTTGAATGTTTGATACAATCATGGGAAATTTGCTATGAGATTGTCATCCTAGTAAAACTATGCACTATCCAAATACGTTTTCTAGTATTTATAAACTGTATCATGCCGCATTTTGCCGTCCCAAAATTATAGGTTGCTTCTCAGCCTAGGATACACCTATTTGTTCTGTATTTTTTTGCTGATGTTTGTTCATTCTGTAACACCAGGAAAGAGAACGCACAATGCCTGATACCGAAATGCCCTTGAAATATTCTTCTGGTAAAGCTTTCCCGCTAGGGGTGTTGCAAGTTGAAGGCTGGCTGAACTTTGCGATTTTCTCTCAGCATGCTTCTTCTGTCACCCTTTGCTTGAAACTTTCAGATAGGTATAGACTTAACTCTCCTAGAACTGTGCAATGATGTTGCTTTCCATGTCATTGAAGTTACCAGTTTGCTAGCTTAATGAACTTTTTTTTGTCAGATATGAACCAATGTAGTTTTCTGGTTGCTTTGAAAGTCTGGTTGTCGACTCTGACAACCAGCATTATTGTTGCAAATTCCCTGTGTTTTTAGTTGCTTTGTTTGTGTTAAAACTTTGGTCCACATTTTCTAGGGATCTCATGAGATATGGCAATATTGTTTTCATAATTTCATCACGCATTATTTCACACTTCACATTTCATATGTCTTAGGTATACTGAAATCTAGAACACTGTAACGTTTTTGAAAAAAATATTTTCTAAACTGTTGGTCCCAACCAGCACACGCGTGTGTACTTGCATATACTGACAGACATGCACACAGTTCATATTTGCATACATGGGTGGTAGCCTATTAATGCTCCATAGAATTTAGTGTGTTGAGATATAACAAATTAGATGCATGAAAAAGAATGCAAGTTTTCTTTTCTGTTTCTCAGATTACCATTTTCGTAACTCGATCTGCCATATGATATTCTCTTATAGATCAGCACTGTACTTTTAGCTTTCTAATCTTGCTTTCTCTTTGCAAAGGAACATGATATGTTCTTTATATAATCTTCTTACATACTGAAATGCCCTTCTTCAGAGGAGCCCAACATGGGAAAGATGTAGAAATTGTCGAGTTTGCTTTAGATCACCAGAAGAACAAAACCGGAGATATATGGCATGTGTCGGTGGAGGTACTTTTACAAAGTTATGATATTATGGGTACCTTTGGAGATAGCACATAGTTCTTTTTTATTGGCTAATTTGGTGTGACTGACATTCATGCAACAAGTTAAGAAATCAAAATTCATCTGATGTATGGATGTATTATGAAGTTTCTAATTTTCAAGTTTCTAATACTTTCTGACATACAGCAAAATGTTCATGCAGGCTTGGTCATTTCTAACTTTACTAACATGTTTTCTTCTCTCCATGTGTAGGGGAAGTGGTTCTGGTACAGCAAGGGGAAGAGGAAGAGGGTCAGGAAGGGGAGGAGGGTCAGGAGATGACAACAATGAGACAATGTAATTCATGAACGCATTGCTGTCCACTACAATTTTTTTTGGAAATTATAACATTTCTAACTGTACTAACTTGTTTTCACTCTCTCCATATGACCTGTATGTTGCAATGTCATATGGATGTGTTGGTATGTCATCTAGACATTAATATGACATGTACATGTATGGCATGATATCTCTTGGTTATTTGTGTTTCTCTGAATTTTAGCATAAATGCTGTCGAAATTTTGCAAAATTTGACAAATTTTGTCCAGATTTATATTAATAAAACGAATGCATAAATTTGTGTCTAATTCTGTTGACAACATCCCTACCAAATATGTCAAAACTTCAATTTTGAAATAGGGGTAAAATCACAAAGTTATCTAACAAAACAGGGGTAAAATCACATGGGCAAACTTGTCTATTCGTGCAAAAGTTAACACCGTTAACTGGCTTTAACGGAATAGGGGTAGATTCTCCCTTCAGTTCAAAAACACAGGGGTAAAATCACAAAGTTTAAAAAATAAGGGTAAAATCACCATTTCGCTTGAAAACGAGGGTATGAACGCTTAAGCCCCTTATATATTTGCATATAAATAGCTGATGAATATAAGACAAATATGTATCAGTTACAAACTATTCTTTTGATATCTACTGACATGTATCAAAGCCTATTTTTCCCATCTAATGACAACCTCTGTAAATACATCTACTAGCCTATAATCGTCAAGCTCAGGAACGCTTGGCACTCAAGCTGTCGACCTGATGTCCACTAGTTACCCATCCTTTGAAAATCCTATCAATTTGAAGCTATCTCACGACACCTACCTGCTGTGGAAGGCATAGGTTCTTCCTGTCCTTCGTGGTGCACAGTGGCTTGGTCTTATAGAAGAAACAGATCCAGCGTTGCCCCAGTTAATCGCGGCGTCGACAGAAAATGGAGCGCACAGATTCCTAATCCTACATATACCATCTGGCTCTAAGGAGATTAGACATGCCTGAGCCTGCTGCTATCCACCCTCTTACTGGAGGTGTTGGGGCAGGTGTTATTTCTGTCATTATCGGCTACAGTTTGGAATTCCCTCAAGCACAAGTTTGTAACTCAATCTAGGGTGCGCATTATACAAATCTAAGGACAGTTGGCTACGCTTCAGAAGCAGGACATGACGATGATCGACTACTTCAACAAAATTAAGAACCTTACCGATGGGTTTACTGCTGCTGGCAAACCACTCGAAGAGGAGGATCTCATCATTTATCTTCTCACTGGCCTTGACAACACCTATGATGCGCTAGTGACATCCATCATCATTCAAACGAAGCTTATCGCCCTCAACAATCTTTACTCACACATACTAAACTATGAGATGCGTCATGAGTAAAGAAATCTTATATTCCAGCCCTCCACGAACATGGTGTCTCAGAGCAATCAAGAAAGGTGTGGGTGAGGTGGTGGTGGTGAACGTGGACGCAGCCGAGGTGGTGGACGTGGACAATACCAGTACTAGGGTACCAATTATAGCAACCATCATGGCAGCGGCAATCATCATGGCTGCAACAAGTGGTGTGACAATCAGCCTGTCTGTCAATTGTGTGAAAAGATCGACCATGTAGCTTTTAAATGCTACAAGCATTTCAATCATGTGCTCTAGCAAGAGGAGCACACAGTGGCAAATGTGAGTTACATTGATGATTTCAGTAAAGTCACTAGGATGTATTGTCTCAAGAGTAAAACTGATGTCTATTACATATTCATCCAATTCCAAACTCATGTTGAGCGCCTTCTAATAAAAAAATCCTACGCATGCAAACTGCCTGGGGAGGCGAATACCAGAAGTTGAATTTCTTGTTCCAACAAATTGGAATCACTCATAATGCTTTTTGTCCACACACTCATCAACAAAATGACTTAGCTGAGAGAAAACATCGCCATATCATAGAAGTTGGCTTGTCCTTACTCGCTCATGCCTCCATGCCCGTTCGTTTTTGGAACGAGTCATTCCAAACAGTATGTTTCTTGATAAATCACCTCCCTAGCAGAACGATACCGAATTCAACTCTACTAGACGGTCTTTTTGGAATATCTATAGACTATTCCTTTCTTAGAACTTACGGGTGTGCATGCTGGCCCTGTCTCCATCCATATAATAACTAAAAACTCCAATTTTGGTCTAAACGGTGTGTTTTTCTTGGTTATAGCTCTCTTCATAAAGTCTACAAATATTTGTATGTCTCTTCGGGTAGAATTTATATTTCTTGTGATGCAATCTTTGATGAGAAACAATTTCCTTTTGCTGATGAAAAATTACCACCATCGGATCAACCATTACTTGACCAAATTTTGATCTTCCCTCCCTAATCCTTAGTAAATTTTCCCCCAATTGTGGGAAGTATGGATGGTAGGGAGACTAATACGGGTACTAGTATACTTGATTCAAATGTTGTTGTGTAATCTGGCCCGGCTATCCAGCTAGATTTGTCGTTCCCCTCTGTGTAGGCTACAGGTGACTCACCCACAACAAATCCAAGCGATAACTCCAGGTGAGAGAATATGGGGACAGATCCCGAGGCGCTGATCTCCCAAATCCCACGCAAGATATCCTATTGCCTACCAGTGTGAGTCCTGTGAAGGATCCTGCCAGTCCCAAACATGTATTTGATGCTTCACCTGCTCCATGTGTCCCTAGCGCAACCGTGGAACTTGGCACGGCTTTGTCTCCACCACCTAATCCTCCTGTACCACCACCTCATCCCATGCAAACAAGACAACAGAACAATATTTGCCAACCAAGGATTCACACTGATGGCATAGTGCAATATGCAGCCCGCCGGTGCGCATTCCTTGCTGTGACTGAATCGGCAACTCTTGATGATGCTCTTTGTGACAGAAATTGGAAGGAGGTAATGGACACTGAATACTAGGCACTCTTAAAGAATAAGACATGGCACTTGGTATCATCTCAACCTGGTCGCAGTATCATTGACTACAACTGGGTATTTAAACTGAAGAAGGCTAACGGTTCTATTGAACACTAGAAGGCCAAATTGGTTGCAAAATGGATTCAAACAGTGGTACAAGATTGATTATGAAGAAACATTCAGCCCAGTTGTGAAAACCGTTACAATTCGTCTTGTTTATCATTAGCAGTGTCATGCAGATGGTTGCTTCATCAATTAGATGTATAGAATGTGTTTTTGAAAGAGAATGTGTTAATGAGACAGCCACCAGGTTATGAGGATCCACAATTTCCACATCATGTGTGCAAATTGGATAAAGTTCTTTATGGATTGAAGCAATCACCTCTTGTCTGGTATTCTTGAGTCAGTTCTTATTTACAAGAACTTAGTTTTATTCTTTCCCGAGCTAACATGTCCCTATTCATCTATAATCATAGTGGTGTGGTAATATATATTTTGATTATGTTGATGACATTATTGTCACTAGCTCATCTCCTCAAGCTATTCATACCTTGATTCAAAAATTGTCGTTGGAGTTTGCTCTCAAGGATCTCGGTGATCTTCATTACTTCTTGGGCTTCGAAGTATGTTGATTAGGGGAGGATCTCATCCTTGTTCAGTCTAAATATTCCACTGACCTTCTGCAATAGACCGGTATGACAACATGCAAACCAGTAACTTCTCCAATTTCAATAATTGAAAAATTGTCAATGTTCAATGGGAGAGAGTTATCAGCTGTAGAAGCAACGTGGTGCAGGAGTATAGTAGATACTTTATAGTACCTTACATTGACACAACCAGATATATCATATGTAGTCAACAAGGTGTGTCAATTTCTACATATGCCAACTAAACATCATTGGACAGTGGTGAAAAGAATTTTACAATATATATGACACATAGTGAGTGTCGAACTCCATTTTGCAGTCTTCTAGTTTGGTTAGTGCATTCTCTGTTGCAGATTGGGCAGGATCAACAGATGACAGAAGGTCAACCAGTGGCTTTTTTATTTTCATTGGCTCCAATCTCATATCATAGAGTTCAAGGAAGCAAGCCACAGTGGTGAGATCCAGCACAGAGGAAGAGTATAAGCTCATGCAAATACCACAGTAGAAATCATCTGGATACAGTCACTATTGGGAGAACTTTGAATTTATCAATCGCAAGTGCCTGTCCTGTGGTGTGACAATCTTGAAGCCACATATCTATTTTGTTAATCATGTGCTTCGTGCCAGAACTAAATATATTTAGGTGGATTTTCATTTTGTTTGAGAACGAGTGGCAAGAAAGGTGTTGAAGCTTCGGTTCATATCATCACGAAATCAATTAGCTGATGGTCTCACCAAACCAATTGGAATACAACAACTTACGACACAATCTCAATCTCACCGGTTGAGATTAAGGGGGAGTGTTAAACAACTAGAATAGTTATGTTTCCACTGTTGTTTAGTATTCCCATTAGTGTAAGTTTTCACTAGAGGTAGTACTTAGTATTCACACATGAGAGTATTCATACTGATGTACTTGTATATAAATAGATGATCATAGAAGACAAATGTGTGATGGTTACAAACCATTGTCTTGATATCTTCCGACAGCGCTACCACTTTGATTTGCTTGGATGTTGTCGCAGGGGAGTAGAACAGGCGAATTTTTTGTACGGATAATCCATTTTTTATTCGAAATTACATAAATATACCCGCGGGAAAATTTTTTACAAAAATAGGCTCCAGTCGCCTAATGGTTGGGCGACTGGAGGCGTTCGCCCAACCACACGGCGACACAATATATCTCGCTGCACAGTAGAGCGATTGCATTAAATCGCTCTTCCGTATGGCGACTGGCATGCAGTCGCCATACCGTTAGGCGACTGCCATGCAGTCGCCATCCCGTTAGGCGACTTCAGGTAGCCCCCGTGATTGTTTTAGAATTTGTGAATTTTGTAACGTTGAACCGGTAAAAAATACGGTGAAGTTGTAATAAAAGTTTATGTTCATTGTATATTGTAGGTGTGTAAAAAGTTTTTTAATTTTTTTTTTGAAAGATTGAGTAGAGAACGATCGATACATACACTGTTAAGTGAGATAGTTTATATGCGGAAAGAGATGATAGACTTATGTAAATATAAATAAACTTCATAATATAACTGTGAGTAACATGGCGCATGTATTTTCATTACATGCATAACATATATAGCATCTGCAGCACGCCTCACTGGTCACCCTGCTGTGCCCCGTCACCGCGCCCGCGTCCTCCCATACGGCCTCGCTTGGCCCTCCTCCGGTGCAACGGATTAGGACGATCCGAAAAGGTAAAACGAGGAGGAGGGTGTCTATCCCGCCCCTGCGCTGGTGGAGTCAGCTGCACCTCTGGCTGTGTAATCTCCGGTGCACCGGGGAGGGCACTGGCAGAAAGAACCTGCGGTGCGACGTCGGGCGACGGCGCGAAAAACTGGTCCACATCCTCCTGGCCTGGGGAGACGCCGTGCTGGTAAGTACCTGCAATATTAATATCGTTAGTGCGTTGCATGTCGTCTTCGGATAAACACGGTATAAGACCCTATGCGTACCCGTAGCTGGCGCCATGGAGGAGGCGTACACCCCCTGCGTGGGGAAGACAGGGGTCTGCGTAGGAGGCGTGAAGTGAACCGGTGTAGGAGGCCCTGCCCAGGCTGAACCCCCTGGCTGCTCCGGGTGAGGTGGTGGAGGACGTGTCCACGTAGGTGCACCATAGTAGTGCCACGCTGGTGGAGGTGGCACAGGTGGAGGTGGCACTGGTGGACGAGCAGTCGTAGCGGGGGGCGTGGAGACCGCCGGTAGCCTCGTGCAGGACAGTAGGCTAACGATACGTCTACACCCCTCGTGCACCCGACGCGCAAAGCTGAGGCCCTCCTCATGGGTCAGCTGCGCACCACTGGCGAGCCTCTCCAGTACTGTGCCGGACTCGGCGTATAGGTCAGAACCGACGTCAGCCTGGACACAAAGACATAAAATGGTCGATTATGGAAACGACATTACCATTTGGGAATCTTTGAAATGACATGTAACGTACCGCGAGGTGAGCGTCGTGCGCGAAGTGCGCGGGGTACGTGTCCGTCGGAGCGGCGACGTGTGTGGCAGGCGGGTCTACCACATATACGAGCCTGATACGGGTCTGCGGCTGGTACCAGCGCAGGTACTCCGCGTACTCCCTGCTGTCGTACGGTCGGTCCTCGTCCACGCGGTCGTCGAGCGCATCCTGCCACTGCTCGACCCAGGGCTGCATTCTCACCGACCAGTCCGTGCCTCTTTTCACTCCCTTCCCGCTGTGCCTGCGTATAAAACCATTACGTAATGTGAGATACTTGCGAACGCAGTAGTAAGTATGTACATATTTAGCACAAACGTACACTCACCCGTGCACGTGCCGCGGAAGCGATGGTCCGACTGGTACAGGAACCGGCTGCCATAGCCCGAACTGCCGCATCACCCGCTGGGGTGCGTAGTCCTCCACGTAGATGAGGTACACGAGCTTCCGGCGGGTGAGCCAGAAAGCCCGGTCACGCCAGCAAAGTGAAGACAGACCGCCAGGAGCACGGGCCTGCACTACCGTATCAGCGTACGGCTCCCAGCGCACGTCGTCGGCTGTGATGCGGTCGAGCTGCTCCACAAAGACTCGGTACGCCCGCGTGACCTGCACGTGCGCGAACTGTACCTGCAAGAAAGACAAGTTGTTTACAATGACGATCGTCAATAAGAAAGAAATAGTTAACTGTGATAAAACTTACTCGGCGACGGCACCACATAGAACCCATCGTCGGCCGATCGACTTCTCCCCCCGGATACATCTCGGGCCCGTACGGACCCACGTCGTCTAGCACAGGTCGTCCGACGCTTAAGCGCTCGAACGACCACAACTGTAGTAGCAGGGGACAACCCGTGAGGATCGAGTTCGGCTTGACCCTCGTGCACGCATCGCACAGCGCGCGGTACGTCGCGGCAAGTACGGCCGATCCCCAGCTGACCTGGTGGGGCTCGCCGTCAGCGATCGCCCTCGCATAAGCGATAAGGCGCGCATCCACCGAGTTGCCGTGGCTGGTGGTGAAAAGCACCCAACCAAACAGCCACAGCACGTACGCCTCCAGGTGCCGCGAGACCTGCTGATCGTCTGCCTGCGGAACCATGCGCTCCACCTGAATGCAAAAAAGTTGTTATTAGTACGTAATACCACAAAAAAGAGCTTCGAAGATACGATCGATTTTATATACCACGTACCCGGTACTGTCTGAGCCACCTCAGTGTCGGCCCATGGGTCTGCGCCTCTCCGAACATGTGGTGGTCAGCGGCCGGTGGAACGACACCCTCGAATCTGCCGAGCAGGTCAGCGCGCCAGTCGGCCGGGGCCTCCGGTAGGAAGGCAGCGTCTCCCGCGATCGGAAGCCCAAGAAGCAGGGACACATCCTGCAAGGTCGGCGTCATCTCCCCGAATGGGAGGTGGAAAGTGTGCGTCTCGGGCCGCCAACGGTCCACCAAAGCCGTCAGTAGGGAACGGTCGAACGGAAATCGTCGTGATCGATCCCCGCCCGCCTCGTCCCCGCCCTCGTCCCCGCCAGCGGCTCCATCCTCCTCTGTGGCCTGCACCATCCGGGCAAGAGGGAGTAGCCCGGCATCCCGCAGCCTGCAAACAAAGTGAAGGTCAGCACGGAACGAACTAACGGTCGCACTAAACGCTGGAATAGTGCTCACCTGGCAGTCCAACGAGGGTCGAGTCCCCAGGCCACGCGAGGTGTCCGTGTCCGGACCACTCCCAACTGAGGCGGCTCGTCCGTGCTCCCCGGTGGCGGCACTAGATGGGAAGCGCGATGAGAGCGGTCCACGTGCTCGTCCAACAGCGCGAACCGCCACTCCGAGTCACGTCCAGCACGAGTCATACCTGCAAAATTTGTACAATACTTTCAACATTCAATTTTCTGCATCTAAATTTGTACAATAATTTCAACACTAAATTTTATACATCTAAGACTGTACATTAAACTTGGTACATCTAAATTTCTACATCTAAACTTGTACATTATACTTTCTACATCTCAATTTGTACAATAAATGGTACACAAAATTTATAAACTAAATTTTCTAAACTTTATTTGTAAACTACATTTAGTACACAAAATTTGAAAATTAAATGTCTAAATTATATTTCTATATTTAATTTCTAAACTAAATTTTGAAACTACATTTTCTAAACTAAATTTGTAAACTAATTTTCTACACTACATTTTCTAAACGAATTTTCTAAACTAAATTTGTAAACTAATTTTCTACACTACATTTTCTAAACTAATTTTCTAAACAATATTTCTAAACTAATTTTCTACACTACATTTTCTAAACTAATTTTCTAAACTAAATCTCTAAACTAATTCTCTACACTACATTTTCTAAACTAATTTTCTAAACTAATTTTCTACACTACATTTTCTAAACTAATTTTCTACACTAACAAAAAATATAACACGAAAAATTACCTGAAAATCGCGCACTCCCCCTCCTCTTCTCCTCCTCTCCCTCTCCTTCTCTTCTCCTCCTCTCCCTCTCCTTCTCTTCCCCTCCTCTTCTCCTCCTCTCCCTCTCTTCTCTGCGACGGCGGCCGAACGACACAGGACCGCGCTCGGCCTGGCCGAGCGCGGTATATATCTCACTACAAGTCGCCGAACCGTTGAGCGACTGAAATGCAGTCGCCTAACGGTTGGGCGACTGGATGGAAGTCGCCCAACCGTGGGGCGACTGCAATTAATCGCCCAACGGTTAGTAGATTCATTAAATGTCGCCGTGTGGTTGGGCGAACGCCTCCAGTCGCCCAACCATTAGGCGACTGGAGCCTATTTTTGTAAAAAATTTTCCCGCGGGTATATTTATGTAATTTCGAATAAAAAATGGATTATCCGTACAAAAAATTCTAGAACAGGCTAGTATCGGTATTTGCCAAGGAGTCTTTCTTACATATTGTAGATTGACTTTTGTCAAAGTTAATTTGTACTATATATATATATATATATATATATATATATATATATATATATATATATATATATATATATATATATATGTTTGACTTTCGAGACTTAGATAATAAATCCAATTGTTCCGTGTAATTATATATGTACTTCGATCTGGATGGCCACTCATAATCATGTTCTACAGAAAAACTCACCCATTATTAACAATTTTTTAGAGGCATTATTAACCAAATTGAGAAAGTCAATTGGTATATCCATTCCATTTATCTATGCCCTTCTCAAATTCGTGAGAGAACTTTTTTTAGATGAAAGAAGGAGCTTTAGTGACCATTGTTAACAGTTGCAAGCATATCAATACATTCAGGAGGATTGAGCAACCATACATGTCATCCCTCCTCAAAAGAGCTTGCTAACTTAGCTAACCGATGAGTAACACTATTTGACTCCCTACCTTCATGCCGGATCAGCATCTTCCTAAAGCTGCAACTACGAATTTCAATTTCAGTATGCACAGCCATGTAGTGACATTCAACCGTCCTGTTGAAGTTGTTGACCACCTCCAAACAATCAGTCACAATGCAAATTCTTTCCAGATTGCAATCTTGGGCAAGTGACAAGGCTTCACAACAACCCAATGACTTCCGGAAAGCTAGGTCTTTTAATCTTCCCACACCTTGCATTTGCATCAATGAATTTCCCTGTTTCATCTCTACAAGTGGATCCAACAGCACCCTTCTTCCCTGAGTGGGAAATAGCTGCGTCAACATTGATTTTATGTAACACCCCAATTTTGGGACCATTTTGAAATATTGAAATAGCCATTTGAGCTCCTTTCAAGTTTTTGGCAAACTGAAATTCAATTTGAAACTCAAATTCAAATTCAAAACTGAAAAACAAAACCAAATTCGAAATTCTGAACTAAAAATAAAAAATCCCAACTAGGCCAATGGGCCGGCCCACTCTTCCTCGGCCCAACTGGCCAGCCCATCCCTCCCTCTTTCTCTCTCTCGCTCCCCCTCTGCTCTGGTTGTGCGCTGGCTCGCATCCACACCATGCACACTCACGCCCACATCACCTAGCCTCAACCGTTGCCCAACACGAAGCCAGTTCGCCCCTACCATGTTGTCTCATCGCCGTGTCACCCAAGCTGACGCTGAGCCCGAGAACCCACTGGATAGCCCACGCCAGCACCTCACCATGTGCACCCCGCACAGCATGCCATCTCATCGCACGCACCCCACTCAATTCACCGCCTCATTAGTCATGCCAATGTCTGCACCCATGCCTGCTCCGCTCCTACACCATGCCCTACACCCATGACGACCCTGGAATTCTTGGCCGCTGCACCATGCTACGTGCATGCCCGAGTCCGGTGTCCCCTCTGCTCAACTATGAAAGCGCCACGCCCTTCCCTTGCCTCCTTACAGCACCCTCTATCCCTCTTGCTTTCCACGCTTCCTCATTGGCAGCCCAATGCCAGAGCTGAGCACATCAACTTGTCGTTTTGTGCCCCAGAGGGCATCGTCTCCCTCTCCGGTGAGCTCCTCTCATCCCTTTCCATGTCAAAATGACCGCCTCATCTCCCTCTTCACTTACCCTCACACAATCAAGTTTTCTCCCACCACAGCTTGTTGCGCCGTCGTCTTCCTCATCCCAGCAAGAATCACCTTCTGCACTGCCATTCCCTCCTCGGTGAGCCTCTGTCGAATTCTTTCTGGCTATAGCTTCCCACACCTCCCTCTCACGGTCCTCACCTTCAATTTAGGTAGCTGGCCACTCCAGCTCACCATCACCATTGAAGCCGCCAAGTCGCCTTAGGTCAACGCTACCAAACCACCTCGAGCTTCCCCTGACCCCGCCGACCTCTCTGGTGAGCCCCCATGTCCTATAGATGCTCACGGTATCCTAAATTTGCTTGTCGCACTATCATCACCATGGTTGGCATGGTTGCCAAGCCATCATCACTGTAGCTTGTCGTCGGCCATTCTACCGCCGTGCAGAGAACCATTGAGGTCTCGGTAGCCCATTTTGGGTGTTGTCAGTGCTCGCCAGTGCCTGCCTCACCGACAGTGAGCATGACAACGTCGCCTCGTCTATGAACACAAAGTACTATAGCATGATAATTAGCGCTAATGATGTCATTATGCCATAATTAGGTAGTTTAATGGTACTGATTAATTTAGGTCGATGACTCAATGACATGTGGGCCTAGATCATTAGAAAATCTATTTAAAGCCATTTTAAACCTTGAGTCACCGACATGTGGGCCACCTTTATTGTGCCTTGCCCCACCTATCATTCACTCATGTCATTTCTTTAAGAGAAATAATTCAAAAAGAAATTACAAACCCTAATAGCCCCATCTGTAAGTCACTTACATCATTCTCTTAAGGAAAATAATTCAAAAAAGAAATTAAAAACCCTAAAGGCTCCACCTGTCAACCTCTGGCAGATTTTACAATATGAAAATAAATCAAAAACAAAAAAAATAGCGGGCCCCAACTTTAAGAGAGACATACTCTCTCCTTTATTTTGGGGATTTTTCCTTATTTAAACTTTAGAAGGCCTGCTCTTACTAGTTTTAAATCCAAATCAAGTAAAACTTGTCTCTAAATTCAAGATCTTCCTAATAAAGGCAACATCATGAATTTTGGACTTTATTTAGATTTATTTGCATTCTCATGTATTTATTTTAAATTCAATTCAATCGCTCGAATTGATTAAGAAGACCCGTAAGAGCAGTAATTCAAGCCTAACTAAGACCATCAAGACCAACAAGCTTGTGAGCAAGGCGAGTCAATATTTTGACCATTTTATACCAACTTTTTGAGTGCAAATTATGTTGTTTTTAAATTATTAAATTTCATGCTTATTTTATTATGCAAATTATATTCACAGTAGCTCTTAGTTAATTCCCTAATAGTAAAATTTTGATATTACATAGCCTCTTATCGCTCTAGAATTAATGGTATACATATTTGTTGATAAATCTGTATCTAAGTGCCATGATTAGCCTTGTTTAAATACATGGGAGCATTAATTTGTCTTAACATCATTTCAAATATGAAAACATAGTTTTGAGCAGCCATTAGATTGAAATGGCTAGCATGTTGAAGTAGAAAGGAAATTTTGTAATCCAAAACTCTAAAGTTACTTTATACCTAGGTGGATAATAAGTGGGGCTGGTGCAGATAGAGCACGAGAGTGTGGTATGTGGTAGAACCGCCCAAGTAGTCTTAAGAACTGAATCTTGTAATGACCTCCCAAGGTAAAATAGCACAACCACAAGCAATAATGGGTGTCGCCTAACCAATTAATTTATGTCAACCCAGTGCTGGTTGCATCATCCAGTGGAACATGGGCAAGAGTATCAGATAGAGGCCTTGATGCATGGCACAAGGTGGGGCCTCTAGAGCGGGTGGATAGAACCCTACGGTGGTGGAAACCTTAGCAGATGTAGCCATGTTGGGAAGATGCATTGGAAAAGGCTTGTGATGGTCTTCTTGATCTGTATGCCTAAAGAATTACGTGAAATATAATAAGTTAAACATCTCTTATGGGTAAAGTGAAAACTATTCGAACAGTTGTGCCCACGGTCATGGGTGGGTATGGAAACTTACTCAAGTTAGTGTGCAACCTCTACCTTCTACATTCCCACATTCCATTTTTATTTTGTATTGTTGTTGATCATTTTCATTTTGCTTTTGAGCTATTTGTGGAATGTGGATGCCTTTGTGGTGTATTGTATGGTGAGCAACCATGTTGGAGCTTAAGGGCTTTGTGCTTGCATGTGAGCAACCATGTGGGGCTCGGGGTCCTTGCGTGCACTGGGAAGCAATGCCAAGGGTTTCCCGGGAGCTCATGGATGGCCACTCTGGGTTTTCCTCCCCAGTGCCATGAGCCAAAGGTGGTGTACTATCATGGCTCTGGTGGCTGGAGTCTTGGGTTTCTAACGATGGCAAAAATGGAATGGTGGGGCTTAAGGTTACCTTACTAGCACTGTCGGGCTTGATTTTGGATGGTCGGTGATGTACACTACCCTCACTTGGCTGTGGTTTTCCTAGATTGGGTCATGCTCGATGTGGCCTGGCAGCTTGTGTTTGTCATCCTCTTGTCGCGGTCCCCTCCTCTGGTGGCCTTTTGTCTTGGCTCTTTATTCTTTGCTCTCGTTCTCAGCTTTGGTGGTGGCTCTGGTGGGATGGTTTAAAATGGTGAGATTGCCCTCCCTCTAGTTGTCAGCTTGCCTGTGTGGTGGCTTCTCAACCCTCTGTGGTATGGTGGTGTAGTGCTTTGGGTATGGCAACGATTGCCTTTGGCTGTTCTATGGAGGTTGTGGGTAGTGGCTGGTTCTCCTATTTTCCCATGGTCTCAGTGGCGCAGTGAGCTTACTTTCCTTAATGGTGGCTATGGGTGGTGGCTTGGTTCTTTCTCCCTCTATTTCTCTGCTGGTTTTATCTCACACCCTTGGTTGTGCTATGGCACTGGCCTATGGTTGGGACGTGTCTTATGCATGCGTGTGGTTGAACGTTGACTCATCTTGAGGAAAATGTAAAATGGTAAAAATGTATAGGTAGGGATGTGAATTACTGCCAGATGATGAAAACCCACTAGCACGAGAGGTGCTGATTGGCCCCCAACAATCTCGTTTCTCGATGAGTGATTGCCCTTGTGCAATTCATTTGAAACCAGGTTTTGACAACAATTAATTTATTTGCTTTCTCTTGCATTTGTAGTTGTGGTT
Source organism: Dendrocalamus latiflorus (assembly GCA_017311315.1). Taxonomy (NCBI): domain Eukaryota; kingdom Viridiplantae; phylum Streptophyta; class Magnoliopsida; order Poales; family Poaceae; genus Dendrocalamus; species Dendrocalamus latiflorus. The sequence continues at coordinate 16,382,558 of CM029612.1, forward strand.
TTGGATTAAAGTGGTTTGCATGTGTCTTTATTATCTTCGGTTGGTCATGAAGAATGTTGAGTTCATTTAGCTATGTAATATATTTGCAAGATTTTCTTCATTGTAACATGGACTTGTAATTTTTAACTTTGGAGTTGTAGTATTGTAATTAAATGTATGTAAGGTTTATTCTTGTAGTTAAATTTTATGTAAACAGACTTTTGTATAATGACACTTATTCATCTTAATTCTTGTATTGGATTATTAAATTTTAATTCTCATGTTGATGTAATATTTGCTTCTTAAATGCATGGTTTGGTTAAATAAGTTTGAGGGTTATCAAAAGAACCATAGTAATAAAATAACATATGATGGATAGAACCATATAACAGATAGATGGAACCTACACCCCAATTATTATTGCATACTTTGATAATCTTTAGAACATGGTTTGGTTAAAAATATGAAGTCATAGGATTTCTATTTACTGTAATTCACTTGTGGTGTTTCACAAATAAATGAACATAAGCCTTCCTTTCTTAAGCGTTGCATTTATAATATTGCATTCTATGTGTTTACTCATGGAGCATGGTTGCTTGTGCTCATACTTGCTCACTAAAATAACTCAAAACCTTCAGATCAAGATCACCATGCCTTCTACATGACTTTGGGACCAGACGGAAAAGAAGACAATGGCAGACTTTGATGGTGATTGTGTGTGTTGTGGCTACGGGCCAAACAGAGAGAGAGATGGTAGTGGAGAGTGATGAAGATGAGTGTAATGGCCTGGGTCCTCCCCATGGCCTGTACTCATATATATATACACATGAGGAGTGCTTTTACAGTTATACCCTTACATCTGGTTATCCCCTCTGGGGGCAGTTATGTCATTACACATGGCCTATTCTGGGCCTTATAATCTTCTACCAGGCCTGCTGGGTTTAGGTGGGGGCCATCCCTACGACAGTGTGCATATCTATTATCCAAACTATTAGAAAGTGGTATGGCATCCTTTACCCCTAGTCGTTTGCCTGTGGCAAGGTGTTGCCTCACCTTCTACTTTTCGCTTCGGCTTCCACTTCTGTTTACTTGTAATGTAACATTTGGCCTAGTCGGTCCATTACATAAAACTCTACCCAATATGGGTTAGTTGAACTCTGATATATAATAATATATGGTATAGTTGATGCAAAGGTATGCGTATGATTCAACGATCTATCTGTGTGCACTAGCTACTGATTTGGGGAATAATGCGATGGAAACATAGAGGGTTCCGAATTGCAAATTTGGGGTTTGACATTTTAACAATCTTAGTAGGTGGAGGAATCCATTTCTAGGTTTTTTTTCTTTACCTTTAGCCTATGTACTCTTCCATTTGAGACTTTAGCTGCCACTGTTCCCAAATCTGACAAAATTCTTAATGAAACCATAGGTACTCAATGGGCTTTGGAATACTTCATCATGGAGTGCCTTCCTTCTCGCATCATTAAAATTTTCCTTCATGAAAAATAGCCGTTCTTTGGGATTGCAAATATACAATGAGGCAATGACACTCGTTAGCTCTTCATCAATTAGCATCCATATGCATTTCGCCAATGTACAATTTAACAATGCATGATCCCAAGTATCATTATCTCCTCCACAAATTCTGCATTTTGATGAAGTTGCCATATTGTGATGGTTCTTGACCCCTTCTGTAGGAGTAGAGTCATGGGCTAATCGCCAAATGAAAATTTTAATCTTGGATAGTACCTGGACTCCCCAAAGCGATTTCCAAGCTCACCGGTTTATTGTTGTAGTTGATCCATTGGCCTTGCATCTAACCAATGTTCTCTTTGTTTTTTTCACTTAAACCAGCATGCGATACTGTAAGACCATGTGGTGGCAGCCCCATAATAGTATGAGTATTTGACCTTACTCTTGCTGTGTTGTCATTGGTTGAGTTTGATTTTGTGCCTTTGATTCTCTGGTTTTGCTGTCGGAGTGGCAGCGGTCTGACTGGCCTTTGGCTGGTGGTTAGACCGGTTGACGGTCTGACCAACCAGTGCATGGTGATCTAACTGGAGGGTGTTGGGTGGTTTGACCGACATGGGTGCTGCGGTCAGACCGGCCTCTGTGGTTTTGTGCCAAGTTGAGTTGGTTTTGGTTGTGACTTATGGCGCAGTACAAGCAAGTGTTTGTCATGCATAGTCCATGCAAGTGTTAGTCATGGAGTGCCTATGCAAGTTGAGTCATGGCATAGGTTCATCATGCATGTATTTTGCTAATGATAGTCAAATGTATATCATTTGTTCTCGGGTCGATTGCTTATTCTTTGATGTGCAAGTGCTTAATGATTATTATGGTCAGCGGCAAGACCGAGGCTTGGTAGCCATGACATGTCATGTAAGTCTAGATGGAGCATCATCTCAAGTGGAGAAACACGAGATAAAGACAAGGATCATGAGGACACAAGTGTGTGCATGTGGTGTGCCAATTGGACTTGTGCGTTTCAAGTGCTAATGGTTCTCAAAGCAAACATATGATCTTGGTGGAAAGTAATTGAGTATCACGGACTATGATGTGATACGGTGTGCCATAGGACTCAGATGTTTCAAGTGGTGACGACCTTGGAGCAGGCATACGACCTTGGCAACGAGGCATTAGGCATCATATCTTCGTGAAAACTGATGGGTAACAATTGAGAAAATTATCCAATACCAGATAGAGTGGCGATTTGCAAAACTACAACGTTCGTCTAAGTGGTTTAGGTCACGTCTTTGTGCATGGAGTATATTATCAGGCAATTGGAGCCATGGAAGTCACGCTTTGAAAAGCATACAAGTATATGTGAATATAAAACCCGTTTGTGTGTGGGGTTACTACGTTTTTCCATATGTAATTAGTGTGATTCACTAGGAATGGTTGGTGTTAGGGTTAAGTATGAGGTAGGAGCCTCCACTATATAAGTCTTTGTGTGTGTTGAGAGAGATTTAGAGGAATCAAGTCTAGGGTTAGGGTTTTCTTGTGTTGGAGCATTTTGTTTATGTGGTTTAGGGTTAGAGCTCTGCCATCCTATGGGAGTGGCTGTAAAATATTCCTTTTCATATGAAATGGATATCCAATATTTATCTAAGTAAGTTGTGCTAAGGATCCTTCCTTGTGTGTTTGTGTTGTGGGGGGTGGCCCAACCCCCCGTGACTGGGCCGTGCAACTAGTCCAACATGTAATAGGCCCAATAGTGTAGAGGAATATACCAGTGTAAATATACCAATGTACCCTCATCCCTGGTAAGTACTAAGGGGTAGAATGGGGATTTCCCATTCTACCCCACTCATATATATAAACCCCCAGGAGGGGCAAAGGAGGGACATCCTCTCATTCTTACCAACTCTCCCATTGATCTGGCTCTCCTCTTCCTCTTCTACCAGTCCCCTTCTCTACTGTTTGGCCTGTAGCCACGACAGATGGCACCGTCCGTGGGGACGATAGGAAGTTGCGTATGGAAGAGATTTCTCTAGCATTCAACAAAAGCGTCGGCTATGTGGATCTTTTCTGTTCCTGGGAGCATACAGCTTCAGGCATGGCATCGGTAGCATCTTGCAGACCAGCAGCGACAGATAAGTGGTGTATCGAATAGATCTAGTCGTATGGGTTTCGCCTGTGTATTTCGCCATGTTTCGTATGGGGTATTGAGTAGATCTAATCGTTGCCTCCGCTCCGCTGGGAGTGCTCATGCAGGGAAATGATGTCTGGATGCTTGAGGGCACGATCTAATCGTTACCTCCCCTCCGCTGGGAGTGCTCGTGCAGGGAAATGATGCCTGGATGCTTGAGGACACGATCCTCCTGGGAGCCTGCGCGCCTTCGACTCGTACGCGCTAGACCCCGCACAAGGTGAAACAAAACGAAAATTTGCAAAAGCAAAATTGGAGTTGAATTCCCTTTTCTCTCTTGCCAATCTCCTCCACAGCCTTAATCTACACAAATCTCAAAGCATCACAGCCCTTAATCCCAGTCATCACGACGTTATCACGGCAGGAACGGGATTTTTTTCGCGGTTACTGTTCATGCCCGAAAAATCTCGTCGCCGCCTCTGATTTTTGCCGCTGCCGACCTCTTCGCGCCTCCTCGCTGCTTCGCGCGCCTGCTCGCCTCTGCCAGCTCCTGCCCACCCGTCAGCCCGTCGTATTACCTCGCCAGCTCCATCCGGAATGTCCCTGGTACGGTCGCAAGGCGTGGCAACGCCGTCACCGCTCGTGCGCCCTTGCCTCAGCTGAATTTGCGCCCCTTCCTCTCACAGCCACAGCCGCCCCGTACACTGATGCTTCCAGTGCCCTTGACCGCCACCTTCGTCACCCAACCAACCAGTCTGCCTTAAGCCCTAATCCACTGTCGACAAAATATCTCCCCGCCCCTCTCGGTGAACCGCCATGCCCAGCCTATTTAAAGCTTTCCCAACCCCCCTCAAATGAATCAACACACCTCCCTGAAGCTCACCAAGCAACCCCGAGCTCCCCCTTCCCCTCCATTGCCGGTAATTGAGAAAATCCCCAATTCGGAGCCCTAGAGCAATGTCGATTCTCCCCTCCGTAGCTTTTCAATGCCCTTCGCCTATAGGATCCCCATGACCGTAGAAACAACCCCCAACCTCCACCTTGAGCTCCCAATCACCCATCTTCCCTAGCACCGTGAGCCACTCTACTGCCAAAAACCGCCGCCGTGGCCGGGACAACCCGGGCTTCCCGAGCTTTGGCCAACCCATCCCCAAGCCTCCCTACACCGTAGTGATGCCCTAGCACTGGCCCGATTGCCCTAGGAACCTCCCAGTCGTCCCAATTTTCAAATTAGCCGCAAGAAAGGAGGAGCTCGCCGCCGGCGATTGCCGCCTCCACTGGTCCTCCAACCACCCAAAATGGAACCTTGAACCCTCAATGAACCCACCTATACCCTCGGAGATCGTCGCAAAATTCCCTACCGCCGTCGAGAGCGGCCGCCATTTCCTCTGCTCACTGTGCGCGCGCGGGCCGAACGGAGAAGAAGAACAGTGCCGTGTGCACTGTTCCCCCGACCCCACCGTCCCGACTCGGCCAAAACGAGCCGCTTCGCCGCACCGGACGCGCCAGACCCGAGCCCGATTGAAGCGTCCCGGCCGGACCCGCTCGCCCCGCGCCCGTTGCGTCCGACTCGAGCCCGGTCGATGCGGTCGCGCCGACTCAATTCGCCCGAACCCGAGGAACAGTGCACCGAGCCCGATGAACAGTGATTGACCCGAACCCAAAATACATATTTATACTCCCCGGATTCGTTTCGAGCCCGTCAACCCAAATCCAAGGCCCATTTTCCCATATAGCCCTCCTATAAGCCCAAAAGCCCATTTTATTGGAGTTTTTCGGATTTTTCTTTATTCTTTTATTTCTTTATTCCTCGCCCATTCCTTCGGGTATGGAATTAATTTATTTTTTTGTTTTGCGCTAGCCTCTGGAGTCGAGTTTGCACAGGAGCCAGGAGAAGAAGCTCAAGCCCAGGCCTAGTCCGCGGAAGAATACGAATTAATTGAAATCACAGAGCCGCAAGGCAAGTCGCACATATTTTTGAACATATTGATCCTACATTTCCTGAATTATTTATTATTTACTTTCATTATGTTATTTTCATTCTGTTATTTCATGTACATCAAATGCTTAGAATGACATGATATTAGTTATGTCCTACCACCCGAAAAGCCCAGTTTAACTTGATAGCCATATTCACCTTGACAAACCTAGTCACATAAAATATAAGATTAATCTTATCACTGTAGTTAGGAATACATCAATCTTTCCACTGTTATGGTTTATAATGTTGGTCTAGAGTTTTGGAAAGTTGGAAATAGGATAAATGAGGATCGTAGAGGCGGATCCAAAGACCTTATCCTAGGGTGGAGGCTGGTTGTGGATTGGTGGCAGTACAGTGTGTACTGAATATGGGTTTGTGCGTGGTGGATGCCTTAGATAAAATACAAGGACTAGACCCTTATGCTGAGTAAAGGACATAGTATCCGCCCAACCACAAGCGTTGACTTGGTCAAACCTGGCTTAGTAGCTGCTCAACTTCAATTGAACCTCTGCAACTGGAAAGGGGGAGACAGGGGGTGAGTCCGTATGGGAGGTGGTTAACCATACAACTGTAGGACTGCGACGAGTCGGACGAGATCCGTGGGGTCATCCGAGCCTGTCGAGATTAAATACCTACTGGGCGGGGTCTATACAAAGAATTGAGCAGTGAACAACCTTGTTTTCTTAACTCTTTAGCGCGGAGTTAAGGGATTTGTGGGTAAAGCAGGGCAGCTTTGCAAAGTCATGACAAATGGTATTCAAATACGCTGTGCTTCCGGTTAACGAAGCTGTGTTTAGTGGGTGAATCCAATAATGAGGCATAAGTAGATTTGATAATGATTTAGAGATGTTGAATATTGATAATCAAGTTTGAAAACCCCATTTACTTTAATGAAGTACTTTTTAAAGGTTTTCAAGTGGTTCCAACTAAAACTACATCCACATAAAATAATAAACCCTATTCCCTGTTTACTTGATATTCCATGCATGTAGTTAATGTTGGATTCTATGTGACTTGTTGAGTACGGTAGTTGTACTCATACTTGCTAAACAACATAAATAGAAACAACAAATTTTGAGGAGGCAGGAGAAGACGGTGAGGTGACTCTGTACGAGGTCGATGACGCGTGGAATTAGGATCGTTCTTCGCTCAAGCGTGCCTATGGTTCCTTTTGTGTAATGTAACTAAGGGCAGTTGACCCTACTGTGATACTTGGCTTTCGCCTTTATATTGTAATAACGTTCGCTTTTGCTCATAAGCTTGTGTTGGCAATGTTATACACTCGTTGGATATACTCGCAGTTGAACAGTCCTGGGCAGCTGCGAGGATTTCACAATACTCCCAGAAATGGACATTGCCTCTGGGGTCTACAAGCCACTAGTTGCATCGGCTCACCACTCGGCACCCTCGCGCTTGCTGTCAGGGAACGGGGGGCTGGGGTGGTTGATCACGTCAGCTCGCCCATCGGAACCTCAGCGCTTGCTGTCGAGGGAGTACTGTTGTGGGGGTGGCCCAACCCCCTGTGACTGGGCCGTGCAACTAGTCCAACATGTAATAGGCCCAATAGTGTAGAGGAATATACCAGTGTAAATATACCAATGTACCCTCATCCCTGGTAAGTACTAAGGGGTAGAATGGGGATTTCCCATTCTACCCCACTCATATATATAAACCCCCAGGAGGGGCAAAGGAGGGACATCCTCTCATTCTTACCAACTCTCCCATTGATCTGGCTCTCCTCTTCCTCTTCTACCAGTCCCCTTCTATACTGTTTGGCCCATAGCCACGACAGTTTGATTTACTTGGTTTTGTTGGTTGGATTTCTCTCTTCTTGATCTTTCCTAATGCCAAGGATGTGTTGGAGGTGGAGATGTCTCTTGGAGATCAAAGCCCATCCATCTAGGCACCTTCTAGGGAGAGTTCTTAAATTTGCCCTGCTTTCCTCAAGAAAGATGTGATTTTAGGGTTTTACTCTTGTGGGGTGCTTTAGCTTGAATTCGTGTTATGATCTAATTTGCTATGATATGTAAGAACCCATCCTAGTCATCTAAATTATCTAGGACTCATGAGTAAGAGTAGATCAAGGTTTCTCTCTTTTTTCCAGTTTTGATGCAACCTTCCATGATTGTAATAGATTCCTAACATCCTAAGGAGGACTTGTGCCAATTTTTACTACATTAAAATCAGTGGTTTGAGAGTTGAATCTTTTCTTAGATCATGTGCAGTGTTGACTGCACTGTTTCTTGTAGAGTGGTCAGACTGCAACGAACCTCCTAGTCAAACCAGTGCGGTCAGTCCGGCAGGCAGTTAGACCAGTTGAGATAGAAGTCTCAGGTGATCTTTGTGATCCTTGGCTCTTGGCTTTTGTGTGCCTGAGAATTTGTGTTTCCAATACGTGTTGTTGATGATACTTGGGGGAAGATTTTGAAAAATTCATTCATCCCCTCTCGGACTCACCATTCCTAATCCTACAGTACGTACCATTCCTCATAGTGCCAAGCCCATGAGTATTCAAGGTTGTAAGAACTCAAAGGGATATTAGGGATAATTTCTTTAACCATATCCAAAAATATTTGTCTGGAGTATCCCACCTCCAAACAAGAGTAATCAAGTGCATGAGTTCCGCAACTTTTTCTAGCGATGAGGCATCTTTTGCACAAATTGGTTTGTGTTGGACCCGGTATGGCAATCAAGAGGTGTAAATGATACATTCAAATTCAACCTTCCAAATGATATTATAAAACTTTCACTTAACTAGCTACTAGAATTTAGGAAGATCATATTTACTCACCAACAAAGAACTCACAAAAGCATGGAAACAAACGGAGTTCAACTCCTCTGGACCAATCAGACCGCTATGAGAGAGCAGTTGGACCAGCCTGGCAGTACCACTGAAGATGACCGGTCTGACTGACCATCGATTGGACTGCTAGTTTGGGGCTATCGGACCGCACCCCTGTTTCCAGAACTGAAAATTAGTTTAAGCCCAAACAAAAAAAATGGTGCAATCCTCAAAATACATATCCAAATTATTTGAAATATTACACACACCTTGCTGAGGATTTCAGTAACCTAATCCATCCAAGCATTGCATGGATCTTGGCTAACGTTTTAACCTTTCCTCAAGACACGTAAAGTTACATCAAAATCGGGCAAAACTCAAGAACTTGACATATGACTAGCTCATAGATTGAGGATAGCTAAGATGATTCTAGATGAATTCTCACATATCATAGCAAGCAAGAGCACCCAAAGATTCAAAGTCAAAATTCTTAAAAACAAGATTTCACTAGAATGGCACTAAATCAGGCAACCTTAAAGATCTTACTAGAGCTGGTCCCTAGATGGATCGAATATAATCTTCATAAGTCATCATCATCACTTATACATTCTTATAAACCAGTAAGATCAGTAAAGAAGGAGAGATGGCAAAACACCAACCATAACAAGTGCAAAATCAACAAGAGTAAGAACACACCATGATGGATTAACAAGATTAATCTATTTTTAACTTGTAAGTGAAGGTTTTATAACTATTCCAACCTAGAGGGCAGAGCTCTCACAAGAGCACTCATCCAAAGCTTCCACCACAAGGAAGTCTCACTCAAACCCTAGTGAATGGATAGTTGGTTAACCACATATCTTTAACCCATCCCACTTAAATATACGGAGCAGCTAGTCCACATCTAATCCTAATGGATACTATCCATTAGCATAACTAGAAAAAACCCGTTAACCTCACACACTAGGTTTTGTATTCATATATAACTTATGCCCGCTTCTCAAAGTGCATAAACCTGAACCCACTAAGGAGTAAGCTTCCTATCTATTTAGCCTCCTCAGCGTCTCTTTGACTAAACCGCTCTCCCAACACACTCCAAGCGCCACGGTTTTGATCCCATTGCCATTTTTGGTATTTCGGCTTTGCCGCCAAATTACATTTGCTTTGACCGTGGACCTCACCTCTTCGCTTAGCATAGTCCATGGTCATCTCCATCTTTGTAAGCAAACTTCATGCATGTAACAGGTTCACTAATGGCTCACGCATTGACAAGTTTCTCTGTATCATTTTTCCCCGACCACGTCTCACTTGCACCATCTATACTATTCGATGAACCGTTACTTGAACCTTCCTTTCAACATCCCTAGTCTTCGTTGTATATTCTTGAGCTCAACCATCTCACCCAGGTTTTTTGACCGTACCTTAGCTCATCCCCGAGCCTAGTCTGACTATGATTGTCTCCAAGCTTCCTAAACATTAAAGATTAAGAAATCATTTCTGGGCATAAGTTATTTACAACTTGACCAACATTAGTTCAACATGTTTTATACACCATAAATGCAATGACCTATAACTCCAAAACTCAACCATTGACCATTCCCACAAATTTCCAAACCCTCTAGGTTACCTTCAGTCAAAGCCGAGTTATAACAGTTCAGATTAAAGAAAAGAGTCTATGTCAAGTACAATCTAAATTAACATAAATTTAGAATTAAAAATAAATAAAAATTAGCTATTTCATTTGCATACAACTTCCAAAGTAACATCCATAAATAACTAAAAATCACAAAAATAATAAAATGAAAATTAGCAAATTAAAAAGAAAAAGTTGATATCAAGTACAATGCAAATTAATTAAAATTCATAATGAAAATAAAATAAAATTAGCAATTTGATTTTCATATTAATTTTAAAGTAAACCCCTAAAAATAAATCTAGAATAATAATTAAAAGAAAACAAATATTGTTTTTTATACGAATTGAAGCCTAAAACTAAAAAGAAAGCCATAGCAAGTATGATCCAAAAATATACAAATTTGAAATAAAAATTAAATAATTACTAGATGTTTGATTTGTAAATGAATTCAAAACATATCTAATATATAATAGAAGTCGATGATAGATATTTTAGAGTTACTAAGAAAAAAGAGAAATATGCTAAAAATTCTCAAAAAGGAAAACATCCGTCTATCAATTCAATGGACCCTGATTATGTTTAGTAAATGACTACATTTGATATCTTAAATAAAACAAGAAATCTTATAAGACAAGGATACTCATTATAGATTCTAGATGAACACAATAAATAAAAAAAATTATAGATGGTTCACACCAAAAGCCATGTATGATAGGAGAGAAGGATGTGGACGCGCAAAATAAATTAGTAAAAGCTATGCATGAGAAAAAGAAAAAGAAAACATGGCACTTGGCAAGAAAAAAAAGGAGAAATGAAAAACGACAAGATATATTCTACCTACACACTCTCTAACAATGTGTGTTGTACAACTTTGAATTTTTTTATTAGAATTGTCATCGATGTAGAGGACGCTAATTAAAGTTAAATATATCAACAATTGGGTGTTATTTATCATACAATAAGAACTTAGGATAGTTAATTACTTCAACTAAGAAAAAAGAGAAATAATACAAAAATCCTTCCAAAAATTTAAAAAACAGCTAGACCTTAATTTGATGAATCCTAATTATGTTTAGCAATCATAACCGTTGGTGTTACTTGATAAATAAGAATAATTGTTAGAAATTCTCACCAAAAAAAAGCATCTAGATCTTAATTAGGTGGACCTTTTTTATGATCAACAAATCATTACTAATGATTTTTCTTTATCTATGAAAGTGTGCATGAAGTTGATTTGCACCATAGTACATACACGTATAGTTGATGAACTCTTATATGAAATTAAGACGCAATATGCTGCAAATAGAATTGAATTCAAGTGATCCACGCACATATACAAACTAGCCAACAATATCTATTATAATTTGCACTCTTTTAATTGTATTAGTATGGATACACCTATTGTGTCTATTATTAGATATGTCGATTAAAAATTGTAAAGAATAAGTATTTCCTGCCAAAGATATAGTCTATATTCTTTGTTTTAACATATATTATTATACATTAATATCACAAATGAAATCAATTCTATAATTATAGAAATTAAATCGAATTGATAACATTCTAAAATTTTAATATTTGAAATCTTTCATGTGCTTTGCAACCTTTTATTTTCCGAATATAGTTTCTTTATTATTTATTACATATGTACTACTAAATTAATTAAATATATTTTAAGAATGATACCCAGATATATGGTCCGTGCTTTCTGACCCGTCTGGCCTAAGAAGCCTGTTAATATGGTTTTTCTGCCTTCTACGGTTTGGTTTCTGATGAAAGAAGGCGGTATTATGGTCACCCCCACGCAGCCACGATACGCGTGACCGCTGCCTCCACATCACCTCTTCTCTGTAGTTTAATTCAATGATGCGCTCCTCTTCCTCCAAAGATGGGCCGACTCGGGAAGGATCAGGCCGAAGTAGAACAAGTTTCCTCTTCAGGTCTCTTAGATCTTTCCTCACACTTCCAAAAGAATTAAAGATCCACCTCTGAAGCTCTTCCCACAGCCTTCTAGTTTACGTTCGACTTCTTTTCAGACTTAAACAAGGCGTGCCCTCATTCCAGATTTTTTTCAATCAATGGGGAGAGTTCCTGATGGGTTTCCCACATTTTCTCATACCTGAAGATGTTCTGTGATTGGCCCTTCGGCGACATGATCTCCTTCCTTACAGTATCAAGCAAAACGGGGCAGTGGTCTGAAGAAGCAGCTGTAAGGTGTCGGACTGCAGCCATCGGGAACTGAACACTCCAAGCAGAGTCTGCCAAAGCTCTGTCAAGACGGACTCCAACATTTGCGACACCTGATATTTTCCTCTCCCACGTCCAATCAAGACCTACATAGCCTAAGTTGCAAAGTCCGCAAGTATCAGCATCATCTTGAATCCTTCCATGACGTACTCCTCTCGATCATTTGGGCCAAATTATATCTCAATCCTCCGCTCCTACCATTGCTGCCCACCGCAGAAATTTGGACACTGTTGGACCCCTAAACAATTCAATTTCCATTTTTGGCCCCCTTCTGAAATAAATTCCAAATCTATACCCCTCCTCACCGCGCATCTCTCCGCTGCCGCCACGTCGCCCGGTCGTGCGGTCGGGGACCGCACGACCGCCCTGGCGCGGCGCTGGAGCGCGCGACTCCCCGCCCAGCGCGCGACCGCTCGCGTGACCGCGTGTCCCCCTCGCCCGAGCGCGCGTCCCTCGCCCGAGCGCGCGTCCCGCCCCGCCGAGCGCGCGTCCCGCCCCGCCGAGCGCGCGTCCAGCCCCGCCCAGCGCGCGACCGCCCCGCCCAGCGCGTGTCTTGACGCCGACCGCGCGAATCTTTGCCATTCGCGTCCCGTCCTTTCGGCCAAAATGAAAAAAAGCAGCAGCACGCTGGGAAGGCTTTTTCTTGTATCCAATCGCACATGCGTCAGAAGCCCAAAAACGGCCCCCCTCAGGAGCACACGCGCATGCAGACTTAAAAGCGCAAGGAGAGGGAAGAAATGCTTGGCCAGCCAGGAAGCTCAAGCACAGCTGAAACGAAGCCAGAGCGAGAGAGTGAGGAAGCGAAGGAAAGTGACGAGTGAAAACCCGTAGATTTGAGTTGTGTTTGTTCGGAATCTGCGGTTTTTGCAAATACAAAAGTTGTAGATCGTCTCGTGTGCTTCAAGAAGAGGTAAGTCTTGTGCCCGCGAAACTAAAATTTTATGTATGTGATTAGTCCATAATTAGTCGATTAGCACAAACCATCGTTTGGTAATGTTATTTTATGTGAATGTGTGATACGCGATGTCAATATTTGGTACGTTATGTATTTCTAGGTAATCTTTATGTGAATATATGTATTATAAGTCAATGTGTCATACAGTGTGTATGTGTAGGTAAAAATCAACATATGATGCATGCTTTATTGTAGTGTAGATAATGTTGTATTTTATGTTGAAGTTACGTGTTGTAATGTAGTTAGTTTGTGCTGAAGAAAAGAGAGGAGCGAAAGCCGGAAGAGTTGAATTGTTTTCGTTTGGAATCAGTGGACTTGGCAAGTAGAAAAGTTGTAGATCGTCTCGTGAGCATCAACAAGAGGTAAGTTTTGTGCCCATGCAACTATAATTTTATGTATGTCTTTAGGCCTGAATTAACGAAACCATCGTGTGTTACTGTTATTTTATGTCAATATTTTATACGCTATGTATGTATAGGAAATCTTGCATATGTTTAGCATGATGTATTGTAGTGTATATAGGGTTTAATTTTTTTTTGTGAACATACGTACTGTAAAGTAGTTTCAGTTAGGTGGAAAATATACGTTGAGAAAACACATATTTATGTTAGAGCAATTGCAGGTGATAACAATAGTACTAGGATTAAAATAAATTAGAAATAAATTTGATAGATTAGAAATAATGGAGGGTGAAAGGTACAGAAGTGGTAACTGAGCAAAGTAATAGGTATGGTGTGGGGAGGAGCAGGTGAGGACTGTGCAGTAAGTTTGCAAGTGGGGAAGATCTTGGCCTGCGTGCTAGTGCGCTTGTTGGCTGTACTGTATCGTATAGAATCGAGGTGGTGGAAGGAGAAAGAAATCAGAAATGGCATGGCACCCGCCACCACCTCTACTCTACTCTAGCCCAGCATCTTTTCGCTTTGAACTTATCCCAAAATCAAAATAAACGGATACCTTTTGAAGTGAATTTTTCGAATGGTTTACAGACTTCAAATCTATATACGCTGTTTATGTCGTTTGCTGTGTCTCGAAAAATGTTGACCGTAGTTATTTGTAGTGTTTATGTCGTTTTCTATCTATATACCACTAGAAATTTACATAGACATTTACTTTTTAGAAATATTTGCTGCGTCCAAATGTCGTTTGCTACATAGACTGTTTATGTCCATAGTTAGAAAAGATTGTAGTTTAAATAATGTGTACGTGTTGAAAAAGTAAATATTTATGTTGGAGCATTTGTAGGTGGTAAATTTGTAGTAGTTAGATTAGAGACAATTTGTATAATTAGTATGCTTAGTGAATGACCGTAGTATGAAGGTCATTTGATGAAAAAAAATGATATGTATATTTAATTTGATGTATGGTACAATTAGAAAGTGAAATAGTTACAAATAAATTGTAGATTTAGAAATACAAAACATATACTAATCGAAACTGTTAATTAGATGGTACGATTGTTACATGCTGTGTACTAAAATGGTTGATTATGCACTTATGTTAGGTACGCAATGGCTGGCATTGAACAATTGATGGTGTTTTATGGGAGTGGTCTCGTACGTGATGGGCCGTATGGGGCGGACCTGTCAAATTGCGAGCGGACCGTGATCCGGGCACCCGGTCTGAGCGCCGTGAGCTTGTCTGAGCTACGGAGGTGTGTCCGTTCAGCGTTCGATCGACAGACCGCAAGGAAGAAGTTACGGATCGAGGCAGTCTATGCCTCAATGGTGGATGACGGAAGGGGGAGCATATGGCAACTTCTGAAGGTGACCAATGACGCCTCATGGGCGAACTACATGGAGGTCGTGCGCAACCCTGATGCTGCGATATATGGGAGGCCAATGGTGTATGTCGAGTTCGTGGAGAGGGCAGAATCATCAGGCATGGTTGGTTCAGATGCCGCTGGTGGAGATGAAGTGGCCGGCGGTCATGAAGACCCTTCTGCGGGAGAACATGTGAGCGAGGAAGTGGGTGATGAAGACGACAGGAGGCGTGCGCAGAATTTCCAGCCCAACGGAGGTGTGCACGACAGGTGGTGGGCCGCCCGTATTGACTGTCATGAGTATCTTGGGGACCGGGTGGAAGAAGAGGACAGCGAGGAGGATGAGGAGGTTGACACAGGCAGCTCTAGAGAGGACGAGGATGGCGAAGGTGCAACTGGAGGGGTGGTAGGTCGTGTTGTGACCACGGACGGTGCGTACGTGTCGTCCAGACTGGACGACATCGCAGCGGCAGCCCTAGTTCTGCCACAGGCGGAGGAGGGAGAATGGGGGTTCAGCGAGGGTGCACTCTTTCTGGGGCAGTGCTTCCGTAATAAGAGTGCTGTCCAGCAGGCTATTGCTAGACATGCCGTCAACATAAGCCGGACGTATCGGGTCCACAAGTCAAAGCCGGACACGTACGTTGTGAAGTGTGTGGACGGGTCATGTGGTGGCAAAGTTCGTGCACAACGGTACAAGGGCGTTGGCACGGAGTTCCGGATAACGGTGCTGCAAGATCACAGTTGCGAGCTTGCGGGGCCAGTACATAGACACCGCAACATGACATCACGTTATGTTGCGGAGGTGGTCACGCACCTCGTCCAGGCGGATGTGTCAATTACCCCGAAGGTTCTGATGGCAGCAGTAGCGAACGAGGCGGGCTACGAAGTGAGCTACAAGAAGGTGTGGCGGGCGAAGCGAAAGGTGCTGCACGGTATGTATGGGACGTACGAGGAGGCGTACGACCTGGTCCCAAGAATGCTGGATCAAATTGCACAATCAAACCCAGGCACTTACATAAACAGGCAGGAGAGGGTCCATCCTACGGAGGGCCCGAACTGTTTCATTCTTGACAGAGTGTTCTGGGCCTTCCATCAGGCGATACAAGGGTTCAGGTGGTGCCGTCCAGTGCTAACCGTAGATGGGACGTTCCTATCCGGCAAGTACAAGGGCACTATCCTTACCGCAGTTGCAGCCGATGCAAATGACCAGTTACTCCCAGTGGCATTTGCAATTGTGGAGAGCGAGAATACAGATAGCTGGCTTTGGTTTCTTTGCAATTTGAAGAATGCCGTAGTGCAAGACAGGCCCGAAGTGTGCCTTATCTCCGACCGCAATGCAAGCTTGATGTCTGCGTTGCGAACGTTGCAGGATGGGACGCAGGCCCCCGTCCAGTGGACTGATGTGAAGAACCGCTGGTGCATGAGGCATATTGCAGCGAACTTCCACAGAAGGTTCCGTAGCAAGGACCTCATGAAGATGTTCAAGAAGCTATGCATGCAGAACCAGAAGCGGAAGTTCGACGCCTTGCGGAGGCAGCTCGATCAGGAGGCTACGAAGCATGTGCATGCAGAAGCAGGGGCCGTGGAGGGGGGCTCCACAAGAGTCGGGGTATTCTCACAATGGGTTCAGTCCAATGCACCTGACTTGGAAATGTGGTCTTTGTTGCACGACACCGGTGGGGCGAGGTATGGGATCATGACAACCAACATGTCCGAGGTTTACAATGGTGTATTGAAGGGCGTCAGATCCCTGCCGATCACGGCAATTGTGGCCGAGACTTGGAACCGTACCGTCGGGTACTTTGTGAATAGAGCCAGGATGGCGCAGAAGCACGTTGAGGAAAACAAGCAATACTCTGAGGTCATGCAGGCCTTCATGGACAGGAAGATGGAGAAGGCTCGAACCCACATTGCTCAGCCCATTGATGGCTTAAGGAGGAAGTTTGAGGTCCGCCTAAGGCAGAAGTATGTCATGGGTCACATTAGAGGGGAGCGCAAGCAGGTATGCACGATTGGTGATGAAGCATCTTGCAGCTGCAACAAGCCCCAGCTTCTGCACAAGCCATGCTCCCATGTGTACGCGGCATGCGCTGTATGGAACCAGGCGTCGACACAGTACATCTCCAAGTACTACGACATGCAACACTTGTATGCAACCTGGAGTGCAGAGTTCCATTCCTACGGGGTAGACATGCACTACAGGGAATTATGGCCGGGGGAGATAAAGTGGGTGCCCAACGATGCACTGAAGCATGTCGGGCGTGGAAGACGACAAAGCCGTCGCATCCGCAACGACATGGATGAGAGCCAGCGAGAGGATCGTGTTCGGCGCCCGAAGTGTAGGCTATGCAAGACCTTTGGCCACTCCCTCAGTCAGTGCCCAAACATGGCCAGGGAGTATGTGAGGGATGGCTCCGTTTTATAGGCTGTGTGGGGGGGTAGCCTCACGCACAAAGACCACAGACAACACAAATCTGGACCCCACACCATGCTCAGTGAGGAGACAAAACATGCCAGCTTTTGAGCTAACCTCACAAAAAGGGGCAGCTTTGCTCAGTGACATGACAAAAGAGGTCAGCTTTTGCTCAGTGACTAGACAAAACGGGCTGCTGTTGAGCATTCAAAAGGCATTACATAAGAAAGCATAAAATGCATACCGGGACAGATGTACATAATATTGACAATGAAATAAATTTTAATATTGGATCAAATAACACCTCTTACCGAATGAGGCCATCATCTTCGGTTCCCCGTGGCTTGAATAAGGAGGACATCATTTCTAGCTTGGGTGACTGAGTGTGCACTGATGCTCTGTATTTAGAGATAAGAGGCCATTGGCGAGAGCTAAACACCTAAACAATGCCAAAAGGCATGAGTATAGCCAATTCGTGATTACTAAAGAGAGCAGTTGTCCTCAGTGGGATGCCAAAAGATGCCAGCTTTGGGCAGTGACATTACTAAAGAGAGCAGTTGTCCTCAGTCAAATGACAAAAAGAGGCTAGCTTTGCTCAGTGAGATGACAAAACATGGCAGCTGTGCTCAGAGACATGACAAAACGGGGCAGCTTTGCTCAGTGAGATGACAACACATGCCAGCTTTGCGCAGTGACATGATAAAACGGGGCAGCTTTGCTCAGAGACATGACAAAACGAGGCAGCTTTGCTCAGTGAGATGACAACAGATGCCAGCTTTGCGCAGTGACATGATAAAACGGGGCAGCTTCGCTCAGTGATATGACAAAAGAGGTCAGCTTTGCTCAGTGGGATGACAAAAGATGCCAGCTTTGGGCAGGGACAGTACTAAAGAGGGCAGCTGTGCTCAGTGACATGACAACAAGAGGTCAGCTTTGCTCAGTGAGATGACAAAAGATGCCAGCTTTGGGCAGTGACATGACAAAACGGGGGCCTTTTTTCAGTGATATCGCAGCACTCCCATCTTTACTCACTGCTACGACCACGCGGACCATCTTTACACGTACGAGTAGAGACAAAACGGCCCCTATAAATTGGTATGCATTCCATTTCCCAGCGAACATTGCACATCCAAACCCCATACTCCATCGCGCTTCCCTCACCCAACCGGGATGGACAAAGGCAAGAAGAAGCAATGGGACAAGATGGTGAAGGATTGGGAGGAGACCCGTGACATAGCACGGTCAGCTGCAGCCCGCGATGAGAAAATAAGGGCGATACAGGCCCGGGTAGAACAAGCCCATCGTGCTACGATGAAAGGTCCCCCCCAGAGCGCCCGCGTAGCAACAACCCCATCCCGGACGTCCCCACCGAGCGTTCGCCACAACTACCACCTGAGGGGGAGACACCTCCCCTTTGTTGGTGCGGGGACGTGTGCAAGTTCTTCAAGTCTAAGCACCGCATCAGTCTAGGTATGCGGTACTGGGGTTGCGCAAACTACTCCAGTGACTACCCCAACCGCCGTTTTGACACCGCAACCTATCGGCAGCCGGTAACGACCACATGCACCATTTTCCCCTACCTTTTCTCCTTCACAACACGCACTAACAATATCTCTCTTTTATTTACAGTCTCCGGAGCCCCTATGTGCATACCGCAAATGGATCGATCTTGAGATCCACCCTGAGGACCAATGGACCCTCGACTTCGAGGAGTGGAATGTCACAAAGGAGAAGGAGTTGCTGGAGGAGGAGCGCCGCAAGCACGAGCACACCCTGCGTATACAGCGCGAGACGCAAGCTCATCTTGAAGCGTGCACGCGTAGGGATCGGGAGGCTCGCGAGATGGAGCGCGAGAGAAAGAGGGAAATTGCGGCTAAGGCAAAAGAGGCCGCGGAGGAGTTCAATGCCGAGCGGGCAAGGAAGGGAAAGTGGCCCCGGTCCACACAGTAGGTCGTACGAGCAGTTGGGTGGGTTAGTCGCACATCATGCTATATGTTATGCATGTAATAAAAATCTACGCGGCATGTTACTCCCAACTGTATTATGAAATTTAATATCTAGTATTTTCGCATTCCATGATTCACGTAGCACCTCATTTAACAATATTAAATGTACCAAAATTTATGTATCGCATTCCATGTTACTCACCTTCACAATATCACTTACCACTTTATGTATCGACCGTTCTACGGTCAATCTTTCCTACAAAAAATTTACCAAAATTTTTTATGCATCTACAACTTACAATGAACATAATCTTTTATTACAACTTTATCTGATTTTTATCCAGTTTATAACTACAAAATTGCCAAAACTGAAAACAATCACGGAGATTGCAAACCCTAAAAACACAGCAAACCTTAAAAGTCACTTACCACTATTTGTATCGATCATTCTACGGTCAATTGTTCCTAAAAAAATTTACCAAAATTTTATTGGCATCTACAAGTTATAATGAATATAAACTTTTATTACTACTTGGTCAGATTCTTTCCGAGTTTACATTTACAAAATTGACAAAACATACAAATAACATGGTGATTGCAAACCTAAAAACCATACGAAACCCTAAATATCACTTACCACTTTACGAAACGATCGTTCTATGATTAATCGTTTTTAAAAAATATTTATCCAAATTTTTTTTACATCTGCAACTAACAATGAACATAAATTATTATTGCAATTTTATCTATTTTTTTCTCAGTTTATAACTACAAAATTGCGAAACCATACAAATATTCACGAGTATTGCAGTCGGGGACATGCGGTCGGGGGAGCAAACGCGCGCTCGTGCGACCGCGGGACCGGGGACGCGCGCTGGGCGGGGCGGTGGCGCGCTGGGGCGAGGCGGTCGCGCGGTCGGCGGGGAGTCGCGCGCTCCAGCGCCGCGCCAGGGCGGTCGTGCGGTCCCCGACCGCACGACCGGGCGACGTGGCGGCAGCGGAGAGACGCGCGGTGAGGAGGGGTATAGATTTGGAATTTATTTCAGAAGGGGGCCAAAAATGGAAATTGAATTGTTTAGGGGTCCAACAGTGTCCAAATTTCCTCACCGCAAAGCTCGACTGATAACCCAAAGTATATCTCAGATTTTCCACACAGCTTTTTTGTAATTTGCCTTTCCATAATAAATAGGATCGGAGGGGCAACTTCCTTCGCGAAATCGCGAAGCTCTCAAACTGTGGCGGCGTTGCCGATTCCGCGACAGTTCCAACTTAGGACCCTCATTGTTCCCGGCGAGCCCCTCCCTCGGAGCTCGCCGATTCAAAGATTGTCAATGTTTTTTTTGGGTCCTCTTCCTTCCTTTGCCTTTCATTATCTCTAGTTGAGGTGTCATTCACATCTGTTCCATCACCGTACAAAGCGAGGATGCCAACATGTTCCTCTCTTGGCTTGTTCGTCTCCTTTGGAGACGGTGCTCCAATCGCCAAGCCACCTCTACCCCCATCATGCCTCCCTCGTCCCTTACTAGCATTTGCCGGCCGGACCACATTGCTCTTTGTCTTTGATACATACTTTCGTCGAGACATCATCGCCTCCTTTCCAATAGAATCCTCCTTATTGATCTTCATTTCCCACCTCCTCATCTTCCCAGGCCTGTGACAAAACGTTTACGAGCAGAGAGTTCCCCTGCGGACAAGATCTCTTCCTTCTCCTTTTTCAATGGGCTGGCAGCATCATCCATTGTATCCTCCTCCTCAGGGTTATGGCAGGAGACTTTCCTGTTAAAACGCACACCTGTAGCTCTGCCTTCTCCTGCTTTGTTGGTGGCTTTGCTTGAGGACCAACGCTTTTGTGATCGGGAGCCCTGACTATTTCCACTCTGTTTCGATCTCTTGTCAGGAGAAGCTACGGGGAAGTCACCAAATTGCATCTTTGTCGGCCGGTGATCTCCATCTCCACATTCGAAATTAATATGTCCAATCAACCCACAAATAACACGAAACTTCGGCAATTTTTCGTACTTCGCTTTAAAGATTGGCGAAATATTACCACTATGGACGCGTACAGCAACTGAAACCACACGAATCAGAGGCTTGGTTACATCCAACCTGACACGAGTACGCAAGAAGTTTCCCCAGCCCCAGCCATCATTATCCACCTCTACCTAATCACATCTCCAATGCGCGCTGCCAATTGCTTGCCCACACTCTCCCTCGTAAAAGTATGCGGAAGATCGTATATACGTACCCAAATCGCCATCCGCTTGATTTGGATCGCAGACGGCTTTGTGGACCAGTCATACTCCTCAATCAAGAAAGGGCTACCCCGGAAAATCCATGGTCCTTCTTCAATTACCTTCATCCAATCCCCTTTACAAAAGAACTGAAGCACAAACAAATTCTCACTTGAATGCATTGGCGAACTGATTGAGTATTTGGCGCCGTAGCAACTTTATTTAAAAAAATTTTGGCCAGCTCATCCTGCCACGCGCCCTCGCTCTTGCCGAGCTCCGCGCCATCCGAGCTTAAGGATGAAGCTATCCGATGTCATTTTTTTAAAAAAAAAATTGTCTACAAAACAGTTCACGGTTGGCTACGTGAGAGAACTTTTTTTTTCAGCTTTGGTATAGGGGAAATGGGCTTTTACTGCAATCGACAATGAAACAGAATATGCGGCCACATGGGAGATAACTCATCGACGGCCCGTTTCAACTCTATCCTCCATAGCCCATATAGTATTGCGAGCTTGCGACTGAACCTTTAAAGCCCATAATAATTTTGTGTTGGGCCGTTTACTCACAGTTGTAAGCCACAGCTACAGTGAGCCTGAGCTGATGTGTTGTGTTAGTTTTGCCCTTTGGGTATAGTAGCACGGTGTTGTACTGTTGCATCCTTTCAGTTCAGAACATCCGATTTCCGTCGGGAGAGGAGAAAAGGCACAACGCTGTAGCCTTCGAGCCATTGTACACATCTGGAAGATGACGAGGATCCTTTTCCATAGTTTTCCACTGATCTAACACACAGATGAGCTAACTGAATACAGCTGAGGACCAAGTGATGAACTACAACACACGCATGGAGTACAACTCATCTCAAAGGAAGAAATAAATCCATTAACCCAAAATCCCCTTCTTCACTAATCTCTCGCAAAAATAATATTCCTCAATAGGCTCAACTTATGACATGGTACTAAAAATGCCTTTGTTTCTCGCAAAGAGAGAGAGAGAGAGAAAAAAAAGGAGGGAATGCTTTTGAGCCTTGTTCGGCCTCGCTCGCGTCTTCCAAATTCCAATACCAAGACGAAGGAACAGGTAGCTAAAAACACTGTAGCTGACTGAAAAAAGCACTGTAACTGACAGAGGCTTATTTAGTATAATTAAATTTAAAAAAAATTAAAAATAAAAAAATATGTTAGCCCATTACGTATAATACAAACAAATACGGGAAAAAAAGAACCGGCAAAAAACCTCAACAAAAAGCCAAAAGTTCAGAAAAAGACGAAACTTATGAATAGTGAAAAATAAGCCAGAAGTCAGAAACCGAAACCGAGTTGATCAGGACCTGCGTATAGCCAACTGCTGCTCTCGAACTCCACTTGGCAAGCAGACTAATCGAACACCTTTCTTCGCTAATAGAGAGGTTGAAATGAGACAGGAGAAGACACGGCTCCCATCAACGATAGCATGAGTGCTCTCCGACGGTATCGGAGTACTTTTACGACACATCCAACGAGTAGTGCTCTAGTACTGCCTGCACTATTAAGGCTGCCACATTATTAATCTGTCTGTTGCAAAACAAAATTGGCTTCTCTTCCGAAAAGGATCGAGCCAAGCCGTGTGACCAGGACGATTTTCAAACCGAAATCCATTAATTAATGCCCGTCGTGTTGAACGAACTAGGAAACGGCTCTCGCAGTCGATGGACCGTCGTACTATGTCCCTCTCTGCTTGTCTGGCCCTTTCGCTGTTTCGTTACTTAGGTCGGGCGCACCATGATGAGCTTGAGGCATAATCACGTGGTAAACATCATGAGTACGTTAGGGCATGTACAACAGGTCTCTTCCGACCGTCTTTTCGTTACTGTTTTTGCAAAAAGCACCCTGTCGTAGCTTGGAGACGGAGGCCGCGTCGCCTCGTGAGGCGACGGGGAAGGCCTGTGCTCCGAGGCGCAGAAGGCGGCTCCAGCAGCATTGTACGGCTCGCCTCCCCGACTCGACGGCGCGCGGATCCCGTGCGCGCGCGCGGGGTTCTGGTTTGGGCGCGCGCGGGAGGGAGTTGTCGCCCGCGCCGGTGTACTCCCTTCATCCCCCACCTTCCTCTGGTGACGCCCCGATTTCGAAGCCCCCCATCGAGCCGAGCTCCTCGCGATTCCAATCGCAGCACGTCTTCGCCGTCACCGCGGCCGCGCACAGGGTTAGGGTTTGCTCGCTCCCTCTCCTTGGCTGGTTCGATCTGTGGGTTTCCGGGTTCGATTGGGTGTCTCCTGATTAACCCGCGTGTTTTTTTTGTTGGTGCATGAGAAGCTTTGAGAAGTGGTGCGTGGAATGGCTACTAATTCTCTGTTTCAGAAGACAGTCTTATGGAGGGTGGTTCAGAATGTGCTTCCCTGGAAGACGAAGGACAGGACTTCTGGAGAATCAAAGTCTTCTGGGATCATGTGGTCCTTTGCTGCTGGTTCCAATTTATCAACATCTACAGGCTTTAATGCTGAAAAGGAGTCTAGGAAAAATCTAAACAAGTTCTATAAGGAACTTCGGACTCTGAACACCGTTAACATGGCAGGTAACTCAAAGAACTGAAGTTAGAATATTGTGCAGGCTAAAGCTCCAATCTTTGCATAATAATTACAACTCAACTATCATACTATATTGCCTTTATCTTCACTAGTTCAGTTGTTTGGCAGGTCGTCAATTTGGGGATGAGGGTCTATTCTTTCTAGCAGAAAGCTTAGCCTATAACAAGGTCAGAGATCTCATGTAATTGTTGAAGCTAATCTATATTCAATTTTGCATACTTGCATGCATAGCTTGTTTTTGTACACTTACGAAATATCATAGTCTCTTTTTAATACTTTTTGAAAAATGAGTTGTCTTTTGTATTCCCAGAGTGCAGAAGAAGTGGACTTTTCTGGCAATGGGATTACAGCTGTGGGGATAGAAGCCTTTGATGGCATTCTTCAGATAAATACAGCTTTAAAAACTCTCAATTTATCTGGAAACGCCATTGGAGATGAAGGAGCTAAGGTCTTCCGAATCTTATTATCCTTATGTATTCCATTATTTGGTAGTTTGATTGATGTGTACTATGCAAATCATACATCATGGTCTGATTTCTGTACTCTGAACTTATATGGTTATATAGTTGTTGTTATTACCTTACATTTAGCTTGTTTTCCAAGGTACGCCAGTGTTGCATGGTAGCACTACAATCTGAGTAGTATTATGATTGTTTGGTTTTATGCCTAGCTGGAGGTTTTTACATCATGTTAGTTCAATCAATTATTTCAGTACTCATCTTGCTGATGTGATGATTTCAGTGGGAGCAAGTATTACCCAACCATAGTCTGCAAAATATGAATAATTTAAAACCTCCCTTAAAGCTATTTTGCTTTGCTGTTGACTGAATGTAACACTCATGAATGCTTATAGTATCTTTCAGATATATTGGTAGAAAACGTAGGTATTCAGAATCTCCTGCTGAACAGTACCAATATTGGAGATGTGTGTGTGTGTGTTGCAATGTAACATGGGATTCTCTTTTCAGGGGGCAAAGGCAATTTCTGATATGTTGAAAAAGAACAAAACAATACGTACTCTACAGCTCAGCAACAATATAATTGAATACAGCGTATGTATAAACATCCACTGAGGCAAAGAGATGCATTTGACTCACAAAAAGAGAAAAGATTTACCATATGATTTCATCCTTGAAGAATTATGAAAGCTTGTTTGTTTTTCCTCCTTGTCTTGGAACAGGGTTTTGCTAGTATTGCAGAAGCACTTCTTGAGAATAAACGTACTACGGAGCTTGTATCTCAAGTTAGTCGCTCACTACCCAGTGGCTTTTCATCTGATGCATAGTGAACTTGCATATGAAGTTGTGAACAGTTGAGATGGTGTGATTGCATGAGTAGTTCCTCCCAACTCTTTGATGATTTTTTTAAAAAATATTGTAATCATGTTCACCTTATTTAAGTTTGATCCGTTTTCTATCAAATAGCAACATAATGGTATACAAAATAGTGTTCATGATTGATCTTGGCTACATGCAAAGCGTTAAACAGCTTGCAGACAGTGAAACAGACTCTCCATTGTAGGACATGTCTTTTTAGCTGTCTGTATGTTAGATTCTAGGTTCTTGCAGACGACCCGTCTATGGATTGTACATGCCTAATCTCCCAGGCATTAATTGGCGGGTTTAACTAATAAACCAGTACACGAGAAACCACTGATTTTGGCCCTGTTTGTTTCCACTTAAGATTATTATAATCTAGCTTATAATCATAAGTGGAAACAAACAACCTAGATTATAAGGTAACTTATTATAATCTAATAGCCCAGATTATTGTAATCTAATAAGCTCAAAAAAGGAGCTTATTTCAGCTTATAGATCCACCTTTTATCTTAAGGACCATAAAACTTTAGGAATATTACTCACCTTTGTCATTCATCCATCCCCCAACTCCCTTGTCTCTCTCTCAAGGACATTGTAGTCTTTAAACATTCGAATACAACAATCCATAACTCTGATAATCCAGGCTGCCAAACACTTGACAGCTTATTTTCCACCAGCTTATTATAATCTAGCTTATATAATCCCCCACCTATAAGCTAGATTATAATAATCTTAAGTGGAAACAAACAGGGCCTTTGTCGAGCAGAAGGGACGAATTAAAGTAAGCATCAATCCGGCCGGACTACCGGCGCGTACGTGTCGTCGTTGTCGCACGCTCCAGGTTCATTTAACTGGGGAAGCTCGCACGGCTAATTAGCTGTACTAATCCAGTAGTACAATTCGTTAATAAGATAGCCTGCTTGTTTTCTGTGGTTTATAGTTTTTGTTTTATATGATTTTAGATTTATAAAATTATTTAAAAATTTTATTTTAAAAAATTATCCGTTTATTTTGATTTTGAAGGAACCAAAAATCAAGAAGAGTGATATGTCCCTGAATGTACTACTATATTTTTTCTACTGATGCGACGAAATGGCTCCATCCATGCGCGCGTTCTGCACATTTGCCTCTCGCGAATTGGCTGTAGCTAGACACGGACGCAAGCAAGGACTTGGCTCTGAAACGTACGGCACTCCATCTCGTGCACGTCATTTTTGATTTTGGAGAGAGTTAGGACCTGTTTGGTAGAGCTCTACCAACTCCAGATCCACCAAAAATAGCTCCACTTCACGAATTTTTACCCAAACGCTCCAGCTCCACGAAATCTGGATCCACCAAAATACTGAATCTAGCTCCAGATTCATGAAATCCATGGAGCACCTCAAAGGGTGCTCCACGAAACCTTGTTTCGTATCTACTCGTGGAGTTGGGTGGTAATTACCCACCTTTTGCCACTGGTTACACACCCCATCCCATACCACCATAAAACCCATGGGCAAAACAGGTCATTCCCACCAAAAGCTCAGTTTCGTAGATCTGGAGCTGCTGTGCAAGCCAAACAGTTTTGTCCAGCTCCATGGTGGGATCCCAGATTCACGGTGGAGCTGTTTTTGGTGGATCTGCTGCTCCAGATTCATTTTTTCAGTGGTGGAGCTCTGCCAAACAGGCCCTTACATGTCGATGGATGGCAGCCTGGAGTTTTTGTGAATCAAAGCTATTTTTGACACTGTTTTATAGTGTATTTATAAAATAGCAGTATGACGATAATATGGACAAAAATATCGTTTTTACCGCTCGTGGCCAAGCGGCAGCAGCCGCGAGGCGACGCATGGCGCCTGTTGCCTAGTAGCGGCAGCCTGTCACCAAGGAAGGAGGCGGCAAGCCGCCTAGCCACCGGGCTACAGGTAATTAAGTTAGCTGATTAGCCAACCTAATTACCTTAACCATGACTTTAACGAAAAATTCTCATGGTTAAGTTAATCCGAACAAACGTGGCTAATTTGGACTGCATAAAATTTTCAAAAAAAAATTACATAATAACTATTACTATATTATAAGGCTTCACATAAAATTTTGTAATTTTTTGAAGCTTGTTTGCTATATGTAAAAACTCTAAAAAAATCGAAATTGTATGAATTTTTAATCAATATTCGTCATGGATAAATTTTATCAAAAATTACACTGTGAGGAACATTGTGTTGGCATGCTGTACATAAATTCTAGTAATTGTTTGAGTTTATTTGATATATTTAAAAATTCAAACAAATACTAAATAGAAAAGCAGGTAATTAGCCGGCCTAATTACCTGCCTAATTAAATGTTTTTCTGTTTAGTGTTTGTCTGAATTTTTAAATATACTAAATGAGCTCAAAAAATTACGAAAATATATGTACAATCTTTTGACACAACGTTCCTTGCAGCATAATTTTTGGGGAATTTTATCCATAGCTAATGTTGCTCAAAAATTCATACAATTTTGATAATTTTATGAGTTTTTACATATATCAAACGAGCTCCGAAAATTACGAAATTTTATGTGAAGCCTTCTGATGCAGTAATAGTTATTATGTAATTTTTTTGAGAATTTTATATAATCCAAATTAACTACGTTTGTTCGGATTAACTTAACCATGGGAATTTTTTTTATTAAATTCATGGTTAAGTTAATGCTTCCTGGAGTACATACTCCTTTCAATATACCAATTAAGAAAATATGTTATACTTATTTACCACTCTCGGTATACTTAAATACTAATTCTAATATACTGGAATACGATATGGTTGAAAAATTTCATCAGAATACTATATACATTAATATCATAAATGAAACTAATTCAAAAAACATGAAAATTAAATTAAATTGATAATGTTCTAAAATTCTAATACTGGAATGTTTTCGTATCATCTGCAACTCTTTATTTTTCGTATATAGTTCTTTTATTATTTATTATATACAACTAAACTAATTAAATACACTTTAACAATGATAACTGTGCAGGTCGCCGGGCCACCGTGCTAGTTGTAGCTAATGATGCACGGGTTTACTTGTAACAGCATCCAATGGAGG
Source organism: Dendrocalamus latiflorus (assembly GCA_017311315.1). NCBI lineage: Eukaryota > Viridiplantae > Streptophyta > Magnoliopsida > Poales > Poaceae > Dendrocalamus > Dendrocalamus latiflorus. Next base: position 16,411,028 of record CM029612.1, read on the forward strand.
CATGGAGCCAAGTGCAACTCGACAAAATTATCGCACTTGGACTCCATGGCCTGGAATTCCATCAACACGCCCCACGCATGCTTCCCGGCACGCGAGGTGCTAGCTAGCCACAAGTGATCGATGTGAACGATCATGCGCCCTGATATATCGTAGCAGCACGTACAATCACATACACACAAATATATGATCGCTAATAATACGTACGGCAAATTCGAGTACTCGCAGCATCCATGCATGGGCGGATCGAAGGAAGCAAAGTTGCCAACCTGATGATCGAGTATATTTTCGCGAGTGGTGTGGCTCGATACATGCATCGCCGGTGCCTGCATGCCTAAGTCATGCGTGCAGCTGGAGCACATTTATCTCAGGTAGGGGCGGATCCAGGTGGGAAGACTATGGAGGTCATCTCTATCGCACCATAGGATTACCTCTAATAATGAATACTAATTTTCCATAGGATTTAGAAAACTCCATTGGAGTTAATACTGATTTTCCATAGAATTTAGAAAACTCCATTGGAGTCACGTGATCCTAATGATCATGCACTGGATCTATCCCTGATCTCAAAAGCAGTATTTCAATACTTTTCTCTCTAACAAAAATAGTACTAGTATTTCTATATTTTTCTCTCTAACAAAAGTAGTACTGATCTTAAAGTTTACGAAGAGATAAATAATATATATTCATCATTTACCGTATTTTAAAAACTATATAAATCATTGTTACGAATAGTTTAGATGCACCTCTCATCCAGATCGAGCGTGTGTGCATGTAGGCCGGACGGCAGAGGCAGGTAGGATTTCGTCCGTGTGCATGGCAACACACTGGGCGTGGCGCCCGAATTGAAATGGAGAAGCGAAGCCGGCTAGCTAGTGGCTGGGATTGTCAGGCTCAAGACTTCGGGGCGCCACTAAGTGTTGTGTTGTGGAACCCAGCCGAACCGAGATCTCTCGTCTTATCTCGCGCGGTGGCTCTTGGAAGCACCCGCGAAGTTGCCCTTCGTGCATGTGTGCGTGCTGCTAAGACTGGCAGGTTCCCAAAAGAACAGTACGATCTACTCGAATTGCTAGGGGTGGAAAACGGTAACGGATAATTCGTTTTATCCGATATTCGTATCTGGGAAAACATGAATGTGGTAAGCAAAAATCCGTATTCAAAAATATTTGTATTCGTATTCGACAATATTCGTATCCGTATTTGAAAATATTCGTATTCGCATTCGTATTCGAGAATATTCGTATTCGTATTCGAGAATATTCGTATTTGTATTCATATTCGTATTCGAAAACATTCGTATTCGTATTCCCACGGGCGCCGGCTCGCCAATCATCAATTCGCCCTGGCGCGAATGGCACAGCCCGACAGCCGCATTGGCGGGCACATAGAACTAAAGGCACCAAGGCGGGAGTCATTCGGTCAACCGAGTGTCTGTCTCCGTCACAGCGCCAAGAGTTGGGGTGGGGGCACGAGTGCCGTGTTGGGGCGATGCGTCTCACTCGCTTCGTCCAATTCCCCGGCATAATCTTCCTCTCACCGCCACTCGCCCCTCCCCCTCCCTCACATCAAGCTCCTCCCGTCGCCACCACCGTGCATCGTAAATCACCGAAGCAACCGTCGCTCTGGCCGAGCGCGGCGCGGCCGCGGCGGCGGCTCGAGTAGCGGCGGGCGGCCAGGTGCGGGACTAAGGGAGTGAGGCGTAGTGCGAGGCGATGATCTACACGGAGATCATCACGTTCTACTTGACGGATGAGCAGCTGCGGGATTCACCGTCGCGGAAGGATGGGATCGACGAGGCCACCGAGACCGCCCTCCGCATCTACGGCTGCGACCTCATCCAGGAGAGCGGCATCTTCCTTAAGCTGTATCCTTTTCCTCCCTGCCTCTCTCTCTCCCCATCCTCAAGGGTCCTAGGGTTTCGTTATTAGCTTCGTGGGACGATTCGTTACTAGTTGGGTCAGGATGATATGTTGAAGTAAAAACCTTGTTTTCATACTAACTATTTGAGGATATCACAAGGATTGATATGCCAAATCTTCATAGGTATTCTGTATTCAGTATTTCAATCATATTGATAATTTATGACTAATGACTAGAGAAGTTTGTTAGGAAGTTTTGATTTTGTTACATTGTTTGTAGCTTGAACCTGGCTGGGCCCCATTCCTTGACACAGCAAAGGCCACAAGCAGTGATGGCCACAGCACAAGTATTGTTTCATCGTTTTTACTGCAAGAAATCATTTGTTCGATTTAGTGTTAAGGTAAATATATTTGTCTCCAGTTACTCTGTTAAACCATTCTAAGATTTTTACTAGTAGAACTATTGAGTATGTTTTTGCTTGCAGAGAGTTGCTGCTAGCTGCGTTTGGCTGGCAGGAAAGTTGGATGAAAGTCCAAGGAAATCAAAGCATATTATCTTTGTCTTCCATAGAATGGAATTTAGGAGAGAAAACCTACCAATAGAACACTTAGATGTCTTCTCAAAGGTATATTTTGTTGAACTAACCAGAGTTTCAGTTTCCTTTTCCTTTTTTTGAAACCTTTGCATTATTCCTTTTGTTTTCTCATAGCTAATGATGTACCCTATGATGTTGTTGCTTTTCTCTCTTTTTGAAGTAAATATATGTTAAACGTATTATGGAGAATTGTGCTAACTGAAAGATGTAACTCTCATCTTTGATGCAGAAATATTCAAAATTGAGGCATGATCTAATATTCAGAATCGTACTTAGCTGTCCTTGCTTGTCTATTGCAAAAGAAATCAACACTGCGATATCACTTGTTTCTTATGTATACTATGTTTGCCAAGATGAGACTTAAAGGCATAACCGCATAATTTCCTTGAGCTTGTTCCAATACATGATGTGTAATAATCATTGTTTTGCTTGTGATCTTGCAGGTTGTTAGAACTAGTTTGATGTCATGTTTACTGAAAACATTGAAGCATAATATAGACCATCCAAGACCCATAAAGGTACTTGTTGAAAAGTGAAAACAATCAACAATATTCATCTGTTATTGTTAGCAATACGTGATGTGTAATAATCATTGCTTTTCTTGATGATACCTTTGTTAGATTTGATTCGGTGGTGGCTGAAGTCAAGAAAATCCCAGATGGTAAAAGCTTCTATTTGGGGAACATGAACTACTACCACAGACCACTTCGGGAAGGAAAATGGGCTGTCTCATATGAGGTGAAGTAGTGAACCACTACAATTTTTTTTCCTGTTTTTGAAAATGTCATCAACAAAGGTTATCTTCAATATACACAGACTTCACTCCACTTTTATGTCTATTGATCAAATGTAGTGAAATGCTGCCGTGACATTTATAATGACAAAGAATCTGTCAGAAAGATAAATCAAATTACTTGTTTGTGAAGAGAGCACAGGACAGCTGCATTCAATTTCATTAGAAAGAAGAAATTAAGCTATCAATACTAACTTTTGTTGACTAAGTCAATTGCAAAGGTTTACCATTTTCTTGAACAACTTATTGTCTATTGATGTGTTATCATTCTTAAGTACTATGGTTCCTGAATTTAACAAAAATACTCTGTTCTTGTTCTTAATGTGGGCAACACATCATTTCAACATGGAACTGGCTGTCACTTCATGAGCACCACAAGAGCAATATCTATTGTCCACATGAATATGTTGTTGTCTCATGTAATCATGTTTGCTATTTGCATGGCGTTAGTGCAATCGTTTGGTGCACCATGATTGAGTTTTCCCTGTGCCTGTTGAACTCTTTTGTAATATCCTCCATTCAAATTCCAGGAGTGGCCCAGAGAAGCGTACCCACCCTACGCCAATGGTCCTGGCTACATTGTTTCTTCTGACATTGCAAACTTTGTCGTGTCTGAAATGGAGAAGGGCAGACTGAATGTAAGCTCTCTCTCTCCACTTACCAACTTCCCATTCTTTGTGTTCATTTCATATCAAGTGGCAGAGGATACTATACAGTGGTTGCATACCACATTCCACAAAAGTACTCAAGAATCACCTGGTTTCACTTTGGTGCCAGAAATATGAACTGTGGAAATCATATTTTGAGAAAATTTCAAATGTCAAAATTTGAATTTAAAACTGCTAATCGGAAAAACCGGTCAATTACGACATTCATAGGAGGATATTCGTATTCGACCGAATTAAGCATATATCCGATTCGAATTCGTATTCGTTACGATATTCGATTCGTATTCGAGAATGTTCGAATTCGTATCCGTATCCGTTTTAAAAACATGGATCCGTATTCGTATTTGAGACTATTGGACCGTATCCGATCCGTTTCCACCCCTACGAATTGCCAATGTTATGCGAGGGATCACGAATCCAATGGTCGATCACATATGCACATGGGCAGTAGTTTGGTATAAGCATTTTCGTGGAGAGAGCTTTCGGTTGTGGAATCAAAGCCACTTTTATCACTGTTTCACACCGTATTTATAAAAATAGCAGTATGACGACAGTATTAATAAAAATATCATTTTTGCCACCCGACGGTAGGGCAGTAGCGGCCGCAAGGCGAAGCGTGGCTCCTGACGCCTGGTGCCTGGGAGGCAGGCAGCCTATTTCACATACAATTTCATAATTTTTGTAATTTATGTACTATATCGGGACGCTTCACATAAATTTTCGTAATTTTTAGAACTCGTTTGCTATATGTAAAAACTCATAAAAATATCAAAATTGTATGAATTTTTTAGCAACATTCGCCACGGATAAAATTCCCTAAAAATTACACTGTGAGGAACGTTGTGTCGGGAGCCTGTACATAAATTTTCGTAATTTTTTAAGCTTATTTGATATATTTAAAATTCAAACAATCAAAAAAATTAGGCCGGCTAATTAGCCGGCCTAATTACCTGCCGCCCGGTGACCAGGCGGCAAGCTGCCTGCCTGCTGCCTCCTCCCTAGGCGATAGGCTGCCTGCCAGCCACTAGGCGGCACCCAGCCACCAGGTGGCAAAAAACGATATTTTTGTCAATAGTGTCGTCATACTGCTATTTTTGTAAATATGGTGTGAAACAGTGTCAAAAGTGGCTTTGATTCTCAGTTGTGTATATACAATACACTGGATGGATCGAGGTTTTGAAGTGTTTATTTCTTAATTTTAGTCTGAGAGGTTCCCGTATTTGCTTAATTATGCCACCTAGGTCTGTCTCTGGCCCTGTACTGACTAGTGAACAGTTATGCACGGTCAAGGACTGCCCAACCATTTTCTGCCCAAGTGGCAAGCTACTCTTTACAAGTGAGGGATCCGGAGTGTATGAAAATAGGAGGTTATAAGCCACCTTAAGGTCGACCTTATACATTACAGGGTTGACCTTATGCAGGCCATAAGCAAAAAAGGCTTGAGACCGGTCCTCAAGCTAAAGACTTGGCCACAAGCATTAAAATACAATTTCCTTTTAATCCTGTTGTTCTCTCCCCCCCCCCCCCACACCAGCCAACTACCAACTACCACTTGGCCATAAGAGATATTTTTTACTACTGAGTGGGACCCTTGTTACAACCGAGCAGTGGCCTTAAACATAACGAGTCGGCCTTAACAATTAGGTGGGGCCCACCTTAAGGCTCATTGCGATATATATACACTCCTGATGGCCTGATATATGATCACTAAAACTGTAGTGCGTACCAATCATGCGTATATACGGGGGAATGGATATACAGTTAGTACCTATCTATTTTTTTCATATTTGTTCTAGCATGCATGCACGCCGAAATATATATGGTAGTGCATAATACTGCAGGGTGTTTTTATCAGCTGAAGTTAATGGTTTTAGATGAAGGTTTTGGCCTTTAGCTGAAATAGAATAGTAACAGCTGGAATAAGTAGTTTTTGAAACAAAAATTAGAAAATGGTTTTTAAAAGACACGCACACAAAGGGGAAAACGAAGACCTATCGTAGCCGCTTTTGAAAACAGCTTGAAGAAACCGTTTTTAAAAGTCATTGTGTTCAAATCCGCTTGAAAGTCGAAGCTGATTTGAACATCCCTATCATCCATAAGGAAAATAGAGAACTACTTAGCTATAGCTAGCCTGACGACCCCAATTCAGAGAAAAATCTAATCTAGATGATTGTGAAATGTATGGTGCAAACACACTAGCCCTATTGACATGGAAGTTCGTACGTATCGGCCGGCTAGGTCTCAATTTAATTAGCGACACAAATGACGCCGAGTGATAGTGATTAGATAGATAAGATCATGCATGTTCTTTGTGGAGTGCTTTACATGATTGGAATGGCTGAAAATTGAGAGATCTCCGAGTTTTTTAATCCACGATAATAATATCTGGTACACTTTCTGCACGCTATCTGATGCCATTTACATAGGTAACTCGCCTAGTGACTAATGTGCACCACTAAAGCCAACAAGCCAATCAGCACACGTGTTTGAGCAGCACCTTCTTAATTAGTACCACATAAATCATATTATCCTTGTCCAAAATCGTAATGGAGAGGTTAAACGAGCTAGGCTTGAAAGGTGGCACGTTCTAACGGTATGCACAATAAAATGATATAAGCTGTCTATAAAAAGTGTTATATAGAAATTTTACTGAGGTGGATGAAAGAGAAAGAAGAAAGAGAAGGAGATCAACTATAATTCTATAGACGGTCGAAACGCGAGAAAATAATCTGCTATAAACAACTTACGTGTCATTTTATCAATGCTATCTTTATTTCACAGACAATTCATTATAAACAACTTACAGATAACTCATTATAGAAATCATTTTTAGTATTATCTACAAATGATATAAAATAATACTATAGATAATATCTGTCTGAATCACTGTAAATGCCATAACTTAAGAGGAACTGAAATAACCGAAGTCGAAGGTTTGTTTAGCTCTCAAAACTCTGTAGCCCTCGTTTGGAACATGATGAATATTCAGTATAGTTTTGTGGAAGCCAAACTGCTGCTGTTTTGAAATCCATACCTTCCAAACAAGCCCTGGTTCTTTTCCCCTGCCAAAGGCAATCCTCCACACACTCAATTTGTTTACATCAGTTGTGCATGCCTAATGTAATGGCCTCACGAGGAATCAAGACGGTGCACGGTCGTTGTCCCCAGAATCACCGTCAAAATCCTCTCAAGTCTCAAGATGCACAGCACAGTACTAGTACAGGGGGCTACAGGTACGCGTACTACAGTCCAGCCGACGAGCACCAGTAGCCAACCAAGCAGGCAGCCGCTGGGCAGAACCGAAGCAGAACAGGGGCACTTCGCGACGGACGTTGGCGCGGATGCACTCGGCACGAGAGAAGGCTGCCAGGGCCAATAGGAACCCGAAGAAAAACCCGGCCACAGGTGTGAAAGACCGCAGGGAGAAGAGGTGACGAAATCGGCACGAGGGTCTTCCGCGAGTCCGCCGGGCGCCGTTGACCCGTCGGAACCCGCCGCCTGGCATGGCTCGGCCCACCGCGGCGCCTGACGGTTGACGTGGAAGGAGGGGCCCCCACGCCCACTGCCGCGTCGTCCGCCTCGTGCTCGCCAGCCTATCAGAGCGGCAGCGGTGGGCGGATCTTCTGCGCCCGATCGAGCCTCCATGAACCGCCGAGCTCTCCCTCATTCCACGCTTTTCCGTTGCTGCTGCAGGGTGCGACAGCTCAGGAAAAAAGCGGGGTCCTGTTCCATCTATGGATACTCTGGTTTTTTGTATTTTTTACGAGGAGATGTTAGTCTGGACGTCTAGTCCGGACGCTACCTCCGTATAATCGTTTGTAACATTTCGTACCTACGAAAGCAATATTTTTCAACCATATTTGCAACAAAAATATTTGATAAAAAAACTCTCAATATTGCACTAGTTGTTGATGATTGTTGCATACATGAAATCAAAATGTTGCAGCAAAAACAACAAACAAATTAATCACCGTCGATGTTGTAGACATCGAAGGCGGCGCACAACTCGGCTTGAGCTCTCATCGGTCTTGGGAGGAGCGAAAGGCGTGGGAGACGGCGGCGTAGTCAGCGGGGTTGGCGTTGGGGAGCATTTGGAGGACGGCGAGCGAGTCGGGGTGGCTGGTGGGGAGGAGAGTCTGAGAGGCGAGGAGGACATTGGCGACAACAAGGAGCTCGTCGGCACCGGACGGAGTGGGTCCGTCTCCACCGTATGCTTGATGAAGCACGTGCAGCTGACGAGGTGCGGCGCGGCAGTGGCCAAGACCAGAGGTGAGTTGGTGGCTCATCGGCACAGAGGAGTAGCAGCAGCGAGTAGCTGACAACGCGAGCTGAGACCGGGTTGGCGTCGACGGTTGTCAGCAGTGGAGACAAGAAATGGAGAAAGAGAAGCAGAGGAAAAGAAGAAAGAGAGGTGCTGGAGAGGGAGCATTCAGCAGGATAAGGGAAGAAAAATGGGTAGCTATGAAGGTGTTCGATTTTTATCTCTGACTCCGTACATCCGTATAGTACCAATACCGTTTTTTATATTTCTAGAATGGTCTTAATAATACTGAATTAATAATACATAGGTTATATTGCAAGAGAATGTCACAAGTGTTGAGAGAAACTGTTGCATCTTTTTTTATTCATCATTCTGATTATGTACATGGTGATTTATAGATGATGAGAGGGTGGCATAAAAGGTGTCTGTTTGGAACAGACATCTGTACATTGGGCACTTTTACTTTTTGGTTTGTAACCTCCTCCTTGACCAATGTGTCTTCATATGATCACCTTGATTCATCATCTTGGAAAAACTCCTCCAAAACCCTGTAGGGAAAAATATGAGCAGAACCGATAGAGTAGATATGCCATGAAAAACTCCTTTAAAACCCAGTGGAAAAATTTAAGGAGAAAATAATATGGCATATATTTGATTATATCTCCTTAAAACCCCTGTGGGGAAAATAGAGACATAATATATTTATGATTACGTTGTCATATTGCCTCATTAAAAACCTTGATGAGAAATCTTAGAGGGAAAACTCATAAAGGGAAAAGAGTACAATATTTATATTTGAACGGGTTAAGTCTTATGAGATTTCTCCCCCTGACATCTGCAAATCACGTAGTCTTCGCATACCAATTCCATGAACACATTTTTGGAATATAGAAGTTGGTAATGACTTGGTGAATAAGTCTGCGAGATTATCACAAGACTTAGTTTGCAGAATATTTATTTTCCCACTCTCTTGCAATTCATGTGAGTAAAATAGTTTATGTGCAATATGTTTTGTGATATTGCTTTTTATGTAACCCATTTGCATTTGAACAACGCAAGCAGCATTATCTTCGTAGATAATGGTAGGTGATGCAATAGCACCTATACCACATGATTGTTGTATGTGGTTAATCATTCTGCGAAACCATACACATTCACGTGATGTTTTATATAATGAAATTATTTCAGAATGATTAGTGGATGTAGCCACTAGAGTCTGTTTCGAAAACTTCCAAGAGATGGCTGTTCCACCATGTAAAAATACAAAGCCTGTTTGAGATCTGGCATTATGGGGATCTGATAAATAGCCAGCATCTGTATATCCTATTAAATCCATATTTTTATTCTTCCGGAAGAATAGACCGATATCTTTAGTGCCTTGAAGATATCTAAAGATATTCTTCACTCCTATCCAATGTCTTTTGGTTGGAGCAGCGCTATATCTAGCAAGTAGATTTACTGCAAATGCAATATCTGGCTAGGTGCAATTTGCAAGGTACATAAGCGCTCCGATTGCATTGAGATATGGAACCTCGGGCCCCAATAGCTCTTCATTGTCATCTCGGGGTCTAAATGGATATTTGTCCCTGTCTAGAGATCAAACAACCATGGGGGTTTTCGATTGATATGCTTTGTCCATATTGAATTTCTCCAATATTTTCTGGACATAGGCTGATTGATACACTAGGATGCCTGTATGAAGGTGCTCAAGTTGTATACCTAAGCAAAATTTGGTTTTACCCAAATCCTTCATTTCAAATTCCGTCATAAGATGATTACGTGCTTCATCTATATCTTGTGTGTTACCAATGATATTAAGATCATCAACATACACAGATATAATACAAAATCCTGTTGAGAATCTTTTAATGAATACGCATGGGCAATCATCATTGTTGGAGTATCCTTTTTTGGCTAGAAACTCACTTAGTCAGTTGTACCACAGTCTACCTGACTGTTTCAAGCCGTATAAAGACTTGTTCAATTTTACACAATACATATTGCGATTTGCGTTTGGATTCGGAATTGAAATTTCATCGGGAACTTTCATGTATATTTCTGAATCAAGTGACCCATAAAGATATGCAGTCACTACATCCATCAACTGAAAAGATAAATGATTTTTTACTGCCAATGAGATTAAGTATTGGAATGTTATTCCACTCATTACTGGAGAATAAGTTTCATTGAAGTCAATGCCGGGTCTCTGCGTGAACCCTTGTGCTACAAGCCTTGCTTTGTATCTCACCACCTCATTGTTTTCATTCCGTTTGCGGACAAAAACCCATTTGAGACTGACAGTGAATACTTTGGGAGGTGTATGTATCACATTGGTGAATACATTTCTTTTCTTGAGCAATGCTAACTCCGCTTGAATTGCATCCTTCCATTGATTCCAGTCCGAGCGTTGTTTGCACTTTGCTATGGTCTTAGGATCTGGATCAGTTTGAAGGTTATTTGCAATTGTTGTGGAGAAATAAATGTCGACAAGTGTAGTCTTACGATCATATGATTCTCCAGAATCAGTATAGTTAGTGGAAATTTCTTGGATCCCTGGTGACTCAATGTTATTTCCCAAAACATTTGAGTCGGGGTATTCCGATGTCCCAGGATCAGAATTTGAGTGCACTGTTGATCTGGGTTCAAGGATCCTTTGGTGTCTATCAACTTGAGGTTGATCTGCATTTACATTCATTTGTTTCCTTTGTCGCTTGTTAGAAGCCGTATCCGCCATTTGTACCGTACTTCTCCCCCTCTTATTTTGAACTGAGAGTTGAGTACTATTTTGTGGTACCTCCACTCTTTCAGGCACATTTTTGGCAGGATTATAGAATTTTGTGACACCCTTATAATCAGTAAATGAATCTGGCAGATTATTTGCAATGTTTTGCTAATGAATGATTTTCTGAACTTGAAGTTCAGTCTCTCTGGTACGTGGGTCTGAGGCAGGAATACCTTGTACATTCCAATCAATTTTTTGGCATTTAGTTTGGTACTTGTTGTTTCCCCCTAATGCCGGGAAATGTTCCTCATTGAATATGCAATCAGCGTACCGGGCTGTAAACAGGTCCCCTGTTAGGGGCTCGAGGTATTTTATAATTGACGAAGATTTATACCCAACATAGATCCCAAGTTTCCTGTGCAGTCCCATTGAGGTACGCTGCGGTGGTGAGATCGGTACGTATGTAGCGCAACCGAACTTTCGCAGATGGGAAATATCTGGTAGATTTTCACATACTAATTGTAGTGGGGAAGTGCTATGATATGCAGTTGGACGCAATTGGATTAAGTCAGCAGCATGTAAAACTGCATGACCCCAACATGATGTTGGTAAGTTGCAATTATGTAGTAATGGTCTTGGAATGATCTTGATTCTCTTGATAAGAGATTGTACTAAACTATTTTGTGTATGGACATATGGAACAGAGTGTTGAACTTTTATCCCAAGAGCCATACAATAGTCATTGAAGGCATAGGATGAAAATTCAGCAGCATTGTTCATTCGAATTGATTGAATTCGATATTCAGGATAATTTGCTCGTAATTGGATAATTTGACCAATTAACTTAGCAAATGCATGGTTTCGTGTGGATAAAAGACACACGTGTGACCATCTAGTAGATGCGTCAATGAGAACCATGAAGTATCTGAACGGTCCACACAATGGTTGTATAGGACCACATATATCTTCTTGAATGCGTTCAAGGAATTTAAGTGGTTCAGCTCTGATTTTTAAGATAAGAGGGTCTTAAAATCAATTTTTCGGTGGCACAGGAAGTGCACACGAAATCTGAGGATTGCAGAAATTTTGTTTTGAGGTATGTATGACCAATTAAATTGCTAATAATTTTTCTCATCATTCCAATGCCCGGGTGGCCAAGGCGATCATGCCATGTTTGGAATGTGTTAGTGTTTTGGAAAATTACTTTGTACGCAATATGTTGAACGGGTTTGATGTATATATAGTACAATCCGGAGTTTAAAGATAAAATTTTTTCTAGTACTTATTTGCCATATCTGTTGTTTTTAGTTAAGAGGAGATATTCCTCTTTGTTGTCATTTTGGGTTTCAACATGGAAACCATTCTGACGGATATCGCTATAACTAAGTAGGGTACGTGTTGAATCGGGATACAAAAGTGCATCCTCAATTTCCAATTGTGTACCCATAGGGAGAGTGATAGAGACGCGACCAGAGGCTACTATCGTTGCATCGCTTTCAGCGATGGTTAAAACATTTCCTTTCCTCCTAGTAAGAGTTAGGAAATATTTTGTGCCCCTAAGTATAGAGTTTGTGGTACCACTATCCACAAGGCATAATTTCTCCTCCATTGGATCGACTCCAAAAATCTATATACACAAAAGAAGAATTTAATGAAATTATGATAGTGGTATATATAGAATACATACAAACTTTATTTTACAATATCGAATATGTTCGATATATGATTGCACCATACAAGCTTACAATATAGATGACAATATTATTTATATCACAACACTATAGTACTTATGAGCTATGGAACTAGGAGTCTAACTGAGATCTCCAAACATGTCTTGAGAATGAAATTCTTCAAGTGTGTCGTCAATGCATATGAGATCATCCTTTTTTGTAGAAGCACATGTGTCTTTGAGTTCTTGAAGAAACTTTTGTGACCATCCGGCTTCTTCATTGTTGGATGTGAGATTGAAGTGTGCTTCAAATCTCTTCTCTTGAGCATTCTTGCCTTGAGCCAAAGACTGGAGGTATAGGTTCACGAGATGCTTCAGGGTGCGGCATTTCTTGGTAGGATGGTTGTAGCAACCACATTTTTGACAAATTTCAGTTTTGTCAACTCTCTTAACAGAATTGCCTTTACCTTTCTTGAATCCACTTGGTTTTTGCTTCTTGGTGCGTTTGTGTTTACCTTTAAAGTTCTTTGAGTGGTCTTTTGAACCACTGAACTTGTTGTTATTTTGATTAGCATGAACTTCAGGAAGTGGAGCAGCCCCAATGGGACGTTGCTGATTATTCTTTAAAAGAAGTTCAGCATGCTTCTCTGCCTGAAGTAAAGTATGCATAAGATCAAAATAAGTTTGGTAATTTGCAGCACGCCAATGCTGCTGTAGGACCCTGTCAGATGGGAGCATAGTCGAGAGAGTCTTCTCTATTTTGTCCGCATCCGTTGGTTCCTTTTCACAAAACCGCAATTTGGAGCAAATAGTATGAAGTGCATGGTTATAGTCTCCAACAAATTTGAAATCTTGGAGTCTAAGATGTGCCCATTCATGATTAGCCTCAGGTAAGATAACAACTCCTTGCTGTTCATATCTATTTTTGAGGGCTAACCATAATGTGAGTGGATTCTCCTTAGACAGATATTCAGCCTTCAAATCTGGATGTATGTGATTCCGTATTATGCTCAAAACGGAATATTTCACAATATCCGGAGGAATTTGATCATCTGGAGGATCAAATATCACCCTTTGCAACCCACGTGTGGTTAGGTTGATCTTTAGGTCCATAGCCCATGTAGGGTAGATGGTACCATCGAGAGCGAGGGGCTCAAAATCTTTGGTAGCCATTTAAAACCTACATGAAAAATACACCATAAATAATTAATTTACATGAGGTAAATTAATGTGCGGTAATGTTGTAATAAAATGCAAAATATGTGGAAAACAATATGAGTATTGTAATCCGAATGACTATATATACCCAAATTAAATATAATATGTGATTATATTTATAATACCGTGCAATCACAATATTGGTGGTGAACACCAATTTATTGTATGGCATAGCGTACAAATAAATGTAGCAAAGTGCCATAAATTGTAATTATGGTATTTTACAAAAATTCTAATTTATTAAGTACAATGGTACTCATTAAATGGGAATTTTAAGTTTACATTTGCTAAAGATAGCAAATTTAAATATGGTCGCAATTCATATTGTAAGTAAATTGCAATAAAGTAGTAATCCTACATATGTAAAAATTATAGAAATGTGTTTGCACATTTATTTAAATAATTACATAATTTTCAGGTCCTGTAGGGACTGAAATGCTAATTTATAAAAGTACAAATTGGCGGGTAAAATTATAAACAAGCACAAGGACTATACTGCAAATACTACAATAGAAATTTATTTAAAATAAAAATTCTGCATTTTCCATGAAATAGAGGGGGAAAATGCAAAATTTCGAAAACCTGGGCTGCAGCCCATTCGGCCTTTAGGCCCAAGTGGGGAGGTGGGACTTTTTTGGGCCAAAAGCCCATTTGTGGGCAGCAATATATAAATGAGGGGGGGGGGGTTAGGGTTTCGTTTCCCTAACTCTCAAACCAAGGCCGCCGCCACCATGGGGCGCCGCCGTCGCCGCCGCCGTTGGGGGACGCCGCCGCCTCCCGCGGGCGCTGCTGCCGCCACCGCCCCTTGTCGCCAGCCGCCGGCCACCTCCCTTTCCCCTCTTCTCCCGATCTACGTAGAGGAGAATGCCTCCTCTGCGGAGGAGGCCGCTGGAGGAGTTGGGGTGCGGATCCGGAGGTCGGGACGGCGGTTAGCCGCCGCGGAGGCATGCGTCGGTCGCCGGTAAGGGCCATAGCGTGGAGCCCTTGCCGGTGGGAAGGTGCCGGGCGCCTCCCATGGACGACGACGAACCGGCCTAGAGCCATGGCCGGTGGCAATGAAGGTGGTGGCCGCCGGACATGGTGGTGGGGGCTGCTTATGGAGAGGAGCAAGAAGAACGTGCAGTGCTTCGCGCAGAATCGACCAATGCAAGAACATCTAGGAATGCTTTTTGGTGTTTCTCACATAGTGCCATACCTTGTGTTCTTCTCTGTTTGTCACTTGTGTGTGAATTCATGCTGATAACGTATTGCAAGAGAATGTCACAAGTGTTGAGAGAAACTGTTGCTTCTTTTTTTATTCATCATTCTGATTATGTACATGGTGATTTATAGATGATGAGAGGGTGGCATAAAAGGTGTCTGTTTGGAACAGACATCTGTACATTAGGCACTTTTACTTTTTGGTTTGTAACTGCTTTGTAACAGGTTATTCCAAAAGAATTGAATAGATTGTGCCCCAGCTGATCCATGCCACTCAAAATTCCACGTTGGCTGACCCCAAAAGCAATATGTCCACACTGATAGCTCAATTTCTCAAGAACTTGCCATGCAACGCTTCCATATTTACATGTCAACACTTCGCTTTTTCGTACTTGGGAGTTCACAATTTGCTCGAGCAACACCTTTAGTCATAGTGTACGGAGGCGTTGCCTTGTTAAGTGGCAACATATGTAACACCCCCTTTTTTAGAACATAAACGTCATTATCTTCTATAACAACTTAAAAATTTAGTTATGGATAATAGTAGTATCATGTCTACTTATGAATATTTAAACAGAGCTAATTTGATTAAAATAAAGAACTAGCGGTCAATTTTAACAATTATAATGGCGTCTAAGCCCAAAACATTACCTACAATCACAAGAACTGAGAAAAAAACTACACAGGAACACTTGAGTGCGGCCGTAACCCTAACATGAAAACGTAAAACATCCTTTCTGGTTTTGACCTCTGTGTTGATGGAAAATGAATCAAGACTAAGTACAACCAACCGTATTAGTCACATTGGGAAAGCACTATTTTTAATTAAATACCAGGATTTACCAAAGGATAGGATATAGCGGTTTTAGTAAAGTATTTGTAGATGCAGTTTTATTTGTAAATGTTTTTAAACACTAAAAAGTCAATACTTCTTAAAATGTCGAGGTTTCAAAGTTGATTACCAGATTTGAACATTTCCAAATCAACTTATGCTTCGATGTTGGATTCACCCATTAAACACAGCTTCATTTACCGGAAATACGGTATATTCGAATACCATTAATCATGACTCTGCAGAGCTGCCCAGCTTTACCCATAAGATCTCTTAATCCCCGCGTCCGGGATCAAGAAAACAAGGCTTTTCACTGTTCAATTCTTTATATAGCCTCTACCCAGTAGGTTTTTGTTCTCAACAAACTCGAGTGGCCCACATGACCTCGCCCAATTTGTCACAGCCCTACTGTTGTATGGTTATTGGTTAACCACCTCCTATACGAACTCTCCCTCAGTCCCCCCATCCTTTGTAGATATTCAATCGAACTTGAGCAATTACTAGACCAGGTTTGATGAATCAACGCTTGTGGTTAGGCGATCACTATGTTCTTTTCTTGGCATAAGGGTATAGTCCTTAGTTTCCACTGAGGCAACTTCCACCCATAAATCTATATTTCAGTGCCCACTCTACTGCCACCTTTCCAGTCTAAGCCTCCACTCTAGGGAAAGGTCATGGGATCCGGCCAACTCATGGCCTCCCGCGATCCTTTCTTATTCTAAAACCAGTTTTTAAATTTTATCAACAAAATGCCAAGCCTCTTCGTAGTGGAAAATTCTTGAGTTTCTGAACTATCATGATTCTTTAATTATATATTTAATATTACTAAGTCTTCTCAAGGTGAATATGGCTATCAAATTAAATAGGACTTTTTTGAGTGGTAGGACATTAGCTAATATCATGTCATTCTAAACATTTATTGTACAAGAAATAACAACTTGTAAATAACACAATGAAAATACTGATAAATAAATAATTAAAGGAATGTAGGTTTAATATAATCAAAAAACATGTGACTTGCCTCTTTGTCCATAGTTTAAGTGGTCTTCAAGTTGGATACTGACTTCCTGAATACTTCTTGTAGCTCTTTTGTTGACCAGCTCGTGTGGTCCAAATACTAACGCAGAAAATGAATACAAATAAGTTCCTGCTTTGCAGAATGCAAGCTGGGAACAAAATACAAATAAATAACCAAAAAAAGTAGGCTTGGGTGGTCAGGGTTTATGTGGTGCTTGATTTTGTTGAACGGAGTTGGAATTGAGTTAGATGAGCTTAAGACGGTCGAGTTGGCTATATAGGTGATATTTTGGTTTCAGCGAAAGGTTGCAGATATGGATAATTATTGGATTTTGGGGTTTGAACATTATCTAGAGTTTTATCAGAGTCTAGGGTGGCGAAGCGGAGTTGGGAAGGGTGTAGACGGGCTCAAGACAATCAAGTGGGTATACATATGCATTTTTGGGTTTGGTGAATAGTAACGGGTCGGTTTTACTGTTCAAATAGGGTTTTCACTGTTCATGGTGGGTCAGGTCAAAGTACTATCAGGTCAGATGAACAGCAACTTATCGTTACTATTTATCTTCTTCGGTCGAACGTCCCAGCGGCCGAAGAACAGAGTAGATGAACGGCAGCGATCAATTGCGCTATAGCGGTTTGCAACAAAATTGGAGACCATGGTTGGGTTCCTGGCACTACTGGGGTTCTATTTTTAGGGTCAGCGGGGGCAGTGGAGTCAGCATTCGCCGGCGGCGAGGTCTTCCTTCCGTGGGATGTTTGAATGGCACAGGAAGTATCGGTGGGTTTCTAAGATGGTAGCGTTTGCGTTTAACCATCTCTAGGGTTAGGACAAGCTTGAGGAAGTGGTGGTTCAAGAAGGGGTGGCCGGAGTTGGGCTGTCCACGGTGAGGCGCCATGGCCGATGTGTGGGCTTCGGCGGCAGAGGAGAGGAGAGCTTGGGAAGCTAAGGCGACGATTCAAGGGTGTGTCTGGGAGCACAAGGAGGCTACTAGCGAATGTAATCAAAGAAAGATGAGCTAAACAACAAGATTTGAAATTTGGCTCACCTTGGGATTTTTCGACGGTCGTCGGCAATGCTCTGGCCGAGGGCTTGATCGGGAGTGTTGGGTGGCTCACCGGGCACCGATGCACCTCTCAGGGGGAGCTCGGGGCTTTAAATACAGCGGGGAGGCAGTTCGGCATAGGAGGTGGGTAATGACGGTGGCGACGCGTGGCACAGCCGAGAGGGCACGGGAAGGCTCAGTGTGGCTGGCTAAGGGGGGGTACCGGTTGGCATGTGCATGATATTGTGGTGGTCAAAGGCGGTTTGAATCAGGGCTGTCGGCCGAGAGAAAGAAATGTGCAAAGGCGGTGGCGGAGGGAGTCGATGGTGCTGACATGCGGCAGGGTGGTTGAGAGTGGTCAAGGGAAGGGAAATCGAGGCAATGTAGCCTTTGACACTTCAGTAGAGTAGTAGCGGCGGGAAGGCGCGAGGAGGCGAAGAAAGGTCAAGTGGCGGCAAAAATCAGAGGCGACGGTGGAGATTTTCAGATAATGAACAGTGTGCGTGATTGGAGTGAAGTGACTGTGCAAGGTAGCACAAGCAAGCAGAGAGGTAGGGAGTAGCCAGCATTGTGGCAAGGTCTCATCCTTAGGTGAGTTATGTTCGTTCTCCCACTCCCTCCTTCAATTCCGAAATCGGCAAATCCCAAATAGCTGATTCAACAATCGTGTCTTTGTGAAATGTAGATCATATAGACTTTAAATATGAAGAAGTATGTAGATTTGAAATTTTTGTGAGATAATGCTAGTTAGACTCACGCAATAAATGAAATTTCCTTGAACTTTTTATGTTTGAAAAGTTAGCAAGGTGATCGTAAGTAATAATGAAATAAAATAATTATCCCTAAGATTGTATGAAGAGCCGCAGATTTTAAATTATAAATTTTTTAATTTTTTTTGTATTTTTTAAATATTATTTGATATATTTTTAGTAGAACAATTCGTACTTTGGTTCCTTCTTTTCCATTGAGCAATATTTTCTTTAACTCTATCTGATAGTCATCGTGACAAGCTACTTGCTTGTCCCAATTGTCATCATCGTGATATAGTGTACCATACGGTTACTGTGTGTTAGTGTGTATATGCAAGATATGTCGTGAACTATATGGGACATACTGGTCTTGTAGATGCATTCTTCCCAATTAACATGACAAACATCACAACTGATAGGATTATTATAGCTTATGGTTATTTTCTTGAATATTTTGAAAATCTCACGTGCAAGTAGTGTATGCATACTTAAGAGCCTATCGGATAGAACATCAACATTTTACAGGAATATAGTAGGAAATGCAGCAATTCATACCCCCCCCCCCCCCAAAAAAACCATAATCCAAATAGATTTTGGACATATTAATGATTAATTTATGTATTTTTCAGGAATTGGACTACATCGCTCTGAAAGGGGTCAAAAGTAAATCCATCGACACGCAAAAGAAGGAAAGAAAGCCACCAAAATCAAACTGTGCATCAAACTTACTAGAAAACCAACGACGTTCTCCAATTACTCAATTAGTCGGCGGAGGCGGCACAATTCCCCGTCAATAATATCTCATCGCGGTCATCATTCCATGGCTGTAGCCCAACAATCTATGGACTTTGCCCGGTTTTACCGATTCAACAATCAACATGGTGCGCGACCTGAAGCTAGAAAGAATATGGACGCAGCGAACCCAAAAATCACCCATGGAAATTGACAGTTGCGAGCGGTGGTGCTTAGGTCGGCCGAGCCACGCCGGTCGCGCGGAAACGACTTCTCTGGGGACTGACCCCATCGAGCCCTCATGTGGACACAGCGCGGATGGGCGACACGTCCTCCGCCCGAATCTCTCCGCGCGACGCCCTCCCGTGCCGTCTCCTTTTCTCCGCGCCGTCTGCTTTTCTCCGCGCGAGCCGCTCTCTCCGCCACTTCCTCTCGGCGGCCAGCCGACCTCGCCCCCAATCCGACCTCGCCCGCCCTCCCGTCCCAGATCGGAGCGCGCCCGCCGCCCGCCCTCCCCTCCCCTCCCCTCCCCTCCCAGATCCGATCTCGGCCAGCCGACCTCGCCCCCAATCCGACCTCGCCCGCCCTCCCGTCCCAGATCGGAGCGCCAGCCCGCCGCCCGCCCTCCCCTCCCCTCCCCTCCCCTCCGAGATCCGAGCGCGAGCCCGCCGCCGACGCCTCCGTGTCGCCTCCCCGAGCTAGCAGCGCCACCGTGTGGCCTCCCCGAAGCCTCGCCGGTCCGTCCGCCGCCGCTAGCACCTCCGCGTCGCCTCGTCGAGAATCTGTGCCGTCCCCGGCCCGAGAATCGGCACCGGCACTGGTTGGCTTCGTCCTTCCCCACCTCCCTCCTTTGGTTGGCCGCCGCCATGTGCACGGTCCAAATGGCCAGGTTGGCTATGAACCTGGCGGCCTCGGTGGAAATTGTATGCTTGTGGTGAATGAGACATGTATGAATGATCTGTAAACGTTGTAAAGATGGAAATGCAAATTTGTTTGTTGTCAGATGGTGTTTGCCCTGAGATTGTGTAATGCAAATTGGATGTTTGTTGTGAGATTGTGAGATTGTGTAATGCAAATTTGTTTGTTGTCAGAATGTTTTGGAAACAGAATTTGTTGCAGCCATGCAAATTTGTTGCAGCCATGGAAAGAAAGGAGCATGAATGCGACATGTATGAATGATCTGTAAACGTTGTAAAGATGGAAATGCAAATTTGTTTGTTGTCAGATGGTGTTTGCCCTGAGATTGTGTAATGCAAATTGAATGTTTGTTGTGAGATGGTGTTTGTTGTGAGATTGTGAGATTGTGTAATGCAAATTTGTTTGTTGTCAGAATGTCGCATTCATGGAATTTGTTGCAGCCATGTAATTGCCCTGATGCAGCCATGTTTGTTGTCAGAATGTTTGCCCTGATGCTTCTTGCCTGAACAGAACAAATTGAAATTGAAATTGGCTGATGCCTATGGGCTAACATGTAATTGAATGGCATCAGGCATGGGCATAGAATTCAAAATGATGCCTGTCAGGCATGGTGCTCAAATAGAATTCAAAGTCAATTGCATGTTAGCCCATCAGGCATGGTGCTCAAATTGAAATTGAAATTGGCTCAATTCAAAATGATTCTTGCCTGATGCCTATATACAATTCAAAATTGAAATTGGTTCAGTTCTGACCCCCCTGAAGCATATCAATTCAGTCTGTATACAAATTCTCAGTCATTTGAAGGCAGTTTACTTTGGTCATCAAATTCTGATGCATATCTCAGTCTGGCTACAGCATGGAAGGCAGTAGGCAGTTTTAGAAATTTATTAAGAAACCCTGCCATTTGACACTGCCAGCTTATCTAAACCATTGTTGAAATATGTCATACAATTTCTTGAAGCCTTACACTTCAATGCAATTGCCATGGCCTTTCGAGAAAGATGAGCAGATTCACAAGCCAAACTTTGTTCCTCACTCCGGGTATTACAAAAAAAGGGTCCTCTCTTTGCATACTTTGTCCATCTATTCAATATGTATTGAGGCGGTAACACAAAAATATTGTTGAAGTTAAGGACCCGTAGAGCATGCCTGCATAGTATTCCTACATCAAATAGAAAATGTGAGATAACATGTAACTAGAAATGGGTAACTAGTGTAATAGGTGAATACCTTCGCATTCATACATCCTACAAGAACATGTTGTATTCATATCCTCGAAATGGAAGACTACAGTTGCTTCATCCTCAATGTATTTAGAAGATGTCACCTTGTAAGTACGGGTAGTCCCCTCAACGAGAATTAATGTGCATGCCATAGTGAATATTTTTGTAAATTCCTTCTCAAATTCAGAATACATATTTCTTGTGTATGATTCAGCTGCTGTCCTCAATGTAGGCAAGCCAGAAACACATAGAATTGGGTTAGTATGGCGTGACTTGTAATCTTCATACAATTCGTTTCGACGGAGACTATTAAGGCACCTGTCATACTGTTCTATGAGCTCCGAAAGTGATAACTTTCTACGAAAAGCTTTCTTAAACACATTATTCATGCCTTCACTCCTTTGAGTTGATGTTGCATCAGCACAAAAAGAATCCCGCCGATGAATAGTAGCCCATTTCTCACGCAATGCATACAAATTTTGTAACCACCGGTTTCCACCAAGATTGTAAGCACACAACAAGTTATGCCAGTTATCGTTGAAGTGACTAACAGACCTACCTTCATACACACATCTTTTGAAGTCAGCAAGGAATTTCGGATGGTTACTGATCACATGACTAAGATGCTTAGCGGCATTTTGATATATATGCCACAAACAGAGGCGATGACTAGTGCCTGGGAAAACAATGCTGATTGCTTTTGCTATTGCAGCACACTGATCTGTAAAAATTGTTGTAGGATGCTTATCTGACATTGCGGTGAGGAATGTTCTGAAAAGCCAAACAAATGATTCTGCAGATTCATCATATAACAAAGCACCTGCAAAGACAATGGTCTGCCTATGATGATTTGTTCCAAGAAGTGGAGTAAATGGCATATCGAACTTATTTGTTTGGAATGTGGTGTCAAATGACACGACATCCCCAAAGCAACAATAATCCACAATGGCTTGACCGTCTGCCCAAAAGAAATTAACAATGCGACCATCTTCTTCATCTAATTGTACGGCATAAAAGAATGAAGGATCATCTGCTTGTTTGTTCTTCAAGTACTCCAATAATGTTTGTGCATCATTTATTTCCATATACTTTTTACGCACACGGGTAACATAATTGTTGCAATCCTTTTGCAAGAAAGGTACATTTTCAGCTCCACCAGATAGTTGTTCATAGAATTTGAATACTTCAGCCGGTTTGATTCCTGCTGCTCTCATATTATCAACCATGCACTTGTCAGCTTTTGATAAACGACGTTGCGACCTCAACATATGACATTTACTTGGACTTGCTAGATAATGGTTATGTTCAAGTGCCACCTTCTGCACTATCCAAATCCCCTCCTGTGAAATGTTAAATTGGAGACGAGCCTTACAACCTGTTCGTGTGTTAGCCCGTTCCTTTTTGGTTTCATATCTAGTATGACTACTCCTTTCTCCTTCATTGCTACAGACAAAAACTTTAGAACCCAATGTGCCATCTACTCGCAACCTCGAGTGGCTTTTCCGTATGCTAAATCCAACCGTTCTAGCATATGAATTGTAGAAGTTATATGCATCATCTTCGGATTCAAACATCATGCCAACTTTTGGCACATTTCGAGAGGTCGAATTTTGGTCATCAACCTACAATGAAGCCATAACAGCCACTCAATTCCCAAATTCGAAGTATCTGATTAACAATTCATTGATCACATAACTTCTACAATATTTGAAAGTAATTGTCAAAGATTGGAAAATTGGAAAGATCCTGTGTTGGAAAGTCTTCCTCTTCGCCCATCAACCAACACCAGAGAAGTCGCTTCCTCCTTCGGTCAGTCCCCAGGGAAATTCGGCCATCAACCAACAACCGAGCATTGCATACCTCCGCCATGGGGGAAGCCGAACTGGCGCCCGGCAACATCGACGGCGGAGCGGCGAGGGCGCCGACGGCGAGTCCTTGCGCGACGCAATTGACGACGACGGCACGATCGGTGGCCGAAGGGAGGGGGGAAGGGCCGGCGCCATCAGGGGGCGGAACGACGACAGCACGATCACGATCGGTGGCCGACGAGACGGGGGAAGGGGCGGCGCCACCGGGGGGCGCAGCGCGGAGGTCACGCACGGCGCAGAGGTCGTCGTCGGCCACGGCCGCCTCACGCTCCGAGTAGGTGGAGGCGACGTAGAGGGGGGAAGGGGCGGCGCCACCGGGGGGCGGAACTCCATGCACCTCCATGCAGACCGGGGTCGGGAGGCGGGAAGCTCTACGGGGAGGCGGGAAGCTCTACGGTGCGGAGACGGGAGAGCGGCTCGCGCGGAGAAAAGCAGACGGCGCGGAGAAAAGGAGACGGCACGGGAGGGCGTCGCGCGGAGAGATTCGGGCGGAGGACGTGTCGCCCATCCGCGCTGTGTCCACATGAGGGCTCGATGGGGTCAGTCCCCAGAGAAGTCGTTTCCCGGTCGCGCGGGGGGCGCTTTTCCCAGGCGATGCCTTTTAGTTTTTTTATTTCCTTTCAGGAAAGAAAGAAAATGCAGTGTGAAAATACGGGAAAATGTGGCTCCTCCTGAAAGTCTTTTCACTTCTTTTTCTTATCTATCTTTTGAGGTGACGTGTACCACAGGCCCGCTCCACACTTGCATGCAGGTGTTAGCAGGGGCGGACACCGTCCCACATGGCTAGGAATGGCCGCCGTCAGAATTCCTCTTCAGTTGGAACCATCTCGCCCCTCCCCCCTCCACCAGCTCTGGCCACCGCACCCTTGGTACCCCTAGTGTGGCAGCCTATTTTTTGGCGGCGTTTATGGAAGGGCACCGATCAGTGGCGACGCAAGAAGCAGAGAAGCTGGAGCGCAGCATAGGGCTCGAGCGAGAAAAACACGAAGGTGAGGTTGAAGAAGACAGAACTTGAGCTTGAGGTGAGAGTTGGGCTATTTGGGTGGAGGATTTGCGTTATGTTATTTCCATGCTGGACCCATGGGATGGGAGAGACAGGAGTTGAACCGTGAGGCCCTAATCAACTCGACTTCGGCTTCGGCT
Organism: Dendrocalamus latiflorus; assembly: GCA_017311315.1. Classification (NCBI taxonomy): domain Eukaryota; kingdom Viridiplantae; phylum Streptophyta; class Magnoliopsida; order Poales; family Poaceae; genus Dendrocalamus; species Dendrocalamus latiflorus. The sequence goes on from CM029612.1 coordinate 16,435,536, forward strand.
TCTGGTTTATTTTTCACTATTCATAAGTTTCATTTTTTTTTGAACTTTTGGCTTTTTGTTGAGCTTTTTTACCGGTTCTTTCTTTCCCGTATTTGTTTGTATTATACGTAATGGGCTAGCATATTTTTTTTAATTTTAAAAATTTTTTAATTTAATTATGCTAAATAAGCCTCTGTCAGCTACAGTGTTTTCAGCCATAAGCCACGAGCTTTTCAGCCGAACCGATCACCACCTAAGTCCAAATCAATCTCTTTTCCCCAAAATCCCAAGTTCCTAATTGTCCTGCTATTGCTGCTCCCTTCCGTGCTCCTTCTTGGCGACGACGGAGTAGGTTGAGCTGCAGGTGCATGGTCGAGAGGCGTCGACGAGCGGGCCATGCTTGGGCAACTGGTGGTGATTCGTGGCAGGGCGGGTGCATGGAGGGGCAACTAGGCAAGTAGCGATCGGGTGAAGGAGGGGCAAGCGACGGGTAGCGGGCACACGAAGAAGTGGTCGTCGATCTGCGGCGATAGAGGAGAGAGCGGTCGGCCAACACGCACAAAGCAACAGGTCTGTAGTAGCTAGGCAGTAGTGTAGCATGCAACACGACAATTAACTAGGTGAGAAACTGACTACCGAGGACTTTGTAGTTACTACTTATATTGTACATTTGTAAAACGTTGTTAGATGAAAAAAAATAATTATGTTCTCACACTAGTCTTAACTAGTCAACTTCTCATAGAATCTATACAATTTGTTATAGATTTGTAAAAGATAGACAAATGAACTACCTTAAGTGTATTTTATATTAGCAAGTACTACCTTAAGTGTATTTTATATTCTCATTTTGTCTTTTGTCTATTTATGTATGAATTTATATTACACTAGACATTCATATGTATGATTGGCATGTTTTTGTCATATTAGCTTTCTCACATAAGCACCCCTTTAATTTTGGTACGCCGCTAGATTTGGTGGCGGCTGGGGACACCCAGTGTTTGCGGCACCGATTGAGTGTGTATATTTGTGAAGTGGTAAATTAATTCAAAATTCTGTAGTTAGTTTATTTTAATAAAAAAATAAGATGTCTGGGTTATAGTTTTGATTGCTATTAGTGTACTACTTGTGTGATTGCAATTTAAGGTGATGATCATTTGGGCTTATTTTTGGTGGCTTATGGCTGAAAAGCATTGTAGCTGGCTGAAAAAACACTGTAGCTGACAGGGGTTTATTTAACGTAATTAAATTTAAAAAATATAAAAATATATAAAAAATATGTTAGCCCATTACGTATAATACAAACAAATACGGGAAAAAAAGAACCGGCAAAAAAGCTCAACAAAAAGCCAAAAGTTCAGAAAAAAGACGAAATTTATGAATAGTGAAAATAAGCCGCAAGTTAAAAGTTAAAACCAAAACGATCATAGCCTAAAAAATGTATGTTTATATCGTTATTATATATTTGCTGTCTTAGATTTCGCCGTACCTAAAATTTCATGATGGGTCCGCCGCTGTGTGTTAGCGAGACGTTGTACTACTGCTACCAAGTAAAGTACTAACTCAAGCTAATCTCATCATACGCGTGCCGTGTAGTTAGCGCTGAAATTTAAAAGTATCTGCTCGACATCCATTTCGATTCATCGGCGCTGCTTTGCTTTGCTCTGATTATCTGTCTCTCTCTCTCTCTCTCTCTCTCTCTCTCTCTCTCTCTCTCTCTCTCTCTCTCTCTCTCTCTCTCTCTCTCTCTCCTCTTCGGCTACTCATCTAAATTATGCGAACCTGATGAGTTGCGAAAACAACATGTGTAATGCCGAGGGCATGAAGATCACACCTGGGAACTGTTTGCACTGAATTCTGGTATAAAACATCCATGTCGGCATAAACAAATCGATCGATCGCGCGCGGTCGCCATCGTCGTAATGATAACCAACCACTGCAACAAAAGCAGAAAAAGAAAAGCAGCTTCTCGTCACTGGGAACCGAAGTGCATGAGGATGAGGATCACAATTAGCGGCGAGAAATGGGCGGAGTGTAGAGTATACTAGTACGAATTAATCACGACTTGACGTCGGAGCTTGCTTTTATTACCGCTTCTAGAAGTACAATCCAATTCCTACCAGCTCAGTTCATATCTATGTATATATTTACTCAGAAAGAATGAGTAAAATTAAACGGATCACATAACGGCAGCAACAATTAACACTACATATATCGGCTACGTATTTAACTTTTTTTTTTACCCTAGTAAATTAAAACAAGAAAGAAAACGGGAAAGAACTGGAGTAGAACAGTCCGGGAGGATCGAGTCCAAAACGGCATCTTGAGGTGATTAAGTAATCTTCTTCTAAACCTCCAGATAATCTCTCCTTCTTATCCATTCTTCCGCTCGATCTGCTACGCGTCCCCGGAGGCTGGGTCTCGCTGCTGTGGATTTCCATGTCACCGTATTGACTTTTCACACGCCCTGCGTGTACCACATGATGTCGTCCATGCTCCAGATGCTATCGACGTCGAAGCTACCGATCTCGAAGTCCGCGACGCCGAGCTCGGGGAATCCGAGGCCCGGCAGCGGCTCCGACGTCCACGCCTCCCCGATCTGGCACGGCGGTTGTTGCGCGGTCAGGTCCGTGTCGCACATGGCGGTGGCGCTGGAGGCGTCGCAGGCTGTGGTGAACCACTCGGCGCCGTCGACCGTGGCGGGCCAGCTGGGCTGCGCCCCCGCGCCAGAGTCCGTGGACGGCGAGGACGACCCGGCCGTGGTGCTCGACAGCTCCGGGACGGCGGTGGTGTTGGCCACCTGCCCAACGGCGTCCGCGAAGTACTCCACGGGCCAGCAGGCGTCGGCCGCAGGGAGTTCCGGCGACTCGTAGAGGCCGTCGGCGCCGTGCTGCCACGACAGGGGCGTGTCGGCGGCGGGCTGGGCCTCCCCGGCAGCGGAGGCGGCGGCCTGGATGCGCTCGACGAGGCGGGGCATCCAGAGGTAGCGCATAACGTCCTTGAACTGCTGGCTGTTGACGTCGCACTTGAGCTGCTTGGCGTGCTTCTGCACGCGCGTGCGCCAGTAGTTCTTGATCTCGTTGTCGGTGCGGCCAGGGAGGTGCTGCGCGATCTTGGACCACCGGTTGCCCCACCGCGAGTGCAGCTCGAGGATGCGCAGCTGCTCCTGCGGCGTGATGTTGCCGCGCCGGAGGTCGGGGCGGAGGTAGTTCAGCCACCGGAGGCGGCAGCTCTTGCCGGTGCGCTTCAGCCCTGCACGACGCGCCAGGACAAAACGCGAGATTAATCACATATTCACATGTAACATCACATCATTGCTACTAATAAATTTCACCAACTAGCTAATTACTTATTCGCATGTGAGTATGTATGTGACAAGATGAATGATGCAATGGACGGGAATGATCAGTAAGTATCCCTACAGCCCGGAATAATGCTAAACCACTAAAAGTCCTCCCTCTCTCTCTCTCTCTCTAGGTTCTGGCTAGTTGGATGTCTTCTAGACAAATTAGGCAGTAGGCTCGTAGCTATCTGTTTCCTCGTATTAGCATGTAGATGCAAAGCGACTGGTTTGTGCCTTTGCGTTCCATAATTGCTCAGGCTCGTACGGTCCTGCAGAAAGAACTGGATGCAAGCTAGCAACCAATCTACTTCTAGATCAATGGATGATGCGTTTGAATTCACGGACTGTCTTGGTCTGCGGGAGACCAGACGATGCAATTTTCGACCCCTTTGATCCTATCCTACCTGCTGATCGGGCGAGCGAGTTCCAGCGGCCCTCGCCGTGCGCGGCGATGTAGTTCACCAGCAGGAGGTCCTCCTCCACCGTCCACGGCCCACGCCGCAGGTCGCCGCCCATCACCTCCTCCTCGCTGCTCGCGTCCCTCTCGTGCGCCATATCCATGGAATCTTCTTCCTTCGATCGCCTCACCGAAATCAGGCGACGCGACGCGACCGATCGAGCAGAGCTAGGACCGCTTACGAGCTGGATCGATCGGAGTGTGTAGTAGTAGGATCGAGATGGCAGCTGGGAGGAGAGCACAACTCAGGAGATTTTGGTTTGGTTTGCGGGGTGTGTGATGAAAAGGGCGGGAGAACAATGGGCGGGTTTATATAGACGGACGGGGCGAGCCGGTGCAGTGCGAACTGCGAAGGGGAGGGGAGGTAGGCTGCTCTGGTAGACTTGGAAAGAAGCATGTGGGGGAGCACGCCGCAACTACGGAGATTAGTGTATGCCTTTTTGAATTCTTTTTAAAGCCAAAAGTTTAGGGCGGGGATCGATGTGGTTAATTAGGGGTAATCATGCTATCGGGATTAGGGTGGTGGGTTTAATGGAATGCATTAGCCACGCTGCTAATTAATCGGCGCGCGTACGTACACGGATTGGAGACTTTTGGAGTGGCGTTCCGGGGGGAACTTGGGTTGACTAACTCGCACCGCGCGCACCGCAGAGCGGAGCTTGCTGGGCACGCGCCCGCGCTTGGGTTGGGTACCTGGACGGCCATGGTTTTTTTAACCTTGTTTTTTCTTTATTTTTTGAAATTGTATCGAAGTGTGGAGATTTCGATATCAACATCATATATAATTTTAAATTTTAAAAACCGTTTAAAAATTCGTTTTAAAAAACCTTTTTATTTATTTTAATTTTTATAAAAACAAAAAACTAAAAGCTGAAAAGCACCTGACCAAGTTCAGACAGCAGAGTAGTTCAGCTTCGAGTGGAGGGATGCTGCTACATATGGATACGGATATAATGGGTAGTAAGAGCCCTGGAATACACGTCAGGCATGGAATGAGTACTACTGATTTCTGCTTCTGCTCTTTTAGAAGCTGTAACATGTTGCAGTATCTGTGACAATTGCGTACAATAATTGCTACAGAAGAAAATACTAGCATGTAGTAGAATTGCACAATCACTTCCACGTATTTGTATTGTAGCAACCATGTACCGTCCCATAATTGCGCGCTAAAAAAATTACTTAGGATTTATTTGAAGTATGAGAATTTTGTCAATTTCTATGAAAATTAAACTGTTTCTTGTTAAATTCGTGCGTTCGAAACAATCATTTGAAAAAGAGTGAACTGCATTGGTGTGAAAACCCTCAAAACGAATTAATCGAAAACACACCGTTAAGAAGTGATTCATACATTAAAACAATTAACAAATTAAAACAGTCAACATCGGAATAAAATGAGAATTTATTAGAATAAAAAATCAGAATTATAGAAAAACTTAATTACAAGAGCGAATTCCGCATACATACAACTCTATCACATATAAGTCCAATGTACATAATTTCAGTCTCCGATTTATAAAAGAATAAAGATTTCAAATTTAAGATTCACAACTTCAATTGCATCTCATACAAAAAATAGAACTATACAAGAAAATTACATCGAAATTCATCTGTAGAATGCACATCTTCTCAGCCAGCCAAGTTTGTATACCTACAAAATCATATTAGCAGAAACCATAGCAAAAACCACAAATTTTAAATAATTTTGCACGGGGGGCAAATCACGTATCGAGATACCAGGATTGTCCGGGGCCAATCAGCAACATCTCGCGTATTGGGTTTCCATCATTTAGCGGTAACACTTACCATTCTTACATTTTTACCTTTACAACCTTCTGGATGAGTCACTCCATGCACAAAGCCACGTATCAACCACTAGTCATCACATAAGCAAGCCAATGCCATGTAGCAGCCAGCAAAGGCTAGTAGCAAGGAGAGTAGGGAAAGCCATTAATACCATCAACCTAGCGTCTTGTGAGCGCACCTCCCTGCCATAGCCAAAATTTTGACAAGAGGCTACCCTCACACAACACCTTTCATGATGCACAGCCATGCCATTGCTTATATCACTCACAAGCCACAACCAGCCAAAGTAATGGCACTGCACATTTAAGTTCCCCCATAAGACACTAACATAGTCGAAAAAGGAAACCAATCTAAAGGTCGAAGAACACGGCTAGGGAGCCTTCCACAAGGCACCCGAGATAGCAATAAGGGCATGAGAATCCTCAAGCCCTTAATCCAAGCCAACGATGCCAAAAAGGTAACATCATGAGCCATCATCTCATTCTGTTAATCATCATAGCTACAGCGAAAATACCCTCCAACTAACAATAATAGAGAACAATGGACCGGTGATAGCTATCCAGTGTGCCCTTGGGCCATGGATCAATGCTCCCCTGGTGCATGCCCAAGACCCAAGCAACTCACGTTTGCTCACCGCAAGACCCCAAAACCAAAACAAACCAGTGGCCGTCCATGAGCTCCCAGGCATTTTTGATGCTCCCCAGCGCAATGCCAACGCCCAAACACCCACACGGTGACTTACCCAAAACCCCCTTAATACATCTGAACACTATTAAGGATGGTCACCAGAACAAGCATCACATGTATTCTACACTAGAACTAAAAGGAGTACAATAAGGTAGGAGTAGGGAGCGAAGAAGGAACCAAGTAGAGCTGAAGAGGTAGGGCCCTGTGTCGGTGGTTCATGGCCACCATGACGCATGAGACCAACAAGGGACAACTGGGAGCCAATGAGGACCAAGGCATGGCACCGGAGCTATGCGTCATTAGCACACCACCATCAGGACGCACAAGCTGCAGAGAGGGAGAAATGCAAAGCCAAGGTGCACCGGTGAGGCCATTACTACAAAAAGGGTCATCACAAACGGTTCAGAACTGTCATCACAGACGGTTTTCTGAACCACCTGTATTTATGTGTCAGTGATAATCGGAGGTTATCACAGACAGTTTGTGAGCCATCTGTGATAAAAACAACACAGACGGTTTGTAACTGAACTGTCTGTGAAGAAAACTATTACAGATGGTTCAAGTTATCAACCGTCTATGATTGACGAGTATCACAGACGGTTCTAGTTACCAATCGTCTGTGGTTAGTGAGTATCACAGACAGTTGGTATATAGAACCGTCTGTGATAGTCCTTCATAGACAGTTTATAGCACAAACCGTTTGTGATAGTTCATCCTATACCTATGCCCTTTGAAAACAAGCAAATACAGTGGTAAACACAACATCATATTCTATTTTCATTAAGATTAGAATCCACCGTTACAGCATAACAAGATAACGAACCTAACTCTTTAACATGGCAAAAATATATAAGAAGCAGAGATCTTAGCAGACAATTTAGAAGCTGGATGCATCGGTTGGCGGCCAAATATCACCGGCAATGGAGAGGCGACGGTAACGCTACCTTTGTGGCATGATGGTGAGACTGCACAAGACACTCTTATGACACTTACGACAAGAGTGTGTTGTGCAGTCGACCGTGGTGTCACAACAGAGGCGCTAGCTCACGGCGGTAGTCGGCATCGTCGAGGAACAAGCTGGATGCATCAGATGGCGGCCGGATATCACTGGCAATGGAGAGGTGGCGGTAGCGCCACCTTTGTGGCACGACGGTGAGACTGCGGAAAACACTCTTACGACACTTACGACAAGAGTGTGTACTGCAGTCGACCGTGGTATCACACCGGAGGCGCTAGCTCACGGTGGTAGTCGACGTCGTCGAGGAACAAGCTGGATGCATTGGATGGCGACCGGATATCACCGGCAATAGAGAGGCAGCGGTAGCGCCACCTTTGTGGTACGACGGTGAGACTGGATAAGACACTCTTGCGACACTTACAACAAGAGTGTGTTATGCAGTCAACCGTGGTGTCACAACAGAGGCGCTAGCTCATGGTGGTAGTCGACGTCGCCAAAGGGAGGAAGCTATATAGTGGATGAACTCATGCATGACTACTGGTGGAAAGGTAGATTGAGAGTAATTAATAAGGGCCGAGCGGTGGGAGGTAGATGGGGAGTAATTAATAAGAGCTGAGCGGTGGGAGGAACCGGTACCTGCCATCCGATGTGGAGAGAATGGATGGGTGAGTTCAAAATCCTAGGGGACACGCCACGGATCGGTGACGTGTCATTATCAGATATAGTTTGTTATATGAACTGTCTGTAATAATGCACATATTAGATATTGTTTGTTATACGAACCGTTTGTCATAGTTTCACAGATGGTTCTAATTAAAAACCGTCTATGATAATGCGTATATCAAAGACGGCTTTTAATCCTAACCGTCTGTGATAGTTTCAGAGACAATTTTAGCCATGAACCGTCTGTAATAGTCAAAGCATAGATGGCTCCACATGAACCGTCTGTGATGAAACGTCCAGTATAGCTTGTTTTGTAGTAGTGGGCGCATGACTGCCAAACGGGAGAGCCAATGATGATGACCATGCGCTCAACACCGGCAGGCCGTAGAACCCCATAGGATCACATGCATGTAAAAAGGGGACAAAAAAAGAGAAGGGAAAACACATCTAGTAAGGAAAAACATTGGATCTACTTACCTTATGGTCGAATCCGTCAAGCCGAGACCCTAAGACACCTTGGGGTGGCAGGACTTGGGACAGTAAATGTCTGGAAGGAGTCACAAATAAAAGGGCGGACCAGAACACCAGCAACACTCGAGGAGAACGGGGAAGGAGGGGAAAGCTGAGGGGGTGAGGCAGGACCCAAGGGAGGCGACTGGAGGCAATGGCGGCAACGGCATCAAATCAAAAAAGCCAAATCAGCGGAGGAACCGGGAGGAGGAGCAAAGAAACAAGAAGGCAGGCAAAGCGGCTCCACCAAGGGAGACGAGGGGATAAGGCTGACGCAATCAACCGGGCCAATGGGCCAGTTCGGCCATGCGCCAGGTGATACGAAGGCCAACTGGGCCAAATTAAAGAAGATCGTTTCCAATGAGGCCCAGTAGAGAAATAAATAGTAAAATATATACACACACACTAATAAGAATGTGATACAATCAGGGAAAATTTTAAACAAAACATATTACGTAAATAATGCTAACAAGTAGAAACTCTTGAAAAAATTATTATTAAGAGGAACAAAATGTTTAAATTTAAAACCAACAAGGGTAATTGCTTTGTCTAAAATATAACTAAAAATAAAAGGGGAATTCTATCTTAAAATAATGCAGGAAGAGAATTGGTTCTAGGGGAGGAGACCAAATAGACCACCACTGAGACAGCTGCCTATCGGCCATTCAAGTAAAGTAGGTTTTTAAGTATTGCTACGGTACATGAAATATTTTGAATGCAGTATTTCTTTTACAGCCACCATGCATCAAAAGTAATTTCTAAAACAAAGAAAAAATGAACAGAGGAAAAAAGAGGAACATGTTAAGACAATAGGGAAAGTAGTATCACTGAAGGAGCAGTGGCCTACAAAAAAATAATAAAGAAGGGTAGAGATTGATCTGGTAGGAATGTTCAGAGGCATGTGGGGCCCTCTACATATGAATATAATATAAGGATTAGAAAATAATCTTCATTTTGGGATAAGCCATAAAACAGTATCACCCATATTTCTCGTCTGGGCGAGCTGAACATGTTACTCCCTGTTATTACTAATATCTCCATAATGGGTAAGTAATAAATTAGGACAGGAACTCGAGACTGCTAAAGAACTCGAGGAGTTCCAAGGTGATTATATTAGCGTAGGTGGAGTGTCGATTATTCAGACCTACTCGACCAATGGCTGTCTAGATAGTTAGATGGAGATTTAGTAATAAAAATTGAGAAAACATTATGTATTTTGAATTTAGGATAGTATCAAAGGAAATGCTACATGCCCAATGTCCATAAGAATTCAAAATAATTACGGGTAAAGTGCTACCAGTTTGCGTAGTACTAAATAAATTATGAATTCATGCCAGTCTCTTGGATAAGAGTCCACGGGAAACACTTGTGTTTTTCTCTTGCTCCAGAATGATTGTTAGAAATTTCAGAAATTAAAACCTTGCCAAATCTTCAAAATGATGTTGTAACTTTTGGAATAGATCAGGTATGACCAAAACAAAATTGAGGATGAAAATGCATCATTACTTAAATACTTGCTAAGTATGTAGTACTAATTCTTGAGATTAAATCTCTCCCTTTTAAAGCCATTTTTAGCTAGAATAAACTTGGGGATCAATGAAGATGGGATTGATAATAAGGACACCCAGGGACATGAGGCTGAGGTTGATTGGGAGTACAACGAAGTGGAGGCCATACATGGTAGCTGTAACCTATAGCTTGCCATACAGAGTCGGACGGGTATTATAATATGTCTATCTATGTTTAATATTGTTTAGCGTCCTGTGTGGTGATAAACAATGAATATTGTAATAACATAGGGCACCGCAATTGCAAACTTGAAGCCATGTGTGGCTTGTAATAAATAAATAAATTGTTGTCTCTAATTATTATTCTGATGCAATTGCTCTGATAGATTTGTTATTCGCTAAAATGGTGTTTACCAAATAAATGAATAACAATTCATTGATTATTATTATTAACCCATGATAATAACACGGGTCGCCACAATCGGGAGTCCAACTCATCTGCGTATGTCACATGGATACTAAACTTCACTTTGACATGTCGCAAGGCAAGATTGCTTGTGTCATTTGGGTTTTATTTATCAGTAGATTGATGGAAATATGTCGTAAGTTGACTTCAGCGGCACAACAAAACGAGTTCAGAAGCTCAATGTTGGGACCTTCAGTCATTCTAAGCGAGACGTTCGGCACATGTTCATCTCAGGATCACCGCCCGTTTGCTGAGTTGCATGGTTTAGGGTCCATTCTTTAAGTCAAAAGCTAATGATTTTTGATTTTTATTATAGTATCTAACTTTTAAATAGAGTATTTTCTTAAGACGGAGTCTACAAGTTAAACGATCTACACGTTAAAAACCCAACATCTGTACCAGTAAAATCGCAAGTAAGTATCTGTCGCTCTGTAATTTGTACCGTAAACAACCAAAATTTAAAAATTTCAACCGAAACTCATAAACCGCAGCCGAAAAGAACAGACCCTTAGTTCCGAAGTCCTCTCCGCCTAATCATCGCCAAATAAAGATCACAATAGATACTTTGAAAAAGATCTGCACAATATTTTCTGAAGAAACGCATAGCATGCATAGCATTTTCCTCTCCTCCAGAGAGCGATTTGTAATTCCTCTGCATGCGTATATACGTACTGTCCAATCTGCACACTCGCCGCGGCATATAAATTCAACTGTGCTCTACACTGTGAATTTACCCCGTGCAGCTATAATTGGGGAACGGCTCAGGTGCAGGGGCCCTGCACTTAGCGCCGTGCAGAGGCGCCCCAGCAGCTGACACGTGTCCCGCGAAATTCAAAAAAATTCCGAAAAATTCGAAAAAATACTTTTTAAAATCCGAAAAATTGTAAAAAGTATTTTTTTAAGTAGAAAAAGTATTTTTTTTGAAGTACTTAAAATTTTTTTTGATTTTCACTTTTATTAAAAAGTATTTTTTTAAGTACTTAAAAATACTTTTTAATAAAAGTATTTTCACAAAAACTACTTTTTACAATTTTTCAGATTTTAAAAAGTATTTTTTCGAATTTTTCGAAATTTTTTTGAATTTCGCGGGACACGTGTCAGCTGCTGGGGCGCCCCTGCACGGCGCTAAGTGCAGGGGCCCCTGCACCTGAGCCGTTCCCCTATAATTGATACTCCTGTCAGCACTTCGCGCGACAAAAAGGAACAAAATTTTGACCCTTTTCCTCGGATTTTAACCCCGACAGATCATTGCGATCGAGCAGCCCTGCACCGCAAAAATACATTCTTTTTCACTTATTGCTATAGATTTATAGTTAGCTAGCTTTTAAATAGTGTATTTTTAAGACTAGGTTAATAGAAATATTACAGTAAAATGTGTACTGAGTTCAGCTATATCGTTCAAAATTATATACGACTATTTTTTCTGCGTACTGCCATTTAGGTACAGTTAAAATTCAAAATTTTAAGCCAGAAGACATAAACTATAGCCTAAAACAACCCACACTCGCTATACCTGTTTTCCCAACAAAAAGAAAGCCAAAGAATACTATACTATTGTACCAGTAGTGTTATTAATTGGCCGGAGTCGCCCTAAATTATTAGATTTCCGAGTCAACTCCACTAAGTGAGTTGAAACGGTGCCAGTCATCTGCTGTGCTGCGTGAAATAATTTAAAATCCCCAACTTGTCGCTCGTAATAGCTGGAAAAAAAAATGGTTCTGAGAGATAAGGGGAGGTGTGGTCGGATGCCACACCGGGAGTTGAAAACTTTGGCAGCTTCGGTTGGATCTTTCTTATGTAGTACCGTTTTTTCAACACATGGAGATGCTGCAAGGTTTTTCTTTTATTTTCCACTACTTGAGATATCATACCTGATCATATATATCTGTATAGCTTACTATGCTAGTCAAAATGTGTTGTTGCTCTGGATTTTGTCCGTGCTCTTGGATTGGATTTAAGCAAACCGGATCCAATCAGATGGCGTCCATGGTTTGATTCGTGGCCAGCTTGGCCGGGTTTTGTATTGCAGAGCTGTGCTTGTTGGCTAGTTAGCTGCAAACAAAGGTCGGAAGTGTCTGCTGAGTTGGACTAGCGTGCTTGTTGACCCCCAACTGCGGCCAAGGCAGCCACTTGTACTTATTTCTATTTTCTGCATGCGAGAGGTCTACCGTCTATGTCGATCACTGTCTTCATGTGACCCCCAACTCCCCAAGTGCATATGCATACAACAACTCGTGTCCACTGATCGGTACAATGAACATTTTTATTTTGGCCCTCATTCTCGTGTGGAGATCGATTGTCTGTCAGTGCATTGCCAACTAGAGTCGAGGTTGCCTTCACTTTCTCACTACCCCCACCACTGCATGGTCTGTATAGCTCAACGAACTTTAATGAAAAAAAATACGCATGTGCTAGATGGTAATTTATTACCAAAAGCGAAAAAAATAGTCTGCAAATGCATATATGTCAAATTTCTCTAGAGTTTCCAGTAGTCAGCCGCTGAAACGTATGTCATGGTTCCAAGTTTCGTTGATGGCTACCCGGCTTGAATCGATGCGCATGCATGCATGTGCTGGAAGCAGACCTGGCTAAATGGTCAGGTCAACTGTGTGTACCATTGGTTTAGTTTAGACATTAATATAAACAGTAAATGAATCATGTCGGCTCAACTCGATCAGACGTGTCATGTTTGGACTGGCACCTCGACACAACGGGCTGTCTTAGCACGGCACGAACAGTACCGTGCTGAGGCACGTTTTGATCAAGCACGACACAACACACCATTTGCCCCCCAACCCTCCTAGGAGGACAGATTTGCTCCGAATAGTGTAGTAAATTTTCTGTGTCAGTGCAGTAAAATTGCTTATGGATAACAGTAAAATTACTTGTGTTAGGGTTATTACACGCTTCTCAGCGCGAACGAGTGATTTAGCAGTAAAATTACTTGCGATTGATAGTAAAATTATTTATGACTAACAGTAAAATTATTGACAACTGGCAGTAAAATTATTTGTGACTGTAGTAAAATTACTTGCGATTGACAACAAAATTACCTGTGACTAACAGTAAACTTACTTGCGACTAGCAGTAAACTTATTGCTAGTGGCCCCCTTGGCCCTAGCCCCTGTGGCCCTGCCATTGCCACATGCAGCACCGGCATAGGTAGCGCCGTTAGTCCCGTTTAGCATGGTACAACACAACATGGCTATAGTCGTTAGGCCTGTTAAGGTATGGTTGGTCACAGAATTCCAAAATTACTGATCGTTTTTTAGCCGTTGGAGGCTTAAAATAAAAAATACCAAAAAATCTTGATTTTTTTTCTATAAATAGGCACACAACCCTTCCTCATCCTGCCAAAACTCTTCACTCAATCTCTTCTCTTGTTTGTGTTGTGAAAATTGAGATACAACTTGTGAAAATTTGGTAAAATTTGAAAACAATTCGCCAAATAGTTGAAATTTCAGAATCCGGCGGCTATCAACAAGAGAGGTAACTATACTGAATTTTTTTAGATTTTTATTGAGCATTGTTGTCACTTTTTTTCACTATTTAGAGTAAGGTGTAATTAATAATATTGTAATTTTTGAATCATGGTTTTCTCGATAGATCACGTTAATCTTGCTGATTACGGCATCACGTTGAAGGATCTTGCATCCTTTGATAATCCTACGACTGCACCTCAACCGGAGCATGAGGCGTAGGTATCTCCGATAGTACCATCATCTGGCTCTACAAGTGTCTCTATCTCGGCAAGCACTAGGGTGAAGAGATCTAGCTCATATACTTTCATTGTGTGGGAACACTTTGATACCACATACAAGGAAGACATAAGGAGAGAAGGTGAAGTATGTTGTTTGCAAATTTTGCTGTAATGAATTAACCACAAAGTTTTCAGATGGAACATGCCACTTGCAAAGACATGCAAGCAAATATTTGGCTAAACAATGAGCATCGATGTGGTAGACCCAACTCCAATACAACCTTGACGGTACGGTACATAACTAGGACTACACTCCTGAGGTAGTTAGAGAATCTCTTTGTAGATTAATTGCTACACAAGATTCCACTGTAGGCTTTGGGCAGTCCCCCGTATTTGAAAAGTATATTACAACTGCTAATAATCCTCGATGTACTATAGTGTCTAGACAAACAACTATTAGAGATCTTGTTAGATGTTACAATAATGACAGTGATAAACTAAAAGAAATATTTGCTACATGCATATTTTATGTTGCCTTTACCTCGGACATATGGAGTGCTCGAGCTAGGGATGACTATGTTAGCATAGAAGTTCATTATATCAATGCAGACTGAGAATTAAAAAAAAGAATTATAGAATTTAAATTAACTGATGTTGCTCATACCGATGAGAATATTGCAAAGTGTATTGTCAAAGTTGTGGAAGATTTTGGTCTCATTGGTAAATTTTTTCAATAACTTTAGACAATGCCATCGCGCGCGAACTCTAAGCAATGGATTTTTTAAAACCATTATTTAGTACTTACGCTGAATCTTTTTTACCACATCAGCGATGCGCATGTCATATTATTAATATGGTAGTTAAATATGGTTTGAAGAGGTTGGATGCGTATATTAAATCTTTCCATGATGCAATATCTTTTATAAATATTTCTAACCCACAAATAGATGCATATAAGAACTATTGCATTGCAATGGGCATACGCCCAAGAAAGTTTGGTTTGGACATGCCAGTAAGATAGAACTCTACATACATGATACTGAAGAGACTTTTGTCTTACAAGAGCACATTCTTATGTCTTTATTTATTTATAGCTCATTTATTACATTTTCATATCTTTATTTATTTACAACTCATCTATTATATCACTAATAATGTATACCTCATAAATCAAATTCTCAATTCATATGTAGTTATACTATTCTATAGTTGCGCCCCTACTTGTAGAATCGGCTATTCTATGCGCCAGCCAGGTGGCCATTCATTATGCGCCTGACCCTCTAGACTGAGATTGTCCCATCCATGCGTGCACTGCCCCCAAGCATTCCTACCTTTTTTCGTGCTTATTTGCTCAACACATTAACCCCTGAAAGTCCCCGAGGCCTGAGTGCCCCTCTTGACATAAATGTTTTAGTATGGAGACCGTAATAGCGCGTGAGATGAGTAGTAATAGAGTACTCTTGGGGCAATAATTCATTCCAGGCATTTTGTTTCTCTATTAAATGTCGTCAATTAAGTGGGCATGAAGCACTTGTTCAACAATTTTTTGTCTTACGAATAGTAATGTCTACATGCCCATAAAAATGTGCACCACGGTTAATGTAGTAAAAGGCAAACCTTGGTGCAATAAATTCATAAGGCGTGGATAGGAATTTTTTATTATTAGTGGTCATTACATTTCAGTTACAGTAATCTTCAATGTAAGAGTCAGTAAATTTGTTGTATCGATGTAGTAAATTTAGTAGTGCCTCAAAGTAGTTAAATTTTACCATAAATTGGAATGTATCCAACTGTAGAAGTCTTACACATGTTTTACAATCGTGATAAGTGTGCGATTCAATATTTTTCAAATTTTTCATGAAACCTCTAGTGGAATGTAAGTTGCCTTATTTACCGGGACGGGCTGCAATGTTTAGGTTTCTCCACTACTATCTTTTTTTTATGCCCACTTTGAGTCTTTCTTCTGTGCCCATCCAAATCTAAAACCACCCGCAGTGAACTATTTCTCTTCGATGATCTCAACCGCACTCATTATCGGCGATGTCTGCAACATTGAAGGTATATGTATCCTCCCCCTCATCATGTGCAATTTTTGGTGATCTTCATGTATTTTTGTTGTCATGTTCAATGGATCATATGTGTTTTTTGTATTTTTGGATCTTGGGTTTTGGTCGTCCCTGGGCAAAAAATTTCCTTAACTGCACAAAAAAAAAGCTTTTCTTGCTGATGTTTTTGGACCAATGCGTATTCCCACCCATGGCTATAGCCTAGTTGCAGTAAATCTGACTAGGAGTTACAGTAACTTTGTACCGGCCTTATAGTATTTTTTTATATTTGTAGTAAAATGAGGACTTCCATAAAGGCCTTCCAATGTGAAGAAGATCGTGATTGCTGGCAATCAGTCAACCCTAGAGATCATTGTTGACCCAGGCCAGGACCAACCCACCTAACCACAAGCATTTGCACTCGCTGGAGTTGCTCACAAGAAACCCGTAGGCAACAAAAGGAAGACCGCAGATGACCCATCAAGGTAACGTAGTTGATAATAAAAGTGATGTTGTATGACAGTAAAGTTGTAGCCATAGTATAATAACATTTTTGTCATGGCATAGTAAAATATCATGGTACGTGTAGTAAATTTAATACACTGTGACAGTACAAAGTTTCGTAGCACGTATATGCTAGAACACAGTAAAACTATACTCATTGGGTATTAAAGGTTAAACATACATTCAGTAAAACATGATTTTGAGTTCCCCTTTCTACATAGACTGCAGCGGGGAACAAGAAGAGACGGTATATGGCTACCATCCGATGCGCCTCTACCATCTTCGTGCAAACCAGATGCATGCCCACACATGAGCCGAGCACTGAGGTCTCCAAGCTTGGCTTCGGTGGCTTTCTGAAGTTCAACTTGGAGGTCCTGGAGAGTGGGGACCTCCTCTAGTTCCATATGGATAGGGTTAACCCTGCCAACATGATGCTACGCGTCAGCGGGGGTAGGTGCCTCCATATCATGCTGTACGCTGTTAGCCACATGCTCAGCCTCCCTTGCAACGGTATGGACACCCCTTAGATTTTGTATGTTGTAGCTAGCGCCGAGCTCGTTGAGCTAAAGCGCTCACTCGGCATACCACGGAATGACGACATCAAGGTCAATGTTCTATTGGAGAGGATTCGAGCTAAGGGCATTGGCATCCTCATGATCAGGTGTTTTTTCCTTGTCGCCTTTAGAAAGCTCCTCGTCCTGGTGACAAACAACAACATCACCGAGAAGGACACATTCCTGATGAAGGACATCACCAATTTCAATGGCGTCGACTAGTGCTAGGCCATCTTTGACAACCTAAGGGAGGCCGCATGCTCCTAGAAGAAGGAGGAGGAGGAGAAGGGCATGAAATACATCTACGGATGCGTCTCCTTCCTACTTGTAAGCAACCACGTGTTTTTTGGCATATGCATTTTGTGATAGTAACCTTGAAGTTTATCAGCGGTAATTTTTTCGATTTGACAGATTTACTATTTTGACAACTTAAGGTGTGTCCATAGCATCGATGCCCTCGAGACCCCCACATCGCACACTCAGTAAAATGTATGTCACACATTTACTATCTCGATAGGATGACAGACCACGATAGGAAGGAGACCTTAGGCAAGCTCAGTAGTATGCACCAATCCATACCAATTTCTATGTTAATTTAAAGACAGTAAAGTATTTAATGGAATGTAGTAAAAGTACATTTTACATGCAGAAAAAGTTCTATCTACTTACATAAACATTAAATGTTTACAAACATGCAATAATTGTTTATGTCATATGCAGTAAAATATATCAATGTCATTATACTAAGTGTCATATGCAGTGAAAGATCTACCTACTTACATAGGTAGTAAACATTTCACAAACATGCTGCAATTATTTATGTCATATGCAATAAGATATCAGTCCCATGTCATAAATGGGCTTTGCACATGCAGCAATTATAACATTCCTTTTCCTATGCAGTTGAGATCCAGAGATGGCACTTGCTACTAGCCTAACGCTATGGCAAAGGCCGAGTTGCCAAACAAAGCACCACGTGCCACCGCTAGGCAGTTCCCTAGCATGCGCAGCCTACTCGGTGAATACGTACGATCGCTGAGCAAGGGCAAACAATGGGTCGCCATGGAGGCCCTCAAAATTTCGACGACGAGGCGGGGAAGCCTTGAGGTTGGTCCAGAAGGCCCATAGGAGACTTGAGACCACACAGGTCTCTGCTCACACCAAATGAGCCTTCAGCATATACCCCATCCACTGAGGAGAGGAGGGAGAAATAGTGCAAGGTTACATCGGTGGTCGACATGGTAGATGTCGAGTCCATGCCTTTCCGGGTCGTGCCACTGATGGCAGCAAAGGCATTTGATCCCAATGCATAATATGTGCCATTGACAGCGTTCAAGAAGGCGGCCTGGGCGGCCGCCTAGGCGCCGCGTAGGCGCTGGGCGGCAGGGTGCCGTCCGGCCTTGGCCCCTAATCGGGTGGCTGGGCGGCGAGGCTGCGAGGCGGCCCAAGGCGGGAGCAAGGCGAGGCCAGGCGGCCTAGGCGCGGTGCAGAGGGAGCGGCAGGGATGGGGGAAAAGAGTTACCGCACACGACGAAGTCGCCGCCGCTGTCGACTCGCCAGATTCTGGGGCCGCCGCCGCCGGATCCGGACTCCCCGTGCCAGATCCCACCACTCCCGTGGACGCCGCCGCCAGATCTGGACTCCCCGCGCCAGATCCAGCCGCCGCCGCGCCCGTGGCCGCCGGAAGATGTCAGGTGGTGGGGGGAGGCGCATGGAGGGAGTGACGCGGAAGGGGCAGCGGGGAGGGAGCAGCGGGGATGGGGCGGCGCGGAGGGAGCTGCCGGGATGGGGCGGCACGAAGCCGCGGAGGGAGCGGCGCAGTGGGAGCGGAGAGAGCGAGGCGTCGGGTTGTGGTTAGGGTTAGGGTTTGCGCCGGGCGAGCCGGTCGGTTAGATTAGATAGGAACAGTCGGCGGGGTCCGGTGTTGGATTTTTTTATTTAGTCCTCCGATTTTTTAAAATTACAAATAGATTTTTTTTCTCAATAGATTTCTTTCAATCTAGACCTCCTAAATATATATATTAGACGAATCCTAGTAACACTGATAATTGTTAATCAAGGTAACAATTTTCTTCATCTAAACAACAAATATATATACACGATTGTTTATTTTTACCTACTATCTGTATTTTTAATTCGGCCGCCTAGGCCCCCTAGGCGCTAGGCCCCACCTCGCCGCCCGCCTAGCGCCTAGCGCCTTCTTGAACATTGGCCATTGAGGTCCCTATTCTCTCTCACTCAAGATGACAAGGAGGAAGTGGGAGGCAGCAAATACTTGAAGATGTTGATCCTTAGCATGGTAAAATCACATAATAGATGTAGTAGTTATATATATAACCATATCATGTGTAACATGGCAATATTTTTATGATGCTAATTGCATCTTTTTTGATTACACAAACCTGCAGAATGAGGTGGCATCGTGACTTCCATCGACAACATTATTTCAATGTTCGAGGATAGTCTTAGGTATGTACCCTGACATCTTTGGCCCTGAGGTAGCCCTTGAGCCGTAGTCTGCTGTGAGCCCTCATTTAATGCCCACCATTCTAGAGGTTCATGAGGACGACACCGTCGAGGTGGCGGATGCTAGCATTGGTCCGATGCTGGGACAACAACGGTGGTAAGAGTACAATAACGATATATTATTTCTGATAGTAATTTACAAGCAAGAGTGCAATGATATTATGTTCAAATGACTAGATGGTACTTTCTTATATGTATACTATAAAATTTCTTGTCAAAAGCAATCATTTTGAGTAATCTTGATAGTAAAATGTTTTACTGGTTCTATTTATCCCACGGTAAAATTTTACTCGAGTCTAGTAAAAGAAAGTCATTATTATAGTAGTTTCTTTTTATTTCAGTCGCTCTAATTTTTCACACATTGCGTAGTAAATTTTAGTGTGTATGTTAGCAAAATCTTATGTAACATTTAATAATTTCATATAGACATAATAGTAAAATTTTAAACAATATTGCACTAGGTCCCTCTTTACTCTACCGTAAACTGTGTCGTAAAAGAATAATCTTTTTCAAAAGTTTCTTTTTATTTATTGTGCAGTAATATTACAATAAGAGTACAATAATTCTTAGTGTTGCGATAGTAAATTGTATATTTGTTTCTACAAGAGCTCACAACTGCATAGGCAGGTGAACACTAGAAGGTGTTGCCTACAGTTGATCTAGCCACTACCGCCACCACCAATGCGGGCAAGGTGATTACGATAGCGTAGTAGTAATATGCATAATAATGCATAGTAATTCCATTATAGTTATATCAGTGAAAAAGTTCATTTGTATACAGTTGTTGTTTTGCCTACCAAGCAGAATAGGAAGGGGAAGAGAATGATCGGAGTTCCTAGCAAACTAGTCTCTGGCTATCTGTGCCGATTGACATGGCCATTAAGGTTAGGGAGCTCATACTGAATGACTAGAGCCTAAAAGGGTAAGATTTTATTCTTTTGTTTTCTCCCATTTGAGCGTGTTCATTTTTTCATCATCTGCACCACGATGTGACTTACCATAGGTTTTTTCTTTCAACTATAGCCAGGTTTTACTGCAATCCGATGACATCTTGCTTTTTGCCAACAGTGGTGATATCACGACCTCGTTTAATGGTGGTCAGATGGCTGAAGATATGTTCGTGTCTTTCTTCATTAACTGTATGTGCCACGACGATGTGGCACTAAGGCCAAAGAATGTGGGCTGCAAGAATTTTCTATCCTGGGAACTTTAGGTAAGTTTTTTGTCAGACAATAAACTCTTTATGTTCTAGTAGTAATTGTTAGATATACACACACATTAAATGTCAGCTACATGGTTGTGACTTTATATTTTGCAGAGGCTACTAAATGTCGAGGTGTTCTTGAAAAATGAAGAGTACAATAGCGCTCGCCGCGAGTATTTTGGGGGCTCAACTTGACAAGATGTACCATAAGATAGTAAATTGGTGAGTTACAATAATTTTACATTATGCAAGCAATAAATTTTATCTTCACATGATCGTCAACCCCTTCTATTTCGATTATTAGGTCTTCCTCTCCTTGCTTCAGAATTCCTACTAGTCGGTGTACTATATAAATATTGTGCGCGGGCGCATCGACGTGCTAGACTCGAACGACTATGTTCAAAAATGCACCGACCTCGATAACTATCATCATGCAATTGGCAGTATGGTAGTTGCACATTTGAATGACGCCTTCCATGCCGTGACCAGTGGGAAGTTTTCATAGTTTGTGAAGTGGAGGAGGCCACTGTTCGCCACACCAAAACAATGATTGTGCCTTCTTCACTATGAAGTTTCTAGAATTTTACAACATCAAAGGACAAATGATCCAAACTGCCATATAACTAGTAAGCAGTAACTTCTTCTCTGTTATGCAGTAAATTGTATCGCAATATGTAACAATTTTAGATTATGATGTATTTCTTCGTATGCAAGAGAAGGGCAATGTATATAGCGCAGAGCTATAATTCTACATGCTCTTCCACGCGCTCAACATTGTCAAACCTCTCCTTGGTATTCTGGAGAACCATAGGCCACACAGCTTGACTCATTAGATATTGTGAGTACCTTTGTGCATATTATGGAAAGTAATTCATTACATAAATGACAGTAAAAGTGTATATACAACATAATGAAATCGTCGAAATAATCACTCTTCATCATCATCCAACCAACCATAGTCTCTATCAGCCTCACCCTTTGTGCCACTGCCAATGGCCCCCTTGACCCTTGCCCAGTTGCCCCCTTCGCCTTAGCCCTCTATCCCCTGCCCCTTGAGGCCATGCCACTGCGGCACTACCGCATGCGGCAGTGACACTGCTACCGCTGGGTACCGAGCCGACTGCCCCTGCCACCTCCTCCGTCATGGCCCTGCCCTGTTGGCCTCCTCTGCTCCCTCCCTCCCTATCGGCCGCCGCCTCCTCAGTCCCCGCCAACGCCAACCGCCGCCTCCTCTCTCCGGCTCTCCTTCTCGTTAGCCGACTTCGCCGACCATCACCTCCTCTCTCCGGCTTTCCCTCTTGTTAGCCTCCCTCTCCACCAACCACCGCCTTCAGCCTTCTCCTCTCGTGCGGGTGGCAATGGTGGCACGGGGCCGCGGACGGCAACGGTGGCTACGAACGGGGCCACCGTGCTCAATGGGTTATCGGTGGGTTATTAGGCTAAACGTGTCTATGCTGACCCAACACGTCCTGACCCCTCTCTGTGTCGTGCATAGGTTGGGGGCAAACATGTGGACCTGTATAACATGTCAAGGTGATTTATTCGGATCAACCGTATCGAGTCTAATCGGATCGTGTCTTATTCAGTCTGTGCTGCGCCGGATGGCCCATTTGGCTAGGTCCAGTTAGAAGCAAACTGGGCACCGCAAAATAGGTAGCGGCAAAACAATTTACCAGTCCAAAGCGTACGGGTTCAGGCTCACGCGACATGAACATACGCACGCACGTACCTAGCCGCGTGCGTCGGAAAGAACCGCTCCGTACGTGCCGTGAACAGGAACGTGATACCAACGTCCGTACGATGGAACCACGGAATCTGACTCTGCGTCTGCCCATCCGCGCGCTGTGGTCGGACGTGGTTTTGGGCACTCTGGCTCGTGCCGTGCGGGGGAAACCGGTGGCTATTCCTGGCCGGCATGGCACGTGTTGCTAGTGGATGGCGTGGTGTTCTTTTTATCCCTTCTCTGTGGCGTTGGTTTGGAAAATGAAATGACGAGTCGAGCGACTTGACGGGTACGGTAAGCCACGCTGGTGCGCGCGGTAGGAGGCACCCGCGCCGCGCGCCCACATGCGGTGGACGATCCATCGATGGTGAAACGTTCGTTCCCTTGAGCTGTTGGGCACGCGGAAAATCTGCATGCTGCATTCGTTAAATCAGTCATAATAATTGTCGATACCTGAATTCTCTAATTGTGATGTTTTCTCATCAACTTCCTTGCGCTTTTCGGCGCTGGGTGCATCTTTCTGGCACGTGTGATCATTGATCGACCCCTACGAACGTTGGGGATGGAAGTGGAAATTCAGTTCAATTTTCCCCTTTTCTCTGAAAAGGCTATTTATTTAGGCACAGGAAATTCTACGAATGAGAAGCATACTTCCGAAATAGGGCAAAGAAGCCTGCCCTGCATTCAGTCAAATGTCCGCCAAATTATCACAAGTTTCATTCACTCTAGCCACACTCAGTGGCGGATCCAGGAAATTTTTTTGGAGGGGCTGAAGTACCTTCAGCTCGACCTCAGCCCCTTCTACATTATACATCCATGGCTAAAAATTTAGGGGGGACTTCAGGGGGGCTCCAAAGGTCCGGTAGCGGTAGGGGGGGCTCGAGCCCCCCCCCCCCGCCCCACCGCTAGATCCGCCCCTGGCCACACTCAATTGCCAAATTAAAATGTGGCCTATGTTAATTATAGAGATGTCTTGAAAAGATTTAATTAGCCACAATGTTATTCACAACTCCAAGCTAACTAGCTGCTATTACTACTACTTGATTTTTACGGGCGGATTCTTTTGAGCTTAAAGTTGGCTATGCTTATACTGTCTATAGTAATTAGTTTTTAAACTATTTTTTTTAAGATGAGGTCAATAAGAAAATTGTAGTAAAAAGTATACTGAGTTCAGCTGTACCGGTCAAAATCATATACGACTATTTCTCTCTGCGTACTACCTCTCACGAACAGTTAGAATTCAAATATTTGAATCATAAGCTATCAGCCTAAAAAAAATCCACTCTTAAACTAAGGAATCTATCATGTATGGCCTATCTTTTGCACAACCCTAGCTACTTCTCGTTCCATAGGCAAGGCGACAGCTCTGATCTCAAAAGAGCCCCACAAGGAGGGGCAATGGCGAACGAATGGGACAGACAGGCCATATTACTCCTACTAAAGTACTACAACTACTACTACGATAGCAGAACCAAAGTGAAATTATTATTATTTTCATATCAACCGTAATGCACGTTTTCGAATCCATGTACTTCCAAAAAGCACATGACACTGAAAAATTAATCATTGTGGCCTCGTATAAATCAGACACGATGGCGTCGGCGACGAGTAAAATAAGGATGGATGCACGGTTTGTGCTTAGCTTTTACTCGCTGTTGCAACTACATGTACTATATAATGGCTAATGGCTGAGTGGGAGACACATAAGATTAGTAGTGTTTGAGCGGAAAAGATGAGGTGTAAGCGTGTTAATGTTCGATCATGGAAGCACTAGATGTGGGTCAGTATTTGTAGGCTTCAAAGGGCTCGGGATACAAAAGCTCTCAGTATAATAACCTGTTTCATGTAGTTTCGCCAAGTACTTTACGTGTTCTAACCCAGGAGGCGGCTGGACACAAAGTAGTAGTAGAATTAACCTGGGAGATGTTATAATATAGCCGTGTCTGTTACCGGTTTTGCTCGCACGTATATGGAATTTTCAATGGAGCAATACTATGTATTTGTGCAATTTTTTCATACAGAGTCTGAATTAAGAGCGTGCTAGATTTTGAGTACGTAGATGATTCAAAATATAGCCATATTCTTTTTGGTTTTGGTTTATAGCTTTTGCTGTGGCTTATGATTTTTAAGTTATTTGTGAGAAAGAGTATCGAGTAACAGAAATTCATGTGTGGTTTTTACCAATATAAATAAAGTCACTACAGTGTGTACTACAATAAACTTATAGACCCACCTCGAAAAGATACTCTGTTTGAAAGTTAATTATGATGGAAAAATCGAAAAATAGTTTTTAGAAGTAGAAAAGAAGAAGCTCTATCGATCATAGCTAGAGTTCCAATCGGGCACTAGATATATAGGTTCCGTTTTATAGATGCTGGAATAAGATGAGAAAACGAAAAGAAATCTAGATGAAAGGAACATCCCCAAGCTTGAAGACAGGAACATGTAAATTAAAGCAAGCACCACTTGTTTGATATGCTTGACATCAAGTAGGACAATCTTTTTTTTTAAAAAAACAAAAGGCTCTATATAGACATCATCCTGGTTATTCCCTCCATTTTTCCCACTGATGTACTTAAAACACCAACAAAGTTGCCGTATCCCTTTCTTGTTTTGTTTGCTTTCTCCTTGATTGGAGCATTTTATAACATTGCAGTGAAGCTAACCTACCGCGTCCTCCGCGTCTGATAGTATATATGCAAAAACTTTATTGAAATCTAGCTAGAAGTTGCGTTTCAAAGCCAGAGAACATATTCCAAACTTTACTACTGCTTTAGTGATGTGGAAACTGAACCTTGAGTTATGTTTTGGACACTACCTGAGCATATATAACCAGTTGTTTAGAACTTGTGTTGTTAATGCCATGTGTCAGAATCATCACAGCATCGGCTAAAAGAAATACTAAAAGTGAAGAATAAGAACATGGTGCAATGACTTTTATGCATGCTTGCCTACTGAATTGCGCCATCAAGCTAACTTTAGCAATCACAAATCTGAAGGGAACTTTGAATTGCAAGGTGCATCTTGTTCCTCCTTTTCAGCACCAATCCTGCCACTGTTGGTTCCAGTGGTAAAGCAAACAAAGAAACTAATTAAGGTCATCTCATGATGACTTAAGTTTAGATAAACAAGAAATGTTTTACAACATGTGATTGGATTGGGTACATAATTTGGATGGAGCATCTGCTCTGAGTGACTCTTGTTGCAGGGTTAAACTACTAAAGGTAGTATAATGATTGGGGATTCTGTGTTAATCTTATCAACATTAACTTTGAAAAGAAAGCTTGTGTAGGTACACAAAAGTATTAGCCTTAGTTTTAGCAGGCACCAATGTGGGTCGATTTAAAAATAAATTTGTATGGAAAGGTCTGCAAATTGTGAGAAAGTACTGGACAGTTCTTATGCTGCAAGTATGATTAAAGAAATCCAATTGAGAGATATTTTTGTGCGAGAAGGCTCCATCATGACCGTACATTACTATACTGCATGAACGACGATTGATATGTACGTGATTATATATATAGACGTGATGAAAACTCTGCACAATAGAATACTTGGATCAGAGGGGTGGTTATTAACATAGAAACAAAAAGTTTCAGGAAGGTCTTTCCCACATAAATCTTTCATTAACTCTTTAATTTAGTTGACATTATCGTGAAGAATACATGCACAACCTATATCAGTTAATTTCTAGCCGAATGACACTGTCATTTGCACACACAAACCGGCTGCCAGTTAGTGAGGAACAATTTGGATGCACCATGACTTACATCATTACACTGCAAATGGAATTCTTTCTTGTAAGCATCATTACTGCAAAAGCTAAATTTCTTAATATGCTATACAGCTATAGGTATGCAAATGTGGGTTTCCCCTAACCTGGTGAATTAAAATGGATCAGAGAGCCTCGTAGCCGTGCCATAGGAAAAGGATATCACCAAGTTAAAGGCCACTTATCCACACAACGTACGCCAAGCTTCATGATCATTCTGGCAGCATAGCTGACAATTACAGCCGTTCGTTCATGCATGAAAGTAACCAAAGACATTTGCCTCTTCCTATTCCATCAATTATATGCATATGGATATTTAGGAGTCAACGTCGATGTAACACAGCAAGACTCGTATATGGTAGTTTTTACCAACCTAGTCGATCAGTCCCAGTGTTCTACGTAGGATAGTGTCTATGGCATTAATTAGATTGCCATGTAGGAGTTTTAGATGATGTGACGCTATATTAAATAAGAGAGAGAAGAAAAAGAGGAAGAAACTAGGTCTCATGCAAGACCTAGTTTCTATGAGAAAACCAATGCAATAGACAATACCAAATTTTGCATTGGAGAGATGGTAGTATCTTCATAATAGATGGAGAAAAATTATGATTGGTGAAGAGGAGAGAGAGATTTTGATGCTTAATTAATTGCTTGGGTTATAAATAGATATGGTGCATTAGAGACAATAGTGTCTAAAGTAATGTCTATATGACATGGCATAGATAGAAACTACTTAAGTGGTTTCTGCACTGAGACTGCCCTAACAAGCACCTCATCGTGGCTCTCTCTCTCTCTCTTTTTTGTAATAGATGCTATATATCTATGCTAATGCTTGCCACGCATGCTGTGGCATTAAGCAGTAGTTCGTCTGCTGCTTAGTACGCTTTTCTCCTTATATTATTTCTAGCTGCCTTACATTTGCGAGCTAATGGCTTATCTGGTCCCTCTTGCCTTGATTATGTTTTCATGAGTGATTAAGCATCAACTAATTAAGCGCGCGAAGAACAAGTCTATGCGTTCTAGAAGCGCACTATTCTCATGGCGCGCGCGCGAACGACGATCACGCCCCCGTGGAACGCGTTTAGCACTCGCAGTTCGCCGGAGGGAGGCCGGCCGGCTGCTATGCGTATGAAAGGTTCTTTATTGAACATGTCAATATATGTATTTATCTATGTATCTATCTATATTTATATATATGGACAAGTGTTAATTTCATGCATTAAGATATCTAGACACCTAAATCAATATCTATTGATGTGTTTATATCAAGCATAAAAATATCATACACATGGTATTATATCATATGCTTATCAATTACACGTATCGAATAGTTCTTAGTGTGGGTGCCTAGTCACTAGGTGGCTCAAGTAATTTACCTAGGTGCCTAGGCACGTACGTATTACAGAGGAGGTGCCGTTTATCTTTGATTTTGAAAGAAGAATCAGGCTTCAAATCCACAAGCTCAATCATCTGATGTACCACCAGACTATCTGGGCAGCTCGAGCAGCAACATTTAAGCGCACAACATTTCTGGTCTTGGTGTTGCATATGTAAGTGATGCATGACTGTTCCACTAATTATGCGCGTAATGCAAAACGAATGATGGCTAATGCAGTGTGGCCTGGTCTGCTAATTACTAACAAACTTAGCTCAGCCGAAGCGTCTTTGACTAAAATTGCTTTATACTACTAGTAGGAGAGTAGTATCAGTCTTTAGACGGTTCAAATGGGTAGAATCATGCATGCACAACTTAACCGTAGTTTAATATCGTCCTTGGCACTTACCAACCTGACGCAGCTTTTGGACTGGATGTGGGCCCCACACCTTGGACCCTGACCCGGGTCGATGCGTGGCATCAGAATTTCTACACTCCAAGCGACCTCTAGTCCAACGCGAGCGATTATCCATGCGCGACATGGTCAAAATTAACTGATTCATGTTGGAAGTTTTTATTCATGGAGACAAAATGGTTAGGACTGCATGTTGGAACTCAAAAGTGATCATTGGTACAGGACGATTATGTGTTGACCTTTTGGGTGGGGAGTTAGGTGCCAGCTGATGATGCATGCAACTACAAAAGTGATGTGTTTGTTTTATGGGCCATTTGATCTTGAGGTGTTAACTTGCAGGAGTGTTTGTGACAATGCAAGGTGTCGAGAAAAATAAGGACATGTTGGGAGCATGCATGGGCTTCTAGAAGAATTTGGTGAGGTTAATTGTTTCTGAATTACCAATGCAGAAAAAAGTTAATATGTTCGATCATACGCATCTAATTACTTTGAAAATACCACTTATGGCTGTGTCATCTGAATCGAAAGTGGGTATATAGTTGCAAATATATTAGTACTTAGCTGTGGTGGAGCCAGAATATTATATGTGTGGGGTCAATTCCACTAGAGCCTTCATAAATTTTTAAACTTCTATGTAAAATTATAAGATTTTGGTTTTGTATGTAAAAAGATGTTGGGTCAGTTGACCCTCACAGCTTCTACACGGATTGAGTACTTGTTGAAGGATTAAGTACTCGTTGAAGGGGTTTTAACCTCTTATAATAATAGTATCATGTAGTAACCTCGATAGAAAAGAGTGGAAATATGGCGCATCCATTGCTCTGCATGAAAAAAATGAATAAACCTGTGTGTAGCAAGCAATAACAACAGTTTTAGGCGCGCATTCGGTCCTCTCAACCATATACTTGAACATTGAAACCTCAAGTACAAACAAAACAAGAGCATGGAAAAAGTGGGGCCATATGGCTGGGAATAGCTGCGAAAAACCTTTCTTTTCTTCTGTACTTTCTACTGTTCCATTCCCTGCACGGTCTGCTAAACATGAGGACACCTGTGTGACAACCATAGGTTCTCTAATCCTCTATGCATACGAAAGTCATGCTGAGAGAATTAAACATAATGTCTTTCTAGATAAAAAAAAAAAGAACAGCTAGCCTGAAATATCCCTATTTCCGTTTACAATTGCTAGTGATTGGTACATATGCCGGACGTGCTTAGTACAGCTGAGACAGCCACAGCTTAGACTAAATCGACTCAGCTATGTAGTATGTACCCACCAACTGCTGTTTCTGCGTCTCTCTCTGTGAATTTAGGACAGACTCACTATGCATAAGCTAGATCTCGATCAACTCGGCTTCGGTTTCTGACTTCTGGCTTATTTTCACTATTCATAAGTTTCGTCTTTTCTGAACTTTTGGCTTTTTGTTGAGTTTTTTTGCCGGTTCTTTTTTTCCCGTATTTGTTTGTATTATACGTAATGGGCTAATATATTTTTTATATTTTTATATTTTTTAAATTTAATTATGCTAAATAAACCTCTGTCAGCTACAATGCTTTTTTCAGCCAGCTGCAGTGTTTTCTACCATAAGCTATGAGCTTTTCAGTCGAACCGATTACCACCTAAATGTGCTACGATGTCCTGCGACAGTGCACGGAGTCTCCAATAAAGTGATATCTTAACAGTACTCCCTCACAGAGCTGTGTTTCAGATCACGATTATGTAACACTACAAGACATTGTGGTAATTGATCCTGGGATTTATCTGGTGTAAACTCATATTTGACATATTGATCCGAGCCGTTCAGCAGCCTAACAGACGGCTCGGATCTCATAGTGTCCCATGCATATCCCATTGCACTCCATAGTCTACAATAGCCTGTGGACATATATAATATCTCTCATTTTAACTTAGAATAAACCAACCGTGCCATGAAAATACTAGAAGGGTTAAATGTTGAATATATGTAGAAGGAGGTCATTAGAATTTATTTGACCCGAAACGAATTTGATTAGTTTTTTTTGACTCAAGACAAAATTGAGTCGGTGCATCAGTTTGACTATACATGCATCCATGCTTGTAAGTATATGGAAGAAGGTAAAATTCTAGAATGTGTCTAATTGCAGAGACTAGAAAAATATAGTACGACATTAGTCGCAGCTTTGTTAATTAGTGGGTTGGAGAGAAGGCTAGAGTGAGGTGATGCTTTGACTGATGGCCTTCCTGAGTGTCATGGTGGTCAAACTCGACCGTCCATACAACAAGCTACAAAAACTGACCGGTGACTAACAATCACTGGTAGCCAATAGCAGCACTTATTTAGATTTTCAGGAAGGAAAGAACGGCAGGATTAGATTTCTCCAACCCGATCGAAGCAAAAACTCCATTTCCCTCTAGGACTCATTATGAATGCAGAATTTTCAAAGTATAATTTTATTAGAATTTTGTACAAACTATTAGCCTACTGTGATGCCTCGGTTCACTGCATGTATGTGACGCCTCAGTTCAAGATGAGATTAATTCAAGTTGCTGTATGTATACATATTAGCGTCACCATTGTATATATCCCTATATATCAATGGATCAGTTAAGTACTCATTTCTATGAGCCGTCATGGTATCAAAGCATTCTCTCTGAGCAACATTTTCTCCCACCATCACCCTTCTTCCTCTCCTCCAACTATGGGCAACACTAGCGACGCCGCCATTAAGGCCACCGTCTGGGCGTAGGTTGTTGTTGTGGCGAGCATAAAGACTTGGTTCCGATCACTCTCGATCTTCAGGCTGCTAACTAGTCCCAATGGCGAGGCCTCTTTGAGGTTGTCCTGTGCAAATATGCACTCTACGACCATGTCAATGATGCTTATACTTCTTCCCCCAACGCACAATGGAAGCGCCTCGACGCTCTCGTCCTCTCATGGATTTACGGATCCATCTCCACCGAGCTTCTTGCCATGATTATGGCTTCGAACACCACCGCCAGTGTTGTTTGGACAAACATCGAAGGCTTGTTCCGCGACAACGCTGAGAACCGTGCCATTTATTTGGAAATGGAGTTTTCGAGCCTCCTCCAGGGTGCTATGTCCATCTCGGATTACCACTGCAAGCAAAAAACCTGGATGATTCCCTCGATGCAGTTGATCAACCAATTAGCGACAAAACTCTCGTCCTCAACACCCTCCATGGACTGAACGAAAGATACACCTTCATGTGTACACTTCTGCCCATGCAAAGACCATTTCCCACTTTCCTGGAGACTCGTTCTGCTCTTATACTGAAAGAACTGAAGAAAGCTTTTGAGGTTTAGTAAGTCTCAGCCTTCATCACCTCCTCTGGAAGCAGCAGCGCCTCCGCAGGGGGTGCCAACAAGACTCGTATTGGCGACTCCAACCATGGCGATGGGCACGGTAGCAACAACTTCTTCAACATTCACTGTCGAAATAGTGGAAACGCTACTGGGAGTGGCGGCAAGGGTTTCATGCCTTGGCCTTTGCTCCAGCATCCACGGGCCGGCTTAATCCACATGTGGACCAGGGACCGTATCGACCCTCTCAGCCTGGACTTCTCAGTCTGCGCCCCACTAGTGCACCACAGGTGTTCACCGCTTCGTTCCCACCACAACCCCATTTCCCGACATAGCCATGGGCCGGTGTGTCAAGCACACCATGGCACGACGCGTCATGGCAGCCAACCACCTCGACTACCACTTCGTTTGCCTCCTCACCACCATGGGACCAGAACAAACCTTCAACACCATGAAACTCACAATGCCATCCTCTTCCGAATGGTTCATGGACTCTAGTGCATCTGCCCACATGACATCGGAGCATGGTAATCTCTCTTCTATCTTGAATTTTTCTTCCACTGCATCTCCCTATGTCATTGTCGGCAATGGTTCCATTCTTCCCATTACCCATACCAAACACACATTTCACTCTCCTGCCCAGTTTCTGCCATCCACCAAGCCTATTGCCCCTGTCGTAAGTGAACATCCTATGACTGCTTGTGGCAAACACAGATTTCGTCTGTTAGCCTACCATGATGCCTCGGTTCACTGCATGCATGTGACGCCTCAGTCCAAGATGCGATTCATTCAAGTTGCTGCATGTATTCATATTAGCAGGTACTGTATTTATTCATGTTAGCATCACCATTGTATGTATATATATATATATATATATATATATATATATATATATATATATATATATATCCTTGTATACCAATGAATCAGTCAAGTGCTTTATTTCTATGAGCCTTCATGGTATTAGAGCATCCTCTTTGAGCACCTTTTTCTCCCACCTACCACCCTTCTTCCTCTTCTCTAACTATGGGTGACATTGGTGATGACATTGGCAACGCCACCGTTAAGGCCGCCCTATGGGTGTAGGCTGTTGCTGTGGCGAGCATAAAGACCCTAGTTCCGATCACTCTCGATCTCTAGGCTGCTAACTACTCCCAATGTCGAGGCCTCTTCGAGGTTGCCCTATGCAAATATGCACTCGACGACCATGTCAAGGATGCTTATACTTCTTCCCCGACGCACAGTGGAAACGCCTCGACGCTTTCGTCCTATCATGGATTTACAGATCCATCTCCATTGAGCTCCTTGCCATGATGATGGCTTCAAACACCACCGCCAGTGTTGTTTGGATAAACATCGAAGGCTTGTTCTGTGACAATGCTGAGACCCATGCCATTTATTTGGAAACGGAGTTTTCGAGCCTTCTCCAGGGTGCTATGTCCATCTCAGATTACCACTGCAAGCAAAAAAACCTAAAAGATGCCCTCGGTGCTGTTGATCAACCAATTAGTGACAAAACTCTCATCCTCAACACCCTCCGCGAACTAAACGAAAGATACGCCTTCATGCGTACACTTATGCCTATGTAGAGACCACTTCTCACTTTCCTGGAGACTCGTTCTACTCTCATACTCAAAGAACTGAAGAAAGCTTTTGAGGTTTACTAAGCCTCAGCCTTCATCACCTCCTCTGGCAGCGACGGTGCCTCCGCAGGGGGTGTTGGCTCCAACAAGACTCGTACTGGCGACTCCAACTGTGGTGCTGGGCACGATAGCAACAACTTATCCAACATTCATCATCGAAATCATGGAAATGCTACTAGGAGTGGCGGTAAGGATTTCATGCCTTGGCCTTTGCTCAAGCATCCATGGCTGGCTTAATCCACATGTGGCCGAACCAGGGACCGTACCGACCCTCTCAGCCTGGACCTTCTTGGTTTGTGCCCCACTGGTGCACCACAGGTGTTCACTGCTTCATTCCCACTGCAACCCCATTTCCCGACATAGCCATGGGCCGGTGTGTCAAGTGCACCATGGCAAGGATCACCATGGCACGACGTGTCATGGCAGCCAACCACCTCGACTACCACTTCGTCTGCCTCCTCACCACCATGGGACAAGAACCAACTTGTACAAACCTTCAACACCATGACATTCACATTGCCATCCTCTTCTGAATGGTTCATGGAATCTGGTGCATCTGCCCACATCACATCGAAGCATGGTAACCTCTCTTCTATCTTGAATTTTTCTTCTGCTGCATCTCCCCATGTCATTGTCGGCAATGGTTCCATTCTTCCCCTTACCCATACCGAACACTCCTTTGACTTTCCTGCCTAGTTTCCACTGTTCAACAATCCTATTGCCCCCGTGGTAAATGAACATCCTATGACTACCTGTGGCAGACACGTATTTCGTCCATTAGCCTACCATGACACCTTAGTTCATTGCATGCATGTGCCCCCTCAGTTCAAGATGAGATTCATTCAGGTTGCTACATGTATTCATATTAGCAATTGCTATATTTATTCACATTAGCATCACCATTGTATATATATCCTTGTATACCAATGAATCAGTCAAGTGCTTTATTTCTATGAGCCTTCCTGGTATTAGAGCATCCTCTTTGAGCACCTTTTTCTCCCACCTACCACCCTTCTTCCTCTCCTCTAACTATGGGCGACACTGGTGATGACATTGGCAATGCCGCCGTTAAGGCCACCCTTTGGGTGCAAGCTGTTGCTGTGGCTAGCATAAAGACCCTAGTTCCAATCACTCTCGATCTCCAAGCTGCTAACTACTCCCAATGGTGAGGCCTCTTCGAAGTTGCCCTGTGCAAATATGCACTCGACGACCTCGTCAAGGATGCTGCTACTTCTTCCCCCGGCGCACAGTGGAAGGGCCTCGATGCTCTCATCATCTCATGGATTTACAGATCCATCTCCACCGAGCTCCATGCCATGGTGATGGACTCGAACACTACCGCTAGTGTTGTTTGGACAAACATCGAGGGCTTGTTCCGTGACAACGCTGAGACCCATGCCAATTATTTGGAAATGGAGTTTTGGAGCCTTGTCCAATGTGCTATGTCCATCTTGGATTACAACTGCAAGCAAAAAACCCTGGCCGATGCCCTTGGTGTGGTTGATCAACCAATTAGCAACAAAACTCTCGCCCTCAACTCTCTTTGTGGACTAACAACACCCTTCGTGGATTGAACAAAAGGTATGCCTTCATGCGTATACTTCTACCCATGCAAAGACCATTTCCCACTTTCCTAGAGGCTCGTTCTGCTCTCATACTCGAAGAACTGAAGAAAGCTTTCGAGGTTTCGCAAGTCTCGGCCTTCATCACCTCCTTCGGCAGTGGTGGCACTGGCGGTGACTCCGTAGAGGGTGGCGGCTCCAACAAGACTCGTACTAGCGACTCCAACCGTGGCACTAGGCATGATATCAACAATGTCTCCAACAATTATCATCAAAATCGTGGAAACGCTACTAGGAGTGGTAGCAAGGGTTTCACGCCTTGGCCTTCACTCTAGAATCCATGGGCCAGCTCAATCCACATGTGGCCAAACCAAGGACCGCGCCGACCCTCTTGGCCTGGACTTCTCGATTCACACTCCACTGGTGCACCAGAGGAGTTCACCACTTCATTCCCACCACAACCCCATTTATCGGCACAGCCATGGGCCGGTGTGTCAGGCGCACCATGGCAAGGAGCACCGTGGCACGACGTGTCATGGTAGCCACCCACCCCGATTGCCACTTCGCCTGCCTCCTCACCATCATGGGACCAGAACTCACTTGTACAAACCTTCAACACCATGACACTCACACCACCATCCTCTTTTGAATGGTTCATGGACTCTAGTGCATCTTCCCACATGACATCGGAGCATGGTAATCTATCTTCTATCTTGAATTTTTCTTCCGCTGCATCTCCTCATGTCATTGTTGTCAATGGTTCGTTTGTTCCCATTATCCATACCAGACACACTTCCTTTCACTCTCCTGCCCAGTTTACACTATCAGTTGAGCCTATTGCCCCTATGGTAAATGAACATCTTATGACTACCTATGGCAAACATGGATTTCGTTCGTTAGCCTACCATGACGCCTTGATTCACTGCATGCATATGACGCCTCAGTTCAAGATGACATTCATTCTGGTTGCTGCATGTATTTATATTAACAGTTGCTATATTTATTCACATTTTCATCACCATTATATATATATATATCCCTGTATACCATTGAATCAGTCAAGTGCTTCATTTCTATGATCCTTCATGGTATCATAGCATCCTCTCTAAGCAACTTTTTCTCCCACTCACCACCCTTCTTTCTCTCCTCAACTATGGGCAACACTAGTGACAACACTGGCAACGCCGCCGTTAAGGCCATCCTCTGGGTGCAGGCTATCACTACTACAAAAGAGGCTATACCAGATGGCTACACCACAGGCGGTTCATAGGGAACCGTCTATGCTTAAACTATCACATACGGTTTATACTAACAACCGCCTGTGATATTTTCATAGATTATTATTAATACTAACCGTCTATGATAATTGAGACATCACATATAGTTCGTGTTAATTATCGTCTATGAAAATTGCGGACATCACAGACGGTTCATATAAAAAACTATCTCTGATATGAGCATTATTACAGATGGTTCTTATAACAAACCGTCTGTGATATTGCGGACATAACAAACGGTTTGTATGAATAACCATCTATGAATTATCACAGACGGTTATTAATACGAACTGTCTGTGATAGTGTCGTATCACAGATGGTTTGTGGTTGGAACCGTCTAGGATAATCTGCGCTATTAAATAGTAGGCGTACGTGGTCTCGACACAGATCTGTCTTCATTGCAGTGCATCGATGGAGCGAGGCAGCCGGCTTTGGGGGGTTTGGTGGAAACATATCACTTATAGATCTGTATGCGCCTTCTTGGTGATCAGAGGTTAGTACTCAATTGCTTCTAATAACTTATATGTTTTGTAATAGAGAGATGATAGCTAGGTTTTTGTAAGAAAGACAGAATGATAAGACACACTGCTAATTCTGCTTAGTGGAGGAACATTGATAGGATGTTTGTAGACTTCGGTGTGGAACCGAGGAATATAAGGTTTGGGTTGAGTACAAATAAAATGAATCCTTTTGGTAACATGAGCAGCCAACATAGCACCTGGCCCGTGACTCTGTGCATGTACAACCTTGCTCCTTGGCTGTGTATGAAACGAAAGTATATTTTAATGTCACTACTTATCCAAGAGCTGAAGCAACTTGGGAACGATATTGATGTGTACCTAGCACTATTGGTGGAAGATCTTGCGATACTGTGAAATGAAGGGGTAAATGTATGGGATGTGGACAAATGAGAGAACTTCACTCTACGCGCCATGTTGTTCTACACCATTAATGATTTTCCTATCCTTGATAACCTATCAGGGTTGAGTATAAAAGGAGCCAAAGCTTGTCTGCACTGTTTAAATTATACTGAGAGTGTGTGGTTGAATAACTCGCGTAAAACTGTGTACATGTGTCACCGTAGGTTTCTTCCAAATTATCACCCATACTGCAAGATGAAGAAATAATTTGACAGGAAAAAAGAGGATTACTCAGTACCAAGGCCTTTTAGCAGGAAAGAGGTCTATGATATGGTCAAAGATATCGATGTTGTGCTTGGAAAGGGACGTAAATTGAGGGCTTGCCAGAAGAACATGTGGAAAAAGAAGTCAATATTTTGGGACTTGCCTTATTGGGAGCACTTAGAAGTTCACAATTGCATTGATGTCATGCACGTAGAGAAGAATGCATGTGGCAGCTTGATTGGTCTCTTACTGAACATTCCAGACAAAAAAAGGATGGTGTCAATGCAAGGCGTGACTTGGTCGCTATGAACATCAAGACCGAGTTAGCACTGATAGAGACCGATAAAGACTGGATGTACCTTCCTCTAGCTTGCTACACTCTGTCTAAGTCCGAGAGAACTCAATTGTGCTAGTGCTTGCATGGTGTGAAAGTTCCGTCCGGTCACTCCGCTAGTATGAAGAAACATGTTTCCATGGAACATTTGAAATTAATTGGCATGAAGTCTTATGACTGTCATGTGCTAATGACACAAATACTACCTTTTGTAATTAGAAGTATTTTTCCAAACAAGGTTCAAGTGACAATCAGAAGGCTATATTTTTTCTTTAACGCAATTGCTCAGAAGGTCATCAATTCCAATGAACTAGATGCTCCACAGACCGAGGTGGTGACAACTCTATGTCATCTAGAGATGTATTTTCCTCTGTTATTTTTGATATCATGGTCTATCTCATTGTCCACCTTGTGAAAGAGATAAAGATATGCGGCCCGTGTTTCTACGTCATATGTACATGTTCGAGAGGTACATGGGAATTCTCAAGTCCTATGTATGCAATGGATCTCGACTGGAGGGTAGCATCATCGAAGGTTATACAATCGAAGAGGTCATTGAATTCTGCATCGGTTACATGGCTTAGGTTGAACCGATAGGTGTACCTCTATCTTGTCACAAAGGGAGGCTAGAGGGTATCAGGACTATCAGAAGGAAAGCAATAACTCCATATCGAGATATGTATGCTCAAGCCCATTCACGATTTAAACACACATGACTGAAGTGACCCCGTATATTGAAGAGCACAAGGATATGCCAAGCCAAGAGAATGCAGGTCAGTCAGAGATTTGGATCACGAGACAACACAACCGCCGGTTTAACGAATGGTTGAAGGTGCGATTGACTGAGAGGTTGTCAAGTGAAACACTACAATGGTTGGCAAAAGAGCTAAATTTACAATTATGAAATGGCAAGGATACGACATTAATGGCTACACATTTTATACAACAAATCAGGATAAAAAGAGCACAGTGCAGGACTCAGGTGTCTGTATAGATGCCTTTGATGCGCATGTCAATCCTGTTGGCCCAAGCTTGTACTACGGGCTTGTAGAGGAGATTTGGGAACTTGACTACGTAATTTTTAAGATTCCTCTATTTTGGTGCCGTTGGGTCCAACTCCCACAGAGTGTAAAGGTCGACAAGTACGGCGTCACTATCGTGGACCTCGAATGTGTAGAATATGAAGACGAACCATTTGTACTCGCGAGGCAAGTTGTTCAAGTATTTTATGTAACCGACCAGGTAAATAAGAAGCTCCATATAGTTCTTCATGGAAAAAGAAGGATTGTCGGAGTTAAGAATGTCATGGATGAGGATGAGTACAATCAATTTGATGAGTTGCCTCCATTCGGAGATGGCATCAGGCTTGAGGAAGAATAAGGCGATGAAGCAAGCTATATGTGTGTCGATCATCATGAAGGGCTTTATTTAAAAGGAAATGGCCAAGTGTAATTAATGATCCCACACGGCGAGCACCTATTTGAAAATTGTTGCAATATAATCATAATTAGGAAACTCAACATGTAATTATGGAACTATATTCCATTGTAATTATAATTGATTCAGTAACTAAGAAATAGTTATATTTATGATTATGCTTGTGTTTTTCATATTGCATGGCCAGCATGCATTTCCTGTGGCTAGATGAAGAATAGGGAACTATCACAGACGGTTTATTGAAACAAACCGCCTATGATAATACTATCACAAATAATTCTTTTATAGAATCGTCTGTGATATATTCAAAAAAAATAGTTTGTGATAGTGTTATCATAGACGGTTCCATAATAGAACCAACTGTAATAGTTTCTCTATAAATATACCCCAAGGATAGGTTCTGCTTGCAGAGTCCTCACTCACGCACTCCGTCTCTGCCGCCCCTGCTATGTTTTGCTATATCTGACTGCTCATTCGTGCATGACGTCGCCTCTCCCTCCCGATGCCACCTCTTCCTCACGACGTCGGCCGCCTCTCCCTCCCAACGTCGGCCACCTCTCCTTCTCGACGCCGGCTGCCTCTCCCTCTCGACGCCGCCTCTTCCTCGCGATGCTGCCTCTCCCTCTCGACACCGCCTCTCCTTCCCGACGCCGGTCGCCTCTCCCTCCTGACGCCGCCTCTTCCTCACGATGCCGCCTCTCCCTCTCGACGCCGGCCACCTCTCCCTCCCGATGTCAGTTGCCTCTCCTTCCTGACGCCACCTCTCCCTCACGACGCCGCCTCTCCCTCCCGACGCCGGCTGCCTCTCCTCCCTGTGGTACGAAACCCAAATCCCATAGTGGGTTTGGATATTAGCTCAATGATGAACTGGTCTAATACTTCATGATATATAGTACTTCATGATATATGCTTCACTTGTTAGCTACAAGATCTAATCTCAATAGTTGACTAATTTGTTTTGTGATCTTTAGTAATTCATGATATATGCTTCACTTGTTAGCTACAAGATCTAATACTAAAATTGGATATTCAAGCTTGAGCTCTAAATTATTACTATTACTATCATTTGTCAATCTTGTGGTCTGTCTCAATAGTTGGCTAAATTGTTTTGTGATCTTCAGTAATTGGCTAATTTGTTTTTTGACCTTTACTACTTCATGATATATGCTTCACTTGTTAGCTACAAGATATATTTGGAATGGCATGTTACTATTTCAAAGGAACCTTGTAGCAATAATATATGCTACATAGACCTTCAAAGGGCATGAAGCAAGTTACACACTCCAGTGTATCAGGTTCAATGAAATTGAGACACTAGTGTGTGTAATTCGATTCATAGAACTTTGTTTTATGATCTTTAATACTTCATGATATATGCTTCACTTGTTAGATACAAGATCTATTTGGAATGTCACG
Organism: Dendrocalamus latiflorus; assembly: GCA_017311315.1. Classification (NCBI taxonomy): domain Eukaryota; kingdom Viridiplantae; phylum Streptophyta; class Magnoliopsida; order Poales; family Poaceae; genus Dendrocalamus; species Dendrocalamus latiflorus. The sequence goes on from CM029612.1 coordinate 16,475,819, forward strand.
TTACTATTCCAAAGGGACCTTGAGACACTGGTGTATATAATTTGATTCATAGAACTTAATTTGTTTACGCTCATAGCTCACTACAGTTATTTTTTCTTATAAGAGTGATGACGTCCACATAGTCATCGTCATCTGGGTCTCACACTCTGAAGATTGGGATAAGGATAACTAAGCGTGGCCGAGGAGTATCAAAAAGGCCAGATGGCCGAATGACCATCACGGTGGTCTCTCCGGATGGGGTCCTTCTGCAACCGAAGAAAGCAGGAACAATATTTCAGACTACCTGTGGGATAATTGGAAGGCAACGGGTCCCCATCACCATAGCAAGCTAGAAAGATTTGGAAAAGAATAAAACATTAGCTGTGGGTGGAAATAACAAATTTGTTTGAGATCCTAGCAGAAGTACAGGGACTCATACAACGGCATGTACTCCTCGCGATGGGAAAAGCATGGAAGAACTTCAAGAGCACTCTTGTCACGTAGTATGTGGCCAAGGATCTCACACCCTTCACGAGGTATCCTTTTGTATCGCTGGAAACATGGGAGGCCTTTATGCAGATGAAGACAATGACAGAATTTGAACAACAAAGTGCGGTGCACAAGGCTTTCTAGTCACAAAACACTTACCATCATAGACTCGGCACTACCGGGTACGTGGGTAAAATCCCGCAATAGAGGATGCAGGACGAGGTCGCAATCTGATCGGAGGCCTCCCCACCATTTGCCGAGATCACAAACGAGCGCGCCCAAAACTGGTTAAGAGTGAGGTCATCAACCACATCTTCGGGTGTCTCCTCTTTCAAAAACTCCACAGACGAGGAAGTGTCCCAACGCCTGGTAAGATATGTTAAACTACATAGTTGTTAATACTTCGTGAACTTCATGGGTTCGAAAATAACATGATTGACTCTTACAACAATCATTTACTACCGAATCTTCCCCAAGCTCCTTTGAAGAATACAGGGAGAGGGATATAGTATCATAGGCCCTAGGAACAAGGAGCACCTAGGTCGCACGTGAGGCTTGGGGGTTTATGTATCTTGGAGGCACGGATTCCCAAATGACTCCGAGACATATATGAGTAGGAAGTGATCCATGGTCTATCGTGACGAACAAATAAAATAAGAGCTTCGTGCACAACTTGAGGAATAGCTATCTGCCTCACTTTAAGGAGAGATAGATTCATTAAGGAAAGAACTGAGACAAGTCCTTAACCAATCGCAACTCACCCCGTTAATGCGGTACCCAGTCCCCCTCAATGTCGAAGTAGCTACGCGTCCACGCCACTTACTCAACATAGCAATGCCCACTTACCTATCGACGACATCCAGGTAATGTACCTCTTTAGAATGCTACATAGATAGATCTACCTGATGGACGCCTTAGCTCATCGTGTATCGTTATGTAGGAGCCCACGCCTTGCATTTTCAAAGTCAGGCTTGTTGGCTCAATTCTCATTGATGCTAGGCAGGGGATGGTGTATTCATGGCTGTCAGGGACGCTGGTGCACGGTGCCCAACTAGAGACCGGTTTCGTGAAGGTTCAGGTGGACATGATTAATGATATTTTTAGGACCGTCCCTCTTGAGTAGGGGTGCAAACGGGTCGGGTTAATCCCGACCGATCCGGCACCGAATCCGATTGGTACCGAATCTGGAGAAAAAATATGGGTTAGGATATGGTAACAGCAATATCCGTCCGAATCTGATACGTCGTCAAGTTTGATTTTAGGTTAGTGATACTATTTGACGTTTCATTTTCTTTTGCAATGGTAAAATAAAATCTTCCACATCAGCTATTAAGTAGTAACATCAAGTTCTTGACAGTACGTCCTCCTACTCCATTTGTTGTACTGCATGCATTCCTTACAAACAAGTAGGGGTGCAAACGGCTCGGGTTAATCCCGACCGATCCGGCACCGAATCTGATTGGTACCGAATCCGATTGGTACCGAATCCGGAGAAAAAAAATATGGGTTAGGATATGGTAACAACAATATCCGTCTGAATCCAACCCGTTTGCACCCCTACTCTTGAGAAGCCCCCAAACGAAGAGATTATGATATTAGGGGATGCTGTCCACACATTGAAAGCATCTAGGCCCCTTAAAATGATTTTGGTAATTAATGAAATTATGTGAATATAGGACTAACATGTTTTATGAGCATGCGAAGGGTTAGCCACGCAAGCCAAAGAATTCATATGAAGACTCAAAACTGGCTCAAGAAAAAGGTACACCTAGTGTAGGATCCCTTTCTATTTTTACCGGTCTTGGAGAATGTTGGAAGACCGGATTATAGGGTAGAAGATCGTACCATTAAGGGGGATCTTGGCTAGTAGCTTGAAAATATATTTCTTGTGCCATATGGATCAACATTAGAAACTTGCATCCATCAAAAATCAGATTTAAAACAAAATATGTGCTCTGTCTGGTAGGGCGGTAGTACCGCAGTTTTGAACGTCGGAACTTTCCGGTAGTTCCGCGCCCAAATGCGGTAGTACCGGCAAGCGGAAGATCCGTTTCTTAAGCGGATCAATTTTTCCAGAGAGCACCCGCGGATGCACTTGAGCTCTTGCGGGAACGGAAGTACCGGCCACTTGAACGTCGGAACTACCGCACCGAGCGGTAGTACCGCATTATGAAGCGGTACTTCCGGAGCCCGGAAGATCCGAAGGGAGAGTGGATCGATTTTTCCAGAGAGCACCCTCCGGATGAAGTCTGGATTTTCCTGGAGCGGAAGTACCAGCGATTTCAACGCCGGAACTACCGCTGTGTGCGGTAGTTCCGCTGTCCAGAGCGGTACTTCCGGAATCCGGAAGATCTGGACCCAGAGCGGATCAATTTTTCCAGAGAGCGCCAAAATTGGGACCTTTCGGGGTTTGGCTGGAGCGGTAGTACCGCGCCGACTTTGCGGAACTACCGGGGAGCGGTAGTACCGCAAATGTCAACGGCGGAAGTACCGCGCCGCCAAATCCAACGGTCACTGCAGAGCTCTGACATAGCCGTTCTGGCGCGAAGATTTGGTAGCGGTAGTACCGGCCCCTAGGGGCGGTGGTACCGCTTGACCAGAATTTTTTCTGGAAATTGTATCAAACGGCTAGTTTTGGTTGGTGGAGGTTATAAATACCCCCACCACTGCACAAGAGCATTTTTTAAAGACTCATTGCATATTTTTTGAGCCCAAGAGCATTCATTCCACCCACTTTCACACATTGAGCATTAAATTGAGGTGGTTTTGCAATTAGTGCAAGATTTCCATTTGTTGATCCAATTTGGCACTAGAATTGCATTCAAGTGAACACCGGGATTTATTACTCTTAGTGCTTGCCGGCACTTGGACGATCCGGTGGAGGTTGGCTTGGTGATCTTCTCAAGAAGATTGTGAGAAGACCCGGCAAATAGTGAAGGTTGGAGCTCACCTACCCGGAGCGGGGAAGAGCTACATTAGTGATCGAGGTGTTTGGCTCAAATTCGTGGAGCCGGTCCGATTCGTCCGGGCTTACCTCAACGTGGACTAAGGGAAACCGGCAAGTTTTCGATCACCACGGTAAAAACATCGGTTGTGTCTCTTGTCTCTTTAGCTCTTGTTTATTTGCTTCATTGTGATCATTTGATTGCTTAGAGCTAGAATTGCTATATTGTTGTCTAGAAGTGCATAGGGTAAATTGCTCTACTTTCTTGTCATTTAATTTGTGAAGAATTAATCAAGTGAACGAGAAAAATTTTAAAACCTCCTATTCACCCCCCTCTAGTCGGTATCCTTGATCCTACACACATTCATCCAGTGGCCCAAGAGGGACATCGCCCTCGACTCGTCCGTGCCACGATCTCCACATCCAGTGGCCTAAGAGGGACATCACCCTGGACCTGTCACATAAGCTCCCGTGGCTCCACATCCAGCTCCATTTCGGAAGTCTGTTGCATCGGCTCCTGTGGAGATGACGTTGAAAATGTATCGTAAGTGAGGCGCTAAGACCCAACCAAAGAAGATTAAGGTGCCTCCAGGGCAATGGAAGTTCATTATTAGAGTATCGTTGATCCCCGAGTCACAATTACCTAGGTTGGAGTGGTTTGCAATACATTCCATACCTGATACATGTAGATGTCCAACATGAAGCCAATTCACTACAGTGGATTAACTGTGAGATACACGGAGGCACATTTCCTCCACGACTCGACCTACTTCATCGTGACCTTCAAAGACTTATTCTTACTATTCAACCTCGATGAACTCGATGCCTCACATCTATGATGCTAGACACTGTAAGTGTACTGTACAATCATGTTTTACATTCACGTCATACTGATAAATATCATTACTCTTTGCTTATGTATAGATACATGATCAAACAAGTCCAACGACGGCGAGAACCGGTGGGTTTCCTCGACCCACACTTGGTTTCTGAGCAATCCATCAACGATAATGCATCCTTCATCCAAGATTACATAACGAGCAGATTGATTGCTCACAGTGACAAGGAGTACATCGTGGTACCCTTCAACCAAGGGTAAGTACTTCACTAGTTGTTATACAAATTTATTTTGTAGCATTTACACAATATAAACTTAGGATTAATCACTATGGTGACATACATGACTAAGGGTCATTAGATTCTGATCATGATTATACCAAAGTGGAGCAAGATAATATACCTTGATTCCTTACTTAGTAGCAACCACAACTTCACTCGTGTGCAACAAGCAATTAACTGGTAAACTTATTTCCTCCATACATAACTCTATTATAATCTTTCCTTCGTTTACAATGGCCAAGGCTAAGTTTTTTAGAATCACGTAGGTCATTTAGCACTTATGTTACCTAGGGAGGGAGACACAAGGAATCCAGCGACACACTGCGACACAGGACGTGATTTCTAGTACCCACTATAACACAACAATCATATATCACACTTCGTTATAATGCCTCTAGAATTGACAATAGTTATGTATGTAATTCTATTTTTGCAGTGCCACCAGCAGCTATAGGGCAACATATGTGGATTCTACATTTGCCGCCATATGAAGGAAATCATGGATGCTAAAATGAATGATCCAAATGTTTGTCAACCTTACAATAATTATTATTTTCTGATTATATATATGTATATACACACACACACGCATGCTAATGACTTAACATTACTCCTAGTGATAGCGTGTAGATTTCGACGAAAGTGCAATTGATCTTGACAAACTTATCGAAATTCGAGGAAATCTCTCCCAATCTTGCTAGCAGAGGTCATAAATAAGACTGGAGAGTTCCACCCCGGCAATGGTGATTAGATGTTGAAATATTGGATTCAACTGTAATCACTCAATTGTGCTTAATCAAACAATTCATTCAATTTAATTCATTTGTGAGATCTGTATAACGATTGTCATGCTATATATGTGATCTGCTTGTGTTGTTTCATTCATCTATGAGATTTATGTAATGATTGTCCTGTGCTATATATACATGATCTTCCTTGTTTTCAGATGGCATGGCTAGCATATCCTGAGGCTAGCCGATAAAGAGCAATTAACATCATTGTTGAAATAGCTATCACAGATAGTTCGGTGTTTCAAACTGTCTATATCACAGATGGTTTGAAACACCGAACTGACTGTGATGTGCACGATATCACAGACGGTTTGGAACACTGAACCGTTTGTGATATGCACCATATTACAGACGGTTAATAACAAAAACCATCTGTGATATCATGCATATCACAAACGGTTAATAAAAAATCGTCTATGATATACACAATATCACAAACGGTTAATACAAAAAAATCTATGATAGAGAAATATCACAGACGGTTTTTCAGAAAAACCATCTGTGTTGTAAGTTATCACAGACGGTGTAGGAGCCATCTTTGATAACCAGCTATTATCACTAACACATAAATGCAGATAGTTCAGAAACCGTCTGTGATGATGGTTTTGAACCGTCTATGATAACACCGTCTGTAGTAGTGTATTGTTGTGGCTAGCATAAAGACCCTTGTTCCGTTCACTCTGATCTCTAGGCAGCTAACTACTCCCAATGGCGAGGCCTCTTCGAGGTTGCCATGTGCAAATATGCACTTGACGACCATGTCAAGGATGGTGCTACTCCTTCCCCCGACGCACAGTGGAAGCACCTCAATGCACTGATCCTCTCATGGGTTTATGGATCCATCTCCACTGAGCTCCTTACTATGGTGATGGCCTTGAACACCAATGCCATTGTTGTTTATACAAATATCGAGGGCTTGTTCCACGACAACGCTGAGACCCGTGCCATTTATTTGGAAATTGAGTTTTAGAGCATCGTCCAAGGTGCTATATCTATCTCGGATTATTGCCGCAAGTAGAAAACCCTGGCTGATGCCCTTGGTGTTGTTGATCAACCAATTAGCAATAAAACTCTCCGTAGACTGAACGAAAGATACGCCTTCATGCATACACTTCTGCCCATGCAGAGACCATTTCTCACCTTCCTAGAGACTTGTTCTACTCTCATACTCGAAGAACTAAAGAAAGCTTCTGAGGTTTAGCAAGCCTTGGCCTTCATCACCTCCTCTGGCAGTGGCGGTACCGACAGCGCCTACGCAGGGGGTGGTGGCTCCAACAAGACTCATATCGGTGACTCCAACCGTGGCACTGGATATGGTAGCAATAACTTCTCCAACAATTGCCATCAAAATCATGGAAACACTACTGGGAGTGGCAACGAGGGTTTCACGCCTTGGCCCTTACTCCAGCATCCATGGGTTGGCTCAATCCACATGTGGCCGAATCAAGGACTGTACCGGCCGTCTCATCCCAAACTTCTCGGTCTGTGCCCCACTGGTGCACCACATGCATTCACTGCTTTGTTCCCACCACAACCCTATTTCCTGGCACAACCATGGGCCGGTGTGTCAGGCGTACCATGGCAAGGAGTGCCAAGAGATCTTGTCCCTCCCGTGTTGCTAATGTTGTCACTGGCAACTGAATATTTCATCACAAGTTGAAACCTGATAGCTCCTTGGACCGTTACAAAGCTCATTGGGTCCTACATGGTTTTTCTAAAAAACTTGGAATTGATTTTGATGAGACTTTTTGCTCAGTTGTCAAACTAGCTACTATTCGTATTGTTCTCACACTTGTTTTGTCTAATGACTGGCCGATCCACCAACTTGATGTGAACAACGCCTTTCTAAACTACACCTTATTCGAAATCGTTTATTGTCAACAACCTTCTGATTTCGTTGATACCGCGTGAAGCTCTCATGTCTGCTGGCTAAACTAATCTTTGTATGGCCTTAAACAGGCCCCACGAGTCTGGTTCAGCCACTTCACTACCTTTCTTTTGTCCCTTGGCTTTGTCGGGTCTAAATCTGATATGTCCTTGTTTATCTATACTCGTGGCTCCGATATTGCCTACCTTCTTCTCTATGTCAATGACATTGTTCTCACAGCATCCAACCCAACACTTCTTCGGTGGGCAATTAATTCTCTTCACAATGAGTTCTTCTTGAAAGATCTTTGCAGCCTCCACTTCTTCCTTGGCATCTCTGTTCACCATTCCCGTGACAGCTTCTTTTCATCCTAGCACCAGAACATTATAGACATTCTCGATCATGTAGACATGACTAACTGCAAACCCTACACCACACCGGTTGACATGAGCTCCAAACTACACTCATCAGGTGTTCTCATCAAGAACGCCACCCACTACCGGAGCATTGCGGGTGCACTCTAGTATCTGACATTCACTCACCCAGATACTACGTATGTCGTGTAGTAGGCTTGCCTTCATATGCATGATCCGCCTGACCCACACTACAACCATCTAAAACGCATACTTCGCTATCTCAAAGGCACCACCGATCATGGTCTACAACTACACCGAACTGCGTCAACTACTCTCACCGTCTACACTAACGCTGATTGGGCTGGGTGTCTTGACACTCGTAAGTCCACCTCGGGCTATGGCATCTTCCTTGGCGACAATCTCTTGTCTTGGTCGTCCAAGCGGCAACATACCATATCTCATTCCAGCGTTGAGGCTGAGTATCACGCCATCGCCAACGCCGTCACCGAGTCATGTTGGCTCTGCCAGCTTCTTTTGGAGCTACATCTACCCCTTCAGAAGGCCATGGTCATCTTCTATGACAATATCAAGATGAGATTAATTTGGGTAGCTGCATAGTTTCACATAAGCAGTTGCTACTTATATTGATATTAGCATCAATATTGTGTGTGTGTGTATAGCAGTTAAATGCTTCATTTCTATGAGCCTTCACGAACATTCCAAAATTCCTTCGTGAATCCTGTAGTCCAAACCGGCCCTGAATTAATGGTAAAGGTGTGCATTAGATTCTTGTACTATGGAGATAAAATTATGGTTGTGATTGAAATTGTGCACGGGATCAATTAACTGTTAATATTGCGAGCATGAGGTTTATCATCTGTTACGCTAGCGCCCACGGTGTAGACTGAAAACAAATGTAAACCAAAATCCATTAGTGTATTCCCAATGATAGACATTACAAGCTATGTCAATCTCTCTCTACAACATCAAGAAACTATTCTAGACACTACTACTTCAGTGGGTGATATAATAAACCTCACCATTCCCTATTCTCCCCTCTCTCTCCCTCCTCTTACTCTCTCAAAAGTTGGCATAATCTTTGGATTTTGTGCACATGCAATGTCTTGTATGAGATATTATTTCTCTTTCTTTCTTCATTAATTTCTCCTCCACCTCACTCTAAATCATATGTATCACTTCATAGACATTGCTGAGATCGGCTCATTGAAAGTGCCCTTAGGACACTGCCTTAAAAAAATCACCCCATCAGTTATATGCATCGGGGATACATTACATGGAAATTAGCCGTAAAGTGAGATAACGCAAACCTATGTGGTCGATCTTGAACTGTCTAATTGCATGCAAGAAGATGATGATCACCATTTCAATAATCACACACCACTAGCATTGCTAGTGTTCCTTGATCGAACAAAAGCGATATTTTTATTATGCGTATCAAACAGTTATGATCACTAATTTAGATATTTAGCACTTTACGAATAGTTCCTACCCGATACACGCTCTTTATCGGGTGAATTCTTTTAGTTATGGCTTATAGATTTTGACTTAAATTTTTTTAATTCTGACTGTTTACGAGAGAGAATACGGAGTGAAAGATACTTGTGTATGATTTTGACCGATATAAATGACGTCAGGACGGTATCCACTACAATCGATTTGTAGACACCATCTTAAAAAGATATTCCGTTTAATTACTAGATATCGTAAAAAAAATCATAAGCCAAAAAAAAAACCCACCATCGTCGTTGCAACAAAAAAAAATCTCGAGTGGCCACACAGTAGGATCGCAGACGGGCAAGTGAACACTAGCTAGTACCTCGCTCCAGCCAGCCGCTTATCCTCATACGCGACATTGGGGTTGCCGTCACTCATGACACAACGATCGATCACGAGAGTTCATCGCGGTCACACGCGCGCGCACGCCAAAAGCGCAAAGACGCCGGCCCAGTTCGAGCCGATGAAACAGGGGACCTATATATCTACCTACTAAAAAGCGAGCCAGCCACTGATTGATCAATCCACGCAAAGATCAAGGAAAGGAGAAGGATTAAATAAACATCAAAGAAAAGAAGGGGATGGAAAGGAGCAAATGATACACAGCACATTGGCACTGCATGCTCTGCCCGGCCGGCCTCGGCAGGCAATGGATCAAGGACTTAGCCATCCACTCGGATAAGACGTACGTCAGTGTGTCGTGCAGCTCGTGCTTGCCGCTGTCGTTGCTTCTACCTACAAGAAAGCGCAGGCAGGCAGGCGTGACCGTTTGGGCCTCGTGCATGCCCCGGCTGCTGCTCCAGTGCACGTACACATCATTCACACCGCTTTCCGGGGCAGAAAAATAGGGGGGCCGGGCACCTCCTCCTGCCCATATCTTGCCGCACCACCACTGTCAATGCCTAGGCACGGCACTGGCAGGAGCTATCACGATTGCTAGTATTCCAAAAGCTACTGCTACTGCTATGGTGGTAGATGGTGGCTAGCTGCTAGCACTATTGCCTATGGCTATAAGCCGTTTAATTTGGATGTAATGGTAGCGAAGTGCATGCACGACCGCACGGACACCGTGTTCTGCGTTTGCTCGTGTCACTCTCGTGCGCCATGCACTACTGCGAGCACTAGCTAGCGCGCTGCGCTGCGCTGCGCTGCTGGTTGCTGCTCGAATCTTGCAAGCAGATTGCCCAGGACCGGCCCGAACTTTCCTGCGCCGCGCGCTGCAGCAACTTGGACGCGCGACGTGCCGTGCGTGCACTCACGTAGCCAGCCAGCCTAGGCGCGTGGCCGCGGTCGGCCGTGTTACGCGACGTCGTACGCGGCAGATCGCATGAACGTACGATCGTTGCATCGATATATCGGCCGTGTCGTGATCGAGAAAGCCACTCGACTCGGTGGTGCAGCGTCGGGTTCGCCAAGTCAACGAGAGTTAGATAGAAAGGCGGCATCATGTGTACTAGTCTCGACGTACGTACGCCGTCGTGATCGTCGAGCTCGTTATCTCTCTACCTATCTATCTTCCTATATGCTTGTACGTGCGTGCGTGGCTTGTGTACGTAAGTTCTTGCATCTACCACCACCAATATACAGTTAGATATACCGAGGAATTGACCGGCCGGCCGGCCTCGACGTCGTGTTCATCTCCGGCCGACATGTGGCAGGGTGTGCCGTGTGCATGCGTATGTGTATATCTACCTGTATCGCGATCTGTATCGGTTAGTAGGGGCAGAAAGCCATCGACGGCGACGGATCGGTCGGCACTGGTGCTGCGCTGCGTGCGTATGTTGTTTGACAATTGAGTTCAAAAGGTGACAAAAAACCGAAGAGAAATTCTTGCAGGCAGAGGACTTGTACGTGCTCTTTTTAATTCAGTCTCAAGTCTCAACACGTACTTGTCTAGGTGCGCCGGTTTGCGCTGTAGAATTCGGCAGCTAGACTGACTCCTGCGTCCCTCCTGCCTGCCTTTTTGAACTAGTATTCTATAAGCATGCATGCTGAAATGGAGGAAAAGAAAGGAAAGAACAACTCAAAAGTGATGAGTGTGATTAATAACTTGCATAGATTGTATTTCATACCTGTATGTATATGCCTGTCCATGGTGATATACGATGGTGTGTCATGTTATGCCATGAGACCTAATCCTCATCAGCAGCATGTTGCAGGTCAATATACTCACCATTTGTCAAATGCTAATTATTAAGCAAGCAAAAGTGTGATCTGCCCAGGGCCAGGCTACGCCTACCTGTGGTCAAACACCACATAGCTATAGCTAGGGCCTAGAGTCGACATGGCGAAGGGATAACAACTTCACAGGCCGGTAGGTTTTAAGCTGATGTGCATAGCTTGAGCTGACAGCTACATTGCGACACAGAGAGCTCAATTGCTTCCTGCATGTTTCTGCGTCGTCAACTTCTTGTTGCGGTGCAAGTTGCACGCGGAGGAGGGGAAGGCTTATCCCCCAAAATTCCAATTCCCACTCACGGCGAGTATGCGCGGAGACTGATCGACGACGCATCGGCTTGCGATCGACCGATGTGCATGAATAGTAGGTCCACCTGAAGATACCATACCGGGGGAAAAGCACTTCAAGTACTGAAAACTGGATTTGCAGTGGGTACAGGGGTTCAGAAAAATGCGCACTGGAAAGGGACTGACACTACTACTCTGCTAATCTTGGTTTGGTAGCTCCATCCTCAGGTCATCCTTCCTGCAGATGCTTAGATGGTTCAGTACGCGTGATTGGGCGTAACCCAAGTTGATCACGAAGGATCGTAGAAACGAATCACTTAACTAATTCATGGTGTACAGGGGTATATATACAATGATGATACCAATGTGAATACATGCAGCAATAATATTACAAATTCATGGCTATTGTGAATATATGTATCAATGTTAATGTGAATACATGCAGCATCATCTTGAACCGAGGCGTTACAGTGGGAATAAGATGGTAGGCTAGCACCCCTCGCAGTTGGAACGGAAGCGGATCGGACGTTCAAACTGGAGCATAATTCCGTGAAGCTGGTGCGCTGTACGGAAACACCAAGGAAGAAGTGCAAGTAGCCGAGGTAGGAGTACCGATTATGAAGAGTGGCACCATTGACGAAGAAGTCGCGTGAGGTCACCGTAGACGAAGATGACATTGATGTAGTGAGAAGTCGATGTCGAAGTTATCACAGTCGAGGAAAATCGCCGTAGTCAAGGCAGCACAGATCGAACAACAATATCGAAGGAGAAGCAAGAGCACAAAAACTGAGAGGACTCGACGGTGGTGATAGTGCGCATAGCAGCACAAGGGGGAGAGTTGTGCAGCGCAATAGTTGCCGGAGTAGACAATGGTGCACTCATGCAACCAAGAGAAGAAAGGGAGCCATGATGGTTTGGTAAGTGTAACAAGAAGAGTTTGTTGGCAGACGCCGGCGGAGTGCACAGCGGCCGATGGGGAGAAGAAAGGGGGAGGAGAGAGCAAGGGGAGGCAAGCAAGAAGAATGCAATGGTCGACCACTTAAATGGGTAGAGGTCATTGCGGTACACTAGTGGGCGCGGACCAAGAAGTCCGTTAGAGTCGCCCATAGCTAGACGAGAGGAAGAAGGGTGGTGGGGTAGGAGAAAAGGTGCTCAAAGAGGAGGCTCGGTGGGTGATGCAAGCTTGGAGAGAGAGAGAGAGAGAGAGAGAGTTGAGGGAGAAACCAGAGCAAGAGGGGAGACCGGGCAGGAGGGAGCCGAGGCTGCGGGCGCTGTGGCCTAAGGCGACGGTGCGGGCACAATGGTCGTGAGGCAACGGTGCAGTCGAGGCTCGGATCCGGCAGTGGTGAACCCAGATCTGAGGCGACGGCCTGTGGATCTAGGGCGACGGCGGCTTGGAGCTCCGAGGCCAGCGATAGAGGTGGCTGGATCCGGCCTGAAGATGGTCAGATCCGGGCTTGGCAGTGGCTAGGAGGAAGCCCAACGGCGGTGCAACATCAGGGTGCGCTTAGGCCTAGGTGGGCGCTAGCGCAGGCGCGATGGCCTGGCAGCGGCGTGGTGCGGTGGTGTCGTCCACGCCAGGGCGGTGAGGAGATGGCTGCCCCCGGGAGTGGAGACACACTGATGGAGGACGAGCGGCGGTGCTAGGATTTGGAAGCTAGAAAACTAAAGCTCTAAAACATGAAGGTTTATAGAAATAAAACACTTACCTGATTTGTGGTGTAGAGGGCTATATACAATGGTGACACTAATGTAAATACATGTAGCAATGCTAATGTGCATATCTTTACTCCCTAAAAATATGAGTTGGTGATCGTTGGTCCGTTCTCCCTCCTCTCTTCTCAACCGTCTGATCAAAGATCAGTCGTCTAGATTCGCATGTAGATAGTTCTTCCGCTCCTCATAGAAAAGGTCAAACTGATGCATGGGCCGCGCTCCTTCTCTCTTTCGAACCGTCGTGCCGTGCCTCCTCCTCCTCCTTAGCGCCGCCACCAATTCCTTCCCCACACGGCAGTGTCTGGTCGCAGTCCCCCAACTTCCCCCAGCAGCGCCGCATCCCCCCGTCGCCGCCTCCCGAACGCATTTGCCCGCCGCCTCCTCTCCCCATCTTCCCATCGCCGCCTTCCCACCTCCACCTCCACCTCCACCTCCACCTCCCGCAACCACTGCCTCCTTCTCTCCCTCGAACCCTCGTGCCGCGCCTCCTCCTCGGCGCCACCACCAATTCCATCTCCCATTGTCCCTCCAATCAGCAACATGATGCTCGGCGATATCAGCTGGTGGATCGGAGAGAAGGGCGCTCGGCGACAATGACCAGTGGATCAGAGAGAAGGGCACTCGACGATGGCAGCGGTGGCTTCCTCTTCCTACGCTTGCCCACGTGGCTCTCCCCCAGCCGCCACCGCCCAGCGATCACTCACTCGATGAGCCTCTCTACCTCCTCCTACTCTTGGCTCAGAGCCTATCACACTGACTAGCGATTTTGGTCTCCCAAGTTGGTCATCGAAGTCGGTGTCGTGGTCAAAAAGGGCTATGGTCGAGGGGCTGTGGCCAAAGTCAAGGGACTGTAGTCGAAGTCAAAGCCATGGTTGAATGGGGCCATGGCTGAAGGGTTGTGGTTAAAGTCAAAGATCAATGGTCGAAATCGAAGCCGTGGTCGAAGGGGCGGTAGTCGAAGTCGAAGGGCCATGGTCGAAGTCAGGCCGTGGTCGAAATCAAAGGGTCATGGTCGAAGTCCAAACCATGGTCGAAGGGGACAGTGGTTGAAGTCGATGGGCCGTGGATGAAGTCGAAAGGCCGTGGTTGAAGTCATGTCGTGGTCGAAGTCAAAGGGTCATAGTCGAAGTTCAAACCATGGTCGAAGGGGACAGTGGTCTAAGGGGGCGGTTGTCGAAGTCGAAGGGCCGTGGATGAAATCGAAGGGCCGTGGTCGAAGTCAGGCTGTGGTTGAAGTCGAAGGGTCGTGGTCGAAGTCCAAACCATGGTCGAAAGGGACAGTGGTCAAAGAGGACAGCGATCGAAATCAAAGGATCATGGTCGAAGTCTAAGCCATGGTCGAAGGGGACAGTGGTCGAAGGAGGCAATGGTTGAAGTTGAAGGGCTGTAGACGAAGTCGATCCGCAATCAAAGTCGAAGGGTCATGGTCGATGTCGGGGTCGTGGTCGAAGGGGGTTGTGGTTGAGGAGCCGTGGCCGAAGTTGAAGATCCGTGGTCACAGTCGAAGCCATGGTCAAAGGGAGCATTGGTCGAAGGGGGAAGTGGTTGACGTCAAAAGGCCGTGGTCGAAGAGGACAATGGTCGAAGTTGAAGCCATGATCGCCGTCAAAGGGCCGTGGTCGAAGAGGACAGTGGTTGACGTCGAAGGGCCATGGTCGAAGGGGACAGTGGTCGAAGGAGGAAGTGGTCGACGTCGAAGGGCTATGGTCGTCGAAGGGCCATGGTCGAAGGGGACAGTGGCCAAAGGGGCAGTGGTCGAAATCGAAGATCCATAGTCAAAATTTAAGCCATGGTCGAAGGGGACAGTGGTCAAATGGGAAAGTGGTTGACGTCAAAGGGTCGTGGTCATTGAAGGGTCGTGGTCAAAGGGGATAGTGGTCGAAGGAAATCGTAGATCCATGGTTGAAGTCGAAGATCCGTGGTCAAAGTCGAAGCCGTGATTGAAGGGGGCCGTGGTCAAAGGGGGAAGTGGTCAACGTCGAAAGGCCGTGGTTGAAGGGGACAGTAGTCGAAGGGTGCAGTGATCGAAGTCAAAGATCCGTGATCAAAGTCGAAGATCCTTTGGTCGAAATCGAAGCTGTGGTTGAAGGGGGAAGTTGTCGGCGTCGAAGGGCCGTGGTCATCGAAGGGCTATGGTCAAAGGGGACAGTGGTCGAGGGGGCAGTGGTCAAAGTCAAAGATCCATGGTCGTCGTTGAAGCTGTGGTCGAAGAGGGAAGTTGTCGACATCGAAGAGTCGTGGTCAAAGGGGATAGTGGTTGAAAGGGGCAGTAGTCGAAGTTGAAGGGGGCAATGGTTGAAGTCACGGTCATGGTTCATAGTCGTAGCGCCCGTGGACATTGTCGTAGTGGTCATGGTCGTAGTCGTAGCGACAACCTGGAGGGCACCTGCTGGTTCATCCATAACATCCGCCGCTATGAGTTCCCCCTCCAGTTGGACATCCCCATCACCTACCCCAGGTCACCCCTGAGATTGGGCTCCCCACTCTCGACGGCAAGACCCACAAGGTCTTATACTCCCCATGGATTGTAACATGCTTTTGGCAATGAGGTGTGATCGACGGCTTCCGATTTACAACTACGAGTCGAGCGACAGGCACAAGCATACCGGAGGCCTACCAAGTACAACCACCAGCGATGGTCGACCACTCCTGACCTACGATCAAGCGCGATAGTCGACGGCTTCTAACTTACGACCACGAGGTGTGATCGACGGCTTCTGATTTACGACCATGAGCACTGGTCGATATGTTCCGACTTACGACCACGAGCGCTGGTTGATGTGTTCTGACTTACGACCACGAGGTGCCCTCTATGGCTTCCGACTTACGACAACGAACGATGGTCGTCGACTTCTGATATATGACCATAAGCCATTGTCAAAGGCTCCCGATTTAGGACCACGATTGATCGTCGACCGCTGCCAACTTACGACCACCAGCGATGGTCGTCCACTCCCGAGCTACGATCACGCACGATGGTCGACGGCTTCCGACTTACGATGACGAGGTGTGCTCGAGCGCTCCCGACTTACGACCATGAGGTGTGGTCGATGTCTTCCGACTTATGACCACGAGGTGTGTTCAACGACTTCCGATTTACTTGACGGATTTAAAAACTTTTAGAACATGTTTGTATGCATATTGTAAAAAATTTTACCACCCGTGAGTTTTTAAACATGTAGTATGATAAATTTTAAAAATCTGTAACAACGTACGGGCATTCAGCTAGTATGTAGTAATGGTAATGTAAATACATGCAGCATTACTTTGAAGCGAGGTGTCACAGTCGGAACGGTATGGTAGGCTAACAGATCAAACCTGATAAATCAATGAACATAGTAGCAAGATGTGAAGCCTTTTTAAGAAAGCAGATTAAGCAGCGTTGACATGCATGCTCTCACGCTTCAGGGAATAGGAAAACCATTTGATGTTTGGTATGTAAAAATAGTGGAGGGTGCTATCAGTGAAACTTGTGAGGTTTGGCAGCTTGATAAGTTTGAAAAAAAGGGCAAGGGCAGCACACAAGCAAACGATTCTATAATCAGTTGAATAGTTTACTTCCTGTGGCCACGAGGGAGAATAGCTGCTCCAGGCACAACTCACTTGATAAAAAAGGTCTATCCATTGTCAACCTGCGAAGTTCCAAAAGTGATGACTTCGGTTCTCTCTCTACTTTCTGGCACTCTTTTGGTGAAACAGCATTGCTTTTTATGGACACCTGGGATGACATTGTGTTACTGGGGTTGTAGCCAATTCAAACGAGTTTTAGACCTTTTTTACCCGTAAAGTTTTATGTGACCATCAGCCACAACAAAATGTAACAGAAAATTTGGCTTGTAACGCTGCGTTTCGTGTGCTATTTTGCTGTTGGCGCACATGTTACCATCGGCCTTACTTAGCAAATCTCTCATTTGTTTGCTCTTCATTTTGAGTAAAAGGAGATACCTAATTCAGAACGCTTAGTTCCATCTTGAATACTGTACCAAATAGAAAATATAACCTGAAAGTCAAACTGCACTTGGGCCTAAGGGTGGCTATACAAGCACACCCTTTTCTGCAAGAATTTTGGATGGCTTTACAACAGGGAAGTAACTTCCATTTCTTTTCGGCGTGTTCAGTACCTTACATTTCATACACATTGATACAAGCACAAATTCAAGAGGAAAAATTATCTTAATACATAATAGGTCTTCGCCATGCCTTTGCCTGCGGAAAAATGAGAAGCTGCCATCACATCTTTCAAATCAGATGCACTCTTCCTATTGAATCTATTCATCCGTTGATTGTCCTTCTCCCGAATTTAAGTCCTCTGAAGGTGTGTCTGACGACAATGGCCCTAAGATGCCCTCTGAACCGAGGGTCAATCCACTCTGTAAAGAGGTGACATAGGAAGACAACTAAATTAATCCAGTCGTATGATACTCTAGTGAGTAGTGACTTACAAATTAAGTTAGATAAATTGCATTTTGACACTGCAGAGTCTTCACATAATGATGATAGCAGTACCTCCGGCTGGAATCTTAACATGTCAGCACGAGCCATTGCCTCTGCTTGAGCAATTCTCTGCCTGAATATCTGAGCTATCTCATCAGCCTAATTTGAGACAGAAACCAGTGTCAGTTTGTTTGCTACAGCATATTCAGATGGACAAATACTGTTTTCGATACATACCTTCTCAAAAACAAGCTTTGGATTGCGAATCATGTCACCAGGTGTTGGCTCGAGCTTTTTTGTAGAAAGGCTAACCCGGCCTCTTTCACGGCCATGGCTTAGTATCATAACCTAATAGCATACAGAAGCTCTGGCCTTAGCTCTAGAAACTATAGGAATATAGCATAATTCGCAAGTATCAAGATGGCAATACCTTGAGGGTATCTCCAGGTTGCAGAACCGTCGAGATATCCGCAACATGATCATGACTAATCTGGCTAACATGGAGAAGGCCATTGATTCCACCGATGTCGATAAAGGCACCGTAAGGTTTTAGGCTCTCAACAGTTCCCAAGATAACTGAACCAATACCAAGCTGAGCTTGACTGTGCCATTGCCTTGCGATTACTGAGAACAAGCCTGCCTTGTTCCTCATCAACTTCCACAAACTTCAGAGGCAGTTCTTTGTCAAGCAGCTCTTCAGCAGTTGATTTCTGATCAAGGTCAAGCAACGGTTTGTAAAATAGTGAACATATAGTCAGAGGGTGAAGCAATTGAAAACTCAAATCATAGCAAACTAGGACCAGATGTTCAAATATCCATATATCAGCTTTTGAACTATGTTAGGCAGATGAAAGGCAGCTCATGCCATGCACCAAAATCAAAGGACGAAATAAAGTTTGTAATAAGATCGAGAACCAACCGATGACACATGTGAAAATGGAACAAATCCCTTGAGGCCCTCAACAAGAGCTACCACACCTCCTTTGTTACCACCAATTACCTGCAGGGCAACATTGCAAAATGAACAAATGAATAAAGATGCAGAAAATAAAATAGTACGGCAAATTCTTGTTCCCAACAAAACTAAGAATGGTACCAGAGTATCTCAAGAGACATCAGATGAACATATGATGTATCAACAGTAAAGTAGACAGCACAAGGAGAAAGGAACTTGCAGGAACCACAATAACAACAATCAGGTGAGCTCTTGAGAAAAGCTTATATATTGTCATGTCAAAAGTGATGTGGTTTTTAGCTGAAATGACACTGTAGTGGTTGTTAACTTTTTTCTGAGATATTCAATTAAATGAAAATGAAGAAAAAATACAAAAAATGAAAAACACTGTTATATCTCCACAGATAATGCAAAGGAAAACGAGGGAAAAAGAAGAAAAAAGCCGCGTTAAGAAGCCAATGCATTCCAAACGGCTTTTGGCTTCTAGAAGCCATCACTGTTTGGAACAGGACACAGGAACAAACTAGCAAATCAGAACAATCCAATAAGAACATGAATTATCTGGCTATTATGGGACCTGCATTTGATCTCACTACCTGATCATTAAGCCATACCAAGTTAACAACAGCACAGAAATAGATATATCAATGGAGATTATATTCAAAATGGACATACCCACAAATTGCGACTACGCTGATTTTCTTTTTCTAAACAACAATGGCTGCTGTTGTCAGGTAGGCATTCAAGAGGACAAAGTCTGATTGGTCCAAGACAAACAAGGGCAACAGGAGGCAATGCTTAACAAACATTTGGTTTACGAGTTCAACAACAGAAATTTATTTAAGGAGTAGCGGAGAGAAATAGGAAGAACATGGAAATAGTTCCTTCTGCAAGTTTTTTACTCACTTTGCCCATGACAAAAACATCTTCTGCCTGAAGCTCCCTGCACCTTTCCCAGGCAAGGTCTTGCTGAATTGCTTGCAAACTCAAAATGAAAGTTTCATCACCAGGGTTATCATCAATTATCATGAACTCTTCGACTAAACCCGGACAGATGCCTTCCTCCTCTGCATTGCCAATATCAAGAAGGCACGCCTCATCTAGAGGCAAGAAAGCGGTAGACTTTGATTGGATGTCAACATATGCACCATTTGAAGTGGTCATGAATACTGTTCCCTTAATCTGTAGAGATCTCAAATATGTAAAACATTTTTGAGATGAGCAGAGCCAGCATTACCACAAAACAATTGTAGTGCATAACACAGATAACGACAGTAATATATGACAGTAATATATAACATTTTTTAGATAAGCAGAGCCAGCATACCACAAAAAATTGTAGTGCATAACACAGATAACGACAGTAATATATGACGGAAGGAGCAACGAGCAAAATCATTACTACCAGAGGGGAAAAAAGAAGTAATGCAAATCCAGCAGCTAAGCAAATTGAGTTTTTGTGTGTGTGTGTGTGTGTGTGTGTGTGTGTGTGTGTGTGTGTGTGTGTGTGTGTGTGTGTGTGTGTGTGTGTGTGTGTGTGTGTGTGTGTGTGTGTGTGTGTGTGTGTGTGTGTGTGTGTGTGTGTGTGTGTGTGTGTGTGTGTGTGTGTGTGTGTGTGTGTGTGTGCGTGTGCGCGCGCAATTGTAACACATAATAGATGCATAGCTGATTGTTGACTGTAATTGTGGTAATTAAATAGTAAGTTGGATGTGCTTAATCCACTGCGCACATCTAATTGGAGGGAACCTGATTTAGAAAAACAAGCAGCAATTAGTCAGTAACTGAAATCCCATCACATTTAGAGTTAGCAGAATCGGAGAGTTACTCCAAGGTGCGGCTGAACTCCGGGTGATATTTTACCGTTTTTTTCATTTGATGTAAGAATGAAATGCTTCACTAATTTACTTCAAAAAGTAATGAAGGATCAATATTTATTCCTAGATTACCCCATACCAATTACCACTATGAACAGGGCAGAGACGGAAACCGGTGGGGATAGCCAATTGAACATGCTTTTGGACCCTAGGGGAGTAGCATTAGCATTTTATTACAAGAGAACCATGATAAACATAACAATCCAAGTAAGAATAACATGAGATCATGGGACTAAAAAAACCCCATAAAAATCCCCCTCATCTAAACACCCCCTAATAGTCTAAAATTAGCTCCTTTTCAGTAACAGATCACCTTGCTAACGATCTAAAACAACTTAGAGACCACAATGTGGCAGCCCTAGTGGCCGTACTCTCCCACTAGTGATACCCAATTAAGCAGAAGGTAAGACTGGTGACTTGCAATTAAACCAAGAACCTGATTATTGAGAACTACTCTCATTAACATTTAATTTCTAACAAGGATTAGCTTTGTTTCCCGCACCAAGTGCTATCTGTTTCAATTTTCACATCAAACGAGCGAGCAAGAACAAGAGACCGGGTAGGGGGGCGGGGATTACGAGGGAGCCGATGTCGGTGGACTCTACGGCGGAGTCGAGGTCCTAGGGGGAGAAGGCGACGCCTTCCATGGGCGCGGTGCGGCAGCGCTCGGAGGCCTCGTCCAGCAGCTGGCGCATCCGCTCCCGCTCCCGCTCCTCCTTGGCCAGCGCGTACGTCCGTCCCAAACACCAGCGCCGACGGCCGCCTCAGCGCCGCGGGGCGACGCGACCCGCCGGAGAGCGGCGGGCACGCGAGCCCCGCGACGTGCTGCGCCAGGGGGGCCATCGCCTTGGGCTGGTTCTCTCGGCCTCTCGGTGTTAGTCCCATTAGGATCTTCTAGGTCTAGATCTGAGGGTGTCTAGGTCTGATTCGAGAGAGAAGAGGAGAGGGAGAGGGAAGTACCGACCGTCCGACATATTGGAGGAGGAGCTGACCATCGCTGCTTCGTCGGTGAGGACTGCGCACGGGCAGCGACGGTCGGTGAAGAAGGAGCGGGATCTCCCTGGCGGCGGCGATTGTAGGGAGATAGAGGTGGCGGTGGTAGTTCCCGTCGCTGGAGCGCCCCCTTTCAGATCGGGTCTAGGGTTGTCGGTGGGGATGGTGGCGGCACGGCCAACTTCGGTGTGTGTGCCGCCCCGGCCTCCACCTCTATTTATTGTGGCGCTGGCGACAGGGGCCCACCAGCCAATAGGGCTGGGCGCCCCCGATCAGGGCGCGTTCAAGGGTGCCATTTGGCCGTTGGGTCAAATGGTTGAGATCACTCTAACATTCTCCCACTTGATCTCAATCTATACTTTATCTTTAATTACTTTTGACTTTACTCATTCCATCACAGATTAGTGCATAGAACATGTCTCATCGTCACGGTCAATCGCCGATAGATTCAACAGCTACAATACACCTCTCTGTTCTGAAATAGTTACTTTAATCTTTTGGGCCATCTTTTAGTCCAGGAATCATAGGCTTTCCCTTAAACCCATGTCGGCTACATGTTCTCTGAACACGTTGGGTGGTACGCCTTTAGTAAGCGGATCCGCTAACATCTTTGCGGTACTTATATGCTCAAGATTTATAATTTGATCTCGAACTTTATCTTTCACAACATAGTACTTTATGTCAATGTGTTTGGCAGCACCACTTGACTTATTGTTGTGGGCATACATTACTGCGAGTTCATTATCGCAGTACAACTTAAGTGGTCTATTGATGTCGTCAACCACTTTTAAACCGGGTATGAACTTCTTTAGCCAGTTCACCTGCCCCGTAGCCTCATAACATGCTACAAACTCGGCATACATTGTGGACGATGTAGTGAAGGTTTGCTTTGAGCTTTTCCACGATATAGCTCCTCCAGCGAGAGTGAACACATATCCAGATGTCGACTTTCTATCATCTCCCGCATAATCAGAATCTGTATACCCCACTATATGGAGTGAATCTGATCTTCTGTATGTCATCATGAGGTCTTTTGTTCCTTGCAAATAACGCAAGACTTTCTTTACCAATTTCCAATGTTCTATTTCAGGATTGCTCTGGAATCTGCCAAGTAACCCGGTAACAAACGCTAAGTCAGGGCGTGTACACACTTGAGCATACTGCAAGCTTCCGACAGCTGAAGCATATAGAACCGATTTCATTTGATTGAGCTCATACTGGTTCTTGGGGCATTGAAAATCCCCATATCTGTCGCCCTTGACTATAGGTGCAGGTGAAGGACTACATTTATGCATAACAAATTTCTTTAAGACTTTCTCTATATATGTCTTTTGTGACAGTCTCAATGTCCCTTTGTTTCTATCCCGGTGAATTTCGATCCCTAGGACGAACGAAGCTTCACCAAGATCTTTCATATCAAAGTTTGAGGACAAAAACTTCTTTGTCTCCAGTAGCAGACTGACATCACTACTAGCTAGTAGGATATCATCCACATACAGGATTAGGAAGATAAACTTCCCATCTTTAAACTTTGCATAAACACAGTTGTCCTCTACATTTTCTTTAAACCCAAATTTTCTTATTATACTGTCAAACTTCAAGTACCACTGTCTTGAAGCTTGCTTTAACCCATAGATCGATTTCTTTAGGCGGCATCCCATTCTTTCATTTCCTTCCACGACAAAACCTTTCGGTTGTGCCATGTAAACATTTTCCTCCAAATCCCCATTAAGAAATGTCGTCTTTACATCCATCTGATATAACTCTAAATCATAATGTGCTACTAATGTCATTATGATTCTGAATGAATCTTTACATGAGACTGGAGAAAAGGTCTCATTGTAATCAATCCCTTCTCTTTGCGTAAAGCCTTTTGCCACAAGTCGCGCTTTATATCTTTCTACATTCCCTTGGGAGTCAAGCTTTGTCTTGTAGACCCATTTACAGCCTACTGTTTTGGCTTCTTTAGGAATAATTTCCAAGTCCCAGACTTTATTAGCCTTCATGGACCTCATTTCCTCTTCCATGGCCTAAGCCATTTTGAAGAATTTTTGCTTCTCATGGCTTCTTCAAATGAGGTGGGATCATCCTCCATTTGAAATTCCTCTGTATGATAAATCTAATAATCATCAGAAATAGCTGATCTTCTTACTCTTTGAGACCTCCTCAGGGCCTCCTCATTTGGTACATCTTCTGTTTGAGGCTGCTGTTGCTCCCCCTCATCTGTGGCAATGGGTTCTATAGGATCCTGAAGAACAGGTTCCTCATTCTCATTCATTGTTGCCACAGGAGGAACAATAACAGGTGCTGGCACCACAGTGTCTTGCACCGTCGGTGCAGCGACAGCAGGTAGTGTGAAGAATGGCTCTTGAATCATCGGAGTGGGCGCATACGCCCGCTTCTCTTCAAGGTCAATCTCTCGAGCTACCATGCTTTCCCTAATCATTTCATCCTCTAAGAAGACAGTGTGTCTCGTTTCTACAAACTTTGTATATCTGTCTGGACAGTAGAAACGAAAACCTTTTGACTTTTCAGGGTAGCCAATGAAATGGCAACTTACTGTTTTGGGACCAAGCTTCCCAAGGTTTGGGTTAAATACTTTAGCCTCAGCAGGACTCCCCCACACACGTAAGTGGTTTAGTGAGGGAACTCTTCCTGTCCACAACTCGTACGGTGTTTTGAGCACCGACTTACTAGGCACTCTGTTGAGAATATGAATGGCGGTTTTCAACGCCTCTATCCATAAACTCAATGGCAGTGTGGAATAGCTCATCATGCTTCGCACCATATCCATCAGGGTACGGTTGCGTCTTTCAGCTACTCCATTTTGCTGAGGTTCGCCCGGTGTAGAATACTGGGCCACTATGCCATTTTCCTGTAAAAACCTTGCAAAAGGTCCAGGAACTTGTCCATATGGGGTATGTCGACCGTAGTACTCCCCCCACGGTCAGAGCGGACTATCTTAATCTTTAAATCGTGTTGGTTTTCAACTTCAGCCTTAAATATCTTGAATTTATCCAAGGCTTCATTTCTTTCTTTGATTGGATAAATATATCCATAACGAAAGTAATCATCCGTGAATGTTATGAACGAGTCATATTCATCCACACTTTTCACAGGAAAAGGGCCACAAATGTCTGTGTGAATAATTTGTAGAACTCATGTGCTTCTTTTGGCGTCTTTCTTAATTTTCTTTACATATTTTCCTTTAATGCATTCTCTGCATTGTTCTAAGTCTGAGAACTCTAATGGAGGAAGAATATCATTCTTAACTAGTCTTTCTATTCTCCCCCTCGAAATATGGCCTAAACGACAGTGTCATAATTTCGATGACGCATCTAGAGTTCTCTTTCGTTTCCTGTTTACATTCGTAGATGAGGATTCAATCACTTTCTCGCACGCGACATTCCCATTATCGCATACGACATTCACATCATCACATAATGATAACAAATAAAGCTCATTTTGTAAGATGGCAAGACCAACACATTCTTTATTAAACATTATTTCACACTTGCCATTTTCCAAAATGACAATCATAACCATCATTGTCCAAATTTGAAACACTAATCAAATCCCTCTGTAAAGAGGGAACATAAAGAACATCTCTAAGTAAAAGAGTGAAGCCATCAGGTAGCTCTAATGAAAGATCGCCAACGGCTTCAACTTCAGCTTGGACTCCATTTGCAACTTTAATGTATTTTTCTTTTCTTTGCGTATTCCTCGTCGAACGGAATCTCTGCAAATTATTGGCAACATGAACAGTTGCACCTGAATCAATCCACCAAGTAGATTTTGAATATTGTACATGAACAGGGATTCATTTATGAACGTAATAATGTTCTCACCTTTCTTTGACATAATCATTTTCAAGAAATCGGGACAATTTTTCTTGTAATGTCCCTTTTTCTTGCAATGAAGGCACTGATCTTTCTCCACTGTGAAATTTTGTTGCTGAGGCTTATGCTGAGGCTTTCCAGTCTTTGAAGAGGAATGATTAAAGTTCTTTTTCTTGTAGTCTTTCACATAGTTGATAGAACCACCATGTGAGGATTTAATTCTTTCCTCCTCTTGCACACACATAGCTATGCACTTTTCTAAGTCCCATTTCTCAGGCTGCATGTTGTAGTTGACAACAAAGGTGTCAAACTCTTTCGGCAAAGAAGCAAAAATCAAATGAATAAGGAACTCATCCTTCAGAGCCAAATCCATAGGTTTAAGCTTGGATGCCAAGTTGCTCATCCTTAGTATGTGCTCTCTTATGCCACTGCCACCACCAGAGTACCTTTCTGTCACAAGCTGCTTAATCAGCTGTGTAGCATAAGACTTTGAAGAGCCAGTAAACTGACTCTTTATTTTCTCAAGGTACTCTGTGACAGTGTCACACTCTGCGATTGAGCCCACAATTGCAGGCTCAATCGTGTTCTTTATCACAGCCAAACATTTCTTGTTTGCAGTGATCCACTTTTTATGATCAATATCATATGACATTTTTATGGGAGCATAGTCCCTCTGTCTGGTCTGCCAAGCAGCATCAGCATCATTTTCATCTCTCACCGATGCCACAGGCTCTGTGGGACACGGTGTGGTGACTACCCAGTCCACCTCAGCTAAGATGAAGGCCAGGTCAATCTTTTTCTTCCATTCACCGTAGTTATCTCCTTTGAGAACCGGGATATCCCTGATGTAGCCCATCAAAGAGTATCCTCCTGAAAACACAATTCATATACAGTGAGAACATTTAAACATAATAACAACAAAATTATATGCCTTATTTCCAACGTTGGTCAAAATACGACATACAATTTTATCTATACATTAAATCTACATCACCGTTGGGCAGAAATAGAAATAATGCATAAAAACATCAATTAAAATTACAATACTGTTATTATCAACGTTGGTCAGAAAATAACAATATCATAATTCACAACAATTCTCAAAAATTAAATTCTCCCGTTGGTTCGAATTTAATTGAAAGAGTAATCAACATTAACTTTTGCAGCAGAAAAAAGAAATTATTCTAAAATAATTCATACTCAGAAGCATTATTACTGTACTCATCTAATCTCTGGAAAAAATAACACGTTGGTGCAAAAATTTACAGAGATTTGATTCAAATTTCATTCAAAATTCACTCAAAAAAGCTTCTGAAAATAATTAAATTCATTTTTCGGGATTTACTGTGCAAAATGCCATTTCGGCCTGCTCCTGCGCAGCCGCGGCCCACGGCGGCCCGCTCAGCCCAGCCGAGCGCGCGCGTAGCCACGGCCCAAGGCAGCCCGCTCAGCCAGCTCCCACGCGCGCGGCCTCGCGCTCCCCCGCGCCGCACCCGCAACCTGGGCCTGGGCCGGGAAATCTCTCGCCCGCCTGGGCCGAAAGCCAGCCCGCTGCCCACGGCGCGATCTCATCCGTCCATCGCCATCCGACGGCTCGGCGGCGAAATCGGCGGAACAAAACCGCTTGCGGCGGACGCCCCCGTAACCATAGCTCATTTCTCTCCCTCCTCTCCCCGCTCTTAGCGACGCAGCGGCGGCGGCGGCGACCTCGTCCAGCCCAGCCGGAGAAGGAGGAGCCGGCGCCAACGCGGGCCATCTCGCCGGCGTGCGCGCTCCCCTGAGAGGGAGCGCGCCGCCGTCGAGCGGCTCCGTGTCGACGCCCCTTAGCACGCGCAGTCGGCGGTGGCCTTTGGAGCGCCGGCGAGCCCACGGCTCGGCCGGTCTTCCCGCACACCAGCGACGACGGCCCGGCGACGACGGCCAGGTAAGTCCCGGCCTTTTTCAGATCTAGGGTTAGGGTTTTTCTTCGTTCTTTTCTTTTCTTTTCCGCACGCCGGTCAACCGACGGCGGTCTTTCTCTTTCCCCATCTAGATCTACGCCTAGATCTGCTCTGATACCATTGTTAGTCCCATTAGGATCTTCTAGGTTTAGATCTGAGGGTGTCTAGGTCTGATTCGAGAGAGAAGAGGAGAGGGAGAGGGAAGTACCGACCGTCCGACGCATTGGAGGAGGAGCTGGCCATCGCTGCTTCGTCGGTGAGGTCTGCGCACGGGCAGCGACGGTCGGTGAAGAAGGAGCGGGATCTCCCTGGCGGCGGCGTCTCCCTGGCGGCGGCGATCTGTAGGGAGATAGAGGTGGCGGTGGTAGTTCCTGTCGCTGGAGCGCCCCCTTTCAGATCGGGTCTAGGGTTGTCGGTGGGGATGGTGGCGGCACGGCCAACTTCGGTGTGCGTGCCGCCCCGGCCCCCATCTCTATTTATTGTGGCGCTGGCGACATGGGCCCACCAGCCAATAGGGCTGGGCGCCCCCGATCAGGGCGCGTTCAAGGGTGCCATTTGGCCGTTGGGCCAAATGGTTGAGATCACTCTAACACTCGGGAGTGTGCTTCGACAAGTGAGGAAACAATGGGAGTGCTTGGGATGGTGTGTTATCCGGTGGGGTTTAGGATAGGAGATGGTTGGTTTTGGGCCGGGCCAGGCCAGGTTAGAAATCGTAAGGAAGCGGTGAACTTTGCACGGTATAATCCTTCTGCAAGTGGCATTCTTGGCAATGTTACATGTTAGACTACGTCATACGGAAGCACCACAAAATTCTCAGCTATTTTAAACAACACAGCCACACAGGCCCTCTCAACTCAACATATCACTGTGGAGGTTTCTTTTTGGCCTCATTTAGAACATGAAAAATTCTCTATTTCTGTAGAAAATGAAATGTTTCTTACGTTCCAAACGGAACCTAAACAGGCTGAAAAAATTCTCTACTTCTGTAGAAAATGAAGTGTTTCTTACGTTCCAAACGGAACCTTAACAGGCTGAAAAAATTCTCTATTTCTGTAGAAAATGAAATGTTTCTTACGTTCCAAACGGAACCTTAACAGGCTATCTCATGAGGAGAGAACCAACTATTGGATTAGATGGGGGAGGAAAAGGGGCAGAACTGTGCAACTCGCAGCGAGGTGGCCATGACCGAACGGTTACCCGAACGCACGCGCGGCCGCGCATCGTTCGATTTCCCCGTTTGTAACGCGTCCCAATCGAACGCACGCACGCACCGGTACGTTCGACAAGGTTCTGATCAATAGCTTCAGCTTCTGACTTTAGCTTATTTTTACACTATTTATAAATTTCGTCTTTTTCTGAATTTTTGGTTTTTTTAGTTTTTTTACCGGTTCTTTTTTCCCTCGTATTTGTTTACATTATACGTGATGGGCTAATATGTTTTTTCTATTTTTAATTTTTTTAAATTTAATTATGGTAAACAAGCATCTGTCAGCTACAGTACTTTTTTCAATCAGCTACAGTGTTTTCAATCATAAGCTATAAGGCTTTCAGCCGAACCGATCACCACCCTAAACCGACCAACCAGCTAGCCACCGCAACTCGCCGGAAGCGCGACGTGAAAGAGCCCCACCGACCGTACTCGAGCGGGGTCAGCATCTTCGTGGCAGAACGCCCGCGCGGTCCGCGGCCGACACGGGCTGGCCATTCGCCGAGCTGTTCCTCCCTTCTATTCCACGCCGCGTCGCGTCGCCCGAGCTTCCAACGTGGCAGACGACGAGTCGACGAGGCCACGTTCGTGCGTCGGACGCTGCCCGGATGGGACGCGACGGCCGAGATGTCTAGCGTACGTGCGTCAGGCCGTCAGGGTCACCGACAGCGGCGGGGAGCGGGTGCCCCGCGCGCGCGCATAAACCGGGGCGGATTAATGCTGTCCGGATAAGACCAGCGAGCGAGCGTGGACGTGCGCGCGCGTCGCCACTGCGGCCGATCACGGTACCGGGAAAATTATTGATTAACATGCTCGTAAAGCTTTGAAAATTATTGATTAACATGTAGCCAATGGGATTTGTACATGTGACTTGACCGTGGGATTGGTTTGTTTTTTTACAATATGTTATCCGGTACATGTGACTTGACCGTGGAATTGGTTTATCCGGTAGTTCTTGCTAGTTTCAACTCGACTTAAATTAAGTTTACTTCAGGATCGTCGACCATCCTCAACAGTTGGATAATGCTTAAGCTGATTTATATGCAGGTTGTCTACTCCTGTCAAAATTGAACTTAAGGTTCATATTGACCTTTTATTCTAACTTCTGCTTTCAAAAACAGAACATAATACGAACGTCTTAGTTTCTATAAATCATTTCTATCAGCCACTAGTTTTCGCTTTCATATATGTAATATACTTTATATTTTTTTATATCGCAATTCTGTTGGTCATATAGTGGTCTGAATGTTGTAGCACCTGTTGTTGCATCGTCTTTCTTATATAATACAATACTATTCATCAGCTGCTTCTATCAGCCACTACTATTCATCAGCCGCAGCCAAAAACATATGTAAAAACTAATATGAATAGGCCCTTATTCATTTTGCGAGGTAAAACATGATGAAGCTGGTGTCTCTCTGTTCTACTGATAGGTACGTCCGTTGCAACTTGCGTAATGATTTTTTTGCACTATAATCTGATTTTCGAAACTTCCCAATTTATTATTAAATCAGTTAGATGAGGATTAAATAATCCATTAAAGAACCACTTAAATAAGTAATGAAAGCCCTTAAACCAATACTATAGTAGCTTATGTTGTAACAAGTCCAGTGTACCCCTTAGTCGGAGAATCGTTGTTTATTTACCCGACCAGCTACTGCTTGAAAGATTTATAATACAATATTTGGGCCTCTGCTGAGGCTATGTCTTGTGTGGGTAAGGAGCGGATCACGTGTGCTCCCATTCTCATGACCACTCCACGTTCAGCCTAGTGTCTCTAACAATAACCGCTCTACGATCGCCTCCTGAAACTCTCCCTCACTGACAACAATCGATCAACAGTTATTGTTAGATCTCTCTTATCGCCATCAGTTGCTTACATGTTCGGACAGAAGGAATCGACAAGATGTTTGTTCCTGTAAACAACTAACATCTCTTTAGTGCTATTTAAGCCATACCCGGGAGAGAAAAAGAAGAAGAAGAGAAGAGCGGCAAGGCCATTCTGCATTAGGGCACATAGCATTTTCTCTATAAACGCTCCTTTAGAGCAAGTTGTAATTTCTATATAGCAATAAAGACCAATTTTTCCTTTTCATCCTTCTGCGAGACTCAAATTTCTCTACTATTCGTAAGATCAGCGATTCGATCATTGATAGCTGGCGCCATCCATGGGGAAGAAGTGCCAAACCTCTCAAATTTCTAATCAGCATCACCGCCCTTCCTCGGTACCATTAACATCACCAATGATCATGGTAGAGATCTGAGATGAGGAAAATTGGTTCGACTTAGCAAACTACGCTGACCTCGACATGGACACATACCTCTGCACTATGGAGCATGACGCTTTGTCAACATCCTCCTCTATCTCAAGGTCATTAGTCCTTGCGTCCAGCAAGGTCGACCAAATGAAAGAAGACATGTTGCCCCTGTCATTGACACCTCTCGGGGAATCAGGTGTCCCAACCATGTCGGAGTCCCGAGCACCACAAGTTCGGCACACTTGATAGGCACACGCGGTCCCAAAAATGCGCTGCCTCAATTCAAGGGTCAGAGTACTCTCAATTCGTTCATGGATGATTGATATTCACCAACAACTCCTATGTGTTTCAGGAGCCAATCGACACTTAGTCACGATATTGGTAAAGTTATCCCCGGCAGAGAGCCGGGTGAAACTGATAACACTTATCATTCGATCGACAGTTCGTCACATCAGGTGGAGTCTACTGCAAAGTCCCCGGAGACTATGGTCTCCAACATTCTTCTTCGTGGAAGCTCCGACTCGAAACAATTGAAGGTACTTCCTTAGTTTCGATGAGAGCTCCTCAGGACATTCCTGCTGGAAGCTTGAGATTAACACAATCAGTAATACCACTTGAGATACCGTGCACAATCCTCCATAGCAGGTCCTCTCTCGATCTACTATTCTGGATAGTGTAAACTCTCTAGCGTCACCCGGAAGATATGAAGATAATGGATCTGCTTGACATCGATAGGTTAATTCACATTTTCCTCTCCCTCCACTCATACTAAGTCATGTGGAGCACATGGAGAACTCAGGGTAGAGTTCAAGTTGTCATACTCCCCTACCAACAGGAATGCTCAAAGACCATCGATAACTATTCAAAACTTACAACTCATTCATGACATCCTTAACAACCCGGATCCTACACTAGTGGGAACTCTAGGGTATGCCCAAATTGTAGGATCCTTAACAACTATGAACTAGTTATAGGATGCCTTTAAAAAGGCTTGAAATTAGCCCTAGTCCCTATGTTCTTCCTCCTATATGGAAGACTATGGTTCGCATGATCTACTTGACTCTGAATTGTCTTCAATCACCTTGAACGTGTCTTCATTCGGGTGTTTTTCATTGTCCTTCCATCTTCTCTTGCCACCCCTTAAATAGCATTGAAGGGACACCAATTATCCACTGAGGAATACGTCTTATTGAACCAACGTGTCTGATCAGGGAGGTAGTTATTGTTAGAGAGAGGACGCTTGATCATCGATTGTTGTCAATGGGAGACAAATGTGGGAACAATGTATGGCAGTTGTCGTCAGAGACTCAGGGCTAAAATGTCATGCTATTTTAAGTAGATAATGCACGTGTTTTATACATCTCACAGAAGGAATATCCTGGAATTGGGTCCAAGTACCAGTTCACAGAATCTCCGAATGGTCATTTGGTCGAGCAAGATGCATAGTGCTTCTCTGACCGGGGTACTAGGGAGCAACCTTTGGAGGTTTACGACCACAGGGGTCCCTTGGCCTTAATTAAATATTAAAACCGTATTATAAGGATTTATTCAATCCTCATCAACATCAAAATGTTTAGTTAGGTTTGCAATTCTATCCCTAAAGTTGTTGACTCTTTCATTATCCAGGCATTTAAGAACGGGGTTGAGGACAAGGCGATTTATAGAGGATATCACTATGAATCCTCCACGAACAATCATCGAACTATTCTACACGGTCGATAAGTACACCGCCGCTAGTGAGGCAGTCAAGTGGAACAAGGCCATTGATCGGATAGAAAAGATCCCTCAATTAGGCATTGAGAAAAAGGAAAAGAAAGATAAGAAGTCGTAGATAAACAAGAAGAATCATTAGGCTAACACGAAGGAAGACCTAGCGATATCGGAAATGCATCCGAAAGCAAAAAAAGGATTATTCCGATCAAAGCAAGTGAAAGGCTCTAACTGATGAGTCCAAGAAAAACAAAAGATAATGTCTACTCCACCAGACAGCAAGGCATGACCTTTGCAATTGTCATGTTGGCAAAAGAAGCTTGAGGACTATTACTCATGTAAGGGACCTTTACCGTCTATCCAGGAAGTCGGAGAGCCGAGCACCAAGAAGGACAAAGACATAGATGAGGAAATGGAGTATCAAGAGACAGAACACACCATCAATGTTATCTTTGGTGGATCAAACATCCTACAAGTCCAGAAGACAGATCAGTATGACTAAAGAAGATAAAGAGAAAGCTTCCTTTATCACACCGTTCAAAACTTTCTGTTATGTGAGAATGTCGTTTGGACTAAAAAAAATGCTAGCGCTACTTTCCAAAGGCTAATGCCAAAAAAACCTTTAGTCCATAAATTGGCTGAAACCTAGAGGCATATGTTGAAGACTTAGTAGTGAAAAGCGTCAATGCTAGAGACCATGTCTCTAATCTACAGGAAACCTTTGATAACTTGAGAAGACATATCCTTAAGTTAAATCTGGAGAAGTGTGTGTTTGAGGTTTCCTTTGGAAAGCTTCTCGGCTTCTTAGTCTTGGTAAGAAGATACCGGCCATTGAATGAATGCGCCCTCCGACCACCAGGAAGGTGGTCCAAAAACTAACCCTCTGTATGGTAGCGTTAAGTCATTTCATAGCACCATTGGGAGAAAAAGGGCTCCCTTCTTTAAACTTCTCTGGAAACATGAGTGTTTAGAGTGGACCATAGAAGCTAATGATGCCTTTGAAGAAGTCAAGAGATATTTGATGAACGGCCTAATCTTAGTTTCTACGAGACCTATAGAATCCTTACTCTTATACCTAGCTGCTACGCCATAAGCAGTTAGTGCAATATTTGTTGCTAAATGTGAACATATCCAATGGACAGTATATTACGTAAGTGAAGTTTTATATGGACCAAAAAAGAGATATCTAGAAATCCAAAAACTCCTATATACCCTCCTTATGACTTCTAGGGAACAAAGACATTACTTCTAGGCACATAAAATTGTGGTGCCGTCCGGATACCCTCTCGATCACGTCCTCCAAAATAGGGAATCATAAAGACATATAGCAAAATGGGCGATCGAACTTAGGGAGTTTGATCTCTATTCCATCTCATGAATAGCCATTAAGTCCTAGGCTTTAGCAGACTTCATTGCTGAATAGACAAATCATAAGCCAATCTAAGGGCCCCACTATAAGGACCACGAGCGGTAGACTATGTACTTCAATGGGGTCTTTGACATTAAAAGGCTCGAGCGCTAGGGTAGTCCAAATCTCCCTATCTAGAGAAAGTATAAAACACAGTATACAATTAAACTTTCCTGCCACAAACAATGTGGCAGAGTACAAAAGTTTATAGACAGACCTCTGAGCAGCTAAAGCATTTGGGATTCATAGATTAGTAGTGAAAGGTAATTCTCAGCTAGTAGCGAATCAAATAGGAAAAGAGTATTATCGGTGTTTTAATACTGATCTTATGTATGATTTGTTTGGATTCAGGGAAACCCTAGAAGACTCGGACTATGAACATGCAGAATAGAGACATAGTAATTTTATACAGGTTTGGGCCTTCTCTTGGGAGAATAATAACCCTACGTCCTGTGTGGCTATTTCTTAGAGAAATTGATTACAACTAAGCGTAATGCAAAATTCCTAGCACTATCTCCTGATCCAATGTGGTCTGATCCATCTCCCTTTGGTGTTATCCTTTATATAGTTGATGAAGCGACGACCGTTGTCCTATGCCAAAAGACGTTTCAACGGTTCGGGAGATAACTGTCTGGTGGAAGTTATTGTTAGAGAGACATGATGGCCCATTTGTCGTGTAGCGGTTGTTATCAGATAGAGATTATGTGTGGTTATTAGGAATAAGCGCACATTCTAACCGTCTCGTCAGATAGACCCACAATGAAGCAGGTCGTTGTAAACAAGCCAGTTGGAGACGAACTGGTCGCAGTACGTGGTCATAGGAAAACTTACGACTACAGAAGGTCGTAGAAGGACTTACGACTAGATATTCACAGAAGGACTTACGACTAAGGAGTAGTCCTAGAAAGACTTACGACTACCGTTAGAAATCTTTCTCTTATTGATAAGGGATATACTCAGAGAATATAATGACATAATAATTAGATGATTATTTTTTCCTCGTCATCTAGCCCTCCAACTTCAAGTGAAAATAACTTACTTGAGAAAGTGAGGTCGTAAGCGGGAGATAGTCGAAAGTAAGGCCTTTTCGATTCTCATCGACCAGACGCAAGCTTGGTCAATAAGGTAATTTCGCTTGAGTTGCAAATACAAACGGACTTCAAAAAGAAGAATTCCAACCGATTTCCACCATCCCGTCCGCCGAAGTGGTTCCCGAGATAACCATTTGGTTCCCAAGATAAGTAATCGATTCGCAAGGTTATAAAAAGCTTACCACATGGTAACTTTTAGTCTTTTTACTTCCCCTTCTTCTCTGATCTACTTCAACTTTCTACTGCTGGCTAGGTTGTCCTCAATCTCTTTCAAATCCCAACCATCCACTCAAGAAAAATGACTAAGTCTTCCTCAAATTGGCCGGTGTCGGAGATGGATGATACGAAATTGAAGGCATTGGAGGGTGCTAAGAAGATTCCTCCATGGAGATTCATCAAGTGGATCAAAGTTGCCAGACAACACTGGCCATCGGAACATATCAGAGAAATTCTGGTGTTTCAGGCGTTCTGTGAGTGCGGCCTTCGTCTCCCCTCGAATACTTTGGAGTCGAATTGGTGAACTTGGTTCCCAATTCGATTACCATGCTTAGTGCATTCGTATATTTGTGTGAGGCATACCTAGGTATTCTATAGACCTTGAGCTCTTTCAGTATTACTACAAAATGAGTCGACAAACCGGAATCACTGGGAGATGCGATCTGAAGCTCCACAATGGTAAGACGAAGCTATATATCCAGATGTTCACTTGGTCTTCATGGTCGAATTAGAAGAAGAGATGGTTCTACTAGGAGACGACCAATGAGGACAGCCTTTCTTTCATGGGGAAGACTGCAGAGAAGACAACCACCTAGAATTCAGTCCCCAAGGACCTGACTTGGATATCTCCCTACATCCCAGCCATCAAAGAGCTGAGGGACAAAGGGCTTGCTGGTTGGCATGTGGTGAAGGACTTCATCACACATCGCATTAGCCCCCTGAAGTGACAAGTACATCCTATGTGGATGTACTCAACAGTCTCAGATCCAACCAGGGACTACGAGAATGGTAAGTAACGATTGTATTCATAATAAGATTAAATTTTGAGCACTATTTATTGACCTCTTCATTTGTATGAACATATCTTGATTTGGGAGAAATTAGTTCTTGGTCAAGTCTATCTGCGGGAAGGCTCCATCACTCGAAGTGGAGGCTCCTCGTATTCTGGGAGATGTATCCGCCGAAGAGAGAAGAACGCCTAGAGGTAATAAAAAATTCGATCTCATCTTTAGGAGAACATAGTCGTAGAGAACAACCAAATAGTTACTCTTCTTCCTTATAGAATGTAGGCATAAACAACCGTCGGGACGACCAAGAGGTCGAACTGATGGTCATTGGAGGAGAGGTGGAGAAAGTTAAGACTTCTCTGGCCAAGAGACATCGACTGATCAAAGCAGTCGATAAGGACAAGGAGAGTACAAGTGTTGCCGTTCCACTTGCCATCCTTCCCCCTACTGCTCCGAGCAACCCCATCGAGCAGTTCCTTGCAGATGTGGCTACCGCAAAAGAAATAGGAGCTGATGTGCTTGAGCAACCGACTCCTAAGATTAAGCTACCCTTCTACTACGATACCAAAACTCACTCGGTAGGCGCTTCTCAAGGCTTTATCAACCAACTCGAAAAGGAAAACTGAAAAAGTTTTGTATCTTTTGTGAAGGAGACTACTGCGACAACAAAACCCATGACTGAAAAGGAGACATCCCTTCAAGTGGTCGAAGCCAGTTTCGACATCCATGAGGGGTAAGAGGGAGATAGAACAGTAATCCTTACATGATTTGGCCATTCGTGCCCTCGACTGCCCCATTGCTTTGAGGATGGGTGACTGAGGCATAACAAAGTTTGGTACCCAATTCATCATAAAATTCTTGGAATTTTTGCACTCGAAAATTGTTTACCATTGTCCGTGATTATCTGACTTCATACTCCAAATCGAGTAATCATGCTTCTCATCATGAACCTCTTTGCGGCTTTCGTTGTTATCCTGGTCGTAGGTTCGGCCTCGATCCACTTTGTGAACGTGTCAATAGCCACAAAAAGGAATTCGAAGCCCCCAATGCTCTTGGGAACGGTCCTAAGATGTCAAGACACCTGGTTGCAAAAGGCCACGAGAAAGAAATTGTTTGAAGAGCTTGAGCCAATTGGTCTATTTGTCTACTATGAAATTAGCACTGTACACACTTCCTAACCAACTCTTTGGCGTCATTGAGGGCTATTGGCCAATAGAAACCTTGTCGAAAAGCTTTTCCAACCAGTGTTTTGTAAGAGGCATGTACTCCATAGATACCCCCATGTATGTTGTTAAGGAGTTGTAATCCTTCTTTCTACGATATGCATTGCATGAGAACCCCATGAGTACCCCATTTGTAGAGTACTCCATTGACCAAAGTATATATTTTGGCCTTGTGGGATAGACGATCTGCTTTGAGATCGTCGTCAGGCACAGAACCCTTCTGAAAATACTCGTAGATGGGAGCCATCCAAGTATCCTCATATTCTAGAGAGGCTGTTTCATTAGGAGTTGTCTCTGGTCCTTCGACCAGAGATGGCTTCTGGAGTTACTCCAAGAAGACTTCTGGTGGTCGAACCAGTGTAGTCGGAGCTGACATGGTCGGAGATCTATGTGATCGAGACCAGCATAGTCGAACCAATGTAGTCGGAACCGATTTGATTGGAGATCTATGTGATCGAGACCAGCGTGGTCAAATCGACGTGGTCAGAACCAACGTGGTCGAGGTCTGTGTGATTGAGACCAGCGTGGTCGAACCGATGTGGTTAAGATCTGTATGGTCAAAACCAACGTGGTCGCAGACCAGCATGATCGAAGATCAGCATAGTCGGAGACCTGTGTGGTCCATCCAGACAACGTGGTCGGAGACCAGCTTGGTTGAAGACATGTGTGATTGAACCGAACAACGTGGTCGGAGATCTGAGTGGTCGAATCATCCGACGTGGTCGAGGACCAGGGTGGTCGACGATCGGAAGTTCAGTCTCTATGTGAGCTTACGACTAGTGAGCGGTACTACCGGCTCTCTGTGAGTGGTACTTTTGATTCGCGGAATGACTGGCTTGTGTAGCGGCATATTTTTTCTAGAGAGACACCTTCGAGGAGTCTTCTTGTCCCTGAAGAAATGGGTAGTTCTGCTTGTGTGGCGCAGTACTTTCGATGATCGGTAGTACTGGACTTTAGCTATCGGAACTACCGAAATTGTCTATAATGGTTAGTTTTCTGACCATTGCTGAGTGGAGTGGAAGTACCAGTTGTAAGCACGCGGTACTTCTGAAATCCTGTTTTCTCAGGTGTTTTGCTTCCAACGGCTAGTTTTTGTGGTATGAGTATATGTACCCCTTATGGTTAGTTGGAGTAAAACCTTTGGTACTCTATTTCACTCCTTTGAACTAGTATGAGGTCCTCCTCTCAATTGTGTATGTGTTGCACCTTCTGAGCAAGGAGGAAGGCTCTAGATTTTATGTGTTGCATGTAGAGGTGGATTTAGTATCCACTCGAGTTTGTGCATTCGTTGCACGTAGTGAGAGTTAAGCGAGGGGCTTCACTTATTACTCTTGGAGGATGCTGACTTCTAGACGGCATTGGAGGCGTCGTGCATGGTGATCTTCTCAAAGAAGGTTGTAAGAAGACCAGCGAAGTGTGTGTAGGATTGAACAGGCAACAGAGGGGGTGAATGATGCCTTCAAATCTCCCCAAGTATTCTTACAAACCTTCTTCTCTAATAGCTACAAAGCTATGAAGATGAAGTTTGAATGCTTACTGGAAAACCGGAAGCCAGACCGACAACAGAAAGCAGATAGAGAGTAAAATAAACTCGGCCGACAACAGAGATGAAATAGACCAAGCTGAAAACAGAGGAAGAAGCGGTCAACAAACTAACAGTGTATTTGATTGTCGTAGATAAGTCGGGTGGAGATAGACTCGTAGGAATCCCTATGACCACAGAGTAGTCACAGAAAGACTTACAACTACATGGTCGTAGAAGGACTTACAACCATGGGATAGTCGTAGTAATACTTACAACTATGGAATAGTCACAGTAAAACTTATGACTATATGGTCGTAGAAGGATTTATGACCAAGGGGGTAGTCGTAGTAAGACTTACGACTATGCGGTCGTAGAAGAACTTACGACTATATGGTCGTAGAAGTGCTTACGACCATCCTGCCATATTTACCTCTTATCGATAAGGGGTATATTCAAGGAATATAATGATATAATAATTTGAGGATTATTCTATCGTTGTCATCTAGCCCCTAACTTCAAGTGAAAATAACTTATTCAACTAAGCATGGTCGTAGATAAAGAGTGATCAAAAGTAAAGACCTTCTTGACCCTTATTGACTAGGAATTGGCTTGGTCGACAAGGTAATTTCGCTTGAGTTGTGAAGACAAAAAGACATCACACAGAGAAAATGCAATCGATTTATCTCAAGCTATCCATTGAATTGGTTCCCAAAGCAAATGTTTGGTCCCCAAAGAAAACATTCAGTTCCCGAGAGAAGTAATTGATGCATTGGTTATAAAGACTTACCAGGGGTGACTCTTGGTTTTCCACTTTCCCCATTTGTTTCAACTCGTTTGAGCTTTCCGCCTCCAATCAATCTCCAATCTCACACAAATCCCTTCCAATCCCTCAAAAGAATGATGAAGTCTTCTTCAACTTGGGCTGAATCAGAGATGGATCATGCCAAGATGAAGGCATTGGAGATAGTAGAGAAGATCCCGCCAAGGTGATTCATCAGATGGATCAAAGTCGCTGGGCAACACTGGCCATCTGGACAGATCAAAGAGATTCTGGTGTTCCAGTGTAATGTGAATGTGGCCTTCGTCTTCCTGCTCATCCCTTCTTGACAACCGGTCTCGAGTATTTTGGGGTCGAGTTGGTGAACTTGGTTCCCAATTCGATCACGATGCTCAGCATCTTCGTATATCTCTGTGAGGCATGTTTTGGTATCCCAACAGACCTCGAGCTCTTTCAATTCTACTACGAGATGAGCCGACTAGCGGGGATTGCCAGGAGTTGCAGATAGAAGCTCCATGATGCGAAGACGGATCTTTACATCCCCATGTTTACCCATTCTTCATGGTCAGGATGGAAGAAGAGGTGGTTCTACTGGGAAACGACTGGTGAAGACATCCTCTCCTTCATCAGGAAGGCCGCGGAGAAGAATAGTTTGTGGAACTCCGCCCTTGAAGACGTCACAAGAATAGCCCCCTACATCTCAGCCATTAAAGAGTTGAGTGACAAGGGGCTTACGAGTTGGCATGTGGTGAATGACTTCATCACACGCCACATTAGTCCCTTGAAGGCCGAGCACATCCTATGTGGATGTACTCGGGAGTATCGAATTCGACCCGAGACTACGAGAATGGTAAGTGATACTAGCACATGTATTCGTAACTAGGTTACATTTTCTGAGCACTTCTTATTGACTACCATTTTTATCTGCACAGACCTTGATTTGGAGGAAATTAATTCTCGAGTCAAGGCTATTTGCGAGAAGGCTCCATCGCTTGAGGTGGAGGCTCCTTGTATCTTGGTGGACATTTCTACCAAGGAGAGGGAAGGACGCCTAAAGGTAATCAAAATATCGATTTCATCTTTAAGACCTCTTAGTCATAGAGCATGACCATGTGATATCCTCCTCTTTTGTAGAGCGTTGGTATGGATCCCCGTCAAGACGACCAAGGGGTTGAATTGATGGTGGTTGAAGAAGTAGAAAAAAATAGAAGCTCCTCCGGCCAAAAAACGTCGACTGGTTAAGTCAGTCGATAAGAAAAAAGGGAGCACAGTTGCTGCTGCCCACCTTAAAATTCTTCTAGATTGCCTCGAGTGCTCCTATTCAGCAATTTATTATGGATATAGGTACGGTAAGTGAAATTGGGGTAGCCATATTAAAGCAATCGTCTCCTACGATCAAGGTACCTTTCTACTATAACATCAAAACTAACTCAGTTGACCTTTCCAAAGGCTTTATCAAGTGTCTTAAAAAGTTAAACTGGAAGAGTTTTGTGTCTTTTATGAAGGAAACTTCTGCATCAGCAGAACCTATGATCGAGAAGGAGATCGTCCCGATGATCTAAGCTGGTTCCGACCATCAGGAGGGACAAAAGAAGGAAATAACAGCAACCCTTGCTGTAGACCTTCGACCAGACATGGCCGAAGGGGCTCAAGACTCTCGACCGAACGCGATCGAAGAGATCCTCACTACTCCGCAACCATACATGGTTGTGGACAAGAAGTTGAAGAAACCACTTTCTAGGAAGGTTTCTTCCAGATTTGCGCTAAAAGCAATGACTCAAAGGTATAAAAATGCGAGTATGTATGTTGTATTTTACCTTTATCTTTTCAACTACATATTCACTTCTTGCAATTGTAGTTTGGCCTCTCCATTGCCTAAGCTTCCTGTGGCTCTGCCTGCCATCAAGAAGACGATGGAGAAGGTGGTCAAAGAAATGACCACTGCAGTGACAAAAGCTATAGTCGAAACTGCAAAGACTACGACCACTCCAATGGTCCTAGCGAAAGAAGGTGTTGGATCTTCTCTTTGTTTTTTAATCTTCTCTTTGTGGTGGGATCTTCTTCTAGTCATGCTTGGAAACTATCCCACACCCCAACGATCTTCCCAATAAGGAATACATCTTTGACGATGAATGTCTCGAGAAGGTGTGGCGGACTAGGGTCGAAGAGCTCGACTAACTAAGAGATTTTGGGTGAGTGCTCGGAAATTTTGCTCGTAGGAGTATGAATGTGAGTATTGACAATTCGAATATTCATACTTTGTCTCTACTTATTTCCCACCACCTTTCTTTATCCAGAAAGCCCTAGAAGACATGGCAACTGTGGTTGAATACCACAGGTAGCTGATGCTCATACGACAAGCAAATGTCAAACTCTCCAAGAAAGCAGTGGCATCGTAAGTCTCTTACTTTATGTAGTCAAATTCTATTTTAACCACACAACCAAAATTCCAGGTTTACCTTTAAACTTTGCAGGTCTTGGCTAGATGCAGAGGTCTTGACTTCTGCACTCAAAAATGAGAAGGCTGATGCATAGAGGCTGAAGGAAGAAAATGCTAATTTATCTATAAGCCTCATAAAACCCAACCTGCTGCTAGAACCTTGGATGAGAAAATAAATAGTAAGCTCTGAAGCTTAAGTTTATTTATCTATGCATCTTTCTAACCTTTTGTCAGACCCAGATTTTACAATCCGGAATCTTCTGTGATTCTACCGCACTATTCTCTGGATCAGTAGATAGTGCTCACAGATTACAGTTTTGAATATCAAAGTACATATCATACGGAAGCATAAATATAATGGTAAACTTACTCATGGGCCGTTTATACCGAATTCATAAAATTGCAGCAGCGGAAGAATGAAGCACACAGGTGGGACCTTCTGGACATACCTACATGCAGCCAACTGGAGGTTCGCGACCTAGTTCTTGACATCTTCATATTCTTCGCCATCATGATCCAAAAGTATTGTTGAAGCATAGTGATCTGATTCCTGCTTCTGAATTTTATCGCAAAAGCGAGTGTGAGCACAAACCACCGTGCTCGCGAGCCAATACACAGAATGCAAATATATAGTATGCATGGCTTAACAAAGGAGAGGCTCGGGTTATTTTATTTGCCAAAAATCTCATTTAGTAGCTTTGTTATTATTTAATCATAGTGTTATTGTTACTGTCTATACTCCACCTAGCGACTACCATAATCGACTTAATCCACCAAAATACACTTTCTTTATTGATTGCTGTCTAAGACTCCAAACAGCGAATGACATCATTTAATCTGTCCACCGATCATGCTCTTTCCATATTGATTGCTATCTATGACTCTAAACAGTGATTATCATCAATTATGCAATCCACCAATCATACCTTCATTGCTGCCTAAATACCCACATAGCAAGTATCATAACTTATATAATCCACTGATCAATTACTGCCTAAAACTCCAAACAGCTAGCGACATCATTTATCTAATATCATTTATTTAATCCACTAGTATCCTTTGCATTCTAAATTCTTAACAATCCTTTCGTTACTGAACCACAACCATAATTCTTCAATTATCAATCTTATTTTTCCATTACCTATCTCTAACTAATTCATGAGTATACATCCACCAAGAATATCATTGACCAAGTATACGATTCACTAGTATATATCCACCAAGTATATCATTGATTAGATCTACGATTCACCAGTATTCGTCCACCAGGAATATCATTGATCAAGTTTATACTCCAGGAATTGTTATCATACTCCAAACTCCTGAGATCAATTTATCCATCCAGAACTCGTTCAAATCCTATTAATCCCAATACTGTCAACATCTCCCAAGAATTTATATCTAATATCAGTGTTGTAATCCAACCAATACCCTTGCACTTCCTAATACTCCAAAGATCATATAAATCATCTATCTAGTCTAGATATCCATTTGGGCTCATTTCTCCCAGAATCCACACTATCGTTTTCTTTTTATAATCGACATGAGTCCACCAATATATTTATGTTTTTACCACAAACTTCCATCTTCATTACTCCCGACTCTACTTATTTCCTCATATATTTTACTTTGCGAGAAGAGAAAACATTTTACTTTTGCAATATGATACATAAAAATTTCCTGAGACCTAACAGTTTTGAACAAATACATAATGTTCAAGAAAATGCAATAATAATAGCGATCCAGATTCCATCCACCGTTACATGGCATCCGCACTATATAGCATCTTTCAGCGTTATAGCCGCTTAACTTACCAC
Organism: Dendrocalamus latiflorus; assembly: GCA_017311315.1. Lineage (NCBI taxonomy): Eukaryota > Viridiplantae > Streptophyta > Magnoliopsida > Poales > Poaceae > Dendrocalamus > Dendrocalamus latiflorus. Next base: position 16,519,557 of record CM029612.1, read on the forward strand.
TGGGACGACATCTAGGACAATTCAAATCAGGGCTTTCCACTGCCCTCCACTTTTTCCATTACCACCCACAAAGTTTTTGAAATAGAACTATATCTAGTTAAGTTCCCATGTCCGCCCTTGACCGTGGGCACGGCTATTCGAATAGTTTTGACTCTGCAGAGTTTGTACACTTTCACCACAAGAGACAATCAACTCGTTGTCCCACATGATTCCTTAGCCATGTGGTTGAGCGGACCATCACAGTGACTTTTCAAAGTATCTAGCCCTTTTTGTCATCTCACCTTATGGGTAGCCGCTCACTTGCGGTGGGTCCCATCTATGCGCGGGATGTTTCCCACAGCCACTAACACAGTTCGGGCTTCTACTTCCCGCAACGTTAGGACAGCTGGGAAACTTCACCCACCACTGGTGTCCCTTCAGGCCCCCTTGCCATAGCGTAGCCCCATCAATCCACTACCAGTGAGATGAGTCCGGGGTTTCGATAAGTTTACTTAGCCAAGTTGTATTTTACAGACTTGTGGTTGTACTGTTTTACACAGGAGGTCATGACAAGATTCAGTCCTTAGTGGTACCTGGGCGGTTCTACCACAAACCACACTCTCGTGCACCCCTGCACCATACCCCCGAACCATCCGCCCAGATAAATAAGCAATGTGAGGTTTTTGGGAATATAAAATAACCATATCCAACATACACCAGTCATTACCACCATGACCGCCCAACCAATTTTTCTCAAGATTAAAAGTAATGCTTGGGCGCTCTCACACCCATGAGTATTTAAGCAAAACTAAGCATGGCATATAATTACAGTCTTATTTTCAAAAGGTTACTATTATAATTTTGCTAAGGCGACAAGGTTCACATATTCAAGTATTCCAAAGGAGGTGTAATATTAATCAAGCAAACAATGGGCATATAACTAAAATCTTAAATTAACATGTATTTGCATATAAAATAATAGCATGCAATTTGATAATTTAAACCAAAGTAGTTTGCAGAAAACGTAGGTTCAACATGATCAAAGTATTGACTCGCCTGGCACGGTTTGCCGCGGTCTTGTGCTCTCTCAAAGCTGTCTCATTTGAGGGGGCTGCTCTGCTGGTCTTTTCTACACTTTGATCTTGGTCTTGCTTGATCCATTGATTCTTCGGAACTCCAGTTTCTAACTATGCGATAAGCGACTGAATCCAAATAAAAACAAATAACTCAAGAGATCCAAATAAATCCAATCACTTTAAATACCCGATTTACTTTAAATTATGCATTTATTATGGTTGGAGAATAGAAGGATGATTTAGGTTGATGTGTTGTAAGCACAGCAGTAGCTGGGTTTGAGCAGGAGGACGAGTGGTCTGAATGCTTTACCGTGAGGAAAAATTTTTAGAAATACGAGGGATCAAAAGTGAAGATGTACCTACAGGAATTATCTGCTTTTGGGAAAGGAAGGTGGCCATACATGGCCGATTGGGGGAAAGCGAGGCTTGACCTTTTTATTAATAATTTGTTTTATCATTTTTTTGTATTTATCAAGGAAGTTCCATGAGTTAGGTTAGACTTATGAATAGGTGCACAAGTTTATCTTGTGATTTCATGCTCATCATTATTATTTACTAAATCTAGTATTAAGATCTAATTAATGATACCATTATTAGCTATTTGGGCAAAGCTTGTTACGTAGGGTTATATTTTTAATATTTGTTGCTTCGCAAAATTTACCTCTAAGATTTATTTAATGACAGCGTGTTAATTATTGGACATATATCTTAATTATATTTAAGGGTATCTTTACTAAATTTGGGTATTTAACCAAAGCCACATTTTCTTATTAATGTCCTTATTTGATAATTAGACCTCCATTAAATATTTAATCTACATCAGTTGCTCATGCAGTAAATAACCAGATACTACATGCTAAATAACCTTACTTTACATCCTAAATAAATTTATTGTGTTCCCTAGATTATTCCCAAATTGTCCATAATTTTCACCAAACATTCATATGAGCTCTAAAATTTCTGGTTTCAGTTCCATTGGATAGATCTTGAATTTAGATAAATTTAGAAATTTGTTTCACTTAATTTGGAGTTAAAATGAATAAGTTATGCCCATTTGAAAATCTCAGTTCTGTGAAATTCCATAAAATGGAAAACTCTGACATATGGGTCCCACTGGAGTTTTTAATTCATTTTCTTTTTATTTTATTTCCTTGTGTACTGTGTCTCTGACATGTGGGGCCGGCTACTGTTCTGTGGGGTCCGCATGCTAGTGTGCCGCTGTCTAGCGGGGCCCAATGGTTAACGGGCCACTCGGCCTGGCCCCCACTGACAGGTGGGGCCCACCTGTCAGGTGGAAATAAAAGAAAAGTTCGACCTCGGCGCGCTGCGGAGCCGGGGGCTCGAACGCGCGCGGCCGAGGGAACAGGGGGGAATAGAGTTAGTGCTGCTAGCCAGGGGAGCGCTCGGGTGTTTCTTACCCTATAAGGGTAATCATACCTTTTGAGTTAGCTCGCGGAGGGGGTCGGGCAGAGGGAGTCAAGGACGGCGGTGAAGTCGCGGTGCCGGCGGCGAGGGATGGTCGGAGGAGCTCGGTTGAGTGCCAAAATGTGTTCCCGGGACGTAGAGGTTGCCGGTGGTGGGGTCGGTGGGGGCCGAGGGGGCACGGTGGTGGCCGGCGACGTGCGGTGGCGGCGGGTCGGGGAGGTCCTCGGTGCCGGCGGTGTACGGCCGATGGGAAGCTCCGACGAGGCCGGGAATAGCTTTGTGGTGATCCGAAGGTAGTGTAGGAGGGCGGAATTGGAATATGGCGGTGTGATTTTGCGGGGAAGGTGACGCCGGAGGTGGGGACGAAGGGTGAGACCGGCAGCGATTTACTGAACTTCGGCTTGATTGCTTTAAGGGGAACAGTGTTTGGGGTGTGAGGAGCTCGGAGGTGCATTCGGGGGTTCTTATAGAGGGGCGAGGAGAGCTGGCAACGGACGCCTGCCCGATCGGTCATATCCAGGCGACGGCGATGGCAGGCGGCGGAGCCGCAGCGGGAATCCAGGCTGGCGCCGCGATCGCTCAGACTTTGCGCCGCGCACGCGAGCGGACAGTGCCAGGGCAGCGGGGCAACAGCGAAGCCGGATGCATGGGCGCCACGGGGAGAAAAGGCGCTGAGCGGGGCAGAGCACGCGCAGCGCTCGGGAGAGAAAGAAGAGAGGGGAGGGAGAAAGGACCGGGCGCGGGCGGGTCCGCTGGCCAGAGAAAGAGAAGGACTGGCGCGTGGGGCTCGCGCGACAGTGAGAGAAGGCGGGGAGAGGGAGAAGGGGACTGGGCTAACGAAGCGCGCGCGGGGCGGCTGGGCCGCTCGGCCACAGCGAGGGAGGAGTGGGAGAGGAGGAGCTGGGCCGGGTTGGCGATCGGCCTGGCTCTTTCTTTTCCATTTCTTTCCATTTTTCTTTTTCCCTTTTGTTTTTATTTTTGTAGATGTGTATTGGTATTCATGTCTTATTCACTCCCTCTTGTTCACCTAATTTTATACTTATGTATTCTGGCCACTAAATTTTGTAGGTGCAGGATTTTGGTATGTAAATTTATATATATGTATATATACATATATATATGTCCATATATGTTGGTATTTCATTTACTCGCTTCCATTGTTATTCATGCCATTATTTTCAGAAATGATATTTTATATTTTTAACTCAGGTTTCTTTCTCCTTATACTGGATCATCTTTTCAGATTCGTATTTTAAATTTTAATTCTCTATTATTTGAACATGTTTGTTCCTTTCTTGAAATTTTACTTTTTGAAACCTCAACCAAATTTCAGAAGAATACCTTAAACTCCAAATTCAACTACAACATATTGTAAAAATTAATTCAAAAGCTCCTCATTTTCAAATTTCAAATTTTCAGGATGTTACACCTTTCTTTTATCTTTCTCTTTTAACAAAAAGAGAGATTGAATCGAGTAATGTTTTAACAAAAAGAGAGATTGAATCGAGTAATCTACTCACCGAGATAGAAGCGAAAACCAAAATGATCGGAGAGCTTACTTGTATCAGTAAAAAAAAGGCGAAAGGATTAAGCTGCTCGACACTCAGCTATCAGATAAGAAAATTTTCACCTTCGACCAGTTTTTGAAACTAGTCTTGTCGAATTTATGATTACGTGGTCGTAAAAAGACTTATGACCAAAAGGTTGTCACAGTAAGTCTTACGACTATGTGGTTGTAGAAGAGCTTATGTCCATATAGTCATAGAAAAACTTACGACTACAACGAATATTTCCTTGACCAACTTTAACCCTTTCACAGTCCATGGTCGAAAAGAAACGTCTTTCTGAAGCGATGACTCGTAGTGAGGAAGAAACGAAGTCGATGAAGGCAAACCTTCAAGATTGCGGCCTTCTTCTGAACAATCTACTCGATGAATTCGGTGCTAAAAAGATTATTCCCACCGAGGAGACCACATCTGTTCATATGAATACGATCTTACTACAAGCCAAAACTTTGGAAAAACACCTTGCTACTCTGAGGGCTGATCAGACGGAGTTGTTCAGGGATGCAGTCTCGAACGTTGTAAGCTATGCATTGGCAAAACTCCATGCATGTGACCGGAACCTGAACCTGCATCCCATTGAGCACGATTTCACATATTCTTTGGAGGAGGCATCTTGTTTGATGGAAGAAGTAGAGCCAATTGGACGAAAGGTGTCCGAAGAAATACAACTTGGCTCTTCCTCTCCTCCAAAATAGAGTAATTTGTAAATAAAAACTTTGTAAAGATTTACCTTTGGGAGATGAATGAACTTTCTTTTTCCTGCAATTTATCTTGTTGAGCAATTAGTACTCGTAAGATAAAAAAACGAAATGAGAAGAGAAACGAAATTACGACTAAGAAATAAAGTTATATGAATAACTCTATCCTATCCCCAACTATTTACTTACTTTATATGAATAAACTAAGCAAATAGTACAGAGTGAAGCATGCCGAGAGCAGAGTAATGTATCCGACCATCGTCGTCACGGCACATCACCCTGCACCTCTGTTGCCTCACCTCGCCCTGCGCCTCGCACGCCTCCGTCGCACGGCCCTGCTACTCCCTGTTCTCCCGTCAACGGCCATAGTAGCTCTACAACAACCCCCTCCAGCTATAAGTAGCTTCCCCGGCTTCCCCATCCTCCCCTATTTTCCTCCCCCACTATGCTTGCACCGGCCACCGCCGCTTCACATCGCCCCAGCCGCTCCGGCGAAATCCCCCCTAAGCCAGCCAAGTCACATGTGTTCTTCCTCTAATTGCGAAGCTCCGCCATCAATTTGAAGTTTCGCGCCCCCAGCCCGCCATGCCGACCATCTTCCCCAAACCGGCCGCCGGTGCCTCCACAGCCGCCATTGCCCCTCCATTGCACTTTCCTTCAATTCCCCTCTTTGAGAGCATCTCCTCAGTGCCTTGAATTTTCTCCAGCCGCCGGCTAAGCTTCTCGTCGCCCGAGCTCCTCCCTCCACGGTGGCCTCCCATGTGCCACCCATGGCCTCTGCCGCCGGCCAACCTCAGTCCCCCTCTAGCCCCGCCAACTCATCGATGAGTATCCCTGAAGTCCACGCAAGATTATGTTCCCCCTATCTTTTTCCTCATCCCCTCCAACCATCGCCGCCCTCGCAGCCACCCCGCCTTTGGCCGTTGAGCCTCGCCGCCGGCCTGCGTTGGGGCTCCTCGGCTCACACCAGCACCTCCCTTGGCTTCTATCTGGTGTCGGGGGTCCATTTTGGCCATCGCCGATGCCTCCCCGGCCGCCCCTTGCCGGCAACGCCGTCGGCCGTGCGCCGCCCCGAGCCTCCTCTGTTTTTCCTCTGTTTTGAGCTCAGCTCTTCGCTACCTCTTCTAAATTGTCTCCCAATTTCAGTCACAAAGTCGCAGTTGCTCAGTTGGTTAGCCAGGTCTGGTCTCACGCGTGAGACCCAAGCTCAAATCCCCTCCCTATACATTCTGTGTTCTTTTTTATTTTGTTGTGGACTCACCTATTCCTTCAAAGGAGATCAGAACCCTAACATTGTGATTTGCATTCTAGTAAATAGCCGCTTAGCGCTGTCGCAACCTTTTCCGCCTTCTCCGTGGCCGTCTCCACCTCCCCCTCCTTAACGTGGGCTGGCAGTGGCGGCCCATGGAGGCCGGGAGAAGGAACACACGAGGGAGGGGAAAGGGGATAGAGAGAAGCGTGCGAGAGGGAGACATGGATTGAGACGTGGAATGGTGACAGTAGTGACCTGACCAGGGGCAGCTGTGGAGGCGCCTAGGTGAAGGAGAGAGGGAGTGATAGCGAGGATAAGAGGAGGGGGTTGGAGGGCGAGAAGACGAAGCAGCGGCGCGTGAGGAGGCAGGAAGAAGAAAGAGGTAGTTGCGTGCAGTAGGAGTAGGGAGGAAGTTGCAGGCATGCCGCATAGGGAGGGAGGGATGGTGGGTGGGACCATTGTCCTGCTGCTACGTGGGGTAAATTATGGATGGCTTAGATCTATTTTGTTGCCATATCAGACTGTTGTGGAGAATTGAGAGAGAATGGATGTACGATCATCAAGTCGTATTTTTAAGTAGTAGAGACTAGGACGAAGGCACAACATGAAATTTGAAAATTGAAGGAATGGATCGCACGATGATTTTTTTTTCTTTTGACGGAAAACATACCGGATCATCATACTATGATTCTCACTTATTTCGTGTTATAAAAGAAATTACTTAATTATCATGATCCCAAGTATATTTGTTTCTCATTTTCAAATTCAGATGTTAATGGGGTTTAAGGTGGGACGTCCCCGTAAATTAAAGTGTCACTGGATCCGACAACAAGAAAAAAATATTTAAATCCACCAAGGAAAGGAAGCTTTGGTTAAAATGGATCGCCCATTGCCTCTCTTTTTTTAAGAATATCCATTGCCCTGTCATCCCAAACAATTCTTGGTTAGTTCAGCGGCGATCATCCGAGAGATTTTGCAAAGGATCGCCATGCACGTCATCAATGTTTTAGTACGATTTTTATATATGATTTATTTATATTTGGGAGAACTCTTAAAGATTTGGCTATGATCACACAGAGAAAAAATACATGAATTTTTATACAGGACCAGACCTCCTCCTAAGAGAATAACAATCCTACTCCTGTGTAACTATTGCTCAATAAACTAATTACAATGAAGAAAGTACTGTGGAATGTCCTGCTCTTCAGGTCTCTTCCCGAGTTCGTCCTCCTCTCTTCCTTGTTGTACACCTTTATATAGCTTGCAAGACGACGGTCATTTCTTCTTGCCAAGAGATGCCTTAACATTTCGAATGATAACCGTCCGACGGGAGTTATTAGAGACGTGATATCTTACTCATCATGCGACGGTTTCTCTCAGAGAGAAGTTACGTCCATTAATTCCAGAGAATAAATATACGTGCTAACCGCCTCGTCAGACATGCCAACGATGCAATAAATTGTCGTAAACAGGCCAGTCAAAATTTGGCTTAGTCGTAGGAGGATCTACGACCACTAGGTGCTCGTGAGATAACTACTATGAGGTGGTCGTAGAAGATCTTACAACCAAGAAGTGGTTGTAGAAGATTTTACGACTAAAGAATTATCGTAGAAGAGCTTACGACTATCTCGTGAAATATCTCTGTTGTGGCTACAGACCAAACAGAGAGAGATGGTAGTGGAGAGTTGGGAGACAATGACAGTAATGGCTTGGGTCCTCCCCATGGTCTGTACTCCATATATATATACATGGGGAGTGCTTTTACAATTATACCCTTACATCTGAGTATCCCCTTCAGGGGCATTTATGTCATTACACATGGCCCATTCTGGGTTTTATAACCTTCTACCAGGCCTGCTGGGTTTAGGTGGGGGCCACCCCTACAACAGGAGCCTCTCATGGTAAAGGGCTTCACAGGGCCGAAGCTATGTTGCCGAGTCCTTTGGCACCCTGCGGCCTGTGAACTTTTCCGAACCTGACCGAAGGCTGAGGCCGTAGCCGAACTCGACGCCTTGATTGGTGGTTGAGGTAGACGCGCGAGCGCTCCATTCCGAGGTTGCGCCTAATCGAAGTAGACGCGCGCGCGCTCCGTCCCCTACCCTTCAAACGGGTGGCAGCGGAGCTGGCGCCTAGCCAAAGTAGACGCGCGCGCGCTCCGTCCCCTACCCTTCGAACGGGTGGCAGCGGACCTGACGCCTGGCCGAGGTAGACGCGCGCGCGCTCCGTCCCCTACCCTTCTAACGGGTGGCAGCGGAGCTGGCGCCTGGCCGAGGTAGACGCGCGCGCGCTCCGTCCCCTACCCTTCGACCGGGTGGCAGCGGAGCTGGCGCCTGGCCGAGGTAGACGCGTGCGCGCTCCGTCTCCTACCCTTCGAACGGGTGGCAGCGGAGCTGGCGCCTGGCCGACGTAGACGCGCGCGCGTTCTGTCCCCCACCCTTCGAACGGGTGGCAGCGGAGCTGGCGCCTGGCCGAGGTAGACGCGCACGCGCTCCGTCCCCCACCCTTCGAACAGGTGGCAGCGGAGCTGGCGCCTGGCCGAGGTAGACGCGCGCGCGCTCCGTCCCCTACCCTTCGAACGGGTGGCAGCGGAGCTGGCGCCTGGCCGAGGTAGACGCGCGCGCGCTCCGTCCCCCACCCTTCGAACGGGTGGCAGCGGAGCTGGCGCCTGGCCGAGGTAGACGCGCGCGCGCTCCGTCCCCTACCCTTCGACCGGGTGAAGAGTTGCCGAGGCGAGGTCGGACCTCTTGACTCCGGGGTCGGTGTTGGAGACCGAGTCGGAGTCGCGGCTGACGAGATAGTGAGAACGGGCCTTGCGCCGCCGATGTCGCTACGCCTCGGAACCGTTGTGACCGCGCGGTCTGGTAGTGCGCTTTTAATGACGGCTGATATCGTGCCGACGCTTGGCCTGTCTGGTGGAAGGCTGTCGCGTCGTGCGGTCTGCCTTCCGTGGTTGGGGCACGCGGCGGTTTATGCCTGGTGCGTCGTGGGATGTGAGCGGTTGCGTGAGCGCGGTCGTTCGCCTCTTCCCTAGGCAAGCGGGACGCGTGTCGGACGCGGTCTGGCGTTGCGCGCTGCCTGGCCACCTACCAGGCACACCCCTCCAGATGCCGGCGGTTCGTCTTTCCAGTCGTGGGTAGTCGAACCGCTGGGGGTTTTAATCTGGCTACACTTCTGGTCGTGGAGGAGGCGAGCGGGCTTTATAAGGCGCCATTCGCTGTGGTGGGGGCGCTCTATCCCGCCTGCCGCCTATCTCTGCTTACTTCGTGCTGATAGCCCTCTTGCCCTAATCGCAGAACAACGGCCGGTCAGGACAGTGCGCCCCGCCATCCTGGCGGCGACTCCATATCTAGCCGGGACGAGGTGTCCTTCTCTTCTGAGGATTGCGAGCTGGTGCTGCGGGGGCGCTCGTGTGGTGACGAGCGGTGGGACGCCATGGAATACTCGAGAGGTCGCTGCTCCCGTGTGCTGGGGAAGATCCGCGTGACCGAGGTGACGCTGCAGTGGCTTGTACGGGAAGGGAAGATCGAGGAGACCTTCGATAACCTCAGGAAGGCCGACATCAAGCTCAACCCCGACAAATGTGTCTTTGGCGTCCAGGCGGGCAAATTGCTGGGCTTCCTCGTGTCCGGACGGGGCATCTAGGCGAATCCCGACAAGGTTGAGGCCATCCTGGGAATGGAGCCGCCCAAGACGACGAGGGAGGTCCAGAGGCTGGCGGGCCGCATGGCAGCCCTTGCACGACGACAACAGCTGTTGGTCAAAGCCGCCGCGGGTGCGCTCCGCGGCTTCATTAAAAGCGCGAAGCGTCTCCAGGCGCGGGAGGAAGTCGGAGAGGACAAGCCCCGCCCCCGTCACGTCAAGGGCTGCGGAGACTTCAGCCACATCGACGGCGGCAGCCGCCTGCAGGACACCCTGTTCAGGGTCCGGCGCGTCGCGCACACCCCCGTTGCTCGATCCTTCACCACGTCCGGGAGACTTCGTCTCGCCTGATGTCGACGGAATGAGCGAGCAAATCGGGGAGATTTTCGCGAAGTCGTGCGAGGAAAGCGAACTGCGCCTACCTTCTGTAGGTGCTTGTTCAACCGCCAGTTGGGGGCGAGTACCACGGTAGGCGGTCGAGAAGACCTTTCGGCCGTGCCGGCCGCGTCGGGCACCGCAACTCCAAGCACAGGGCCGGCAACGCCGTACCGACCTCTTGGAGGCGCAGGGGACCGGACTCGAGGGCGTTTCACTCGTGGTCCCACGGGCAATTCTTCCGCGACGTCGGTAGCCGTAGCTCCTGTCGTGCCTTCGGTCCCTACCACCCCAGGCGCGTCCTCGGCGCGCTGCGGGCCTCGGAGATAAGGGTAAGTGCGCTCGTGGGTGCTAGAGTACTGTCGGGCCCCTGCTGACTCTTTTCTGCTATTTGCAGACACTTGTCCTCGGCCACGCGCTAGATGAGGCCCGCATCCGGGAGCGGAGAGCCCTGGAAGTCGATCTTCGTGCTGCGGATGACGCCCACGACACGAAGGACGAACAACTTCATGCGCTAGAGGGCGCCCTGGCGGCCGCGCAACAGGAGACCGAGGAGGTTCGGTGCGTTGCGACGGAGGAACGTACCTCCTTTTTGCAGCAGATCGCCACGCTAAAGGAGGAGAAACCCCAGCTGGTGGAGTCTCTTGCAGAGAAGGACCGCGCCCTGGACAACGCATCCACGTCGTCGTGGAGGGCGATGGAGTCTCTGAACCGGGCCCTCCAGGGCCTGTGCGTCGACGTGCCGGACGCTGCCCACGGGCCGGAGGACTTGGCGGAGACGCTCGGGCTGGTCGAGGAAGGGGCCGGCATTGCTCTCCGAAGTGCCATGACCTTCGGCGTGCATTGCGGCTTCCACGGCGCCTGCCTCGCCCTCACCATGCTTCACACTCATGGGTGTAGGCATGTCCATGAGCTGGCGAACCCTCACCTGGACCTTCCTGCCCGGCCGGAGGCGATATCGGACGCCATTCGCTTTACCGAACCCGACCTCCGAAACTTCCACCAACGGATCTGGGGCTATGTCGGGGAGGACGCAGCCAGGGTCGCAGTGCGACAAACGCTGCACGGGGGCGGGGACCTCCTCCGCTGGCTCGAAGGAGTTCCCCGGCGCCAAGATGGCAGCGCAGGCCCACCAGCACCGCCACCACGCGAGGGATGAACGACTGGTTAGGGGAGTGGTGTAATGTGCGCTCCTGTTTGTGGCCATGTAACCCCGACATTTTTGCGGTGAATCGAAGTAGCACCTGTTCTTAATGCTGTATGCTGTTTTTATACTCCGAGGAGTACGCGCAGGAGCAGCGCCTGTGCGTGCGCGGGATTCGCGTTTTCTGCGCGCGGGGGTGTTGCTCTGCTCATTGCGGCCAGACACTGTTACCTTGGGAAACAACGAGCTTTATTGAACTCCCGTTTGCGCGGGCGAGCATCGTACAAGGAGGGGCTGATGCCACTACAATTTTCGTCCTGCTTCTAGGCGTAATATCGCCGCAACTTGTCCGCGTTCCATGTGTGGCGGAGAGTTTGTCCCTCGAGTGTGGCGAGGCGGTATGCTCCCTTCTGTAACGCTTCCGCCACGATGTATGGACCTTCCCACTTGGACTCCAGCTTGCCGACGGTCTCCGCATGGAGCGCCGTTCTGAGGACGAGGTCCCCAGGGTTGAACCTTCGGGGATATACGGCCCGGTCTCGAGTACGTACTGTCTGGCGTGCGTACTTTTCGACATGTTGGGCCGCGCTCGCCTGCGCCCCATCGAGGAGGTCCAAGGATACGCGACGCTCCTTGTCGGGCGCTTGGACGAGGACCCTCCGCGATCCAGCCTTAATTTCTTCAGGCGTCACTGCTTCATCCCCAAAAAGGAGCTTGAAAGGCGTGAACCCCGTCGGGCGCGTTACGGTTATGCGAAGGGACCAGAGGACGTTGTGAAGCTCGCTCGGCCACCTGCCCTTCGGCAGCCCGACTAGGCGTTTTTTGATGGCGATGGAGATAGCGTCGTTCGCCCTTTCGACTGCTCCGTTGGACTGGGGGTGCCCAACCGAGGCGAACCGAAGCGTGATGCCCATGTCATCGCAGAACTCCTTGAATGGGGTGGCATCAAATTGCAGGCTGTTGTCGACGGTGAGTTCCCTGGGCACGCCGAAGCGACATATGATATTCTGCCATAGGAAACGCTGCATGGCAGCCGAGGTTATCCTGGCTAGGGATACCGCCTCCGGCCACCTGGAAAAGTATTCCGGTGACATCCTTCTTTGGACTTCAGGCTTGCTCCTGTCCTCCCCACGGACGGCGCCAACTGTTGTGGCTACAGACCAAACAGAGAGAGATGGTAGTGGAGAGTTGGGAGACAATGACAGTAATGACTTGGGTCCTCCCCATGGCCTGTATTCCATATATATATATATACATGGGGAGTGCTTTTACAATTATACCCTTACATCTGAGTATCCCCTTCAGGGGCACTTATGTCATTACACATGGCCCATTCTGGGCTTTATAACCTTCTACCAGGCCTGCTGGGTTTAGTTGGGGGCCACCCCTACAACAATCTCCTTTATAGATAATAGGTGTACTCAAAGAGTATAATAACATAATAATATTATTTACGGATAAATAATAATTTAAGCATTGTTATATACTCGTTACGCGCAAATAAGCACAATCAGAGGAGTAATCAACACCCTTCTTCCCGAATAAAAGATGTACGAGATTGCGGTGTAACCATAAACAAAGTACTAAATCTCGCAGGCCCCACTTAAAGATATACGACCATAGAGAGGAGGAAAGAACATGGTCAACAAATCTCCCAACTTCTCGCTCCTACCAACACGTATTCCCGAAACTGCCCCAACGAGAAGCTTCCGTCCACGGCGTGCACACCGTCCGATCCACCATTTTCGCCACGCGTAGGCGTCAGATCGCACAGTCCATGCCCGGTAACCGCCGGTGCGCGGCGGAGCTTGGCAATTCTCCCGCGCGATGCAGTCGACAATTCCGGCCTCCGTTTCTCTATTTATAGCCTCGCCACCCGACTCCCCGAAAACCCGAGCAAAATCCCAAGCACACCAGCGCTTAAACCACTCTCATCGAGCATCCAAACGCCAAGCAAAACTCGCTCTTGGACCAAAACCCCGAAGCTTTTGCGACGAGATGGCTCCGGAGCTGGCCCGTAAGATGACCGCCAAGGCTGCGGCGGCGGCGGCGAAGCCCGCGACGAGGGCGTACGTGACGTTCCTGGCCGGCAACGGCGACTACTGGAAGGGCGTGGTCGGGCTGGCCAAGGGCCTGCGCAAGGTGGGCTCGGCCTACCCGCTGGTGGTGGCCATGCTGCCTGACGTGCCGGAGGCCCACCGCCGCATCCTCATCTCCCAGGGCTGCATCGTCCGCGAGATCGAGCCCGTGTACCCGCCCGAGAACCAGACCCAGTTCGCCATGGCCTACTATGTGATCAACTACTCCAAGCTCCGCATCTGGGAGGTAATTACTCGCTAATCCGAGAACCATTGCTCCACCATTCTTGCGCACGTGCATAACTCGGTGTTAATTGTTGCGCTCACATGTTCCTGATCTGGTTCATGTAGTTTGTGGAGTACGAGAGGATGGTGTACCTGGACGCGGACATCCAGGTGTTCGACAACGTCGACGAGCTGTTCGAGCTGCCCAAGGGGCAATTCTACGCTGTGATGGACTGCTTCTGCGAGATGACGTGGAGCCACACCCCGCAGTACAAGATCGGCTACTGCCAGCAGTGCCCCGACAGGGTAGCGTGGCCGGCCCCCGTGCTCGGCCCGCCGCCGGCGCTCTACTTCAACGCCGGCATGTTCGTACACGAGCCCAGCATGGCCACCGCCAAGGCACTGCTTGACACCCTCCGCGTCACGACGCCTACCCCTTTCGCAGAGCAGGTGAGGCGATCGACGAGGACTTATGCGGGCAATACGCGCGCGAATATTTGGTGTTGGTGAGCCGGGACTCTGGAACGGCATTTGAGCTAATTACAGTCACTTGTTTCGTGAAATTGCAGGATTTCTTGAACATGTTCTTCAGGGAGCAGTACAAGCCGATCCCGCTGGTGTATAACCTTGTGCTGGCCATGCTCTGGAGGCATCCCGAGAACGTCCAGCTCGAGAAGGTCAAGGTGGTGCACTACTGCGCAGCGGTACGTGGATTGACATCTAGACGGTGGTAGTTTCGTTTGATTAGCGGTTTGTCCGTATGCTCACCGATCGGTGTAATCCATGGTTGCAGGGATCGAAGCCATGGAGGTTCACGGGCAAGGAGGAGAACATGGACAGGGAGGACATCAAGATGCTGGTCAAGAAGTGGTGGGACATCTACAACGACGAGAGCCTCGACTTCAAGGGCCTGCCCGTCGTGCCCGCCGACACCGACGAGGCCGAGGCGGCGGCCAAGAAGCCGCTGCGCGCGGCGCTGGCGAAGGCCGGCACCGTCAAGTACGTCACCGCGCCCTCGGCCGCGTGATCGTTCGATCCTGTCGCTTCCCTCCGTTGGCCGTGCGCGCGCGCAGCGGCTTGTATCAATGTCTAGTGGCCTTGCCGGTGTGGTCATCAGAACAGGGACCCCCACTATAAGCATTAGTATTTTTGAGATTAGGGTGTCTAACTTGGGATCTGTGCTGTTCAGTTCTACGCCGCATTTGAAGTGTAAGAAGTTTTGGCTTGATCAGAAGTCCAGCCATGTGAATACCTTTGGGTTAAGTAGAGTACTATTGTCCCCTATGAAGGAATTGTGTGTGAATTAACAGGATGTTGCAAAAGTTACGGCCATCTTTTTTTGTGTCAGCTTCTCTGTCACTTCTGTTTGGTAGCGATACTGGGCGGATATAAGATTTTGTTACCGTCCAAGGCTAAGAAGCATCAGAAGCTACTATTATCTAAATTAAAAGAGAAAATTGTACATTTAGTTTACTTGAATTTATCTAAGTTTTACATTAATAAATATTACATATAACATACTGAAATCTAAATTGTTCAGGGGGTGAATCCGTCCCTGTAACGATATATGTCTGTCTCCGCTTTACCATTCGTTTCGAAAAAGGAGCTTTAAAATGCGTGATACACGCGGGCAATTTTCCATCGTTGTGTTGGTGGTGAGGGATCTTGACCTTTCTGGATGGTTCGCACGCTGTTATCTAATGCTTAATTTAGAGTATGAAGTATTCGTAGCTACAGCAGTATGTTACGGCACAAAAGCTTGACTCGATACACTGCAGCTACAGGCAGTCCAGCGGCGATGGGAGGATCTTCTGTGTCTCTGCAATTGAGGCGGCGCTTCAAGCAAGTGGTGGTTGGCTCCGGTTAAAATTCCACTATATCAACTATTAGCTTTTACTTAAAAAATAAGAAAAAAATAAAAAACTAGTTATATTTACGACAAAGGAATAAAAAAACCATAAAAGCTAAAAAAAGTTAAAAAAAAGTTAAAATTAGAAGTTAATATGTTTTAAATTATTTTTGATGTAAATAAATTAAAAGCTAAAGAATCAAAATCTAAAACTATTTCAAGTTAAAATTTTGTTCGATGTTTTGGGGTATCTCGTCTCTCGAGGGGTCGGGATGCTTCCATTGGTCTCGAAAAGACTTTGATAGCACGTGGCTGTCGTTGGCCTCTGTTCGCCCGCCCGTCACAGCAGCAGATGGGCCCCGATTCCCTGCACTTAGGGCATCTCCGGTCTAAGTCAGCTATCTATATGCATGTACACATCAGCATATATCCTATGTGGAGGAAAGAGAGTATACAAAAAAAATCGAGCCAGCTCTTCCTTAAGCACTAGTCTATAACGCTAAACGAGACAGCCTCAATAAATTCTGTGTGTGCATGTAAGCATCAAATAGCTATCCTTATAGATAGTTCTTTAGAATGCTAGCTTTAGTGTGTACTATATAGATGATGTGGAAGTCTTATAGTTAGTTGCTAGCTATAACCATTGGAGATGCCCTTAGGGTATGTACAACACGCAGCCTCGGGTGGGTTGCCATTCTGCCCATTAGAACATCTGTAGTGTATGAAAATAGAGGATCTTAAACCACCTTAAGGTCAACCTTATATATTACAGGAGTGACCTTAAACAGGCTATAAGCAAAAAAGGTTTAAGGTTGGTCTTCAAGCTAAAGACCTGACCACAAGCATTAAAATACAATTTTTCTTTATCTACCGAGTGGGACTGTCTTAAGGCCCCTTGGATTATATACACTATAGATTCGGCCTTAAGGTTTAGATAAGACCCACCTTAAGGCCCCTTGGGTTATATACACTATGGATGCCCTTAGTCTTGGATGCCACGATGGAGGTCGGATAAGTGCTTTGCAGCTTGTCAGTATCATATCATATGTATAGCATCGTACAATTCTATAATTTTAACAGTAGTAGATAATATAGATCGAAATCATGTAGTATCATAATGAGATAGTGATCCAACCTGTAAACTCATTAGGATAGTATAGGATCGCGGTGGAATCGTGATCCTGACAATAAACTATATTAATATATAAAATTTAATATCACCTATCGTTAGTTTAAGTTGCACAAGTTTAATTTATTTTATTTTATTATTTACATATTGTTCTAAGGTAAAAAAAGTATTATCTTTAGCATATTGCATAGTTTATTAAAAATAATTAAATAAGTTTCAAAAATGAATCTTAATTCAATATAACATGAATAAGTACTCAAATTACAAAATTAAATTCAAAAAATATGCTATAGACTTGCATATTTAGAAATATAATTCAATTTTATATAAAATATATACATTTTTAAAAATTTGATAGAATCGTGATTCTACGATTCGATTCTGTTAGACAAAAACGATCCTACTTAGAGTTGCGATCCTGACAACCTTGTTTACAAGTGTCAGAGCAGCCAGTAGAGGAAGCGAGGACATCAGGTATAGGTGGTGGTCCTACGAGGAAGAGAGGAAAAAGGAAATGTACCACGATGTACCTCGTGGAGTTGTGGTCACGGGAGATCCCCACTAGCTAACTCGCTATCCTCAGTGGCCAGAAAGATGACAGTCGTCGCCGTCGCCCAAGAAGACGAAGGCGGCAGTGGCGACCGGATTTGGCTACATCTAGACCTTCAGACGGAGAGCTACAAAAAGGATGACGTGGGCCGCAGCTGACGACGACGATGAGCTCGGCAGAGGCAGAGGATAACAATGAGCTTAGGTGAAGGCGTGGGTTTGGCGATTGGCTCTAGCCAGATACGGTCAGGAGCTGCAGCGGCGATGATAAAATTGCGATTAGTGCCAGGCAGCGCTCAAACGTGAGAGGCGAGGGAATGGAGATAGGGAGGACAGAGAGAGGATGGTTGGTTGGTGAGTTTATTATATGTGGGCTGATAGGTGAGTCTGAGGGGTTGAGTTGTGATTTTATTATTTTGTACCAAGGATTGTACCGTAAAATTTTCAAAATAGTATGAATTGAAATAGCATATATATGGTGTTAAAATGAAAATAATTAAGAGCTGAGATGCAAATATTATTGCATGACTTGTTAAGTCACCATGCATTAGAAAGGATGGAAAGCTAGGATGGTGTTTCGAGTGACTTTGATTAGGTTGAAATAAAATCACCACTTGAGGCATCTATACAGTGATGGTATTTCGAGTGACTTTGATTAGGTTGGAATAAAATCACCACTTGAGGCATCTATACAGTGAGCATGCCCTCGCTGCCTGGTGTTGCCATGTATGCGTGTGGGCCCTCGTCGAAAGGATCTTTTCCTTGGCGATCATGTACAGCCGCTGTTACGTACGCTTTTGTCGCTGTGACGTGAATGTGATCTGCGTGTTGCACTGTCCACGTTCCTCGCCTCGCTCGGGGTAGGCGCACGATGTGCTTTTTGTGTGTTGTTTAGCAGCTGATCACTCGTCGTGGGGTGTTCGGATAAGAGAAATTTCTTTGAAAAAATTTACGATTTAGTATAAATTTGTAGGATGAGACCTATTCAGCTACGACTGATAGTTTATGGCTATATCTAGTGGTATTTGATTCTAGCACAACCGTCTTTAGGAACAAACTGAATACCGATAAGCTACTTTGAAAAGACCGTCTCAATGAACCGCTTCAAAGCATTGCGAAAAAATTGTCTTGTTTGTTTGTTCAAAGAAATTATAAACCGCTGAAAAGAATTGGGCCGTACTAATCCACGTATGCAAGCAAGCGTGCTTAACCATGGTCATATTCACATACACACACACACACACACACACACATATATATATATATATATATATATATATATATATATATATATATATATATATATATATATATATATATATAGACACACACCACTTAAACGAATAAATTATATCTCTTTATCCTTTTGAGCATTCTAATAATGATTAGAAGATATGTCAATATGAGTTTTACGAAAATTTTTATCAAAATTCATTTTTTATAGCATAATTTATATATATATACTCTTTTTACATATAAAAAGTGTATATAGCAAAAATAAAGTGCTCCGATAAATTTTTTTCAATCATGTCACACTTATCTTAGAATTAGTATATGAATATAGCAAAAGTGATAAAAAGGTATAACATGTTTGTAGTATACCGAAAGTAATAAAGAGGTATAACATGTTCGTTTAAGTATTATATTGAAAGTGGGAGTATATATTCGTCAGAGTACGAAAAAAGCTTTATATATATAGTATAATGAACTAGAACACCATAGTGCCTAAGTATTATGATCTAAAATAAATATTTTTCCTATTTATATATGAAAAAAATTTGGAATTTTTTCATGTCAAGTTTAACTAATTTACTAACAAGTTCAAATAAGTTTAAACTAAAATTCAAATTGTAGTTGCCTATTTTAGATAGTTTTATTGTAAATATGTGTTGATTATATATAAATCAGCAAAGCATGCGATCTAAATTTGTTTGAAACTTGTATATTTTTTCAAAGGTTTACGTTTCATCTGAATTGTTATAGACGTGTATATACTCTAAAACTGATATTTAAAAAAATATCTGAATTTAGGTTGAATTCATGCATTTGAAATTATGGTGTCCAGACACTATGATACCTCATTTCATCGTCCTAGTATAATTAACTGGGGCACATGTATGTATGTATGTATGTATGTATGTATGTATGTATGTATGTATGTATGTATGTATGTATGTATGTATGTATGTATGTATGTATGTATGTATGTATGTATGTATGTATGTATGTATGTATGTATGTATGTACGTACGTACGTACGTACGTATACATGCATGTATGTAGGTATATATGACAATACTTCTATGATTGTATCCCAGCAAGCGTCTCTGTGCACACAATCCCTCATGGAATCTGGTTGTGACACTGATGAGGCTGGGTGTATGTATAGTAGTTGCACTTGCATATGGCGAGTTTTTGACCGAAATAGTAGTATTTAACGTGTGATTAGTAAAAATAGCACTCGTTATATAGAATTTGCAAAAATAGTGCCTCCACCACATGGTCACCATGCGCGAGTGACGGACGGTTGACATGTAAGCGATGTTGTATGGTGGTTGTACGGATTAGCCAAAACCGCATGGTCATCATGCGGTGGACACTGTAGCAGCACTACCACCACATGGTGGATGAGCGGTGGCACTGTAGCAATTTTTAGAAAAATCTATTTAAGTATACTTTTTGTAGGAATTTTTATGTATAGCAAATTAGCTTCAAAAATCATAATTTTTTGGAACCTCCGAACATAGCGTATTTGCTTATGTAATTTTTTATAATTTTATCCATTCTAAATTTTTCTCAAAAATTCATTTAACTATATTGTTTGTTGAAATTTTTTAATATAGAAAATAAGGTCCAAACATTATGATTTTTTACATGGTGTACTTAATTATGTAATTTTTCAAAATTTTATATGTTCTGAAATAATTGAATAACTAGCACATTTGACCACCAGCAGTGGACTAAGATATAGCGACCAAATCAGCAGCATACACGTGTCCCCCGTTTCCCTGTTGAGTAGGTAAATCCTTAGTTCAAACGGCACGAAATCCGAATTAATTAAGCCAATCTTCTGGAACCTGAACAAATATTCGAACTTAATAGGATGGAGCCACATATACGACTTACGAACTTATCCAAATCGAAGACACGTCGATTTGATTTCGATAGCTTTCGATGACTAAAGGTTGCATGCAGCCCCGCCCGTTAGGCAACGTCTCGATCTCGCCATCTTCTGCATCGACGGCGGAGACTCATGCGTCATGCTTATGCGTCGTTGCACCTGCACTGCAGGTACACCGGATGTATACATAATACATGATTCCTCCTTACTCCGCTGGCCGTGTATGCGGTTTGGCGTATCAAAATCAGGTTGTTGCAGTAGTGCACCGCGCAGAGTATGTCCTGTGCCCTCAGGTCGGCGAGCAAAGTAAAAAAGACGTGCCTGCACGTACGCGCGCGTGGGTCTGTTCGGTGTCGCGCGAATGCGTGAGCGATATGTAACGAGTCTCCACCTTGGTGGTTGTGGCGACCGTACACGTCCGAGCGCGAGGCCCCGTGCTCGCAAGTCGCCACCCGCGCGGCACCTGTGCGTAGAGGTGAAATCGGGTCGGATACGATCGGATCTCACTTTTTCCATATCCTAACCCATATTTTCTAATCGAATTCGGGTTGAATACGGATAGTATCGAATACGAATACAAACACGGATAATGTCGGGCACAAATATGGAACAAATACGTACCAAGACGGATACGGACACTATCGGTCACGAATATTTATACGGATATCAAGTCGATGCATATCTGTGAAGATTTCTCCAAGAGATAAAGAGAGAGATCTGTGAACTTGATTTCTATGGGATCCTTTTATCGAATCAGAGCGATACATGCACCAACCAGCAGCTGCACTTCTTGAATCCACACCAACTTTTAATCTACTGACAGTCCTTAATCAAGTTCCAACAGTTAATCTACTGACAATCCCCTATCTTTCTCTCTTTCTTTCTTTCTATCCGGCCTCCCCTTTTTCTTGCTGTCGGCCGAAGCCGACCCCTCTCCTTCCTCTCACTACCCCGACGCCTCCTCATCTCCTCCCTCCACGCCGAGTCCGCCTCCTCTCGGGATCTCGGTCTCCCTCCACGCCGAGTCCGCCTCCTCTCGGGATCTCGGTCTCCCTCCACGCCGAGTCCGCTTCCTCTCGGCTCCTCCGCCGCCCCGGGTCTCAGCGCCTCCTCTCGGCTCCTCCGCCGCCCCGGGTCTCAGCGCCTCCTCTCGGCTCCTCCGCCGCCCCGGGTCTCAGCGCCTCCTCTCGGCTCCTCCGCCGCCCCGGGTCTCAGCGCCTCCTCTCGGCTCCTCCGCCGCCCCGGGTCTCAGCGTCTCCTCTCGGCTCCTCCGCCGCCCCGGGTCTCAGCGCCTCCTCTCGGCTCCTCCGCCGCCGGGTCTCAGCGCCTCCTCTCGGCTCCTCCGCCGCCCCGGGTCTCAGCGCCGTTTGCTGTTTGCCGTTGATTTGCAGTGGAGAAGGGTTAGGGTTTGACTGGCAAGTAATCCGGGTAATACCCGAATAGTTAAGCAGGTAATATCCGAATTTTATACCGGATAATCCGTATCCGTCGGATACCGACCTCCCAAACCCGATACCGTGTCCGCCAAAAAAACCCCGTATTCGGATCCGATACCCGTATAAGTTTCCGGGTACCCGAATTTACAACCCGAATTTGACCCGCTTTAATACGGGCGGGCGGGCGGGAAATACCCGGCCCGTTTTCACCCCTACCTGTGCGTGCTCGACCATCCTTTTGTCCGCCCTCCGGTTGGAGGCTGGGGGCGCAAAGCCCATGCATGCTTCAGCACGCGGCCCGCGGGTGTAACAGCCACGTGCGCGCGCAGCATGCACGCTCGGTCGCGGCTGGCACCGGGCGCCCGACTGATACCTTCCTGATCCACACTAGCGGCCAGGTAGCCAGTACGTTGTAGGCAGCTACTACGACCGCCGACAGCGACAACTGCAACTGCATGGGTCTTCGACCATTGGATCAGATAAACGTGCTTTTTTTCAGTGGTTTATAGTTTATAGTTATCATTACTATTATAAAGAACGAGTTGATGGTCGTACGTCCGTTCTCCTTCAACCGCTCTATCTATTTGACTCCTTATCATTCTTCACTTTCTAACCGATCAGAGCACCCCCTTCCATAGTATGCTTCTCTACGTATCCAATAAATTTCATTGCAACGCACGAGCACGTAACTAGTAGCTTATAGTTTCTGGTACTAATATGAGTATTTGTATAAATAAACTAAAAGATAATGAATCGTATTATCTCGATAAACCACTTCGAATTAGTGATAGAAAAGACATCTTATTTATTTGTTTGAAGAAAATTATAAGTTGAAAATAACTGGAATTATCTGGCCGAGGGGAAGGACCCTGCCCCTGTGTTCTCCCCTCTGATTCGGTCCAGTCTGTCGATTTTGGACACGTGTATGTATAGTTCGAGCTTTCGTCAAAGATTTCTGCCGTCAACGTTAATTGCTGTTGAACTAACATTCATTGTTGTTTCCGTGAGCATTCATAGCAATTGCATGCCTTGCAGGCTACACTTTGCATTGGTTTGTATGTTTTAATCTTTCAATTCAGTCAGTTCATCAGTTCAATCAGCGAGGCAGTTAAGATCAGAAAGCCGCTATATATAATGCAAATTGCAAGTAGAAATGGTAAAGTTCAAATCCTCTGTGGACTACATTTGCATGGCAAGATTTTCCATGCTTGGCATGTCCATCAGGGCAAAACTCGTCTAAATATTATTATGCTATGTCCATGTGGCGTACGCCTCTAGAGCTAATTATGTGCCTATAATAACCAAGTCTTTTCTATTCCATTATTAATCCTAGTCTTTAGGATCAAGAAGATGCCAAAGGATTAATGACTCAGAGCTGTTTTCGCTGTTAACGTTTGATCTATTCAGATCGCCGTTTCGACACTTTTCATTGTTTGGCAATACAAATGTAACGAAGTTGCCTTGTTTTGTGAGGGATTGCTTCTTCACATCTAGACAATTTATTTACATGGTGTCAGAGCTATTGCTCCAAAGATACAACATCATCATCTACCTCCATGATCACACATAACTCACAACGCCAACAAGAATGTTATTTTCAGCTTGATAGGAGTGTCAAACAGTAGTATGACCAGCTTTACCATAGACTTGCATACGGGCCACACCTGGCCCGTATGCCAAGTCTGTGGCAAAACCAGTCACACTGCGCATGAAGTGCTTTAACCACTCCTATCAAGCTAAAGACAACCATGTTGCTGTAATCGCCATGAGGCGCACATTGGTGCTATTGACCACATCAGTGGTGATCTCGTCAAATTGTCAATCAAGAGAAGTACCATAGCAAAGATAAGATGCAAACAGTGTATGGATCAAATTTGTCGTCACTTCATATATTGGTCACTTTCATATTCCTAAATCTCGTGGTTCTCTTAATAATGTTATGCATGCTCCCAAAATAACTAGGTATCTCTCTTATTTGATCATCGTTTTGATACTGACGTTAATGTTCTCTTGAGTTTCAGGCAAGAATCGAGTCGCAAAGAGCATCTGAGAGTTTGAGGCAAATGTGAAGGAGGATTAATCGAATCCATCGGTGCCATCTCGCAATTCCTTGAGCAAGAATGCTGTTTCGGATCTAACGCACCCCAAGGGTTGGTTCAGTGTTGTTTTCACTACAAATGTTTGTAGTATTTTTCTGAAACCAAAATGCTTGCTGTATGTTTGGTTTGCCATATCCTCACTGTTCATTGTACGGCAAATATTAGCAACGAGGCCACCGTTGGTCCTGTGCGGGACGGCTTCTTTTTAGCTTCTCTCCCTTTTACATCTAGCCAATTTTACCAAATGGACTAATGGAGTGTATAGCATAGTCAGTTGACTCCGACTGCAAACATATTTTATCACTAGCTATCTTTTAGGCAGCCTGTATAACATCGTTAATAGTGCTCATAGAAGAACACTGGATCTTACTCCTGGCGTGAGAGATTCTCTCAAACTGCAATAAATTGACATGCTAGCGACATTATGTTAATGTTTTGACCGAAATTGTTGCTTGAAAGGACAGGAATATTATCTTGGCTTTTAGCAACATTATATGTTGCAGTTGAGATGCCAGTCCTAATCAAATTAAAGAACATAGTCGGAGTTTTTAATTGTTAAAGGCTATCTTAGTTAATTAAGCTCTATTGGAAAAATTGAGGATTTGTCACTGTAAATATGTGGGAAGGATGAGATACTACCAAAAATAATTTTCTTGATGATTTGCTACTCTAAAGTTTGAAATATCTGTTCTTTGGCACTCAGCCCGTATTCCGGTATTTCTTCTTTTCGTGCTCGAAAACTCAAGTGAAAGTACGTTCTTGCCCCTACCCCTAAACCGTCTTGGACCCGACTGGTTGGTCGCACCAGGCGCACACATATGAGCCAACTCGAACCCATACGCACCCGGCTCCCCTGTTCGACCACTTCTCTTCGGGATCCCCTTCTCCGCGACTCGCGCGATGAGGCAGAGACGACGGCCACTGTTGAGTGCTTCAATCAGCTTTGCGCATGCAGCAACAAAGCATCAAAAGATTTCCACTCAAAATATGTACTAAATGCTCCCCTGTCATTCAATAATATAACACTTCTCATTTACATTCATCAGTTTGCATTGAACAATAAGGATTCAATAAATTTACAGGAATTTCTCAGGAAACATCCATACAAGTAACCTTTTGCATTCAACAATTCAATTTGATACAAATCAACAACCTTGAGCTACTTCAAGGATACGCATCAGTAAGAAGGAATCACTCGAACTAGAATTCAAAACTGGTACAAGATTAAGCTAGCTGCTAGTTAATTTAAGAACGTTAAAAGGTAACAATATTTCTAGCATGCAGCAGTACCAGTAGTGCAGGAAATTAGTGTTAGACCATGTGGATGGTTCTAAATAAAGTGATGATGAATAATTGACATTTAGATTGTTTTAGATTTTCCGTTTGTGAAAGTTTTGGTCGATCGCAGTCGAAAGTTTCAAATTCAAGTGGTTTCAGTCTGCTCCGAGTGGTTTTTGTTTTCTCCGAGTGGTTTTGGTCGCGTACGAGTGGTTTTGCTCGAATCCGAATGGTTTAGATCTACTCTGAGTGGTTTTAGTCGGCTTTGTGTGGTTTTAGTTGCTTCGAGTAGTTTCGGACCTGATCCGGGTCCGAATGGCATCGGACGGTATTTGAGTAGCTCTAGAACATCAGACAGCTTCGACTGATTTTGGTTGCTCCGAGTAGTTTCGGACCAGTCCGATCGGGTTCGAGTGGCATCGGACGATTTTTGAGTAGCAATGGAGTATCGGACGGTATTCGAGTAGCTCTGAAACATCGGACGGCTTTCGAGATGCGTCGGAACATCAGATGGCACTCGAATGGCGTCAAAGGATCGCACGGCTGAATGATCACGACAGACTTCAACCACGACGGCTTTTGATCATAGCAGACTTCGACCACGTCAAACTTCGACCACGTTGGTTACAACTCAGAGTCATTTACAACCACGTTAGACTTTGACCACATCGGCTTTCGATCATGGCATATTTTGACCACATCAGATTTCGACCACGTTAGTTACGACTCAGAGTCGTTTACGACCACGTTCTATTTTGATCACGTCCGACTTCGACCACGGAACTTTGACTATGGCAGAACGACCATACCTGGTCAAAGGTGGTAAGTTATAGTATCTTATCGATGGTCGTAGCTACAGTACCTTGCCTATGATCGTAGCTACAGTAACTGATTGATAGTCATATACTTTACTAGTCGATACTCGATAGTCATATACTTTACTGGTCGGTACTCTATAGTCATATACTTTACTGGTTGGTACTCAATAGTCATAAACTTTACTGGTCGGTACTCGATACTCGGTAGTTGGAGATTCTTCTGGTCGATAATCGAAGGCTTTGCGGTTAATGGTCATAGACTTTATGGTCTTTTGTCATTGTCTTCGGGTTTAGTCGAAAGCTTTACGATCGTTTGTTGTAGGCTTCGAGGTCGATACTCGTATACTTCATTGGTCGATATGAGTGCTTTAATCCCTATGATCTTCGAGTATCTCAAGTACTCGTGTTGGGTCAGTGGTTGATTGATCTGGTCGTAGCGGTTGTCGGTGATACTCGGTGCTCAGTGATCGATGGTGCGGTGATTGGTTGATAATCGGTAGTCATAGACTTGGCGCTCGGTACTCAATGGTTTTGGTCGATAGCGATGTGTGGCATTCCTAATTGTTTGGAGTGGAGCGATGGTAATTCCTGAGTACTTGTTGAGCTAGCGGTCGTATTGAGTTATCTAAGGTTGATTTGCAGAAAGCGATAGAATTGGTGGTCGTAGATGACCTGGTTGATGGTCGTGGATGATTTTGTTCTTGTCTATGGATGGACAAGGGTGATGTGAGTGTGCTGATGATGGTCAAGTTGTGAAAAACTTATACCAAGAAATATTTCTTTGGTCTTTACATGTGTAGGATGGTGTGGAGACGATCATGGTCAATGACGAGGATGACCAGAACTAGGATGGCAAAGATCTGAGGTCCAAACGGTTGATGAATCACGTGAGATGGTCGGGCTAACGCTGGAGTACATAGAGATCAAAGGTGGTGTGCATGGAGAAGCTACAAGGCTTATGCACAGAGGTTGATGATGCGAGATGGAACTATGGGAGGTGCATTCCTGGAGGCTTCATCACATAGTGAGATTGGGAACGTTATGGAAGAAGTCCGTAACGGGAGGGATTAGAGTTTGGTTAAAACCTGTGTTAGGAAGAGTTTCGGTTCCCTTGATTTGAAGTAGAGATAAGATTATGTGTTCGTTTTAAACACAGTTTAGAAGTCTAGTATATAAAAGCAAGGAGAAGCCAAGTGTTTTGGTTGTGGCTTTGTGAGGCTTTTTGTGTTAGGGTTTTAGGGGTGCTTGTGAGGGCACTTTGTAACTCCACAAAAATTCAGCAATAAAAAATATCTTGAATCAATCTGGTTCATGATTTCTGGTGAATGTTGTTTGAACGAAGCATACGACTGCGAGCAAAGCTGAGCAACAAGTGTTCTTTCAAGCGGTCGAATTCGTCATCAACTACGTAGAGATTTTGAGAAGCGGAGGCAATCATTTACTCCCTTCTGATTGCGCCATATGATCCTACAATTAGCAATAGTTATTTTCAGCTTCCATGCACACAACAATTTACAGCTTGGTGGTCGCACAACGCACACAACAATCATGCAGACGACACATGGCCAGTCGGGATACAAGACTGTTGTTGCAAACATAGATCGAGGCAGAGGACGTGAGCTTGTAGCGTCTCGCGGGGTCGAAGAGACATCGTCCTCTTTCACACGCCGGAGGAGTCATCGCAAGGTGGCCGACCGTCGCCTTCGCTAAACCCTAGTCACTCTCCTCATCGCCTGGCGCGCTCCACAACTGCCCACCACACTCCACCTCTCCTCGCTGCCCGCTGTGCTCCACCTCTCGTTGTGGCCGTTGTCGCGTGAGCCAGGGGTGGCTTGTTGAGAACGGGGGAAGGGGTGGGGATCGAGTTGGCTTGGTGCTGTCCGGTTGGTGCCACCAGACCAAGTCAGACTAAGCTAGTTTGGGGGGGCAAGGGCATAATCGTACTTTCACTTAAGTTTCCAGGCCAAACGAAAGAAGGAATACAATTCCAAGCTCAAATCGAGTCCCGTGAAGTGGCAAATCCTCCATTTTCTCTGCTCTATTGCACACATGACACACGTTTCTAAACACCTAGGTAAGCTCGGTCGTGCCTCCTTATCTATTCTATGGTTCAACTACTAATTAGCTAGTACCATTTGCTTGTCCGTGGCAAAAAGTCGAGAAGCCAGCACAATGAGGTTAACCCATCAGGTGTCATTGGTTAATAAGGACTTGTTCGATTTATTTGTCCTTATAGTAACTATAATACCTTCTAAAGTAATTATAAAACCTTCAAACTCTTACGACCGACAATTTTAGAGCATCTATATTCCTAGGTGCTAAGACAATACAAGATATCAGACCTGGCTAGCATCAGTGCTAAGCATTGTAGACATTGTTGCTAAGGCCGTGACACTGACATCGAACCTAAGCTTTGTTGCTGGTGCTAACTAGTATACTGTTCACATGTACAAATAAAATTTTAAAATATTTAATACCACTTGGCATCACGGTGCTAAGGGTTACAACAAAAGTAGCTAACAATGGTATTTATATTTTGTAGTGTGAGTGATGGATAATGTACTTTAGCATGTACTTTACATGCTAAGTGATGAACATGCATGTACACTAGTATAGACGGCTGCTGCCATCTATAGACAAAAAATAAAAATAATTCAATCAATGAGTTGTTACAAAGTTATCCATATAGGACCCTACAATTTGTAGAGATGACATTGATATAACAATAAAAAGATGTCTATAAGGGCCTTACAGACCATTGCATCACAGATGGCTTGATTCTCTTCTCGTTCTCTCTCATTCGTATTCTTAGAATTCTTATATAACAAGAATTATAGGTAGCTGATATCATCCTATCATACGTGCACTAAGTAATTTAATCGAGACGAGGCACACCATGTGTTCAGTCGAAAAGAGATAACTATGAAGGGTTTTTCATGTAGTATATGCAATCCTCGCCTTCCTCGGTGACGAAACTGATGATCGGAACTGGCCGGACGTACGTATATCTGCTCTCTCTCTCTCTCTCTAGCGTTTTATTGTTACAACGTTACTAGGCAGCTAGTTGCTGAAGCTAGCCAAGGAAATGAACAAGGTCTGTTTATTTCGGCTTAAGTTTCTAATTTTTATTTATTTATTTATTTTTTTTAAATTTTATCTTTTTTTTGACTTTTTAGCTGGTTCTTTTTTCCGTATTCATTTGCATTGTCTATGATGGGATAGTCTGTTTTTCTATTTTAAATTTTAGTTACGCCAAATTAGTCACCGTCAGGTACAGTGTAATTTCAGCCGGCTACAATGCAATTTCTACCATAAGCCAGCTTATTTTAGCCCAACCGAGCGGCACCTAAATTTGGACTGATCAACATATTACAAGGGCGACAGTATGTTTGAGGAAAAAGAAAAAAATAGTTAGTGAACATGATCCATCTCCTTGGGGACTAGAGGTGGGAGACGAGCCATGCTTTTTCAGGTCAGCCCAAAGCACGACCGACCTGGCATGACATGGCTCGACACGTGGTGAGCCGTGCCGGCACGGCACAAATGGTGGGCCAGGAAAATCAGCATGATAGGCAGCATGGCACTTCCCGGTGTGGTGTGGCGTGCTCGGGCTGGCCCAGCCCGGTGAGCACGGTCGGCACAGGGGGCACGACCGGCACGCCAGCGCCAACGGTCTCGCTTCCCGCCTCCTGTCGATATCCTGTGCTGTCACATTTTGCATGGGATGTTCTTTTGGTGCCAGTGTCCACCGTCTCTTCAGAAACGATATTCAGCGCGGTAGGGAAAATAATCGAAGAAAAGAGATCATCCCTCACGTACAGGATGGTGGAGGTAATCACATGCGTCAAAGACTGGGAATTAGCTAAAGAGCGGCAACGGCATCAATTGAAGGATCCTGAAATCGTGTAGGCATACGCTGACCTCGAACGTATGAACAACCTAGACATTGATGAGTAGATACTATGTATGCATGTTGTTATAGTTAGTATGTACATATATTGTTACTGTACTCTTTTCCTTACTCGGGGAAGCTCACTCTGGGGCGTACAGTTTTTAACGAGACAATAACATTGTATTTTTAAAATATCATTTTTTCTGAAATATTTATGTTCGTAGTTAGAGACCCGTACGTTGCAACGAAGTCATAAAAATGGTGCGACGAAACTTACTGCCTGTCCAACTTCACACATCAAACATTGGAAAACAAGCGACAGAAATAGAAGGGTGGTCAGAATGCTCGAGGAGATGGGGAAAGTGGAGGGGGTGGGCGGTTGTATCCTAAGAGAGAGAGAGAGAGGATGAGAGAGACGAATGGTCCAGATCAAATCGGATGGCTGAGAATAGAGGAGGGAGAATGGACTAACCACTAACTCACACTTTTATATAGTAAAGATATGTGCCCATGTTTTTATGCAACTAATTCAATTTCAACTAGTTTTTAATGAGGCAAGTACGAGAGACAGGAAGATGACGGCCGCCGCCACCATCGTTGCCGCTGCCTTTGTCGTGTATACTTACTTCGGGTTAGACTTAGACTGACACGGCATGAACGCTGGTACGATGGGTATTAGGCCGTGCTTGGGCCTGACCAGAGGCGAGGCAGGCTGGCACGTCATGGCACAACGAGATGACTGGACCAAGCCGGTATGGTATAAAGCGATCCAAAGCTCGATGAATTTGGACTGTGTCGGTACGGCACGGTATAACTCTCAGCTCTACTGGGGACTATGGCATGTAGGTGCATGACACACATTGTTGGATTAGTAAGAGCAATTACGTGAGTGGCCGGCTGCGTATGGTTTTGCTCCGGAAGGTATAAGAAATCTACGTGAGCACGTGTAGTACTCGTGTATATTGTGATTTGTATGCATTGGAATCGTCCGTGCAGTCGTGGTGGGCTCGCAAGGCACTAGGCAGCGTCGTCGAGAGGGTGACACAACGATCACAAATTCGTAATCCCGTGGATAAATTTACATTAACTACTTGACGTGAACCATTACCTGTCTAGCTACGTAGATAGGGGAGAGATTAAGGACCCGTTTGAATGAACTAGGACTAGTTGTTAGTTAGAACTAGTTGTTAACTGATTAGTAGTTAGTTGGCTAAAGATTAGCCTAGTCCTGTTTGGATCTAAGGACTAATAAGTACTTACTATCTCAGTACAAAGTCTGTTATACCCCAGAGCCTCTAGCGCACGCACATTTTCCCTGGCGTGGGTATCGGCGTCTTTTTTTCCATCCGGCTGGTCCTTTAGCCCTCATTAGCTGGGTTTGGCCAACTAGTTGGCTAACAACTAGTTGGGGCTTTGGCTAAACTTTAGCCCACTCATTAGCCCTCCTGTCTGGATCTACAAGGATTAAAAATTAGCAACTAGTTGTTAGCTCATGGGATCCAAACAGACCCTAATTAATCTGTTGCTTGCTTGCATAATGCGTGAGCGATCGATCGATCTTTTTTCTTGCATACTGCGTGTCTGTATCGAGTCATTTTCACGTCCCGGTCATCGGTCGATCGACCGGCGGCGCCGGCCACAAACACACCGGCTAAGCAGATCACCCGATCGGAGGCAACAGTGACCTGGATTAAACATAATTATTTCGTGGACAATACAAAGTGCCGTGGCGGGATTAATTAGAATTGACAATTGTGATTTTCTTACGAGGAAAATTGACATCTGTGATTTTGACCACACCGCGTGGTGGATATTTGGTCGCCATCACCGCGATCCACAACGGCGACACGGCGGGGCGCGGTTGGGGCCGCGCGCGTGCAGGATCACGACACGTCCGGTGGTCGGCGCGTGTGGTGAGTATGGGTACGTACGTACGCGCACCGGCCGCCTTCCCAAAACCGGTGAAGCATAGGGGACGGCCATTGGCCCGGGTGGCACGTACGTGTAGGGTTGAATGCCGCGCGATCACCGTGCCGCGCCGAGGTTGGGTCGTCGTGTGTGTGAGCGATGGGTGGCGAAGCGACGAAACGGCCTCTTGGGCCGTGCGCCTTTCCACGCGCGCACCACGGCATATCGATCAACCGGTCGTTTCCCGCTGTTCTGTTGGATCCGGTGACCGGTATGCGCGCCGCTGACAGCGGAAAGCCGGGAAATGCTACGGCGCACGGGAAAAAGGCGTGCCAACTGCCAAGCACGTATAAAGCCTGACAGCCCAGTTCTTCTATTTCACAGGTAGGCGGGGCCGGAGAGGACGAGGAACATGAAACTGGGCCGAGTCTTGGAACCATCTTAGGCCCAACAGGGAAGGATTACTGTTTTGTTTTTTGTTTCTCGAAGTAAAATTTTCAAACAGCTTCTCGATCCTAATATTATATGCGTCATCGTGTTGGTGTCTCTGCCATCTCAAAAAGCGTAAATAAAAACCATCAATCATAGCCTAGGACCTACTATCTACCGATGTTCTTAAGAGAACGGAATTTCGATTTATGAAATGAAGGCATCTAAAAAACTGGAAAGGAAGAAAAAGCATAAGACCATATATATAGGGGGCATCATTGGAAGTTTGGAACGACGATGGATCAGAAATCAACTCGCAAATCAGGTCTAACTTGTACGGCGAAAACTCGAAGCGACCTGCAGGCCGCAGTTGCTGAACGGAACCGCCCCCCACTGCAAGTAAGCATGCCATTGCGAATAGCACTGATAGCGATCTCAGATCAGTCGATTTGCCAATTCGCGCGGTCCGACTTCGGGACGTGGCGGTGTTCTGTGCTCGGGTTCCGCATTAGAAAGCCCCGCACGACCGTTCCCACTGGGCCAGCCACGAACCGCGGCCCAACAGCCGCACCACCGGAGCCCTGCAACACACCACAAGCCGGCCCGCTATTCTTTTGCGCTCCTATCCACCACCCAAAACGCACGAATTTTTTGTACGGATAATCCATTTTTTATTCGAAATTACATAAATATACCCGCGGGAAAATTTTTTACAAAAATAGGCTCCAGTCGCCTAATGGTTGGGCGACTGGAGGCGTTCGCCCAACCACACGGCGACATTTAATGAATCTACTAACCGTTGGGCGATTAATTGCAGTCGCCCCACGGTTGGGCGACTTCCATCCAGTCGCCCAACCGTTAGGCGACTGCATTTCAGTCGCTCAACGGTTCGGCGACTTGTAGTGAGATATATACCGCGCTCGGCCAGGCCGAGCGCGGTCCTGTGTCGTTCGGCCGCCGTCGCAGAGAAGAGAGGGAGAGGAGGAGAAGAGGAGGGGAAGAGAAGGAGAGGGAGAGGAGGAGAAGAGAAGGAGAGGGAGAGGAGGAGAAGAGGAGGGGGAGTGCGCGATTTTCAGGTAATTTTTCGTGTTATATTTTTTGTTAGTGTAGAAAATTAGTTCAGAAAATGTAGTGTAGAAAATTAGTTTAGAAAATTAGTTTAGAAAATGTAGTGTAGAGAATTAGTTTAGAGATTTAGTTTAGAAAATTAGTTTAGAAAATGTAGTGTAGAAAATTAGTTTAGAAATATTGTTTAGAAAATTAGTTTAGAAAATGTAGTGTAGAAAATTAGTTTACAAATTTAGTTTAGAAAATTCGTTTAGAAAATGTAGTGTAGAAAATTAGTTTACAAATTTAGTTTAGAAAATGTAGTTTCAAAATTTAGTTTAGAAATTAAATATAGAAATATAATTTAGACATTTAATTTTCAAATTTTGTGTACTAAATGTAGTTTACAAATAAAGTTTAGAAAATTTAGTTTATAAATTTTGTGTACCATTTATTGTACAAATTTAGATGTAGAAAGTATAATGTACAAGTTTAGATGTAGAAATTTAGATGTACCAAGTTTAATGTACAGTCTTAGATGTATAAAATTTAGTGTTGAAATTATTGTACAAATTTAGATGCAGAAAATTGAATGTTGAAAGTATTGTACAAATTTTGCAGGTATGACTCGTGCTGGACGTGACTCGGAGTGGCGGTTCGCGCTGTTGGACGAGCACGTGGACCGCTCTCATCGCGCTTCCCATCTAGTGCCGCCACCGGGGAGCACGGACGAGCCGCCTCAGTTGGGAGTGGTCCGGACACGGACACCTCGCGTGGCCTGGGGACTCGACCCTCGTTGGACTGCCAGGTGAGCACTATTCCAGCGTTTAGTGCGACCGTTAGTTCGTTCCGTGCTGACCTTCACTTTGTTTGCAGGCTGCGGGATGCCGGGCTACTCCCTCTTGCCCGGATGGTGCAGGCCACAGAGGAGGATGGAGCCGCTGGCGGGGACGAGGGCGGGGACGAGGCGGGCGGGGATCGATCACGACGATTTCCGTTCGACCGTTCCCTACTGACGGCTTTGGTGGACCGTTGGCGGCCCGAGACGCACACTTTCCACCTCCCATTCGGGGAGATGACGCCGACCTTGCAGGATGTGTCCCTGCTTCTTGGGCTTCCGATCGCGGGAGACGCTGCCTTCCTACCGGAGGCCCCGGCCGACTGGTGCGCTGACCTGCTCGGCAGATTCGAGGGTGTCGTTCCACCGGCCGCTGACCACCACGTGTTCGGAGAGGCGCAGACCCATGGGCCGACACTGAGGTGGCTCAGACAGTACCGGGTACGTGGTATATAAAATCGATCGTATCTTCGAAGCTCTTTTTTGTGGTATTACGTACTAATAACAACTTTTTTGCATTCAGGTGGAGCGCATGGTTCCGCAGGCAGACGATCAGCAGGTCTCGCGGCACCTGGAGGCGTACGTGCTGTGGCTGTTTGGTTGGGTGCTTTTCACCACCAGCCACGGCAACTCGGTGGATGCGCGCCTTATCGCTTATGCGAGGGCGATCGCTGACGGCGAACCCCACCAGGTCAGCTGGGGATCGGCCGTACTTGCCGCGACGTACCGCGCGCTGTGCGATGCGTGCACGAGGGTCAAGCCGAACTCGATCCTCACGGGTTGTCCCCTGCTACTACAGTTGTGGTCGTTCGAGCGCTTAAGCGTCGGACGACCTGTGCTAGACGACGTGGGTCCGTACGGGCCCGAGATGTATCCGGGGGGAGAAGTCGATCGGCCGACGATGGGTTCTATGTGGTGCCGTCGCCGAGTAAGTTTTATCACAGTTAACTATTTCTTTCTTATTGACGATCGTCATTGTAAACAACTTGTCTTTCTTGCAGGTACAGTTCGCGCACGTGCAGGTCACGCGGGCGTACCGAGTCTTTGTGGAGCAGCTCGACCGCATCACAGCCGACGACGTGCGCTGGGAGCCGTACGCTGATACGGTAGTGCAGGCCCGTGCTCCTGGCGGTCTGTCTTCACTTTGCTGGCGTGACCGGGCTTTCTGGCTCACCCGCCGGAAGCTCGTGTACCTCATCTACGTGGAGGACTACGCACCCCAGCGGGTGATGCGGCAGTTCGGGCTATGGCAGCCGGTTCCTGTACCAGTCGGACCATCGCTTCCGCGGCACGTGCACGGGTGAGTGTACGTTTGTGCTAAATATGTACATACTTACTACTGCGTTCGCAAGTATCTCACATTACGTAATGGTTTTATACGCAGGCACAGCGGGAAGGGAGTGAAAAGAGGCACGGACTGGTCGGTGAGAATGCAGCCCTGGGTCGAGCAGTGGCAGGATGCGCTCGACGACCGCGTGGACGAGGACCGACCGTACGACAGCAGGGAGTACGCGGAGTACCTGCGCTGGTACCAGCCGCAGACCCGTATCAGGCTCGTATATGTGGTAGACCCGCCTGCCACACACGTCGCCGCTCCGACGGACACGTACCCCGCGCACTTCGCGCACGACGCTCACCTCGCGGTACGTTACATGTCATTTCAAAGATTCCCAAATGGTAATGTCGTTTCCATAATCGACCATTTTATGTCTTTGTGTCCAGGCTGACGTCGGTTCTGACCTATACGCCGAGTCCGGCACAGTACTGGAGAGGCTCGCCAGTGGTGCGCAGCTGACCCATGAGGAGGGCCTCAGCTTTGCGCGTCGGGTGCACGAGGGGTGTAGACGTATCGTTAGCCTACTGTCCTGCACAAGGCTACCGGCGGTCTCCACGCCCCCCGCTACGACTGCTCGTCCACCAGTGCCACCTCCACCTGTGCCACCTCCACCAGCGTGGCACTACTATGGTGCACCTACGTGGACACGTCCTCCACCACCTCACCCGGAGCAGCCAGGGGGTTCAGCCTGGGCAGGGCCTCCTACACCGGTTCACTTCACGCCTCCTACGCAGACCCCTGTCTTCCCCACGCAGGGGGTGTACGCCTCCTCCATGGCGCCAGCTACGGGTACGCATAGGGTCTTATACCGTGTTTATCCGAAGACGACATGCAACGCACTAACGATATTAATATTGCAGGTACTTACCAGCACGGCGTCTCCCCAGGCCAGGAGGATGTGGACCAGTTTTTCGCGCCGTCGCCCGACGTCGCACCGCAGGTTCTTTCTGCCAGTGCCCTCCCCGGTGCACCGGAGATTACACAGCCAGAGGTGCAGCTGACTCCACCAGCGCAGGGGCGGGATAGACACCCTCCTCCTCGTTTTACCTTTTCGGATCGTCCTAATCCGTTGCACCGGAGGAGGGCCAAGCGAGGCCGTATGGGAGGACGCGGGCGCGGTGACGGGGCACAGCAGGGTGACCAGTGAGGCGTGCTGCAGATGCTATATATGTTATGCATGTAATGAAAATACATGCGCCATGTTACTCACAGTTATATTATGAAGTTTATTTATATTTACATAAGTCTATCATCTCTTTCCGCATATAAACTATCTCACTTAACAGTGTATGTATCGATCGTTCTCTACTCAATCTTTCAAAAAAAAAATTAAAAAACTTTTTACACACCTACAATATACAATGAACATAAACTTTTATTACAACTTCACCGTATTTTTTACCGGTTCAACGTTACAAAATTCACAAATTCTAAAACAATCACGGGGGCTACCTGAAGTCGCCTAACGGGATGGCGACTGCATGGCAGTCGCCTAACGGTATGGCGACTGCATGCCAGTCGCCATACGGAAGAGCGATTTAATGCAATCGCTCTACTGTGCAGCGAGATATATTGTGTCGCCGTGTGGTTGGGCGAACGCCTCCAGTCGCCCAACCATTAGGCGACTGGAGTCTATTTTTGTAAAAAATTTTCCCGCGGGTATATTTATGTAATTTCGAATAAAAAATGGATTATCCGTACAAAAAATTCCAAAACGCACCACCGCTCCACCTCCGGCCACGGAGCCACGCGCGATGGCGCCAACGGTGGAGATCAGCCATCTCTCCTTCACTTACCCGGGCATCGACGGCAGGCCGCCTCTCATCGAGGACGTCTGCTTCTCCCTCAACGCCGGCCAACGCTGCCTCCTCCTCGGCTCCAACGACGCAGGTAACTCTGTCCCCTTGGGAATCATCCCTCCCTCCCTATCTCTTCGGTCCCTCTCTATTCGGTCTTTCTAGTTGCGGACATTGATCTGGATGGATGCCGGGGGCAGGTAAGACGACGATACTGAAGATTCTGGGTGGGAAGCACGTGGTGGATCCGAGCATGGTGTGGATCCTAGGCAGGTCGGCCTTCCACAACATGGTGCTCACCTCCTCCGGCGACCTCTGCTACCTTGGCGGCCAGGTGGGCTGGCGATTTAATAATTTCATCTCTCTTTTCTTGTGCAATGGGAGCCTAGATGTGGGTAATGGCGTCCTCGAATTTTACTGTTAGATGGCCTGTTGAATCTAATTTAGTAGTCTGTGTCAAATGGATGCAGTGGAGGCGCGATGTTGCCTTTGCGGGCTACCAGGTGAACATTCAGATGGGCATTTCGGCCTTGAGGATGATATTTGGTGTTGCAGGTGTAGATCTTCAAGAGGAGAGACGAGCTTATCAAGGCAAGTTTACTCCGAATTCACAAATAAAAAATTAATTGGTATATCACATTTTTTTCATGGAAAGCTCACATGTCAATTTGTTGATACAATGTTCGAGAAAACTGGAGTTCAGTGCTTGTTGATCTTGATTGTTGAATGCATCGATATTCTATAATGATTACTTAATTGTCATCTCTTATTCCAATGTGCAATATGTAGAAATAGTTGTGTGTGCCATTTGTGGGGATTTTAATTCTGTTGTGCCTGATCTAGTGTTTCTGCAACGTTCACACCGTTTCCAGAAATACTCCATTTGTCACGGTCATGCACTTGCCCACGGTCATACACTTGCATGTTCTCACCAATCACAGCCAACTGGAAAACAAACCATATTAGCTACTTGTGTATTAATAAAGGGTATTGATAAACATCATCCGGATGTTTTCATTATGGTTGACCCGCAGGACGATGCAAAGCTAAAGTTTGTTGCACTGAGCAGGGACAAAGGACAACATATTGTTGGCCAGGTCGTAGAGTACGTGCATGTTCTGCTGCTGGAAGTTGCCTATTACGGTCAGATCACCCCCAGAATCAACAGCAAGACAGGTGATGCTGCGACCAGCCTCCTCGAGCTCAAACATGTAGTTCTCCCGCGGCAGGTCCAGCGTCGCGCCTTCGAAGTGCAGCACCAGCTTCGGCACGTCCGGCTTTGCCTGCGGCGGCGCCGAGAAGCAGAGCTGGGAGACCGACGACGTCGTCATGTTGTGCACGGGGAGCTTCACCTGGGCGACGAACGCGTCGCGCACGAGCATGTACACGTCCTGAGGCAGCGACGTAATGCCGGTGCCAGAGTCGATGATGGTGCCGCCCGCGCCGTTCTGCTTCAAGGCGAACGCCGACTCCGGGATCGGCAGCCTCGTCGACCCGACGGTGATGCCCTTCAGCGAGAGGTAGTAAAGAGTTGGAGAGGCAGCAGGGCTCTGGATGAGAGGGGTGCTCTGGACGGCGCCGCGGGCGTTGCTGTAGAGGTTGGCCGGAAGGCCGAGCAGGACGGGGCTGGGTTCTGACCCCGTTATGGCGGTGAAGCAGTGGGAGAAGTTGTCCACTTTGAGCTGCGATGGCAGGGACAGGGCGCCGCGGCCAAAGCCGGCGATGCCGGTCTCGTTGGACTTGAAAATTCCATTGTTAAATAGGCCGCAGCCGAAGGCCAGGCCGGGCACCGAGGCACGGCCGGCAGCATCGGCGGCCGCAAATGTGAAGGTGTCAGCGTTGAGGAGGCCGGTTGTTATGGACTTGTCGGCGTAGGCGTAGACGTAGACGCAGGTGTTGTTGCCCCAGTCCTGCTTGCCGCAGGAAGACCGAGTCAGGTTGTGACACATGGGCAGGTTGCAAGGGAGCACGGCGAACGTGGAGGAGTTGAGCGCGTCGAAGTAGGGGAGGGTTTGGTCGAAGCAGGCCTGGCATGGCAGGCACTGCGTCCAGGTGAGGTCGCTGCCCGTGTCGAGCGTCAGCTGCACGGGCTGCGGCGGCGTGCCGATGGCCAAGTGCACCAGGTACTCTGTGTCGGGGACGCCGTCGATGTAAGGCCCCGGGTCAACGCGGGCGCTCACCGCGTGCCCAGAAAGCAGACGCATGGCACGGGCCTTGCTGCGCACGGCCATGCGGTGCAGCAGCTCGCGGCTGGTGAGGCCGCGGCCGGCGTCGGCGTGGGTGCCTTGCAGCCTCAGAGCTGCTGCATCGCAGCAAGAAATGGCCAACAACAGTAGGAGAACTGACTTCTGAAGATGCTTCATTCGCACTTGGTTCAACTCCTGCAGCATGTGTAAAAGAAAGACGTATGTCTAAGTTGTATGAAATCGAAACCTAGATAGGGATCTATATATACAGGTGTATTGCACTGTTTCAATTGCAAACTGTTGCAGTCATGTTTAAAAATGAAGAATTTGAGGTCTTCTTGGGTTGGTTCTTTTCCTTAATCCGATCCGTATAGCTTTTTTCCTTGATCCAATTAACAAGTAATTATGCAGCGACTTGGTCTTTCACGCGTGGGTGGAATGCGATCCTTACCAACTATGTGTACGCCTTGTCAAAAAAGGAACCAAAAAAGAAAATCTGCGTACGCCGTGCTGCTTACAAGTTACAAGCGCTGGTGATCGCGCCAGCCGGCATACTTTGTCAAACAAATGTATAGCCCGAAAAAGAAAATGAATCCAAATATCTTCCGCCTACTTGACTGGCAGCGATAGATGGAAAAGAAAAAAAGGCTGAGGCTCGGGAGTGGGTGGAACCTTCATGCGATAACCTTCATGCTATCAAACTTGGAAATTGTAGCTTGACCATATGGGCTCGTGTGGAAAGAGCATACTACATTACTACTGGCCGAGAATGGGGACGCACGTTGAGGAGTACGTTCGGACGTGTCAGACCTGCCAGCATGGGTTTGATAGCTAACACTAAGTAATCTAATATCGTCTTTTTACAGAAGTTACGTGAGACTTTCATCGCTTGCAACCATCCAGCAAACCAAGGCTTTGCCTGTACTGTTAAGTAATGTTCTTATGTTTAGTATATTTATGACAGTCGAAGATTTTTTATTCGACCAAATCTTCAAATGGTAGTGATAACTCCCAACTCCGTTATCAATGTCTAAAGCAGATGGTGATTGTAGTAAGTTCCAGTATGAGTACTACGCCTTACATAAAGCGATGGGAGAATGAAACCATTAGATTAGTGGAAAGAAGAAAGAATGGGAAGAAAGCAGCCATGGGCAAGCTTTAATTAATATAAATAAGTAGGAGTTACAGCCTTTAAATTCGAGTGAAACGAGCCTTTGACGTAGTCAGAAATTCGACTGCCCTTTCACTATTATTATTATTATTATTATTATTATTATTATTATTATTATTATTATTATTATTATTATTATTATTATTATTATTATTATTATTATTATTATTATTATTATTATTATTATTATTATTATTATTATTTCGAGATTCGTAAGTGAGGATTCAGATCTTGCAGAGCTATGCCTAATTCATGAAACTGATACTTGCCAATTCATCAATCAGCAAGATGAATTCAGTTTTAATATTCAAATTAAATTTAAATGATTTTAATGAAGACCAAACTAGCTGGTTTCACCAAAAATACCATGGCAGAAGTCTTTTTTGAAACTTTTCATAGTTATAATAGTACTACATGAGATCATCCTAAAGTTGGTCAATATTGTTGAAAAAATTGCTGAATTCAGATACAAATCAATACAATTACACTTTTTGGTAGAAAGCTGGTAGATTTACCTGGATCCTGTGTTGGTCATGTAAACTGCTGAGTGCTGATAAGTGATAACCAATCAAATCGTCCGTAGGATAATTTCAAAAAATGGATGTCTATCTTCCACACTCAATCTCCACAAGTAATTTTATGACCAGACAGATTGCATGATGTGCATTTGTTGATGGGACATTCATTTTCTTCCTCATGTCATGACTGTCCCAAAATTCCATGTCTACCAATTTGTCGCGATAGATGAAGTGCTTAAGCTGAAATGCTGAATATTGCTTACTAGAATTCCACAGCTGTGCTTTTGAGCATCCTAGTGGATAACATATCTGCAAAAAAAAATGAAAGCTTAAAGTGAAATGCAAACATATGCACATAAATGAGTGCGCGCATCAGGGTTCATGTGAAGTTAGGAACTAAGTAGATAACGTACTCATATTAAACGTATAGCTCACCATATGCATAGACCAAGAAAGCACTAAATCTAAGAAAAAGTTAATGAGAAATAACCATACATATCCCTACTAAATGACATATCACAACCACTTAATCTCTTACAAAGCATTTGAGTAGGGATAGAGAGGAAAAACATTACAATAACTACACTCTTGATTCACTCAATAGACAAACATTTATTGTAATAGCTACACCTTTGATTCACACAATGGACAAACATTTTGAAATGGAGGCTCTTGAGGCCATGGACAAATATAGTGAAACAGAAGAAGTACAACTAACTTTCACCTCGTGGCTTTCATTTGGGGATCATACCCATTCAAAAAAATAAAATGCTCCTCTAGAAAAACCGTGACTCCCTTAAATATAAATTGATTTGTAGTTGAAGAATTTTTTTCTGAGGATAACAGGCGTCTACCCAGGTTTTAGTTCAGCATAACTCTGACCTCTAAGATGTGATGTCGCTTAGAGCAGCAGCCTGCATTACACCATCAACAGTTGCAAAGATACCTCAAGGGAACAATTTGGCCATATGCAGTGTGCTGATAATGGATGATAATACTTCATGTTCAGATGAAACCTGGATCCTGATTAGGTTCCCTATAAAAAAATTGAGACATCATTAAACTAGGTATAAAAAAAGCCTTCTAATGATGAACTCAATAGGATATGCATTTATATTTGCCAACTTGAGTTATGATTTGAGAAACTAAGGGTACTGTCCATAGATATTGAGACACAAAATGGAAGGATCTTCAAAATGAGCTGCTATGATTTGAGAAACCAAGGGTAACTGTCCTTAGATATCTTGATATCTTGACTCACCAAATGGAAGGATGAGAAGATACGGAGCAAGGAATTGACCAGACCATTCACCTCACCAATAGTCCCTGCATGAGCAAAATCCATCTTTGAAACGATGGAATCTATTAGCACCTCTCAGTATAACTTCCTGAGAAGTTATCTTCGCAATCAATTTTATAGCAGAATGGCAATCACCACACACACTGAGGTTCTTCATGACATGAATGGCCATTCCTTCTGGGACTTTAAAAATCCATATGCCACAGCCTGCCTCTCACTATGATATCACAAGCTATGGGCTTTTTGCTCCTTGTCTATATCATGAAGCACAAAGCTTCCATCAACCGAGTAACCAGATTCCATCAATAACCCATCTAGTTTTTCCAACATCTTAAGGATAATAGCATGCTCAGGATGTGCTAAATGCTAATACATCACCGGATGCGAAGAGATGCACCCTCTTGTCGTATTTTATCCAACTACAGCATGGTGACTTGTTGAAA
The DNA here is from genome assembly GCA_017311315.1 of Dendrocalamus latiflorus. Taxonomy (NCBI): domain Eukaryota; kingdom Viridiplantae; phylum Streptophyta; class Magnoliopsida; order Poales; family Poaceae; genus Dendrocalamus; species Dendrocalamus latiflorus. The sequence continues at coordinate 16,562,156 of CM029612.1, forward strand.
TTCCTTGAGCTAATGAACTTCCACATCTCAGAAGCATCTTCCCACCTCCCAGTGGACATGAAAATGTGAGAGAGGAAGACATATGGTCCGGTATTCCCAGGTACTAGCTCTAACAGCTTCTTAGCAGAAACCTCGGCAATCTCAGCATTCTTATGTATCCTACAGGCACCCATCAGAGCTCCCCAGATGACAGCATCCGGTTCAACTGGCATGTTCTTTATCAAATCCAATGCTTACTCCACAATTCCAGCTTGACCAAGCAAATCAACCATGCAAGAATAATGCTCAGTTCCAGGTCGGATGGCAGAATTCATACCCATAGAATTAAAAATCCCCTCCCTTCTTTAACTTTTCCAGTATAGCTACAAGCTGTGAGGGCCCCTATATAAGTAATTCCATCAGGTGCCATTCCTGCCAACCTCATTTCATTAAATATGCCAAGTGATTCGGCACAACATTCCTCTTTGGCATTTCATCAAACAGAGCGTGCGCCTCAGTGATTCGGCCAGCCTGGCAGTACCTACATAGCATTGCGGTCCTTGTAACGACGTCCTTGTCGGGCATTTCATCGAACAACTTGCGGGCCTCGTTGACACGGCCGGCGTCCAGGAGGCCACCAAGAAGCACCGTGTAGGAGACGTGGTTGCGCTCGGGCATCTGGTCGAACAGGCGGATGGCGTCGGCCGGGAGACCGTGGAGCACGAAGCCGCACAGGAGGGAGGTGGAGGAGACGACCGAGGTGGGGGGAAGGGGATGGAGGCGAGCACGGCGTCGGCGGCGGGGAGGGTGTGGCGGCGGAGGGAGAGGCCGGATATGAAGGCGTTGTAGGAGGCGAGGTCGCGGGAGGGCATGCGGCGGAAGAGGCCGAGGGCGGCGTCCGGGAGGTGGTTGCGGAAGTAGCCGGCGAGGAGGGCGTTGTAGGAAGCTGTGGTGCGGAGGGGCAAGGCCTCGAAGGCCGCGCAGGCGCCCTCCCATGTTCCCGGAGCACGCCAGCCGGGCTATGCGCGCGTTCGCGGCCACCACCGCCGGCGCCGCGCTCGACGGCAGGAAGCGGCCGTCCGGGACGATTACTCTTCAAAAAGTTAGTAAAAAAGCTACTTTGTCAGGGACAGTGTAAACATTCTTGATAAAAAAAAAACTTGATGTTTTTCAAGCAAATTTCCTTATCCTCGAGATTATACGAATTTTTTAGACTACGTTTGGAGCTCAGAAATTTTATAAGAATTTAATAGAAAACAAAACACACGTTTTTATAAGAATTTCATAGAAAACAAAACACACGAGACGAGGAGCAACTAGACCTTGATAATATCCTCATTTTGTGCAGCTATGTTAAAGATGAGTATAATTTCCTCTCCAGAAAGGAACATACATAGTAAGTGCTAGAATTTTTTTTAAAATAATCTATTTTTTTGTTTTGAATTACAGTAATATATATCTATGTTTTATTTTATACTAATAATTCTCTATCGCTCTACCATAGAGCGACTTGGGCTAGTCGTCTAATAGTTATGCGCCAAGTGTCCAAGTTATCCACCGGTGGCGACTAGAGAGTGTAACACCTTGAAAAATGTAAATCTGAAAATGGGAAGCTTTTGAGTTACTTTTGCAATGTATTTCATTTGAATTTGGAATTATGAGATTTTTCTGAAAAATTTGGTGAAGGTTCCAAAGGTTAAAAGGATCAAGAAGAAACAAACATGTTTAAATGATAGAGAATTAAAATTTCAAATAAGAATCTGAAAAGATAATCCTTAAAAGGAGGGGAGAAATTTTGGTTTGAACCTAAGTCATCATCTCTGAAAGTAATGGTATAGTAATGAGGAAGCAAACCAATTGAAAATGCCAACATATATATATATATATATATATATATATATATATATATATATATATATATATATATATATATATATATATATATATATATATATATATATATATATATATATATATATATATATAGGAAACCTCTTTTCTACTCCCGGGTGTAATTACTCCCTATGTCGTATCTCACAATGTAGGGAGTATCTCGCGTAACGGAGGGTATGTACATGTAGTATACGAGTATTTAAGACCATCTAGGTAGTATGTATAATTTTTCAGAGGTGGTATGTATATTTTTTAGGCATACTCCTTTTTATATGCGTATATAAAGGTATTTACAAAATACGCTAAAAACTATAGACTTTTTTGCAATTTTTTCGTGTGGTTCACATTGGAGTATCTTATAATTAGTATACGAGCATACCTAAAATGATAAAGGAGTATTTCAAGTTTATTTAGGTGGTATATTACAGGTGGGAGTAATTACACCCGGGAGTAAAAAGTATTTTTCCTATATATATATATATATATATATATATATATATATATATATATATACAGATGATAAAAACTTTGGCACCTACAAAATTAGTGCTAAAAATATAAAATATAAAGCTAGGAGAGCAGGAAAAGAAATTAAAAAGAAAAGGGGGAAAAGATGAAGCCAGGCCGGCCATCACCCCGGCCCAGCCCCACCTCTCCCCGCTCCCACCCCGCGCGGCAAAGCTCCTGCGCACGCGCCACACCAGCCAAGCCGCCCCTCCGCCTTATCCCTCTATCGCACGGGCCCGCCTCCACCCGCGCCCGTCTCTCTAGCCAGTGGGCTAGCCCCACGCGCCTCCCTCTTCTCCCTCTTCCTTTTTCCCTGCACATCTGTCACTCCTCCACCGTTCGACTCCGGTCAAAAGCCGGGCGACACAGCGCGAGGGCCAAGCCGAGCAGCGACGTGGGGAAAGCCCAGAAGTACCGCCCCGAATCCCGCTCCCGCACGCCCCGCCGCTCGCTGTCGCCGCTGACGCCGCCGCCTGACAACGCCGCCCGACCACCCCGACGTGCGCCCACGACCTCTCTGTGGCTAGCCGTGCTCCGCCGCCTATAAAAGCCGGGCACCCTTCCATCCGCTTCGCCACACCTCCCTCTCCCTTCCACTGAAAGCAATCGGGTTTTTGTGCACAAAACCCCGCCGGCGAGCTCCTTCGTCCCCAACTCCGGTGACCGAGCTTTCCGCCGAACCACACCTCTAGAGCCCAATTCCCCACGCCCATGCCATCACTGGTACACCGTGAAGCCACTCCGGGCCTCACCCGAGCTCCTCGCCGCCCATACCGCGCCGGCGTCGAACTACCTCCCGAACCACCGCCACCGCACGCCGCCGACCTAGCTTCGGCGCACCCCGGCCTTCGCCGCCAACACCTTCGGCTTCCACGAGACCCCAGCACCGCATTTTGGTCATCACTTCCGACCCTCCGGCCACTCCTCGCCATCGGCACCGTAGACCCGCCGCCGCCTCCGACCTCCTCTGCCCGACCCCTGCTGCCAACTGGTTTGAAAGGTAAAAGCCCCCTATATGGGTAAGCAACACCGAGCAGTTCCCCTGGCTAGCAGTGTTACTCTTCCCCTCCCTCAACTCCCTGGCCGCGCGCGTTCGAGCCCCCGGCTCCGCAGCGTGCCGGGTTGAGTTTTTTTTATTCGGTCTGACCAGTGGGCCCCATCTGTCAGCGGCAGCTATCCCGAGCGGCCCACTGACAGCAGGGTCCCATCTGTTAGCGACACATACGACTAATGACCAGTGATTAGCAACTAATTACTCTCATAAACGCTAATACTAGATGGATATCAGAAAACCCCACTGACATGTGGGCCATAACTCAAATATTAAAATAACCTCTAGGCCCACATACAGCACGTGGAAATAAAAATAAAGAAGAATGAATTAAAAATACCCAGTGGGACCCATCTGTCAGAGATTTCATATTTCCTGGATTTAAACTGGACTGAGAACTTTCAATGAGCATAACTTATTCATATTAACTCCAAATTGAGTGAAACAAATTTCTAAATTCATCTAAATTCAAGATTTATCCAATGGAACTAAAACCATGATTTTTAGAGTTTATTTGAATTTCTGGTGACATTTTATTTGATTTACTGCTTTTCTTTTTATATCAATTTCGCGCACGATAAAATAGCGTACGAGGCTCAAGAGGAAGAGGTCGAGGCAGCAACCTTAGAAGCTCAAGAGAACCAAGTCCCAGACCACTGTGACCAAGGCGAGTCAATACTTTGATCATGTTGAACCTACATTTTTCTGCAAATTTACTTTTGTTTAAATTATCAAATTGCATTCTGTTATTTCTTATGCAAAGATATGTTTGTTTGAAGATTTTAGTTATATGCCAGTATTCAACTTGCTAGTATTATACCTCCTTTGGAACATTTGAATATCTGAGCCTTGTCTCCCTAGCAAAAATTATAATGGTAACCTTTCGAAAATAAATCCATAACTATGAGCCATGCTTAGTACTGCTTAGATAAATGAGGCACCAAAAATGCCCCAAGCCTTACTTTTACTCATGAGAAGCTGATTTGGGAAATCTTGATGGTGATGACTAGTATATATTGGTATTAATATTTTATGTTCCCAAAAACCCTACTTGCTTAAATATCTGGGCGGAGGGTTCAAGGGTGTGTGTAAGTTGGTGCAGTGGAAGCACAAAATGGTTAGTGGTTGAACCGCCCAGGTAACCCTAAGGACCGAATCTTGTGACGATCTTTCAGTGTACAAACAGTACAACCACAAGCTGGCAAAATGTAGGCAGGGTTTACTAATTTGTGTGGCTCTAAGGTGGTTACGTGAAAGTATGGCCACGAGCAAAGGGATGGATGGTCTCATCTCCGCCTTTGCCCGTGATGGCTCACGAGGGACCCTTCTCGAGGGATGTGCGCATCCTACGGAAGATAGACCTTAGCGGGCGTAACCACAGTAGGACTATGCATCGTAAAGGCCCTGTGATAGTCTACTCAACCGTATGGCTAAGGAATCATGTGGGACAACGAGCAGATTTATCTCTTGTGGGTAAAGTGTGCAAACTCTGCAGAGTCAAAACTATTCGAATAGTCGTGCCCACGGTTAAGGGCGGACATGGGGACTTAACTCGATATAGTTCTGTTTAAAATTTATGGAAGGTGGGATTGGTAAAGTTGAGGGCAGAGAAAGGCCCTAGTTTGAATTGTCCTGGGTGTCGTCCCAATGGTAAGTTAAGTGGCTATAACGCTAAAAAAAATGCTATATGGTGCAGATGCCATGTAACGGTGGATGGAATCTGTGTCGATTATAAGATAATCTTACTTCACAAATTTAAGTCATGAGTTTAAAATTGCTAGGTCTTAGGTATTTTTAAATAATTGTATTCAAAAGCACTCTACGCAAAATAAAATAAGCCCAAACCTTCCTTGGATAAGCTGAGCATGTTAAATATTGCATTCTGTGTGTTGGCTCACTGAGCACGGTGGATTTGTGCTCACTCTCGCATTACCCAAAACAGAGACGCAGGATCACTATGCCCATGAAGACGCCCCTGCTACTGAAGGGAGAAGCAATGAAGGAAAATAGGGCGTAGTTTACGTTTTCAGAGCATAGACAAGTTTGACCTACAGCGGTGTGTGCACGTATATTGTCTAAGTCTGGGCAATATATAATGCACACATTACCCCCAGTCGCTTCCCTGCGGTTGTGGTTTCACTTTTGCTTTCGTTCTCTGCTGCTACTTATTGTAATGATAACATTTGGCCCAGGTGGCCCTTTTGTAAACTCTCACCCGATGTGGTGTATTTTAATTCTGTTATATTATTAATGTTCAAGCGATGTATGATGTGATTCATCAATCTACCTGTGCGCACTATCTACTGATCCAGGGAATAGTGCAGTAAACACAGTAGATTCTGGATTGAAAAATCCGGGTTTGACAGAGAGCTAGAACCTGCACGCGCACCGGCCTAAGCAAGTGTCACCATTCCCATTTCGGAGCTGAGCCATGAAGAAGAGAGGAAGGGAAAGGGGAGAAGAGAGGAAAGGAAAAAGTTAATAGTTGTAAATAGTGTAGTCGTAGAATTAATGTTAATTTAGTTGTTAATAGTTGTACTTTCGAAACTATGGTATATTAGCAACTAAAATCATTATACGTGTAGTTGTGTCAGATATATCGCATATTGTTAATAGTTATAAATAGTGTAGTCATAGAACTAATGACAATTTAGTTGTTAAAAGTTGTAATGGTGATATGGCTATACCCTAACCTCTTAACCCCATGCCCTAACCCTGAAATGCTAAACCCTAATACCGAAATGCAGCTATGGCTATATATGTTGAGGAATATGCGGTTTATGCAAAAATGCAACTAAATTTTCATAATTTTTTGGAGCTACGCTATAAAAGGTTAAACCACTAATTGTGTCATAATTGCTAATTTTCAATTGATTTACAGGTATAGCTCGCCACCTTAGTAGTTCGGACTGGCCTTTCAGCCTGCTAGACCGGCGCGTCGATGCTCAACACCGCGCCAGTCGTCATGTCCCGCATCCTAAGGGCGGGAACAAGGCGACTCAGTTGGGGGAAGTCTAGGCCGGCCCGAAGAGATCACGATGGTTCCCGTTCAACCGGCCGCTGCTGACAGCTCTAGTGGACCGGTGGCAACCTGAGACGCATAGCTCTCGTGTTTCGAAATGTCTGAGTACGGTTACTACAATTACAAGTTTGACATTTTCATGTACTCCTTGCAGCCAAACATCATCGCCGATATTGCAAGGAACACCAGGTCGATCCTAGGTAGGGTCGCCCATGGTTTGGAGGTGACACGCGACAAGTGTTACAGTCTCTCCGTCGGGTCTACAGTGGGACAAGGCATGTTGTGGCCCTGACGTCGTGCAGGACACTCCCGAAGGTGGCCACATCGATGTGTATGTTGAGCCCAACACGTCCTACAGCTCATCTAGGTGGGCACGTGGCTACCCCCCACCTCAGTCGTCGTTCCTGGTCCCCTATCCGCCAGCATCAGGGTAGTATCTGTTGTTCCACGACTTGTTCGAACAGGGGGTACGGCGGTGTGACACTTGGACGCACGCCATGGCCCATGTCGAAGATATGTTTTGTCTCTTGAGGTTTGTTCGCATCGACATATTGCACAAATAGCAATATTTGTCCTGTAAGATCCATGTTGAATATGTTTAACAAAATAAGATCCATGTTGAATATGTTTCGATGTTGCAAAATTACTACACATACAGATGATAGTAACTTCATGCATTATAAATGATAACTTTTTGTGCAACGATAGTAACTTCATAAATTATAGATGATAGCTTTATGTGTAGGCGATAGTGTGTGTGTGTGTATGAGTCTGGGCACCATGGTTTCCCTGTTATTTATACTATATATATAGAGAGAGAGAGAGAAATACCTTCTACTCCCAGTGTGGTTACTCCCATCTTTGATATACTACCTAAATGAACTTGACATACTTCTTTATTACTTTGGGTATACTCATATACTAATTATAACATACTCCAATATGAACCACACGAAAAAATTGCAAATGAGTATGTAGTTTTTAGCATATTTTACAAATACCTTCATATACGCATGCAAAAATGAGTATGTCTAGAAAATATACATACCACCTTTGAAAAAATGTGCATACCACATAAATGGTCTTATATATTCGTATACTACAGTACATACCATCCATTACACGAGATACTCCCTATGTTATGAGATACGATATAGGGAGTAGCTACACCGTTCCCATCTCATCTTCGCCATTTATCTCATGCCTTTCTCATCAGTACACACTGAGAGCCGGCGACGAGAGGCAGCGGCGTCGGTGGAAGAGCCCGGCCGGTGAAGGAGACCAGTGGCAATCGGATCTGACGAAGATGGCCGGATCCGGCGGTGATGAAGCCTGACGACACCCAGGAACACACGGATTCGACGTGGAGAAGACGTCAGCGGCGCTTCGGGGCCGTCGAGCATTCGGATCTAGCCAGTAGAGGCTAGATCTAGTAGAGGTGGCATCAGGGTGGCCGGATTCGGGCAAGGCACTGGCCGACGGCCAGAAGAAGTGAGCGGTGGTGGGCCTGGTGGCTATCCAAGAGAAGGATAGCGGCGACGTCTCACTGGGATATGGGCGCAACGAGATTTGACGGCTACATGGCGGCAAAGGAGGCGATGACTGGCAGAGTGCACCGGTGACAAAGGAGGCAGTGGCCAGAGGAGAGGGCAGCAACGACCTTGGAAAGCCAAAGCCTTTTTTGTACTCTCAGAGTACATACTTCCACTTTCAATATACCATTTAAACGAATATGTTATACTTATTTATTACTTTTGGTATACTTAAATACTGACTCTAAAATACTCTGATACGATTTAGTTGAAAAATTTTTATCGGAGTTGAAAAAATACGCCAGAAGCCCCCTCTTGCGCCGCATGGAGGTTTCTATCCAGCTCTCAACCCGTGTCCACCGGATGGCACAACCGGCACCGGGGTGATGCAAATTAGTTAGCTAGATTGTGCTCATTATAGACTTACAGTTGCACTGTTTTACATTGAAAATGAGTTACCAGATTTAGTCTTTTGGGTTATCTAGGTGGTTCCATCATAGGTCACAATCTCGTGCTCTATTCGCACCAACCACTCTTACTATCCGCCCAAATATTTAAACTAGTTTAGAGTTTTAGAGTTTTGGGGAGGAAAATATCAATTCAGTTCAACATACCAGTCATTTCTATCCAATGACAGACCAAATACAAGTTTCATGTTTGAAATGATGTCAGAGCAATTCAATGCCCCCGAGTATCTAAGCAAAACTAAGCATGACGCTTAGATACAGATTTATCACTAGTATATTTACCATTATATATAGGGCAATAAGGTTTTAGGTCCAAAGTCAAGAAGTGGGATGTATTAGAACACTTATTTAATTAGGACTTAACTATGAGCTTAATATGAATATAATTTGCATAATAAACTAGAGCATGCAATTTAATAATTCAAATCAACATAACTTGCATTCAAAAAGTAGGTGTAAAATGATCAAAGTACTAACTCGTCTTGCACACAAGCTATTTGATCTTGAGGGTCCTAGCTTGACTCGAACTGCTGCTCTACTTGGGCTTCGTAGTCTAATCAAGCGATCGCGATGAGAATCTAGTAAATACCAAGGAACACCAATAAATCCAAAGGAAAATGCAAATGAACTCCAAGATTCAAGATTTTACTCTCAATAGAAAGATCTTATTTTTAAATGAATTTAGAAATAAATTTTATTTAATTTAGATTTAAAACAAGTGAGAATGGATCTTCCAAAGTTTAAATTTAGGAAAAATCCAAACATAAACAGGAAGAGAGAACAAATGGGTCCAACGGGTTTTTAATTTCTTTTTCCATTTATTTTCTTACTAAAAAAGGCTTCAAAGGCTAACAAGTGAGGCCAGCCAAGTTTTTTTTAATCTATTTTTGATTTATTTTTCTATAGGTAATCTTATTAGTGATTGACAGGTAGGGGCCTCGGGCTTTTAATATCCCTTTTTAATTATTTTCTTTACAAAAAAGTGGCAGGTGGCTGGCAAGTGGCCTCGGGCATAGAAACAGGCCTGCATGTGAGTGACTCACTAATTTAAACTGGCTTTAAATAGTTTCCATAATGGCTTGGGGCCACATGCCATTGACTAATTAACTTAAACTAATGAATCCAGTTAACTTAATCTAATTATTTAATTAATCTTAACCACACAACAATGCCTTCTTGTAGAGGACGAGTACTGCCATGCTCTTCGCCGTTAAGGCAGGCGACGGCGAGCTCCGGCAACCCCCAAAATAGGTTGTAGGACCTTGGTGATCCTAGTCGTGGTGGTGGCGTGGCCGAAGGTGAACCACCGTGGTGGCGTGATGGCGTGAAGAGGCGGTGGAGCTTGGCCCTCATGGTGTTCATGGCTCAGCGGCAAGGAAAGAAATTGAATGGCTCTAAGAGCATCTAGAGGACATAGGGAGCTCACTGGAGAGGTTGGCGGAGATCAGGAAGGCTTAAGGTGAGCTAGCGTCATTGGTCGGTCAGCGCAGTAGAGGAGCACGACACAAGCGAGTGGGGATGGCGACGAGCTTCATTAACCACAAGGGTGGTATGAGAAAGGCATATGGGTGCTCTAATCGGAAGGAATTGGATCGGGGCCCACCGGAGAGGCGACGACAACGGAAAGGGTGATTCCAGCCAACGAGGGCAAAGACGACAACTTGGGGCGAGCTTCTGTGGGCGAGAGCTCAATTCAACAGAGGGAAATGGAGATGGTCAATGTGGGAAGGCAATGCAGGGCTCAGATAGCTTTTATAGCTAGAAGGGCAACTGGACAGCATGGGCGGTGTACGGCGTGGCAAAGGTGTGACGTTGCGGAGCAATTGATGCCAGCGTCACTTTGGTGACGACAGAGGGGTCACGCGATGAGGCAGCGAATAAATACGGTGTAGTGGGCATGGAGGAGCCACTCTCTCGGCTAGTCGTCGGTTCGGTAGTCAGCACGATGCGACGATGAGGTAGAGCAAGGTGGTGTGGCACGTTGCATCGCGGCCCGGGTTAAGGCGGTAGGTGGAGGATGGGATAGTGGTGACGCAGGCGGGTGTGGCGTGTCAATGCGGCGGCGACGGCCTGGTCAACAATTGTGGTGGCGCTTGGCGTGGTGTGGCTGGTGCAAGACACGAGCAAGGTACACCGACGCATGGCACTGGGCAAAGCATGCTACACGCGACTCGGTTGGGCCGAAGGGTGAGCATGCGGCGAGGGAGCATGCCCGACGCAGTCATGGCGGTGAGGGACACACGGCGCGATGGCTCAGGCATGGCCAGAGGGTGGTGTGGTTCTGCGGTGCATCAGCGGGGTGTGCTCTATGCCAGACCAGGGAGAAGAAGTAGGGGGGTGGGCTAGGCCCAATGCAGAGCTGTAAACTTTTGGTTTTAATTTCAAGCTTTGAATTTTAAATTTGAATTTCAGTTTGGGTTTTAATTAAATCTTGAATTTGAGTGGACATTTGACTTGCATTTTAGAATTAAATCTTCCAAGGCATGAATTTTGGCTTTTGTTTTGATAATTGGATTTGAGTTTTCAAGTTTTGATTTGAACTCATATTTGATTTTTAATTTTGGACCGGATTTTGAAAATGGTTTATAATTTAAGATTTAAGTTATTGGATTTTAAATTCCACTTTCCTTTCCAATTTTTCTCCCTTTAAATTTTTGCTCATGATTTTCTTTAATGAAATAGATTTTAAATTTGGATTTCAGATGCAATTCAAGTTTACCTTGAATTGGTTTCTCGATAAATTCTCCGGTGCTACTTTCTGGATCATCTTTTTAGATTCGGCTTTTATTTCAATTTGTTTTGTCAATGATATATCTTTTTTCGAGTTAATTTTCATAACTTGGTTTTCAGGAAAACCCCAAGTGATACTCCAGAAAACCCAAATATCAATAAGATGCATCAAAAGTTTTAAATTTTACATATTTTTTAACATCCTGATTTTCGGGATGTTACATTGGCCTTGTCAGAATGTTGACTTTCTTAACCTCGACACCAACATCTCCTAAACAACAGTGTTGATCTCACTCTTGTCGGCATGAACATCAACAAGGAATACAAGCATATTCATCTTGTCGGTATTGTCCATGGTGGCGTCAGTAAATAATGGGTATTTCACAACTTGATATGGATCTAGCCTTGGAGCGTGTTGTGCACTGATTCTGAATTGCTTGGGACTTCTCTCATTCCTCGGTGTGTCTGGGTGACAAAATGTCACAAAAGAGTGGAACTTCCGGGACTTGTCCAATTCAGGCACTCCTGACTTTGCAGTGGATGCATCTTTTAAAGGTGGAGCTTTCACAACTGGGAAAAAACAAACAGAAATTGCAACGCAAAACATGTACATGAGATGCCTCACAAGAGCATGTAAAAGCAGAAAATAAAAAATACTTTAACCATAAAACCGAATCCTAAGCTTATGAACTTAGCGCATAGCTAAGCCACTAAAAAAATGTCAGAATATGTTTCTGTCTGTGGACCAAAGTACAGCTAAGCCTGGTGCTTTTCATTTCTGATGTTTGGCTTTCTTAGATAAGGCAGACAAGCACAAAAGACAATTTGTCCATATGTTTGGTTGATGACACAGTTGCTTATTCCGGCAATGCACATCATGAGGCAATACGTACAGCATTGCTGTTCATCAGTAACTACACATGCGCTGATGATGATGTTCATGCGGGGAATGCCCCTAAAAATGCACACCCCTGGTGCAGTGTAAATTTTAACATTGCTTAAGGCAAAAAAAAAAAAAACCCCCCAATGCTCCACTGTGCAAGATGACGTTCATGTCCTGCAAAAGTGCAAGCACTTGAGATATTTATTAATGGGTGTGTATAGGTATCACCCGGATGTTTTCTTCCCAACAATCATCCAAATTTTGGACCGTTGGATTAGAGATTCAACGGTCTCTTTTTTTTGGAGGGGGGAGAAATTTTTTTGGAGGAGGGGTGAATTTTTTTTGGAGGGGGTGAGGAGAATTTGTGGCCCTTGGATCTCTAATCCAACAGTCACAAATCTGGATGATAGTTAGAAAGAAAACATCCTCAGATTAACACTTAGTTCTGTGAACTCAGAATACAACAGTGTAAATTAATTAGATCTGTTATAATTGTACAAAAATACAACTATACTTTCAATCATAAACATCATAATTATACAGCAAATACAACTCTATAAAATGAATGCATGTAGCCATGTAGGGGCAGATCTACCAGAAGGTACCGAAGAGAGGGTACCTCCTAGCCGCCCGCAGCTCCGGTCACAACGCCTTCATCCGCCACGCCGCACACTCCCTCGCCCTCGACGCCTGCTGGCAGTGCCTCTCCCTGCTCCAGTCGCCCTCGTCCATGGCCACTCCCGACGTGACCGGTGCCGTCGTCTGGGACAGCAGCGTCGTCCTCGCCACGTTCTTGGAGCACGCCGCTGACTCCCACCACCTCCTCCTCTGCTCCTCCGCGGCGCGCGAGCAGTCGAGCTCGGTGGAGGCTGCGGCGTTGTTGGGTGGGTACCTCCGCTTTCAATAGTTACAAATCTGACGCTCTTGTCTTCACAAAACTCACTTCCTTTTAATTGCTTAATTATTATGTAAAGATGCTCCGTCATGGCAATTTGATGTCAACCCAGCCAAAACTATAGTTAGGAAAAAAATGCACCCTTTTTTGGTAAATAGTACAGAGAAAATCATGAATAACATGTTGTGCTCTACCTTCAGAAATGCGATGTGCTTCAGATTTACTTTAGCTGTGTGATGGCCAATCTTCATTGCAAGTGTACAGCTTTACACGGATACATACCCATATTATACCAAAACAGCATTCCTAACCAACATCTGTCAAAAGCCCATGCTTCACATACTCTACATTTTAGGTTGTAATCGTGTTTCCTTGGCTCCATGTTAACCTGGTTTTGGCAAAGGGTCTTGTTGGTATTTACACTCGTCTTCTCTGCTTGTAGATCTGTTGGATCACTTCTCGGAGCCGATGTGGTTCTCACTGACCTCCCTGACCGCCTCAAGCTACTGAGGAAGAACGTCGAGCTTAATGTGAGCGGACACGCATATTCGGGGCTCAGGTCGGGTCGTTGAGCTTAGGGGTGAAAACGGATAGGATACGATCGAATAGTCTCAAATACAAATACGAATCCATATTTTTAAAACGAATACGAATACGAATTCGAATATTCTCAAATACGGATACGAATATTCTCGAATACGAATACGGATATTTTCGAATACGGATTTCCTCGGATACGAATATCGGATAAAACGGATTCCTAGCGGTTTTGTCGATTTTTCATCGTTTTTTTACCATTACCGGTTTTAAACTGCCTAAATTCAAATTTTGAATCACAAAATTCATACGAATTTTTCATAGGTTCTAGAAACGGATCAAATACCAATCGAATAGTCTCGAATACGAATACGGATACGAATATTCTCGAATACGAATGCGAACATTTTTTTAATACGGATTTTGCTTACCATAATCACGTTTTCTCTGATACGAATATCGGATAAAACGAATTATCTGTTACTGTTTTCCACCCCTAGCTGAGCTTGTCTAGGGTGATGACAGTTGCTGTGACTTGGCAAATTTGAGGTTGTACCCAGTGGTGGACCCAGAATTTTTAGGATGGGTGTTCGAATTTCGGAGCTAAGTTGCTTGAATACGTCGATACCGCAGTGCACCGTCCCCCCCAAACACTGATACAACGATACATGTATGTAGATATAATAAAAATACATAAATTACATAAATTAATGATTTCTTATGAGAAAATGGGCGACATAAGGCGAGCATAATTATATGAATTAAACAACAAATTATAGAGATAAATAAAAGTTGTATATCTTGTTGATCTTGTCTTTTTTTTGCTATTTCCCCATCAGCAAGAACTGTCCATCTAAGAGGAAATTGTATGTTCCATCTATGAAGCAAAACAGACCAAGAAAGTAAATAAGCGGAGTGGGTGGAGCACACCTAGATCTGAAGAGAGGACGATGACAATAAGTTGGAGGTGCTACTCACTTCCCAATGCCATGCTCCCGGCTACCACGCTGCTCCCATCTTGTCACCCTCTCCCTACCTCCGTGTTCGTTGTGCCACTGCTCGCTTGCCTGTGACACCTCTCTGCTCACCCGCGATGCCACACGCTCACCTTGCACCACACACTGCCTCACGCATGATTGTCGTCACATCATGGCACCACGTCTGCGTCTGCTCGTCGTCACTCGCCTCTAGCCTGCACCTCCGCCCGCTCGCCACTCGAAGGCCAAAACCGCCTCCCACACAGACAACCACAAGATGAGAAATAGAACAAATGTTAGGATTTTGTTTATATCTTTACTTCTTTGGGCGTGAGGAGGGTTGAGGTGGAAAGAAAAATGGGTTTAATGTATTACATGAGCTACGCGCGAGATATGGGGAGTGTGGGCTGAATTTATTTGCAGGCATAAAATATAGTTTTGACACAACTAATAGTATATATATCTAATATACATATTATATACCTGGTATTTTATAAAAAATTTTGGGTGTTCAGCTGAACACGCATGCCCTACATTAGATCCGCCGATGGTTGCACCTTAGGCACGTCGACGTGGGCCACGGCCACATCAATCAGGAGCTGCTGCACCGGATGGCACAGTGCAGCAAGGTCCGTGCCATGTGTCTGCTTTTTGGCCGTGCGGTGAGCGCCTGTGTTGACCTGGGGCCTTACACCGACGGCATCCCTGACATAGAGTACCTGGTGCACTTGGCCATCGGCATGCCGCCGCAGACCATGCAGCTGACGCTCGACATGGGGCAGCGACCTCACCTGGATGTAGTGCCTGCCGTGCCTGGCCTGCTTCCACCAGGTGCTCACCTTACTTCAACCCTGTTAGTGATATGCTCTAGAGGCAATCATAGAGATGATTGTATCACTTCTATGTTTATTATCTTTTGAATAATATGTTATTTTATCTCTTAAATAAGTATCTTTTATATTGATCAATAAGTATGTGGCTTGTTCGTAGAACTATTTATTTATGTTTTGATGTTATTCTAAATTATCTTTGATCTTATATCATTATGTGGGACAATTATGATTTATAGATCAGCATATGTATTGATTGATAATCATGTTTCACGGATCATGAATATGAGATATCAAATCAATAATATAAACATATGTCAGGGAACATGATATTGGATTGACCCACCATGAGACACTGCGAGAATTGTTATATTCTTAAGTGTCATTAGTTGGTCTCATACATAGTGTTTGCAGGATCCTTAAACCTGAGATCGTCATTGTTTTCTAGATATGTAATAGTTTATTTAGGGGTTGCCAAACACTACTCCGTGACTGGGTAGTCATTAACGTAGTTTTCGGATTTACTATGAAACATGCGAAAGAATATGAGTGATCAAGATAGAATTTATCCCTCATATATAACAGGAGAGATATCTTTGAACCCTTCGATGTGATTGGATTAAGAAAGTGCATGGCCATGCCAAATGTAGTTGAAGAGTTAATCACAACTGAGTAATCCATTATAGGATTGAGTAAATGATTGAGCTATCATAGGATGGCACGTTTCTTGTTTTGAGTTCGATCTGGTATCATGAGGCAAAGGGATGATCTTTATATATGTTTGGGAGTCATTATGCCCTGCTAGGGACTGCTACCAACTTATAGACCGGAAAGGAGTTTTTAGCTCATGGCTAAATATACATAAACCTATAGGGTCACATACTTAATGGGATGGAATGATAAGAATTCAAATAATAGTCTCCGAGTGGAATACGATCTCTACTCATATTGGATAAAGATCAAATCTGAGGCTTTTCGAGTTGCATATGATATTTAACCGTATCGGATAAGGATCCGGTTGGAGTTTATATAAAGAGAGGTGTGGGGGCTGAGGGAGGTATCCCAAAACACACCATCGAAACCCTAACTGTCACCTTTCATAAACCCTGCTGTGCTTGTTGGTGTTAGCATGCCGATGCACGGTGTTCCATCCTTGGATGTATGGACCTTGGTAGCGATGCTACTATGACTGCAGCGCTGATCGGGACGATCGTGAGGAGACAGTTGGCCAGAGGACAATCGACTACTTCCACTACACTGACACGCTATTCGTTGAATTGGTTGCTTCAACTCTACTTCTACTACACTGCATGTCTAGTGGTAACAATCTATGATCTCTTACTCATATGGCTTCCTGGTTTACATGGCAAAAAATTTTAATCGCGTAGCCTACCCATATCCCAACAGACCCGAACGGCTCCTCCACATTTATCATGCTCCCCTATGGCTCCGCAACGTGTCAGGACCTATTGTTGCCGTCGTGCAGCACCTAGAAGTCATGGGGCAACCAGACTTGCATCTACACTTACTCCTAAGGCGATAGGCCAGTGACAGCCGGCCACCTCGACGTAGATACAATCACATTTGGCGCCGATGGGCACACGTCTGTGCCCATGTCAGACCCCAGATTTGCAACTCAAAATTCTCTGTGTTCCACCGTACTATTTTATAGATCAGTAGATAGAAACACAGATATCTTACTGAAATCAAACATATATCTTGCAAAAGCAAAATTAATATAATAGTACACTTACACGTGGACTGATCAAGCTGAAACCTTTGAAGAACAACAACAAAAATGGAAAGATCACACATGTGGGACCCTCAGAATATACCCACAAGTAATCAACAAGGGCTCGCGATCTAGTTTTTGGCTTCGTCATCTTTCAATCTTGTTACGCCCTTAGATGACCATGTGGCTTTTCTTTCTCCTTCTTACATACTAAAAAATAGTAATTAAACAATAGTGAGTACAAAATTACTCAGCAGGTTACTACCTAAAATGTAATTATAATATATGCAAGGCTGACAAAAGGAGACTTGAGATTCTTTTATTTGCAAAAAGTTACGATTGAAATACAATAAGTAGAAAGCCTGAGACTTATCATTTTAACTAAACCATATTTTAAATAATGTAATGTGATAATAATCTTAGCGAAGGTTTCACCCACCTTTTACAGAGCCATCCACAATATGCTATTTTTATTTATTAGGTTCTATTCACTCTTTATATTCACTGGGTTCTATCCACCAAGGGAAATCAAAGTCAGGGTTCTAACCAACCTTCCTAATTTTCATCCTAACCACAAAGATTATTTTATAAATAGACATAACTCGAGTAGATTCCCATACCTGCCCTTGACTGTGGGCATGACTGTTTTACTTTACCCAGAAGAAATACCTAACTTATTCTACCACCACGCAACCTTTGGCGTAAGGCTCAGATGGTCACTACAAGGCCTTTACAATGTATCTTCCCAACGTGGATACACCCACTATGATTTTCACCGCTATGGATTCTATCCATCCGCTCTAGAGTCCCCCTCTTGTGTCACAGGGAGGTTTCCATCCAGCGCTCAACCCATGTTCCACCGGATGGCATATCTAGCATGGGTCGATGCAAATTAATTGGTCATGTTATATCTATTATAGATTTGTGGTTATATTATTTTACCTTAAGATGTCATCACAAGATTCAGTCCTTAATATTACCTAAACAGTTTTGCCACAAACCACACTCTCGTGCTCCAACCACACCAATTCCCACTTACCATCCATCCAAGTATAAAGCAAGTTTAGAGTTTTGGATTTTAAAATATCCTTTCTAGTTCAAATACTAGCCACTTCTCTCCAGTGATGGCCTAAACCAAGTTTTCATATTTGAAATGATATCAGTGTAAATTAATGCCCACTTGTATCTAAGCAAGGCTAAGCATGACACTTAGATACAAATTTATCATCTAGTATGTATACCATTAATTTTAAGGTGACAATGGATTATGCACAATTATTAATAAGACGTTAACTACTAGCTAGTGGTAATATAACTTGGTTAATAAAATAAGTATGCAATTTAATAATTTAACATAATATACTTTGCATTCAAAAGGTGGGTGCAATATGATCAAAGTGGAAACTTACCTCACTCAATCTACTGCAGGTCTTGTGCTTGCTCCAAGTCTTGGTCTTTATCTTTAACTAGGTTATACCCCTAATTGCTAATTGGCAGCCAACTTTAGTTAGGACACTAATATTTACATTCTAATTACATGGACTGGCTATTTAGTTTACTATATGGCTATGGGACTATTTATGGTATAAGGCTTATAAGTATTTAGACATCCTCCATAGCTTTATTTTAACATCTTCTTTACTTGAATTGGTATCTTAAATGAAGTTCTAATGGCATGCTAATGATTTTTATTATTTTTCTTAATTACACAAGTTTATCATAAATTTTAGTCAAAATTACTCTAGAATTTATGATTTTTCCTTTATTAAAAATATCTTGAATTTAGATTAATTTAGAAACAATTTTCACTCGATTTAGATTTAAAACGAGTTAAAACGGGCCTTCCAAAGTTTACATTATGAAAAAAAAATCCTAAAATAAACACAGAGAGAGTGTGTGTCTCCCACTGACAGCTGGGGCTCACGGTTTAATTTCTTTTTATATTAGAAAATATGCCAGAGGCTGACAGGTGGGGCCAGCTATTTTTTTTTCTTTTTGAATACTTTCTTTAAAGAAAATGAACGAGTAACTGACAGGTAGGGCCGACACAGTAAGTGTGGCCGACATGTCAGTGACCCAAAAAGTAATTCCTATTTTAATTAGATTTTCTAATGACTTGAGCCCACATGTCGATGACTTATTAATTTAAACTAATGGGGTGTCATTAATTCTAATTAATTATAGACTAATGACACACTTAAATTAAATGATGTTGCTACAGTGCCATATGCGCTTGAAATAGGGGAGGGGCAGTGATTAGCTATGGCGAGCTCGCCAGCAGTGAGGTGGGCACAGAGGGGTGACGATGACCCCAAAAATGGTTCCCTGGAGGGAAGAGGAAGCTAGGGAGGCAACTTGTGGCTTGGGGTGGCATGGAGGTGAGCTAGCGGTGGCGCTGGGCAGCTGGAGCAAGGGAGGAAGAGGGGTGGAGGTGTCCAAAGCGAGAGGGGGAGAAAATAAGGGGAGCACAAGCAGTAGAGGGTAGAGGAAACTCATCGGTGTGGTTGGTGGCAATGGGAAGGAGCTGTGTAGGGCAGACGACATGAGACTGGGGCGGCGTAGGTGGCTCGATGTGGAGGTGATGCCCGGGTGAGGGGGAGTCCAAATCGTGGATGAGGAAGGAAGAGGGAAGTGAGGAGATGCTCCAATTTTAGGGAATTGGAGGGAGGTTCCCCAAAGCAACAATGGCGACGACAGTAGCAGCCTCTGGCCGGAATTGGGGGAAGGAGATGGCGCGGCAAGCTCTTGTGAGTGAGGCATGAAATTAGTTAAGGGGAAGTGAAGAGTATGCCTAGGAACACATTTTGATGTGGAAGGATTGGCGAGAAGCTCACCGGGTTAGCCAGAATAGCAAGGTGGACACGGCGGCTGACGCGGGTGTGGTGCGGTTTCGTGCTTGGTTTGGCCCAAGGGGGAGGGAGGGGAAGAAGATGGGGGGTGATGATGATCACGACCCCGTGTTGGTTGAGGCATATATAGCCGAGAGGGGACGTAGGCACAAGCGGCGGGTGAGGGTCGGTGATGCGCGGTGATGACAAGGCACATGCATATGTGAGCCACAATGCGAATTGATTTGGGGTCAACGAGGCAGTTGGTAGCAGAGCATGGGCACCCGGCGTGATGATGCAACAAGTCATGGTGCAACGGTGTCAGGGCATCGCGGGTGCACGCGGGCGCAAGTGAGGATGTCTCGCGCGGGCACATGTGGCTGGGCCGAGGTGACATGCGTGGGCACGCGTGGGTTTTTGGTGCCGATTCGGCTGGCGTGGCATGGTGTGGTTGGTAGGGCGGCGCAGCGCAAGCCAGCTCGGCTAGGAGCAGAGAGAGAGAGAGAGAGAGAGAGAGAGAGAGAAGAATTAGGCTAGCTAAGGGAGATGAGCTAAGAGTTGACCAGGGAGGAAAAGAGAGGAAGAGAAAGAAATGGACGGCCCAATTTGAACTTTTAATTTTTTTTAATTGATTTTGATTTTGAATTTGAGTTTGAGTTTTATTTCAACTCCGAATTTCTTTTTTTTTTGTTGCTTTCAATTCCTTAGGAAATTTACCCTAGATTTAAATTTAGCTATTTATTAGGTATATTAAATTCTAGATTTTGGTTTTATTTATTTTTATCAATTGATTTGATTGAGCAAAAATTCAATCAAAATGCTCCAGCAAAATTTAGAATATTCAGATTACATGCGATCAAAAGTTTTAAAATTTCGTATTTTCCAATATTCAATATTGAGATGTTACAGCCCATCTTACCATCAGCTGCCATCCCTTTAACAATGGAATTTTCAAGTCCAACGAGACCGGTATCGCCGGCTTCGGCCGCGACGGCTTGTCTCTGTCGTCGCAGCTCAAAGTGGACAACTCCTACTGCTTCACCACCATAACCGGATCGAAGCCCAGGCCCGTCCTGCTCGTCCTTCCGGCTAATCTCTACAGCAACGCCCGTGGGGCCGTGCAGACCATCCCACTCATCCAGAACCCTGCTGCTCCAACTCTCTACTACCTCTCGCTGAAGGGCACCACTCAGTGGCGGAATCAGGCCTCGGACTACCTGGGCTATAGCCTGAGGCTTGTCAACCAAAGCCCATGCAAAATTCATGAAAAATCATTAAAAAAACAAAGTAAATCTAAGAGTTAACCCAAAAGCAGCTGGCTCAGCCCGAGGCTTGGGCTTGAGCTGGTTCCGCCCGCATCACCGTTGGGTCGGAGAGGCTGCCGGTGCCAGAGTCCGCGTTCGCCCTGAGGTACCGGACGGTCATCGACTCCGGCACCTCCATCACGACGCTGACGCCGAAGGTCTACCGTCTCGTCCGCGACGCGTTGGCCTCCCAGGTGAAGCTGCCCGTGGCTGCTAGCAACGAGACGGGTCCCTTTCTCTGCTTCACGGCGCCGGCGCGGGCGAAGCCGGACGTGCCGAAGCTGGTGCTGCACTTGGAGGGCGCGACGATGGTCCTACCGCGGGAGAACTACGCGTTCGAGATCGAGGCCGCGGCGGGTCGCAGCACATCTGCTTTGCCATACTTGAAGGCGGGGAGACGGCCGTAATAGGCAACCTCCAGCAGCAGAACATGCACGCACTGTACGATCTAACAAATAACAAGTTATCTTTCGCGCCTGCTCAGTGCGACAAGCTCGCAACGTCCTGCCGCCGATGCACCATCATTTAGAGCAACTCCATCCTATTAGTCATTTCTTCATTTCTATTTCCTAGGATAAAAAGGCTAGCTATTATTTGCAGCTCTCTATTTGAGTTAGCATTCCAATGACCTAGCTATTCTCCCTCTTTAAATTGTTTAAACATTTGGGTGGGCTACTTTAATATGGTTTAAATTTGCGGGCTGAATTCTTTTGGGCCTTCCTTTGTTTGAATCGGGCCAATTGTTTTTGGTGGCCCAGCGGCCGCCCAGCTGTTTTACGTGATCTTCACCGCCGCCGGGTAGCGAACAGGCACGAACGGCTGCTGGAGACCAGCAGCGGACCTCCCTGCGAAAGATTCATGCCTTGGTCGTCCGATCATCCGTCCTAGCTCGTATGTGCGCACTGCCTTTTCATTTCCTAGCCCGTACGCAAGGGTAACTAGCTAGCTGGCTTTGCATGCTTTGTACGCAGGGGTTGCATTTCCTTTCTTTTGCTTCTTCATTTTTGCATGCTTTTTTTGCCGGCCGTTCTGGCTCGATTTTGCCGGCCAATTCTACTAGATCTTCAATTTCTTGCCTAAATTCAGTTCGTTAATTAGTTTCTTGCCTAAATTCAGTTTCCGGCCAATTCACTGACATCAACGTTCGGTTACTAGATGGAAGAGATGAGCAACCCAATATTGCAGAACACAATACTAGCAAAACAATTTTGCCTGGCCATTGTAGAACACAATTATTTCACATCGGTAGCCATCAAGATTCGTGTGATAAAGTGATGTTTAATACTAGCAAATCATAAAGTGATGTTCTGAACATATATAACCATTGATCCAGCAAACATTGTCCAGTACACATGTAAAACTTGTACAAGCATTAACTTCATGTAAAACTTGTAAAGTATTCATGGCCACAACTAGATTGATGCAGTATCGCCTCGAACGGGAGGTTCGCCAAACCGACGAGTAAATATCTCATCCTTTAACATCTTGTAAAACTGCTGCTGATCTGGACTCATTGTACTAATATCAATGTTTATTATTCTTTTGTCTTCACTCCTTTGCTTCATCTCAACATCCTTCCGCTGCAGTTTGAGCCTTTCCCGTTCAAGCTGTAGCCTCTCGTCATTGCGCTCCTTCTTCCTCAACTCCCTCAAATCTTCGGTCTCCTTCTTGTTGATCCAGAAATCGCTCATCACCTCCTTCAAGTGGTTCTCTCCATCACCATAAGGTCTTTTCCCTCGACGTTGTCGCTCCTTCTCTTGCTTCTTACCGGGAGGCCTTGTCATTGCTTCATTAGGTGCCTGTTCATTGCTTCCAGGACTACAGTTCAAGGGACTAGCACCACTTGGTGCCTGTTCTCTTGTTGTTTCATTCTGGGACTTGTCTGTCCTCTGAATCCACTTCTGCTCATGACATAGTTTCTTCCAGCAATGGTCCATCACGAAAGATTGCTTCTTTGGGTGACCGTTCTTGTATAGTGCCTTTGCATGATCTATCTGAAAATATCAACCAACAGAAAGGATTATTGGAGAACCAGAAAGCAACCAAATTGATGGGAGGACAAAACAATACCTTATCTTGCTCCGTTAATCCACTTTGCTTCCTGCGCACTACCTGAGCATAAACCCCACAGAAACGGCTAACATTCGCATTGATAATTGACCAGCGGTTCATAAGAGATATCTCTGAACGGTCCGATTCAAAATCCTTGTGCTCATGGAAGGCAGCATGCATTCTCTGCCAATACCTTGACATCGATTGGTTATTGCTTTCAATCGGATCAAGACCCACATTTAGCCATGCATTGATCAGCTTCTCATCTTCGTCGACAGTAAAATTCTTAGTCCTCTTCTTGCTGCTTTTGGTATGTTGAGAATATTCATCATTGCCTCTGGTAGGCTGAGAACCTTGTGCAACTGCACAAGTTTGTTCCTCAGGGGGGCATATAAATGGATCATCCCAAATTTCTTCGCTGCCATCAAGATTATCTGCCCTCAGGATGTGCATATAACCTTCAATGGCAAAAACCTATAATCAATCAAACATTGTTAGTATCCTGAGAAATCACACAGCTAATCTGGACTAGATACCAACAACTTCACTCCTGCAGATCCAGAAATTATTTTTACTGACTCAACTTAATGAACATAACAGAAAAGGACAACGCAACAAAATGCAACTTTTGCAGTATAGTCGTGTATATGCAATATTATAGTTCATTGACTTAATACTGGGAGATTCCAATAAATTTAGCATGCTGGTTAGAGCCCAAAGAAAGCTCATTAATCTGAAATAATCCCAAACAGTGCATGGAGGCCAGTTAAATTCATCTTAATACGAGAATTCGCACGGCTCCAAAGTTCTATTTACAAAAATGTTCTCTAGTTAAACAATTGAAATTTTACGGACAATAACTATATAAAAAATAATTTATTTGCAAGCATATTTACACCCAAGAAAAGTTGAAATGAACACAACTACACTAGCACTAAGCTAACAGAATAAAGTTCACCATAAGACATGTAGCATCTGTTGGGATAGTATGGAAACTAGTTATCCATTTGTCATCACCTAGACAAGCCTTGACCTCCAATAAGACAAAGAGATGCCGACCACAAACACGTATTTAATAGTGTAGATCTTAATATACTATAGTCAATACAAAGTTGTCCAAACCAGTTCAATTGAGAATTGAAGGTGTGAGATAATCCATAACATGCATATGTATGCATGCACAGGAAAAAAACAAAGCCATCCAACCTGTTATTGGGAAACCATGAACCAACCCTGAGGTATATAGATATACTTCACGTTCGGTAGATATATAGATAAATTCTTGTTTGCGAAACCTACAACAAGATCAGTTCTTGTTTATGCATCATGGACATGTACATGGTGATAATGCGATATTGTTAAAAGTTGCAGCAACAGTATTTTAAAGCTAATGCGCTGGCTTTATGTTTGTTTTCGGCTTTTCGCCCTGCTGAAGTATGACAACATTTCACATTGTAGGATCGTCGATGACAATCAGAGGGGGGTGAATGATTGCAACGCCTAGCGGAAGCTTTTTCTCAAAATAAAATAAAACAGCATGCATTGAATATTCATCAACTCAATCTTGTCTACAGCATGCAGCCACCCTTTTTCTTCCTATTTTTCTGTTCCGCTATCGTCCGGCCGCTCGGCTATTTAATCCTCGAGATGTCCAACTCTCACACGGAAACGACGCCGTAATCAAAACTAGTTTACAGCCGCCGCTCCGGACACCGATTCTAAAAGTCCGCTCTCAACCCTAATACAACTCGTGTAACTGGGTTTAGGCCTTTTATCTTAACCAGGCTTTTAGCCCACTAATTTTCAAGGGACCCGAAACCCTTCTTAACACGGGTTTTCAACCTTCCGACTTTTCAACTCATCGTATCACTTGTCGAAGCCTCCAGGACCGCACCTCCCGTAGCTTCTCCACGTATCATCCACCTTTGATCTCCATGCGCCCCAAGCATGAGCCCGACCATCTCGTGACCTCCTTGACCGTCCGAACCTCGGATCTCTCCATCCTAGTCCCGGTCCACCTTGTCACCGACCATGATCGTCTCCAAACTCAACCTGCACATGCAAAGACCAAAGAATATCCTTCCGGCACAAGTTTGTCCAAACTTGACCAACGTCAATCCGCACACACGCAACACAACTCGCATAACGCCGCTAAACAAAATTACCAAATATTCATCATCACAAATTAACCATTGTCAATTATTCATCACAATAATATTCTAGACCTAGCCACATGGTCTAACAATCTCCCCCTTGATGAATACATTGACAACACCACAAGATTGTATGATGAATTAGCTTCAAATAAATATAAGTGAAGAACTGAAGCCAAAAAAGTATTTTGTAAGCCATAAATCTCAATCTCTCCCCCTCAACACAAGAGAGGTAATTTTTGCAAATGTCTCCAATATCTCCGAAGTGCACCAAATCTCTCCCCCTTTGGCAATGTAATCATCAAGAAAATTCAGAAAATGAACAATTCTAAGAAGTAGCAATGAGAGTAAAACTCAAGAAGCTTTGTAGATTATACAAGTTATTGTGCATTGATTAAATAAAAGAACCAAGCCATATTTTTGAGTAGAGCTATCTAGATCATATAAAGTCATATATCATATAACAATTTCAAAACCAGCCTTGAGCATGATTAAACAATTTATATTAATAACAGGCATCTCAACAATGACCAAATCAATTATAAAGAGCACAATGAGATATAACAACAAAAAGTTAAAGCCTAAAAGTGAAGCAAATTTTGAATCCAAACGAGCTAGCAGTCTCATATAACAACCTATTGCTCCACACTCAATTCATAGGCATGTGGCATGCTTGTAGCATACTTCTTTTCATAATAAAATGCTTGTAGCATTCTTGTTTTAGATGGTGGCATGCTTGAAGCATACTTCTTTTCATTTGTGCACTTTTTGTGCCTTTTTTATATACCATGGCATGCTTGAAGCATACATCTTTTCAATTTTCTCTATTGCTCATTTTTTTTATAACATGCCAAATTGAGTGATCATAAAAAGGTTGCAATATGAAACATACGAGCCTCATAGCCAAGATTTAAAATAAGACTCACAATCAAGCTAATCCTTTTCGATGAACATCTTAAAGTACTATCTATAATCAATCTAGTCAAAGTGTTCTGCCATGTTATATTTTAGTTCAAGTATAGCAAATTAATTATAACCAGTCATAATCAAAGCTACACAACATATGAGTAAATATGATAAAGAGAGCTCTACAACTCAAATAATTTCAATGGCTTGGACTTATTGATTTATTTGACAAGTATAATAAACAAAGCTTCCTAAAATTTTAAACATAAGCTCCCCTCAGAATAATCCCAAGATATAACAGACCCAACTCACTTCGCACATGAGCAAAACGAGAAATATCAAGCGACGTAGTGAGAATATCAGCAACTTGAGAATCTAACAAGATGTAAGACAACATCACCTTTTCCACATGGTCTCTCAAAAAGTGGAATCTCTTGGAAGCTCCCAAAGGAGTGAAGAACCATCAAATGTTCCAATCAAGCAATGATGTAAAAGACTGGAACTCAATCTAGCTCATGTTCTCCATCCTTGTCAACTGTTCTTACATCACAGGAAACATCGGTCTCACAGTACTGGGGTTAGTAAAATAAGATCTAGGAATCCAGTACTGAGACACACGACGAACAGGAGCAACAAAGCTAGAACCAAAATCACGTGCATATGGGTGATCAAAATGCCAAAAAGAACGTGAGTTATTTGAATTTGATCCCAATCTAGCATGTGAAGCAGATTTAAAACCATCATGAAAGTTCTCTAAAAACATAGCTTTCGCGTTTGATCTAGGAACAAAAGACAATGCACGTTTTTGTTTTAAAGTATTCAATATTTTCTTCTTCTCTTTCTTAGCTCGTCTAAAGCAAAATTCATGCAAATGACCATCTCTTCCACAATAGGTGCATTGAAATTTTACATTAGCAGAATTCTTTTGAGATGATGTGCTAGCACCTACATTTTTATTCGAAGAACTTTGCACAAAGCCAGCAGATTTAAACACAGTTTATTTTGGTTCAAGTTTCACTTCAATTTTTCCAGTTTCAAGAAGCTTAACAACCTTAGGAGGATTATTCTTGGCATGCTCAACAAAATTAAATCCTAGACCATGATTTTTCACACTTGTTTTTGATTTGTCTAGAATCATATTCAAATTTTTCTTGCCAAAAGAAAATCTCTCTAAAGTGTCTTTCAAGTACTCATTCTCTTTAGCTAGAGTGGGACAAGTTGTGCATTTAGCAGGTTCATTCGCTAGATTTTTAGAAGCATTAGACTGAGCCAATCTTTCTTTTTCAGCAAAATCATTAAGTTGTTTAGTCAAAACTTCTATTTCAGTGTTAAGCTTAGGACAATTAGAGCAAGAATATATCTCATGATAAATCATCTGTTGTATTGTTTCTTGTGATGAATTAAGTCTAGCTTCTAGCAAATCACATTTAAAGCAAGTTATAGATTGAGTACTTGACTCTAAACATGTAGGAGAACTAAACTTGAACTTTTCAATTTCATCATGTGCAAGTTTTAACTTTTCACCACAAGAGTCATGTACCAGTCTCAACTCATCAAGTTTAGCAGTTACATCACTAAGTTGAACCAAGTTTGATGCATTAATTGTTCTAGCAGATTCCAACTCAGTATGTAAAACTAGACAAGACTCACAAGATTCATCATCAGGAATAGAAGCTCTAAGTCTATTGATTTCAGAATTTAAGCCCTCAACAATGAAATCATGATTTTTAATTTTCTTTTTGTACTTCTTAAGCTCATCAGTCAATCTAAGCACAGCACGAGATAAATCAGTGTAAGAAGGTTTTACCTCATCAGGATCACTGTAAAGATCATCATCATTGAGCTCCTCACTGTTGGCCATAAAACACATCCCTGTGAAGTCCACCTCCTTTGCCTTCTTCTCATTGCCCTCATCATCGCTTTCAGAATCATCATCACTCAAAATAATCTCATCAAGTGCTGAAATTATCTTATTGACTGCCTTGCGATAGTTGCGCTTCTTGTTTGGATCAATCTTGATTTGGGAGCGACGAGTTGGTGCTTTGTCATCTTTGACCTCCTTGCTTCTCAGTTTGGGGCAATTCATCTTGATGTGGTTAAGCTCACCACATTCATAGCATCTGATTGGACCTCCTCTCCGCCTTAATCTGATATTGTTAATTGCTTTGGTTACCCTGTTGGAGAGAAGTACAAGCTGCTCTTCTGGAATCTCTTCTAATTGTTCATCTGAAATAGAGCACAATGCAGACAAAGAAACAATAGAAGAACTAGAGGAATCGTCAGCTTGGTTAGTCACTAAGCCCAAAGAATTAGTCTTGTTTATCCTGGCCAAAACATCAATCTCATGTGTTTTCATCTTGGAATAAAGATCATTCAAAGTGAGTGTTTCCATGTTAACAGAATGATTAATAGTAGTGACTAACACATTCCAAACAGACATATCCAAAGCATTTAAAATTTGACGAGCATTGTCAGAATCAGAATATGTGACATCAACAGATTGCAAATCACTAACAATTTTATTAAAGCGATCAAAAAGAGCATCTACTGATTCTCCAGGTTTCATCTCAAATTTAGAATACTCCTTTTTAAATTGATTCTGACGCACACCTTTAACAGATTTAGATCCTTCATGATAATCAGCTAGAGTGGTCCAAATTTTATTTGCAGATTTAAGGTGAGCAATTCTGACAAACTCGTTTCTACTTAAACCTTGCAACAAAATATTTCTAGCCTTAGCATTAGCTTCAACATCAGATGAATTTTCAGTTGTAACAACAGGAGGCACATCATATGTATGTTCAACTTTTTGCCAAATAGAATTACCTTGTGCTTGAAGAAAAACCTCCATGCGCGTCTTCCAATAAAGATAATCTGATCCATCAAAAAACGGTGGTTTACCTGAAAAACGATCCCGATCTGATGCCATTGCAACTTGGCTCTGATACCACTTGTAGGATCGTCGATGACAATCAGAGGGGGGTGAATGATTGCAACGCCTAGCGGAAGCTTTTTCTCAAAATAAAATAAAACAGCATGCATTGAATATTCATCAACTCAATCTTGTCTACAGCATGCAGCCACCCTTTTTCTTCCTATTTTTCTGTTCCGCTATCGTCCGGCCGCTCGGCTATTTAATCCTCGAGATGTCCAACTCTCACACGGAAACGACGCCGTAATCAAAACTAGTTTACAGCCGCCGCTCCGGACACCGATTCTAAAAGTCCGCTCTCAACCCTAATACAACTCGTGTAACTGGGTTTAGGCCTTTTATCTTAACCAGGCTTTTAGCCCACTAATTTTCAAGGGACCCGAAACCCTTCTTAACACGGGTTTTCAACCTTCCGACTTTTCAACTCATCGTATCACTTGTCGAAGCCTCCAGGACCGCACCTCCCGTAGCTTCTCCACGTATCATCCACCTTTGATCTCCATGCGCCCCAAGCATGAGCCCGACCATCTCGTGACCTCCTTGACCGTCCGAACCTCGGATCTCTCCATCCTAGTCCCGGTCCACCTTGTCACCGACCATGATCGTCTCCAAGCTCAACCTGCACATGCAAAGACCAAAGAATATCCTTCCGGCACAAGTTTGTCCAAACTTGACCAACGTCAATCCGCACACACGCAACACAACTCGCATAACGCCGCTAAACAAAATTACCAAATATTCATCATCACAAATTAACCATTGTCAATTATTCATCACAATAATATTCTAGACCTAGCCACATGGTCTAACACACATGCATTCCAGCATAACAATTGATATCTTTTTCCTATCAGGATAATTGACCCTGGACTGGCTATTTTTTATGTCATAAGCTGGAATGAAGGATTCCCAAGTGTTCAGTTAACCAAACTATCTTCTTAATGCAATGATACACAGTTATCCAGTTTGTTTGAGATAAATTTATATTATATACAGTAAATGGCTTAAGAAAACCAATCAAAGTAAAGATGTCCTTACCAAACAGAACAGCTGCTATCTTAAGCTGCTTATCAGGATACTTGGGAAAGAACTTATATTCTTCAAAAAGATTTGATATCATACAGTTGAAAATTGATACCTCCCTGTCAACAATAACATTCAAATTACACAATTATGAACAGCTGGGCACAGACCAGTATAAGCAAAATTCTATTGGAACAGAGTACTAGTCAGGCAGCAACTTTGAACTTTGAAGGCGAAAAGAATTGACAGTAAGCATTGAAATTACCAGTGGGGAGAGGTGGGAAGAGGCTGGGGAGGGGCGGCGCGGACCAGTGGGAGGGGCAGCGCGGCGGACTAGTGGGAGGGGGCGGCGGGGGAGGGCCGGCGAGGGGCGGTGGTGGCGCGGCGGACCAGTGGGAGGGGGCGGCGGGGGAGGGGCGGCGCTCGCCGGCGAGGGGCGGTGGCAGCGCGGTGGACCAGTGGGAGGGGCGGCGTGGCGCAGCGTACGCGTCGCGGGAGGGGGAGGGAAGTCGCGGGAGGTGGGAGGACGCCGCGCGCGAGGCGAAGGGAAGGCGCAGGAGGGGATGAGAGCGCCGCGCGGGAAAGAGATTCGAGGGCACGGGAGGGGGAGGGAAGCCGCGCGGGAAGGAGATTCGCCCGCGAAATCGCGATGGCGAGCGAGCACCCGCTCGCCTTCGATAGCCAGCCTCCGGAAGGAAAAAGCCAGCGGGTAAATTTGAAGAGGGGGATAAAAGATGGGATGGAGTCCATTTTTTGGGTCATACAAGCTAAATATACAATGAAGAGTAGGATAAAGAACCGGATGAAGATGCTCTTACATTGTGCTAACCTTTCAGTAATTTGTAGGTTAATTTGTTATAGATGAATGATTTTCGGTATGTGAGTTACTCTATACCGTACATCACGTAAAATCCTTCTCTTATTTTTCCCCATGAGATCCAGGTCATCACGACCAATATCTTTGCCAACGAAAGAATATCAAAGAGCTTGAGTCAGTATAGTAGTGGATTGTACCGCAATATTGGTGGCATCCAAGGGCCTGCATCAACATTGCTACGAAGCAGGAAATAAACTATTTTTTACATTTCTTGTTGAAGCTCATAGAACAGGTTGTGTTACAGACGAGGGATAGTACACTGTTGACATCGGGAGCGAGGATGAATCTCATCCTCTGAGCATTTATGCCAGGTATCCATCCCCTCACCAGTCATCGTCCCATCGTACCCCATGTTTAGCAGCGAGATAGTACGCATTAATAGGTCCTCTGCCCCCAGCTTCGTAGAGTTCTGGAGCAACTCTGTTCTGATCGATCTCACGGATTATTGGAGTCAATACATTCCATGCAGCAGCTAATTCATCACTGCGCATGAATAGATGGCTGTCTCCATCTAGCACATCCAGAAGAAGATGCTCATATGAATCTGGCACCTCAACGTTGTACCTACAAAACATACGTTATGATTTAGTCCCAGTTCTCTAGAATAGATCACAAGATGATCCAAGCGATCTCCATACCTATCCCTGTAGAGCAGGTTGAGTTCTGAAGCATCCAATTGGAGCCCAAGACCAGGGACCTTATTGTTCACTTTCAAGAGAATGGCTTCTTCAGGTAAATCACGTAAAATCAGCTCGTTTGTGTCAAGATCTATGTCATGCCCAAAACGTTCACGGTAGATATTGCCAGGGACATGATGAAATTGAATACGAATCTCAGCTCTGAAGGAAACGCATGATTAACAACCTTTAGTTATGCTTGATCAATTTGTCAGGTAATATTTTTTTTAAAAATGATAAGCTTGCGAAGTTATCAATAAGGTGCTCATAAGAGGGTGGAGTATTGAAAACAATTCGACAGAGTATGGTGCATACTTAATTACTTATACACTTCTACCTTTGGAAAATCGAAAGGTACTGGAAACTTCTTTTTTTAACAAGAAATTAACTAGTGAGACACATAATGACAAAAGTTATGGAACTCGTCGAGAGTACCTATTCTTCATAAGCCCCATGCCTGTCTTGATCAAAAATGGCACGCCATCCCAGCGTGCATTCTCAATGTACATAGCAGCAGCAAAATAGGTCGGTGTCATTGATTTTGTATATCTGTCGACTTTACCAGTAGTATCTTTGAGTTGACCAAGAACAACATCCTCAAGGTCCACTTTTCGAATTGATCTAAGCACCTTCACCTACATAAATGTATAGTTCTTATAATCCCGCAACAAGTATTAATGTATTAGCATTATATAACTTCTAGTGCTTTACCTTTTCATCTCGGATATCCTCTCCATCAAGACTTACAGGTGGTTCCATAGCAAATAGCGCTATTGTTTGAAAAATGTGACTGTGTACTATGTCACGGATTATCCCATAATTTCCAAAGTATCTGAAATGGAATATGTTGTGGAATTAATTGATATGGCAATGTAAAATGAGAGCCCTAAGAAATGACTAATTTTTTCAGTAACTAAGATAATTTTGAGACTATTGTAGTACTGTGAAGGCAAAACAGACCCAGCAACAAGCTATTCATGCCGTGATAACATATAACTAGGATCAAAATGGGTGCAAGATTACATTTTCTTGAAGACTAACTGCTCAATAAGACGGACTTATGTTCTGTTACATATAACCAGTATCTCCCAAATAATATATTCTTTAGACTGCAATAAAGAAATAGTGCCTAATCATGAAGAAAAATAGAGCATTCTTTCCTCCATGAGGGCAATGACTTAAAGGTGCTTCTCTTTCCTTCATTGAATAATGCTAAAAAACAATCATGTGCACCTCTGGGGCAGCTAGGAAATGCATGGTTATTAAACAGTACATTTATTATACCATGAATAATGGCAAGGAAGAAATACATCATTCTGCAAAGCCAAGAGAAATGCCTTAGTGTTAACACTCACCTCCCTTGTATTTCTGTTGCTGTTTCTTCAGAAAAAATGACCTGTAACAGTTAATGCTCGTTAGCAGTGTGTGTACAAATTGATAAAAAAAAACATATGGTAGAATGAGCTTATTTGAAATGTACCTGCACATTTCGTATATACGTCCTACTCCACAAAGGTTCAAACACCAAATTAGAAAATCTTAAGACAGTGAGATTTTCGATCAGATCCTTCCCCAAAAGATGGTCAATTCTACGGGATATTAAACATTTAGCAGTATTAACAATAAGTCAAGTACATGAAAAAATGCAGTTCAAAAAACGAAAAAAACAGTGACAAGGGTTACAAGAAAACAAGATGGAAGATTACCTGTAAATTTGCTTCTCCTCAAATTTTGACAGCAGAGACTGTGTTACCCGTTGTGAGGACAAACCAGTGAAGCCAAATGGTTTCTCAATAATTATCCTATTCCAGCCTTGCTTAGTTTGGGCACTGTCAGCTAGTGGCAATGCAACATCAAGAAGTGCCTCTTGGGGAACAGCAAGGTAGAATATCCTGTTTGCTGCACGAGTACCCTTTGAAACAAAAAGGGCAGTAAATGAAACTTAACATACGAATTTCAGGTTCAAGTGTAACACTTGAATGTGCTCCTATAGAATCAAAGACAGTTGTGTGATCCCCAATTCTACCTCTATCTGTGCCATTCTGGAATTTAATTTGACCATCCCATCTCTGTTATCCTGCCCTGCATCTATATAATACGTCCTTTTAAGGAATTCATTTAACTTGTCATCACAGTTTTCGCTGCATGTTCACAACAAAAATCAGGATATATTGCTCTTAGTTTTGCAATTCTATGTTAATACAGGATATATCTACTGCAAACCATTGTTATTTAGGTGCAAACATGCAGACCACTTTGGTTTGAGCTAAATCAACATGAAAAGAATCCCTAAAAAAATTGAAGGTAGTTCTTAATTTAGCAAACACCCATTTAAAATTTCAAGTTCAAATTCAATGTGTTGGGAAACAAAAAAAGAGAAATTCCTGACAAACTATAAGTTCAAAGAAAATGGAAAAGGACAAAATTTACTATTCAAAGCAAATTTCTCTTTTTCATTTGCCGTAACTCGTTGTGAGTTCAAACTTGAAATTTTAAAGTGTGATCCAATTCTGTAGACTATCTCAAATTTTTAAGGAATTTTCCATGTCGATTTGGTGCTCAAACCAAAGTGTTTTGCATGCTCAAATGATGGTTTGCACTAGAATGAATAAATATCAGGTGAAAAATGGCTAAAATAATATTTTGATGTGAAGTATGGAGTCAAGCTCTGACTGGCTGCTACCAAAGAAACATACTGGTGATCAACCCGGCAGGTCAAATTGGCTTCAACCATGGATCTTAAACCTTCATCTGTTAATGTCTTCCTAGAATATCCAAATATACCAACATTCTGCAATATAGAATATGGAAGGCGTGACATGACAACAACAGTCATACAGACAAGTTAACAAAGAGTTAGCAAATTCAATTTTCCAGAAGTACTCCAAAATATGATTATTTTACATCAGTTATTAAGTACAGCACCACATATCTGTAGGCACTGGGCCTTACCATGTGTGGTAAAGGTGGGGCTGATAAGGATTCAATGGGATAATTATAAATATAGGATCGGATATCAAAGCTTATGTGTTACACCATGTGTGTATAGTTAGGTTCCATACTGGTAACATTTACTGTGATTATGCTTTTTATATCCATCTGGCGCCAATAGAAATCAACCAAGTTAAGCCTTTTAGATTGAGGATGCAAACCAAGTGTTCCTATATGTTGGGTTTTTAGGAATTACATGTGGAAAACAATACGGAACATGGCGTGTGCAAGCCAAGTGAACGGAAATGTGGCAATGTGGCATATGGCAGGCAGCACTAGATACTAGATGCATGGATAATTGGAGATGTCCTTAGGGATGATTTTAGGTAAGGATGTCAGATAGTTTAAGGGTAGGTGTATGTGATACTATGTTGTAAAGCAAGAAGTCAGTCCCATATAGTTGTAGATGTTGTCACTAATGATTCAATCACATGTGATATTGGGTGAGGATAACAGATCCTTTAAGGATAGACATATGTGATATACTGATGTCCTATGTGTATGAATGGTAAGTTCGATAAGAGGCTTCGGTTCAAAAAGTTGGATAAGAGGCTACCCGCATATTAGTTGTAGATGTTATGACCGGTGGTTGAGTTATATATAATCCTTTACAGTGAGTACATGTCAACCCAGTTGACCGGTGTTAACAAATTCAAGTTTTGTGATATGAAAGGACATTGTGAGTGTGACATTTGAAATAAAACAGTTCTTTCCCATTAGCATTGGCAATTCCAAACTTAGCGATCCTTAACAAACAAGCTAACCATCAGGTCTTTAGTCAGTTGCCCGTTGGTGTATTGATAACTAACTCTTTTTCACCTGCTTGCAAAAATACACTGCTGCATCAAACATATTTGGGAAAAATCTTTTTCTAATAGTACAGTTTCGATAATTTGTTGGGGGTGAAAACAAATTCTGAAATGTGCTTAAGTACGACACAAATTTTGCAGAACTTCTCTTTACAGTTTACACTCATATGGTTCAGACTCGACTCGGAATATTTGCAAATAAATAACTAAGGGAGGTGTTTCTATACTTTTCTCAATAGTGATTTACACAATTTTTAAAGCATGACAAATGGTGGATACATGTTACTTACCTTTTTATTTACTTCGAGATTAGTACTACTCTTTTTAGAGAGGAAAACATAGAACCACTGCTCACTAACTAAAGCAAAAAAAAAAGTAATAGGATGCCATTTCGATTATCAAAAGAAAGAATAACAATGAGGCATAGCAGAAGCTATGATATGTTATGTTCATACCCGAGGAAGAAAACCACTGTAATACAGAGCAAATAGTGCTGGGAAGACTTTACTTCTTGCCAGCTCACCAGTAGCTCCAACTACAGCAATGCAAAGAGATGGCGTGCTTTCAGGTTGGTCACAAAAGTGATCAAACAGAACAAGATCTTCCGTTAGCACAGGAGTATGGGTTTCAGAGGGTAACACACAACCGATTGAGCTACCCAAAGTATCAGAGCTTGTATTTGCTGTTTCACCTTCAGATTCTGCATAAAAGGAAACAATAATGCGTATGTGAAAGCATCTGGATGCAAGCAAATGTCCACCGAGAAGTTTGTGATGATAGCAATAGCCAATAAGATAGTATGAAGAAAAGTAGTGACTAGCATTTTCACTAACAATGCAAATTAACTTTCAAATGTATAAGGCAACTAATACCAGGCACCAGCAAAACTGTGGGAATCATAAGCCAATAATCACATAATTTTGATAGGCATATGCAAAGTAGCAAAACACAATTGATTTCCTAACACCGACCATAAGCAAGTCGTACAATCCGAGGAGTTATCTTTTCAGTCAGGGATGAAACCTCCAAGCAATCAGGAATTTTATCATCCCCTCGAACTTCTAGCTTTCTTTGAAGTTGCCATCCATGCCTTTTCAAGGCCTTCTGGAGCTTCAGCTTTGCAGCAATCCAACATCTCAATCCACAAACTTGCGTTCTGAAACCGACAGTAGGTCCCGAAACCTGTGTACAGAATCATCAAGCAGCAATTGATCAACGCATGAATGTAACAATGTCTACTACTTCTGACAGCAATAAAATTTGTGCCAGCAACCTAACGTTTAAAGCAACTTTTCCAACAGACAAACTAAGAAAAGGGAGGCCAGCTTTGGTCACATACTGCACGGCACTTCATCAAATCAAAGCAGTCACACTAACACACAATCATGTCTCAGTGATCCAGCAAGCGTTCTGTCAATCAAGTAAGCGCTGTGTATGGACCCAATATAACGCCACCACCCAGTTAGCGAATTGAAAAGATAGCAAGATTTCCGTGTAAGCATTCCTTCAAACAGGCGACCACGCGATGCGCTCAGGTCATTACAACCAGTCGCCAAAAAAAATCGCAAAAGCATCAACTGGTAGGCAAGACGGACACGAAAGCGAGTGCTTTGCCTACTAATTCCCTCAGGCACCCAGAAAGGGCTACAAGAATCTCACGCTCACACAGGCATTTCATCAAGCATCCTGATGACAGGCAGAAGCGCTCACCCTTCCACCCCTCTCAATCCGCAGCAATCGCGCAGCCATGGGGACAAACGCGGAAATACCAGTATATACCACCGTAACATCCATAGCCCAGCAACTCGGCTAAGGCATTTCATCAAACCGGCTGGGCGCGCCGCGCCGGTGGAAAGAAATCGTCAGCATCGATGCAGCAGCACTAGCGCCACCAACCACAGGCTCTCGGGTACTCACCGGGCCGAAGCGCGATGCCGCCAACGACGGTTGAAAGGACGGCGCCCGAGCTGCGGACGCCGCCACGGTGAGGCCCGCCATTCCTGGTGCCTCTTGCTTGGTCTCTCCCCCTTTTCCAGTCTCCCGGCTCGGTAGTGGCTGTAGCCAAGATCGTGTCGGGACTAGTACAGAGACTACGGAGTTCAGGTTCCTACCCGTGAGAGCAACTCCAAGAGATGGGCTAAAACATCCTCTAAAACAAAATTTGATGATTAGTGAAAAAAAACCCCTCCAAAAGATCTCCAGAACCACTACTAAAAATTTTAACACCCCCAATATCTCACCCCACCGGAGCCAAAATTGGTCTCAGCCCACGCGTCCCCAATCACCGTTGCCGTGCGCGAGTAGGCGATTCCGCGCCCAATTTTTTTCCTTCGTGCTGCGTGAGACCTACCTGAGGGCGTCGATAGCTTCCTCCCCGCCGGCGCGGCTCCACACCGGCACCCCCGCTGTTGGAGCACGATGGCCGCCTGCGCCTCTCTGCCGGCCGCCTCCAGGCACATCCCCTCTGTCCGCGCACAGGCGCCTCCTCGCCGGCCGCTGCGTGTCTCCGTTGGCCGCGCACATCCCCTCCGCCCGTGCACAGACACCTCCTCGCCGGCCGCTGCGCGTCTCCGCCGGTCGCGCACGGGCGCACGGGCGCCCTCCCGCCTGGGCTCCACATCCCCACGCACTCCTCCCTGGTAAGCTCGCATCGCCATTTTCCTCTCTGTGAATCCAGACTACAGACCTTGTGAATGAATGGGGCAGAGCTAGTAAATTTACTGTAGAATAGAACAGATGCACGCATACACTGGGAGATAGCGCAGCATGATACATTATATTAAGACAATCTTTTATGTATGATGCTGCACTAATCATACAGTGTATGCTGAATCTTTTACTAATTCAAGGATAATCAATCAATTCCAGAATCCTGTTCAGTAGAGAGATGGAGAACATACTGTATGATGCTTACAGATGGAGAAAACACTAGTAAATAATACTTCATGGAAGGAGAAATGTTGAGGCAATAGCACCGTCTGTTTACTATAGGAGCACTATCTATTTGTGAATGAAATATCTATGTCTAGCATTCAACAAAACTGCCATGTCTAGCATTCAACAAAATGAGATGCCATAAGCCCATGTAGCAGATTTAAAATATTTAGGGGACCAATTTTGGGGATAACTGTTGGAGCAAAGGAGTTATATTGATCCCCAACTTTTTGGCATGTCCCCTAAAATGAGATTATAGGGGATCAAATTTAGCCCATCTTTTGGAGCTGCTCTTCAGTTCACTCGGTCGTCGACGTGGTGACTTAAAACCTCTATTTTAATAATTTATTTTATACTATAATAAATAAAAATATTCTGTAGTTGTTAGTAGCTTTTTCAATGTAATTAAATTTAAAAATAAAAATTATATCATCATTGAATAAAATAAAGTAAAAGAAGAAGAAAGCTAAAAAAACAGCAATAAAAATAAGAAGTTAGAAACTAGAAGTGAAAGCTATAATGAGCAAAGCGGGTGCGGCGGATAGCCACACTGGAGCTTTCGCCCCGGTTGGTATTAAATGCCCCGCTCAGTTGGGCTGAAAAACTGTGGCTTATGGCTGAAATTGTACTGTAGCGGTTGAAATTTCACTGTAGCTGAAGGTGGTTTATTTGGTATAATTAAATCTAAAAAAATTAAAAAAAGAAAAAAAGAGCTAGCAAAAAAGCTCAAAAAAAGCCAAAAGTTCAGAAAAAGACGAAAATTATGAATAGTGAAAAATAAGTCAGAAGCCAGAAGTGAAGCCGAAACGAGCGGGGCTAACTGCTGCTCTGACACTTCAGGCACTTCCTCCTCTCTGGGCGCTTTTGTCATTAATTCTATTTACAAATATTTGATATTTCCAAGATATATTTCCCAAAATACTCCTATTATATCTATTTTAAGGCTTTATCGATGGACCATCTTTAAGCCCTTCTGGAATTGGCACAAAATAGACCTCCTAGGTCTTGAGTTTGATCGAAACAAGGACGTCGAGCAGCTAGAGGGATAAACTAGGAAGTAGAAAGCTTAAAATGACCATCCAAATGCTGAATGTTGAAGGCTAAATAAAGATACTTTTAAATTTGAGGGACAAAAATGGACCATAGCAGAACCAAAAATGCGTAAAAGATCGTACACATGACATTGTTTTTTCCAAGAGTCCAGTAAGCACCATATAACACGTTGAACAATTGAACCTTTATTCAGAAATTTTTTAAATAATCTATTTTTATTCTAAATTACACTAATATATTTTTGTTTTTTATTCTCACTAATAGTTTTTTTGTCTCTTTATTGTTGAGTAACTTAGATTAGTTGTCCAACAATTACGCACCAATACCTTGACAAGTCGCTCAACCCCATTACTGAACGTACGTACAGTACGAAACGACGTGACTCGTCGGACGCCGCTACTCCATATTGGTACAACGCAAGCGCGGACACCCACTAATCCATTCAGGCTTCCGCTAATCTCATCCAACCACGTCCCTTAACATCCGCTCATCTCTCTCCACCATTTCTACATATGTTACTCTATTCGTTAAGCGACTAAAATTAGTCGGTCAATAGTAAAACGATTAGAACTAGTTGTTCAATCAATAGACGATAAACACTTAGAGCATAAGCATTAAACAATTAACCTGTCGCTCAATGGTGAGTGACATAAGATTATTAGCGTAATAAAAAAACAAAGATATATTAGTGTAATTTAGAATAAAATAGATTATTTAAAAAAACTCCCTTATCCGATTCCCCATTTGTCCTTTCACGAGAAGTTCTACCGGTAGTCTCTATTCTCCAATTCCCCTTATTTCTGTTCTCAAAAGATATTTCCGTGAAGGAAAACTAAACGAAGAGTGCTAGACCATTCAACACAAGATGACGCTTTTGCTGCACGTTTCCAGCAGGTGCAACCGCTGGGTACTCTTCCAGCTTTTTTGATATACGTTTATTTTATTCCTAATACAATTGTACAATCTGTCAATCATAAATTCATTATAACTTACAAGCTTTACCCTACTTGTACAACATCCGAGTACAATATGATACCAGAAGATATCAATATAACTTGTCCAGAGGGAACTGAACCGCCAATCTTCTGCAAATGCATTGCAATTAGTCCCACATTCCCTGATCAGCTCAAGAAGCATCGAAGGTGGTGCACCCAATTTACTCCCGTGGCCTAGCAAGCCAGAGAGAACTCAGGGCACGCAAACGCGAAAAGTAGTCATGTATTGCAAGGAGAGCACGAGCAGCTTGTCGGATTGTCAGAATTCGTTGCATTTGATGTAAAGTTTGCTGCCGTAGATTGTCAGCCTAGAACAAACAAAACATAAAAACTCCTCAGAGCTAGGAGCATCTAAAGTTCCACAATTTGTTCAAAAGTTGCACCAAAAAAAATACAAAACATATTAAGTAATTGATTAACAAATTAGTTTCAACAATTCTTTTACCTATTAAAGGCAACAATAAGAAAGCTGCATGTTTGCCAGAGTCAAGAGGTATAAAAAATTCAAATGACACTTACCTGACGAAGGAAATTCTCGAGAGTCCCAAGTTTGCCCATGGCCATAGCCATTTGACCCATGTAGTTTGCCACATTCCCTGAAGATCCTGATGGACCAAGAGACCCAGCCAACGTTTCTGCCAAGGATTGCTGCAACGCCTCCATTCCTTGTGATAGTGCATCCTCAGCCTGCTGCGAGGATTGCTGGAGGTTGGATAGCCCCATCAACTGCTGCTCTGTTAGAGGCTCGAGCTGATTCACAAGGAGCTGAAAATTTACAAGAACATGAGAAATAGTTATATCTTGAAGCACCCATCAAAACATACAACCAAAGTTACAAAACCCGACATTCTACTAGCCGAGAGTATTCCTGCAGTAGGTTTCCCAATACTATTTCATTCAGCATATGGTTTACGCACCTTTAGAAGCTCAGACAAACGAAAACCCCCAAGCCACAAAAAGCACCTTTCGGCAGGTGTTTTCCACATGCCTGAAAGCATATGAAACACATCAGCCTTTGCAGCAACGCCCTTCAGCCTGAATATTTCATCATAATGTGCCATTATCCCATCTACGATAAAACGGAGGTCGCTATCACTTGCATGAGCATTTACTGCAGTCCTCAGCTCATTTATCTGCTTGTTTTGCTCCTCTAGCCATCGTGCATATTCTAAATCAAAGGTCATAGCTCCTGCAGAAGCAAGCTTACTGTTTCAGTTGTACTCCTAACAGACACAGGGAATACAATTGCACATTTAAAAAGCATCTAGACAAAGAGTGATGTAATAGAGAGAGAGAGAGAGAGAGAGAGCTTACCATTTCCACTCATAGCATGAGTTTGATCTCCAGAGCTAGAAATGAAGATTCCCTGCAATACAATATCCAATTAACAAAATTAATGAAACATCGAATGGGCACTCAACCAACATTGGCTAATAGATGCTTACCTGCTGTCGAGCTTTCTGGAGCTCTTGCTCCAGGCTTGAAAGTTTCAGCTTGCTGCTCTCTAGCTGTTGTACATATGCCTTAAAAATAGTAAGAAGTATTAGGATGGCTCTTAGCAAATAAATAAACCTAAAAAAGAAGATAAAATATACCAGATACATACAAATTACAACTACAGCTGCTTATGCATAGACTATAGGTTATCAAGGTTAGAAGTACATCAAGAAACAAGAAGGCCGTTGGTGGTTGCCAACTATTTGTTTTTAAAGCAAAGTTACCTTCTAATTTTTTTTGTAATTGCCATACATATCATGAAATGAAAAAAAAAAGAAAGAGGAAATGTCGTGGCATCAGAAGTGCAAGCACACAGCCATATCAGCCATCCACCCACCCATTCACCAGCTCATCCATGACATTTCCACATGACTGAACCACCATATGCAGTAATATCTCCCTGATGAACTTACCCAAAGTTACCTAAATTAATCAACTGCAAATACATGCAGGGCACATAGAGAGAGAGGGGGGGGGGGGGGGGGGGAGAAGAGCACCAAAAAGTTAACAGTTATGGTACCTTTTTTCTCAGCCGACTTTTTCTTGCTGCCTCGCGATTTTGGGCAAGCCGTCGTAACACCTATGGAATAGCAAATACATTGTCTTAATACCATCATTATGAAAGGGTAAGTAACACTGAAGAAGAAATAGGAGATAAAGTAGCACCTTTTGGTCCATAGGCTTGTCGGACCTGTCAGACCGATCAGATGAATTAGAAGGCATGATAGCTCCACTTTGTCCGTTTTCTAACTGCAGAAGTTGGTTAAAAAAGAATAAACACTGTTTACATATCATACTATATTGTAAAAGAAAAGTTGGCATGCAGCATTATACAGAAGCTGGATTAATTATATATAATTGCTATGAATATTGTGTGTATATTCATGAGATCTAAAGGGCAAAATATATAAAGAGTACAAGGAGATATACAAAGAAATATGCTATACACAAATAAGGAAACTAAGACATGTAAGGAAACAAATAAATAAATCCTATCCTATCTTAACACCCCCCCTCAAACTCATAGTGGATCACACACACTGACTTTGGAGAGAAAATACAAATGTTGTAACCTAGTCTATGGCTTTATGAAGAAGTCAGCAATCTGTAACTCTGAGGGTATAAACTGTAAAGTGAGTACTCCCTCCTGCACCTGTGAGCAAGTGTATGAAACATCCACACCGATATGCTTAGTGATCTTATGCTTCACTGGATCACAGACAATACTGA
This sequence comes from Dendrocalamus latiflorus, assembly GCA_017311315.1. Taxonomy (NCBI): domain Eukaryota; kingdom Viridiplantae; phylum Streptophyta; class Magnoliopsida; order Poales; family Poaceae; genus Dendrocalamus; species Dendrocalamus latiflorus. The sequence goes on from CM029612.1 coordinate 16,605,452, forward strand.
TAGCACCTGTACTATTAGACAAAAGAGTCGTAGGTCCCATCACAGGTAGTCCAAAATTTGCAAGTAGCCACCTCAACTATGTAATCTCTGTTGTCATTGCTGTCATAGCTCTCAATTCAGCCTCTACACTCGAACGGGAAACTACAGTCTGCTTTTTTGTCTTCCAGGCAATCAGGGAGGAGCCAAGAAAACACAGTAAGTAGAAAGAGAATGATGATCAGAAGGATTATTAGCCCAAGTCGCATCGGAATACGCCTAAAGCTGTAGTGAGGTGGAGCTATTATTTTACGCAAGTAGCGAAGAATACGAAGAAGGTGACTATAATGAAGATAAGTAGGAGGAGCCATGAATTAACTCAAGATATGAACATGAACAATATCAAGACGAGTGCTCACAAGATATACCAAACTCCCATCAAGATGACGATATCGAGTAGAATCCTCAATAATATCACCACCACTAGCATGAAGCTGAAGGGAGAGTTCCATAGGAGTCTCACCAGTGCGAGTATTAGTCAGACCAGACAGATTAAGATCCTGAATACACTTCTGCTAGGAGAGGTAGTAACCCAACCTCAATCCCAAAGAAGTACGTAAGCAAACCAAGATCAGTCATCAGAAACTGCTCACTGAAATGCTTCTTCACATATGTGATAAAGAGGAATCGTTACAAGTGATGAGCATATCATCCACATATAGAAGAAGCAGTGTCCTACCTCGAAGTGAGACGGACAAATAGAGCAGGATCGTGGGCACTGACATTGAAACCAACAACAATAATCACTAAGATAAAACGTGCAAACCAGGCATGAGGAGCCTATTTGAGGCCATAAAGAGCACAACAAAGATGACAGACATGGTCATATGGAACAGAATACCTAAGTGGTTGCTGCATATAAACCTCCTCATGCAAAACACCATTAAGAAAAGCATTCTTAACACCCAGCTGAGAAATAGACCATTGGCGAATGGAAGCAACCACAACAAGAGTGTCTAACTGCGAACAATGGTCATATGGACAACAGGGGCAAAAATCTCATCATAATCACGGCCATATTCTAGAAGAGGAGTCTGGTGAAGCATGAGGACGCCTGGAGTAGTGCACCCTAAAGAAATGAGACGATGGTGCTGTAGAAACAAGAGGCAGTGCTGCAAGAGGCAGCATAGGAGGTGGAGGTATAAAAGGAACTACTGGAGATAGACTAGAGGAAGACTGTGATAGGGGAGAAATGGGTGAAGAGTCAGAACGAGATAATCATGAGATCGTCTCAATGGTGGAATCAATGGTGGAAACAGGACGAGCCGAATCTCGATAGAAGAAAAGTCGAGATTCATCGAAGACAACATCTTGGGAGATCCTGATTCGAGCAGAAGGATCACAACAGTGATAACCCTTATGCTCAACTGTAACCAACAGCGTTCCAAAAGGCGGCCTAGGCGACCGCCGAGGCGGCACGTAGGCGGTGGGCGACAGCCGGCCGCGCCTTGGCCCCTCGACGAGAGGCTAGGCGGCTGGGCGATCAAAGGTGGGCTCGGCGTGGTGGCAAGCCAGGCGTTTGCGGTGGTGGCACGGCGCCTAGGCGGCCGTCGAGGAAGCCTAGGCGTGTGTACTCGGCGAGATAAAGAATGGGAGGAAACGGTATTTCAAAACAGAGGCGCAAAAGCTAGGGTTGCGACTTGTAATTTGTGAGACTTATAGAGCCACCTCCGCCTCCAGGGATTCCCATGCGCTGGTGCCGCCGAACCGCCAGATTTGGCCGAGCTTCTCCCCCGGCCTCGCCGGATTTGGCCGAGCTCCCTCCGCCTCGCGTCCTGGTTGGATTTGGCCAAGCTTCTCCCTCCGCCTCGCCGGATTATTCGAGGTGTGTAGTGTGTTCCTCCCCTCCGCCTCCCCTCCCCTTTGCCGATCTGCTTGCTTGCTCGACCGAGGACCCACGGGAGATGCTGAATGAGGAGATGATCGACGCACGCGATTGTGGAGATCCGGCGATGCCGACTGATGACTTGAGGAGATCTGGCAATGCCAATAGAGTGGAAGGGACTCGGGAGATGCCGACTGGGGATATGTTCGGCACGCACGACTGTGGAGATCCGACGATGCCGACTGAGGAGATCGCACGGGGAGGAAGAGGAGGGGAGGGGAGGCCGTTTGTGGCTGAGCCGCCGAGGCCGACTGTGTCGGTGTCGGTCGGTGATATGCTTTGCACAGCTGAGCAAAGTGCCGAAGAGAAGCATATTAATGCTTTAAGTCATTAAGTTATTAGGTGATGCTAATTTGGTGATGCAGTGCAAACTGCAATACACTTCTATTAATATTTTGCTAATTACACTTCTATTAATGCTTTGCTAATCTTTAATTCTTTATGCTATGTAGCATGTCATCCATTGCTTCGGCGCCGAAGGTAAGCACCACTGAAGATAGCCTCAAAAGGAAGTCGGGTGACGTAGGGTGGGAATATGGTATGTTGGTGAATCCAAACAATTTGGACAAGGTAAAATGCATTTTGTATCAATTTGTTCACATACCAAGAGTCTCATGTATTGTTTAATTCTTAATGTGCAGGTTTATATGAAACATTTACATCAAGAGTTTACATCAAGTGATAAAGTATCCATCATCGTCTATCAAGTTTACAACATTACAAGTTATTCTAGGTAACTATTCTTCCTCCAAACATCATATATGTCTTAACATCGCCCATAGCACACCATGCTAAAGTCGGCCGCCTAGGCCCCGCCTAGGCGGCCTAGGCGCTAGGGCCCTGCTTGCTGCCTGCCTAGCGTCTACTTGAACATTGGTAACCAAGAAACACACACTCAACTGTCTGGGCCGACAGTTTGATATACTCACGAGACTACAATAGAACAAAACAGGTGCAACCAAAAACACGAATGTGAGTATACTGGGGGGTTCTAGAGTAGAGACGCGCTATAGAACTGACATCCTTAAGAGCAGTGGAAGGCTGCATATCGATGAAATATGCAGCTGTAGAAACAACCTCAGTCCAGAACTGTGGTGGAATGTGAGAGGCAAGGAGAAGAGTGCGGGCAATCTCAATCAGATGACGATACTTGCATTCAGCAACCCCATTCTAAGCATGGGCACCAGGACAAGGAAGACTGGTAAAGAGTACCCTGCTCACAAAGGAATTGTCTAAAAGCACTAGAACGGTACTAGCTAGGAAAATCACAACGAAAAATACGAATAAAGGACTCAAACTGAGTACGAACCATTATTGCAAAGCTACAATAGATAGTAAGAAACTGACCACGATTAGACATACGGAAAAACCATGTAAAGCGGGAATAGTCATCAATGAAAATTACATAGAATTTATGCCCGCCTTTAGAGAATAGGCACAGGTCCCCATACATATGAATGGATTAAATCAAAAGGACGCGAAGACAATGACTCACTAAAATGATAAGAAAGTTGTAGCTGCTTGCCCAGCGTACAACCCTGACAAAACATGGCCATGTCAATAGTAACACGCTCAAGAACACCCTGATGAACTAGTGAAGAAAGACAGGACCCACATAAGTGACATAAACGGTGATGCCACTGCGCAAAAACATTAGAGGTGGTGGCAGCAATGGCGGTGGAGGTAGACATGGTAGGAGCAACTAAAGTATACAGAAGGTCGAGGCGGTCAAGAATGTAGAGACACTGACGATCCCAATGGCGCTGGCCAGTTCCAAGTACCATCCCTGTTTGTAGATCCTAGACGAAACAGGTGTGAGAGTCAAAATCAACCCTACAACCGAGATCGGTGGGCTGACCCACTGATAAAAGCTACATGGTAAGCTGATAGCTGACAGACAGAGAAGTACCATGAACTATCTTAATAGAGATAGGAGAATTAGGAAGTCCTATTGAAGTAAGGGATGTGGAGTCCGATGTCATGTGAAAAAAAGCACTAGAATTTAGAACCCAAAAGGTACCTAGAGAGACATCTGAGCTAGATTGGCAGAACCTGCTGAGCTGTGAGAGAGCTGAAGTAGAGCTGAAGTAGAGCTTGGTAGAGCTGCTGAACAGAGTCACCTCGCTGAGCTGAACTAGAACCTGACGAGCTGGTTTATCCTCTTGTGAAGGAAGGGCCTCCCTGCCCCCCTTGGATCGTCCACCCCGCACACCTTGTTCTGCTTTTTCCGCACCGCACAACTCTAGTAGTCGTGCCCGAAGTTCTTGTAATAGTTGTACTGAACTCCAATTGGTGCAAACATAGGAGCAGAAACAGGCACCTGGGGAGGGATTGTAGTCGAAACAGAAATCGTCGGCGTAGTTGAAGGGGCAACAAGCACAATCGGAACAGACTATGATGTTAACCCAGGAGGAAGCTCCTCAGCTCGAAGCATCGAAAGGGCCTCAGTGACAGTCGGGCGTGGTGAGCGGCTCAGCAGTTGAGCCCTGACAGGCTCAAAACACTGAGCGAAGACGGCAGACGAAATCATAAAATCAAAGGCGATCACAATCCGCCTTTTGTACTTTATGACACTCCTGTCAGAGCGGAGATGCTAGCTCATCCAGCTGGCGCCAGAGACTGGCTAGGCTCGGAAGAAGTCGTTGACAAAAGAGTCCCCCTAGCGAAGCGTCTCTAACTCACGCTGAAGCGAAAAAACTGAGTATCACTGCTCTGTTGATATCGCTCATGCAAGTACTCCTAGATCTATCAAAAAGACCACAGATCAACAATATTTGGCTAGATGGAGTCATCGACGCTGACCAGCAAGATGCGCGAACGTGGGCCTCATCAGCACACCAACACTCGAAAGTGTCGATAGTATATTGAAAAGCCTCATTCAGCAGCGTCAACAGTAGCCTCTGCTTCCTTCTTGGCAGCCCCCATCTTATGTAGGATGTGCAGAAGTAGACTGCTTAGGAAGAGGCTGAACCGATGGCAAAGAACGTTATGCACCGGTGACATGTCCCCGGAGGCGGGAACCATCGAGCGTGATCTCCATGAGTGAAAACCACAACCTGTATCCCATAGAGCTTTGTTTCTGAGAATGAGATCGCAGTTGATGGAACATAAGTCATCAGTAGGCGGCGCTGGACGGCGTGGCAACGAAGTCTAACATGCGTCGCTGGACGGCGCACCGATTAGATCAATGTTTTTTTATTTTTTTTCTAGTACAAAAGAAACTGATTCAGATCTGATGGATCAAATCGGGCGGACGGGCGGTCGCCGGGAGTCGAGCAGGCGAGCACAAGACAACAAGCTCCGAGTGTCGAGCAGCGAGCGGCAGGCGGTGGTGGTGCAGCAAACGCCCAGACACCAGGCTGCGTGTGACGAGCGACAGGGCTCGAGCACCGGTCGGTGGGCGGCAGATGGCCGGGCAACGGGGCATCAAGTAGCCGGGCAACAGGATCCAGCGGCGGCGCTTCGGTTGGGGCAGAGCAACGGCACGTGGCTGCCAGTGGACGGCAGTGGCCCAGAGGGTGGCGGCTTGTCCATGGACTGGTGGTGGCGGTGGATCCCGCTCGTGGTGCAGAAAAACTAGGGTGAGTGCCCTATCTCTAATACCATATTATGAATATTGTGTGTATATTTATGAGGCCCAAATGACAATATATATAGAGTACAATAGGATATACAAAGAAATATGTTATACACACAAAAAAAACCAAGGCATATAAGGAAACAAATAAATCAATCCTATCCTATCCTAACAATAAATGACTGCCCAGGTGGCACCAAAAATTAATAGGCATGTCGACCAAGACCTCCAAATTAGATGTTTTACAGAGTAAATTTAGAATTTGTCTCCTCATCTTTTGGAAAGTAGTAATTACTCTAAGAGATAATAGGCCATGTAGTAGCACCTAGTGCCTCCAAAGTTCACAAAACAAATTTGCTTTTTACTAACCAATTTCTTGCCAAAATTCATATTTTAAAAAATGCAGGGGATTTGCCTAGTCAACTAATATTTTGAAAACTCTAGAGCAAACTTAGCAAATCTAGATAAATATATGCAACTATCCCATTACCAAATCTCCATGCTACATATATATATACGACTGCGATAACAAGCGCATGCGCGCATGCTACGTGCGGGTCGTTGGCTGGATTCCTGGTGCGGTTGGTGCTTGGTTGATGCTAACTTTTTCACTTTTTGTATGAGATAGTAATTTTGCAAATGTAAGTAATTTGATGAATCATCGATGATAACTTCATATTTAGAAAATAGTAAATTTCCATAGCATTGCGATGTGAAAGTTATCACGTGAGAACTGTAAGTAACTTCATAAATTATAGATTATAACTTTTTATGCATGAGATGGTAACTTTGCCAAATGTAAGTAACTTGATGAATTATAGATGATAACTTTATATTCAGGAGATAATAACTTTTCCATAACTAACAACCCCACTAAATCTCAGAAAAACGGCACGTGATGCCGCTTGCGAAGGGGAGAGGGGGCGCACGGGTCTAACGCGTGTAAGAACTATAACTTCATGAATTACAGATGATAACTTGATATACATATGATAGTAACTTTACTATAATTAACATATGCTAGTAACTGTTCTGTGGGGTGGGATGGTGGGGCGTTGGCTGACTGGGTCAGTCAGGGTCGTGAGCTTATTCTACGCATAGCCACTGAATAGTACTTCTATGTATATATACACATATATAAAGCAGGAAACGGGGAAAGGAGAGAGAAAATATAAGAAATAACCATCTTTGCCCCTGTTTTCCTTCTTTTGTATGGATGTAGAGCATGTGATATCACCAAGGAATGTTAACCAATTCATGAATTTCCCTTTTCTTCGTCAAAATCATAGTCACTAGGAACTCGGGTTGAGGAACGGAGTACAGGTTGCTAACAAATATGGGTAGAATGGGGGTAGTGTTCTTCGGGACACTAGTTAGCGACACTGAACGTGATCTCGGTGAATCCGGGTCGATGACCCAATTAAACAAAGATATACTATTATAATTAGATAAAACCATGAGTATATTTGGAAAAGAAAAAAGAATAAAAGGAAAGGGAAAAAAGGAAAAGGAGAAGGGAGTGGGTTGGCCCAGCTCACCAGGACCAGGCCAGCCCAATCACTTCGCCTTTCCCACTGCCACTAGGGTTTCTCACACACATAACACAGCCATACAATCACACACACACACAAGGGTTGGGCAGAAGGCTGCCGCTGCCACATATACGCGCAGGTGGCAGGAGAGATAGAGGGCAAACCACCGACGGAGCCACCGTCGGCTGTCCGCCATCCTCTTCACTCACAGCTGTCATCGGCCATCCTCTCCACTAGCGGCGATGGCAAGCAATGATGGCGGTGGCAATGGAGATGACTTGAAGCAATGGCGAATTTCATAGTGTCTAACTCTGTAGCACGGACACGTGTCAAAACCGCTGTATCCGTGTCTGACACGTGTCGGACACGGATACGACACGGACACGTCTCCAACACGTGTCGGCGACGTATCGGCTGATTTTGGAATTAATTTTAATTATTAAAATTCTCGACACGTGTCGGACACAGTAAATATACGAGTCAGACACAGCCTGGACATAACCGGCCCAGGAATGGCCCAGGACACGGCCGGCTCAAGCCGGCCCATCCCTAACCCTAACCATAAGCGCCGATTCCTGAGCGCATCATTCTCATCGCTCGCTCACGCTTCTCCGCATCGGCCGCTCGCGCCGTCGCCGGCTCCCGCATCTCGCCGCCACCTGCTCCCGTCGGCTCCCGCATCTCGCCGCCGCCCATCGGCTCCCGCACCCCGCCGCCGCCTCCATCTCCTCACTCGCATCTCCTCTGCCCGCCGGCTCCCGCATCTCACCGTCGACGACATCTCTCGCATCTCGCCGCCGACTACATCTCCCGCGTCTCGCCGCCGACTACATATCCCGTGCGTTGCCGGCTCCCGCATCTCCTCCCGTGTAGTCTTGCCAATCTGATCATGTTACTTTTTCCCAGATTAATGGAGTTCTTATTTCTAGAAATGGTATTCACATCAACAATTGTCGCCAGGATTAACAAAACAATTCATCAGGTACATATTCCGAGTATATACTTTACAAATTACAAGTTTACAATTTACATTATTTCAGATAATAAGCATGTGGAAACATAGAAAATAATACATATATATATATATATATAATTTATTTATTTATTATTTAAATATATATAGCCGTGTCGGCGTATCGGTATTTTTGGGAAAACGACGAATTCCCGTGTCGGTGTCGTGTCGTGTCGACGTATCCGTGTCCGTGCATCATAGGTGTCTAAGCGATCCACGCATTTCACATTTAGGGCACCCCACCTTAGATATTTCCCACTTGATGAAACTGATTGCAGCAGCAATAGTTCTGTTCACTTTGCAGGTTGATATCTAATTTAAGTGTGTTAATTTTTTTTACACGCTGGAGCAAATGTGTACTATCATCAAAACTATCCCCAGTTAAAATTGTGTGCATCATAGAACTGAAGTCCAACTCATATTTTACCGGATATAGTGCAATTCTTCACCTCTTATAAGACTATTAGTCAGCCTAGACATAATACCTATATTATTTTCACTTCTCAGCCTAGGTTTCACAAATGATGAATCACCAGTTACATAATGTGCAATGGATAGAGAAAATGGGGGGTTACCCTTTGATTCTTATCGTCAGTGTCCACAACTGTCGAGGTGTCAGTCCTCGAACTAGCATCTGCCATGCCGGGTTCTTCCCAGCTCCAAACAAAGAGACAACAAATTGCTTTGTTGTCCCTTTTCTTGCAGCAAGGTAGTAAGGCCGCCTGTAGGTGTCTTAAGATCACTCAGATGCCAGAGCCACCACCTATCCATCAAAGGAAAAGCAAAACAGATATCCAGGCATATTAGCACCATACAGGCCGTCTAGCAACGACAAAACCAGCAGTCCATCAAAACACAGATATATCCTTACTTTTGCCGAAGGCACCAACTGGTCAAATTAGCGGTATGTGCTGGATCTGCAAAGATCACACAATGGATAGTAAACCGACATGGTTCACTAAGGAATTCAAGGTGGCTAAACACCTTGCCAAATGGTAACTTCCCTTAATAGTAGTACTTAATTATACAAAGTTAACAAGTACAGCACGACACCAGCAGGACGAGAGAGGATTTAAGGCAAAACAGCAAGGACAGATGTTCCCTAGCTCCTAGCGTCAATAACTAAGTTTAGGCCTGCCTCCCCCCAGCTCACACCCCAGCCCACGAAGCTTTCATCGAAAGCAGCGGGCAACCCCTAAGAATTAGGAACCGAAAGCCGTCCCCAACACGAAAGCGAGCATCTACGAGCTCTTATCAGCAGAAAATTCGCGAGTAATCTGACCACGCGCGCGAAAAAATGGATTGAATCCGGCAGGGCGCCGGTGAATCAGGGGGGAAGAGCGGGATTAGGGCTTACCAAGAGAGCAGGTGTCTGCTGCAGAGGAGGAGACGTAGGGTGGGGGGGGGGGTGCGCGGATTGGGAGGAGCCCGGCCGGCGGCCGCCGCCGCATGAAGCGGGAGGGCGGAAGGCGGGGTCGGGACGGCAGCGCAGAGAGAGATTGGGGAGGCAGTCGGGTTGGTCAGAGGGAAGAGAAGGAAGGCAAGGAGGTTGGAGCGTGTGCGCTCTAGTCAAAGGGTTGAAACTTGGGAGGGGGCGAATGGGCTACTGGCTGGCAGGTGGGGTCTGGGCCCACGAAGCAGTGGGGTTTGGTGTGGAGTGGGAGGCTAGCGTTTGGGCTTTCTCTGGTACAAGTAGAGATCAAATACGAATCCAATAATTCAGATATAAATATTAAATAAAATAAATAATAAAATATATGATTGTCACTTATTGAGATTTAATGTATTAAATTCGAATCGAATAGTCTAGATGTGGATGTTGGATAAAACAAATATTTTCGACCTTATTGACACTCCTACACCTAGACTGTTCCATTATGACTCCGAGGTGTACTTAGTTCCTCCCACGAGATTTTGAGTGCAATATATGGGCGGGTTTGTCACCATTTCAATACGCTAAAAATTACTGGTACTAAAATTTTTTCGAGGATTGGGCTGTTCATGAATTGGCCAGATTTGGCAAAAAAAAACTAGAAAGTTGATAAAAAGAACCTTACCAAATTTTGCTAAGAAAAACTAAATTGAGGCTAAATCTGGTTGAGCGTATCAAAGTTTTGTAAACCAAAATTTAGCATTCGTAGATTACAGCACCAGGTATCTCCAAAACTCTTATGCGATTATCACAAGTCAGTGAACTATAAGAAAGTAGGTTATCTGAATCCGACAAAGGGGACAAATTCATGCTGATGAAAAAAAGAGCAGTACTTTAATACTTTTTTCTCTAATAAAAATAGCATTAATCTTAAAACAAACGAAGAAGTAAGTAACATCTATCAACTATTCATCATGCTTTAAAAATTGTGTAAATCACTATTGAGAAAAATATAGAAATACCCTAAAAAAAGAGGACAAGGTTCACTTTTTGCATCTTATCATGTGACGTAGTAAAATCACCTGATAAATGATTTGGATTGTCTTTTTTTTCATTTCTTTTCTCCCAATCATTTCCTTTTGCAAGTTCTTCTCACGATCATTGGTAGACACTACTCTTAGCATATTCTCAAGAGTACCTGCTATGTGGCAAAATTTACTTTACATCCCGACGGAGATGCAGCTAATTATTCGATTCAAATTTGCTTTGCATCCCGACGAACAAGCAGCTAATTATTCGATTCGTTGTCAAATGTATTTATGGGACTCATTGATCTCATCGTTCGGAGAAGGGGTGTAGCTCATATGGGTTGCATGCATACTTCGAATTTTTTTCAATAATCAATTGTGAATATAAAATTATATTTCACAAGACTTTATAATACCATTATTAAAATATTTAAGCTAAGACAAAAAGTGACTATACTAACTAGTTTATTTTGTATAAAGACGAGCATTCATTTGTAATAGACATAGTAATTTATAAAGAGTATTTTATAGAAACAATTGACATAAATAGACAGCATAAGTACTTAATTCATGTGGCTTACGCCTGCCACAAATTTTCCCAATTGCAAACCTTTGCCCAAACAATACTAGCCAGGACTACACAATCCATATTTCATCTAAAACTATCTTAGAACTAGAAAATCTAAACAAGTATAGTTTTAATAAGTGATGTTCATGACTGAGAACATAGTTATTCAAGTAGAGTGTTTACTCTGCCTTGATTGCTTAGATTGTGTCCATACTTACCCTTTTTTTTTGGTCCGTCATCCTTAGGCCAGTCTCAGTGGGAGTTTCATCTGCATTTAATAGGCTGCCACATAGGTATTTTTGATGATATGGCAACATTTTTAAGAAGAGAGAGAAGAAGTGAGTTTCATCTAGATGAAACTCTCTTGGCACAATTACCAACTCTATATGAGTCATGAAATTAAATGTCTATGAAATAATAGAATGAAACTATGCATTGAGGATAGATGTTTCATCCATGTTTCATTTTATTTTACATGATGTGACAGTCTTGGAAACAACGCCATGAAACTCTCCACTGAGAATGGCCTTAGCAAGGTCTAACGAGTATCGACTGACTCACTGACAAGTAATGAGTCGCGGGGATGGACGGGGGAATGGAAACAGGCGAGTACCAAACTTGGGCTTTGTGGACACGTGCGTGAGTCCATTCGGCGCCGCTAAACTTCTCCGAAGCATGCAAAAGTTTCGGCAACTGGTCAGATTCACAACTGTGGCAGTGGGCACTTCTATTTCTTTCAGGGTTTCGCGTGTTAGGAAATATGGGCCCGGATTTGAAGACTTAGCCCATAATGCACTACTAGGTTATAAATAGGTAATATTATTGGCTATTTTGTATACGGAATTAGAAAGAAAGCAATAAAGAAATATCAAAAGTTCTCTCTACATCTCTGTGTTTCAATCTACTATTTCTATCTTCTGTGATTGATCTTGTTTTGCATAAGCAGAGGAATCAATCGGACTGGTTGCCAGCGACGGTTCCTCAACACGTTATCAGCACGAATCGCTCTGGTGAATCGAAAGTAATCATCGAAGCACTAGTAGATCGAATTGTTTGTATCTAGATCGCTTTAAATTCGCAGATTTCGCTTTCTAGATTATTTTCTACGGTGCAAATCCGCTCTAATCTACTGCGAGCAGATTTGAAGTCGCCGGCACAATGTCGATTAGTAGATTACATCACAGAGTAGATGTTGATTGCACTATAGATTGAAAAAAAGGAAAATCTGCGCACGGTTGGCCTGTATGGCCGCCGTACGTAATACAGCCGCCGGCCGTCGACCACCCTCCCACGCGACGGCCGCCGGCCTCCCTGCACTGGTCGCCGCATGAAGCTGCCGCTCGGGGCTGCCGGTCACCCGCGCCCGCTACCACCTTCGGGCATGGCTGCTGCCGCCGAGTGAAGCAACGGGCCGCTTCGGCTTCCCCGCGCCGACCCAGCCAGCCGACCGCGCTGACGCTTCGGTTCCCGCTCGGCCGACTGCACTGCCGCACGGCCACCCGCTCAGCTTCCGCGCCCGAAGAGCCTCCCCGCCATCACGCCCGAGGAGGCCGTCCGCTCAGCTTCTACGCCTGAAGCGCCGTCCGTCGTCGTGCCCGAGGATCCGCCTGCCCCGAAGCACCGTCGAGCTCCGCTTGGCCGCTAGATCCACCACTGCTAGCACGGCCCGAAGCCGAATCCGACACCGTGTCGGTCGGTCATGCCACACCGCCAGCTCCACCGGTCGCCGTCGCCTCGCTCCCGCTCGAGCCAAAGCTCGGGCTGCTACCGCCGTCGTGTGAACGGGGTAAGGGGAAACCCTACCCCCGCTAGTTTTGGTGCCGGCCGAGCGGGCTGGATGGACCGAAAATGCCAATTGGGCCGACAGCACTGTCCGACGGAGGCGTCGGCGATTTTGCAGAAAAGCCCCCGAATTATGAAAATTACAGAAGTAGCCCCAGAACTTTCAAATGGGTCCCGAATTTTGCAGAAAGACCCTGAAAAATCAGAAAATTACGCGAAAAATTTCTCTGAACTGAAAATTTGCATATAGGACCTTGAAAATTGCAGAATTCACTGAAAATTCATATTTTGGCATAAAACGGCCTCAGAAATCCAAATTTTGATTTATTTTTAGCATTTGAAGTATGTTTATTTCTGTCATTATTATTTTTTTCTGTATTTATTCACTATTTTTGATTAATTGTAATTATTTAAATTTCCTTTAATCACCGAAATTAGCAGCACAATTTATAGAAAATGCATAGAAAATTCTAGAACATTACGAAAAATCTTTTGTACTATTATAAAATTTATTTACCTGAAATAAATTTATTACATGCATGTTTACGAGTAGTAAACTTATTTATTCCTTTCATTCAGATGTAGATGACTAGCATCATGAACCAGGAGTTCGAGGAGCTGGCCCAACATGGCCAAAACTATCTGACTTGGGCTTCTGATGTCGAGATAATACTTGGAGCCAACAAGCTCTATGCCGCTATTGGGATTGGCGCACCACAGGATGCCCAACCCACCCCTGAGGAAAATGATCAGGTACTTCACTTCCTCAGGCACCATATCTGTCTCACTCTTAAGAATGAGTGCATGGCAGAGAAGAGCGTGCTAGCACTCTGGACTGCACTCAAGAAGCGGTTTGAGAGGCTCAAGTACACCATTCTTTCTTAGGCAGAGTAAGAATGGATCTGACTGAGGTTTGCTGACTTCAAGACAGTCGGGGAGTGCAATTCTGCCTTGCACAGAATTTGTATCAATCTTCAACTTTGTGGCAAGCAGATCACAAATGGGCAGAAGATTGAGAAGAACTTATCCACCTTCCACCCCAATGCAGTGCAATCCGCACGCAATTATCGTCAAGACGGCTACAAGGAGTATACTGAATTGATTAATATGATGCAGGTTGCAGAGGTTCAGGACGAAGTTCTCCGCAAAAACTACGTCACACAGCCACCTGGAGCCAATGTTGGGAGCTACAAGGTGCGAAAGCTCATGATGAAGAAAAGGGAAAGGAAGGGTAAGGCAGCAGCCCAAAAAGGCAAGTCAGATGCTCCACGTGAGAATAAGGCAATCAAGCCAAAGCGGGATGGCAAGGCCTATGGTCAGCAGGACCAATCCTGCTACAAGTGTGGCAAGTGGGGGCATTGGTTGCGAATCTGTAAAGAGCCACAGCATGTCATCGATGCCTTCCAAGCTCAAAAGAAGAAGGATGGCAAAGGGCAGCATGAAACCCACTTTGCATCTGTTGAAGAGAGAGTTCTGAGCAGTTGCCTGCATTGATGGAGGTTGAAACCATTCCGGCAGCAGCATCCCCTTTTGACCTAGCAGCTATTACCACCATAATTTCTCTCGAAGAGCATATCACCCCCGAGAATATAGCAGACGAACTCTTCGATTTCTTAGCAGATTCAGTCTAATGCACATAATGCATTTAGATTTTAATTGCCATTCATTTTGTGTGAAAGGACAAGTTAGAACTTGCATGGATGGTACTTAAGCAATTTTATTTTCTCGTGATGGTTGAATAATTCATTCATTTATTCAGTTTATAATGGCATGATATGTTCTGATATTGAAGTATTTTGTTTATGTGTTGATTGTCTTCTAATGCATATTAATAAAATACCTTATATTAGAATACGTGTGGTGCCCTATGGAGGAAGTGTGCTTAGCCGACAGCGGCACAATGAATACCATCTTAAGAGAGATAAAGTATTTCTAGTCAATTAGTAAGAATGATGGCAGCCTTACAACAATCGCCGGTAGCGATGCTTGTATAATAGGTTCATAAAGAGCCACAATTATACTCCCAATGGGCACAACTTTCGTCATTCAAGAAGCCTTATTGTACCCAGAATCGACTAGAACTCTTCCAAGTTTTAAGGATATTCGCGCCAACGGTTTTCACGTTGAGACTGAAGAAGAGTACGGTAAGGAATACATGCTCATTACGAAGCGCGAAGCAAATGGAAAAAGGGTATTGAAAAAACTTCATTACAAACTGGGCTATACTACACTAACATTAAGGTACCTGCAGCCTATACTGCCCTGAAGACAGTATTTAGAAACTCTGAACTTTTCTGTCTCTGACATGATAGATTAGGCCACTCAGGTCTTATGATGATGAGAAATATAATCAACAATTCCAAGGGCATAATATTAATGTAAAGAATTTCTCGAATCATGAAGATTTTGTGTGCCCTGCATGTGCCACCGGGAAATTAATTACTAGACCTTCCACTCTGAAAGTGAAGGATGAAGTCCCTGCATTCCTGGAACGCATCCAAGGAGACATTGTGGTCTCATTCAGTCACTTTCAGGGCCATTTAAATATTTCATGGTACTCGTCGATGCTTCCTTGAAATGGTCGCATGTATGTTTATTGTCTATGAGAAATCATGCTTTCGCAAAGCTGATCTCGCAGATAATTCGCATCAGAAATATTTTTCCTGATCATCATATAAAGTCCATCAGAATGGACAATGCTGGAGAATTTACTTCAAATGCATTTGATGATTATTGCATGAAAATGGGAACTACAGTTGAGCATTCTGTACCGCATGTCCATATACAGAATGGTTTAGCATAGGCATTAATTAAGATAATTAAATTTATTGCCCGAACTCTTATGCAGAATTGTAATTTTCCAGCTACATGTTGGGGACACGCAGTCTTACCTGCAGCAAATCTCATCAACTTTAGACCATCGGCCTACAACATCCATTCACCTATTCAATTAGCGTAAGGTTTAGCACCGAAAATTTCTCATCTCAGGAGGTTTGTATTCACGGTTTATATACCTATACCCCCTCCACAGTGTATTGCAATGGGTCCTCTCCGAAAGACTGGGATATATGTTGGTTATGAGACAACATCCATAATCAGGTATTTAGAACCCATGACAGGAGATTTTCATACCGCCCGCTTTGTTGATGAGCAAGAAGAAGCTCCAGAAGAAGAAACTCATGAAGAAATAGTTATAAATTATGTGTACACGGGAGAGTCCATGAATAGGACAATAGCCAATGTTGATATCTACTTTACAAAAAAAATTGCCACAATCATCGATATTGATCCAGAGCCTGTATCGCTCACTAAATGTAAGAAAAAATCAGATTGGGAAGATTGAAAGAAGGCAATAGAAACTGAATTATTATCTCTGAACAAAATAGAGGTGTTGGGCCCATATGCCGCACACCTTCCCATGTGCATCCTGTAGGGTATAAGTGGGTATTTGTTCAAAAGAGAAATGAAAGAATGAAGTTGTAAGATATAAAGCAAGGCTGGTAGCACAAGGTTTCACTCAATGTCCAGGAGTTGATTATGAAGAAACCTACTCCCCAGTCATGAGTGGAATTACCTTTAGATACTTAATCTCATTGGCAGTAAACTTGAATTTAGAAATGAAATTGATGGATGTAGTAATTTCATACCTCTATGGAAACTTGGATTCGGAGATTCATATGAAGGTACCTGAAGGTATCCCCATCCTGAACCAAGACAGAGCAAATAGAAACATGTATAGTGTGAAGCTCAGGAAATCACTGTACGAACAGAAGCAATCAGGCAGGATGTGGTATATCACTTAAGCGACTTTCTATGCAAGAAAGGATACACAAACAATGAATATTGTCCCTGTGTATTTATACGACGATCCCAGAATGGATTTTGTATAATCTCAGTGTATGTAAATGATTTAAATATCATCGGGACAATGGAAGACTTAAGAGAAGCAAATTCTTACTTGGAGTTAGAATTTGAAATGAAAGAATTGGGTAAAACTAAATATTGCTTAGGCCTGCAACTCCAACATGTCCTTGAAGGAATATTAGTACATCAGTCAGCCTACACCCAGAAGGTGTTAGAAAGGTTTGACTTTGAGAAGGCATACCCATCGAAAGTACCGATGATCGGAAGATCTTTACAGCAAGAAAAAGATCCATATCGACCTAGGGAAGAGGGGGAGGAAGTCCTAAGACCGGAATTCCTATACTTAAGTGCAGTATGAGCACTTATATATTTAGCAAACTGCAGTAGACTAGGCATTGAATTTACCGTAAACCTGTTAGTAAGGCATAGTGCAGAACCTACCGAAAGGCATCGGCAAGGAATAAAGGGCATCTTTCGATACCTTCAAGAAAGCGAGGACCTTGGATTGTTCTACAGAAAGAATCAAGATTTGAACTTGATTGGCTATGCAGATGTTGGGTACTTGTCGGACCCGCAGACCGCAAGGTCATAAACAGACTATGTATTACTGTGTGGTGGAACTGCAAGTTTCTAGAAATCGTCTAAGCAAATCTTGTAACGCTTTCGATGAACCACTCAGAAATAATAGCACTGTATGAAGCCGTACGAGAATGTGCTTGGCTCCAACGAATGATTCACCACATCCAGCAGTCATGTGGGATGAATATTATACAAGCTCACACAATTATCTATGAAGATAATGCAGCTTGTGTTGCACAAGTGCAGATGGGTTATGTGAAGAGTCATCTCACAAAGCATATCAACCCCAAGTTCTTCTATGCTCATGAATTGCAAAAGATGGATGAAATTAAGGTACTGCATACTAAGTCATGTGAAAATCTTGCAAATTTATTCACTAAGTCACTCCCTGCATCTAGTTTTGAAAGATGCGTATGAGGAATTGGAATAATGAAACTTAGAGAAGTGCAGAATTTAGGGGGAGAATTTTCTCAAGTCTGTAATTAAACCTTGATCATGAAGATCGAGTACCCAAAGAATAAGTCCTGAAGATTGAATGAAATTGGGTGGATTGTATTCTTTTTCCCTTGACGAGTTTTCCTGAAGTTTCTCGATCAAGGTTTTTAATGAGGCAATTCGTGCAACGCAGCATAAAATGTATCATGTTCTCTTTCTCCAAATTTTTTTCACTGGGTTTTTATGGAGTTTTGATGAGGCATGAAATGTCGGATGAGTGCCCAAGGGGGAGTGTTAGAAAACCTGGGCCTGGGCTTGAAGCCTTGGCCCATGGTGGGTTCTTCACCACTAGGCTATAAATAGGTAGTATTATTGGCTATTTTGTATACAGAATCAGAAAGAAAGCAATAAAGAAAGACTAGGAATTCTCCCTACCTCTCTGTGTTTCAATCTACTATTTCTGTCTTCTGTGATTGATCTTGTTTTGCATAAGCAGAGGAATCGATCGGACTGGTCGCCAGTGACGGTTCCTCAACATCGCGAACGCCTGGTTGGTTACCAAAAACTGTAGCCATCGGAGGCGTCGATGCGTGTTAGACCATAGACCATGTGGATGGTCGTAAATTAAAAGATAATGAATAATTGACAAAATAAAGACATAATGAATAATTGACATTTGAGTTGCTTTGGATTTTGCATTTGTGAAAGATTTGGTCGTAGTCGAAATCTTTTCTCTCAAGTGGTTGTGCTCAGCTTCAGGTGCTCTCAGTCAACTCTTGCATCAGTTTACGACCACAACACTTTGATTATGACTATGACTACGGCTGGCTTCGACCACAACAGCTTTTGACCACAGCATGAATACGATTACGACTATGGCAGTCGACCACGGCATGACCATGACTACGACTAATGCAGACTTCGACCACGTCTAGCTTTCGACCACAGATTTCAGTCTTCGACCACATATGGTTTACGACCATGTTCAGCCTTCGATCACGTATGGTTTACAACCACGTTCAGCTTTCAATCACGTCTGGCTTTGACCACGGCAGTATGACTTTGACATTTCAACCATGATAGTACAACTTCGATCTTATGACCAACCAGTACTTGATTGAGATTGATCTCAAGAAGATCTCGCCAGTTGAGTACGCTCGCCTTCGTCACACCAACCAGTACTTGATGCCCTCCAACTCCATCAATCCTAAGTTTCACACCAAGTTCTAGGAGAAGGTGTTCGATGAGCTGTATGGGCCAGATCGCCAGTTTGCAGATCACAAATACATTGACTGGGATCATATAGACGGCATTGACAAGTATGACGGGACATACAGACTCTTTCGGGGGGCAGGCATTGATAAGCTCGTGGCTTTGAAGCGGGACTATAATGAGGAAATGATTCGTCAGTTCTACGCCACTGTGCATGTTGCTCCTGATCTTCAGCACATGAGATGGATGACCGTATGCACGAGATTGGATGCCACTAAGCATGAGTTTGAGGTGGCCATAAGAGCAGAGCTGAGCGCTTATGAGAAGGTTCATGACAAGCCTGCTTTTGACATCCATGCCATGTATCCCTTCTACAACACAGCCGAGAAATATATGCTTGGTAAGAACGTTGGATTACTTCCTATCCCCAGTCTAATCAACCGCATCATCAACCATACTATTCTTCCTAAGGGTGGTAACTATAATGCCATTAGGGGCCATGTTTGGAACATCATTGACGGCATCTCAAAGGGGGCGAAGTTTGATGTTATGGACGTGATCATGAGGGAGATAGTCTCCTCCAAAAATGATCGCAACAAGCGCATCAACTATGCGCCCTACATCATGGCACTGATACACACCAAGTTTCAATTTCGGGGAGGTCGGGGTGGCGTGCATAAGAGTTACAAGCCGAGACCTGAGCCTCCCATTCCCACTGGTGTTCGAGCTCGTCAGTCGCCAGCTCAGGGAGTAGGCTCATCCTCTGGAGCAGCAGCAGCAGGAGCAGCAGCAACAGGAGCAGCCACTCAGTCACAGGAGCCTGGCCAGCCCACTCTTCAGCAGATTTATTCCTCCGTGCTTGAGGGATTTTCCACTCTCACTTCCAGGATGGATAGGGTGGATGAGCGTCTGGACTCCATCGACAGCCACCTTTCTTCGCTTGACAGTCGAGTTGCAGCTCTAGAGCGCCCTCCGTCGCCTCCCCGCCGCACTCGTCGTCGCACTCAGGATTGATCTCTTTTTGGTACTTGATGCCAAAGGGGGAGAAAATTGGAAGGTGGTGGTAGTCGGGGTAGAAATAGAGCTTTTGGACCTATGGGCTTATATCTACTATCTTTTATGATTGTAATGAACTTATGGCTGGATGTAATGAACTTTTATCATTTGAACGTATGGTTGTAATGAATCTTCATGATCATAAGTATTCATGTTATATCTGTTGCTTAATTGTCTATTCTCTCATTTAACTTCATAACTTTGTCTTGTGCATCCTATATAAAACGCTATAATTTTTATCCACGCACATGTTTAGGGGGAGTCTTCTACTCTCTTAGACTTTAAAATGAAAATAGTTCCTTTTTACCTAAACAAATTTCATTGCACAAGAACTATTCTCTCATTTAGAAGTCCACATAGAATATACAATTTGTTGTCAAACAATTTGATATATTCAACCTTTTTATCTCTCAAAATTTGAATTGTCATCAATTACCAAAAACGGGGGAGATTGAAAGCATCTAGGCACCTAAATATGTTTTTGGTAATTAATGAAATCATATGAATATGGGACTAACGTGTTTTATGAGCATGTGAAGGGTTAGTCCACATATGAGTGATAAGATGCAAGTGAAAGAACTCTTGTGAAGATCCAAGTTATGGCCCAAGGCAAAGGTACACTTAGTGTAGGATCTATTTTATTTTTACCGGTCTTGGAGAATGGTGGAAGATCGAATTATAGGATAGATGATCGTACCATCAAGGGGGATCGTGGCTAGTAACTTGAAATCACACTTCTAGTGCCATTTGGATGATCTTTTGAATCCTGCATTCATGAAAACTCTATTTAGAAACTAAGTTTGTGCTCTGTCTGAAAAAGCGGTAGTACCGCGTATTTCAACGTCGGTACTACCGGCGAGCGGTAGTACCGCGCCCAAATGCGGTAGTCCCGCAGAGCGATAGCTCCGCTTCCGGAGTGGAACCTTTTTTCCAGAGAGCACCCCTCGAACTCGGTTGAATCTTCGCGGAACGGAAGTACCGGCCGTTTCAACATCGGTACTACCGCTGAGAGCGGTAGTACCGCATACTCAAGCGGTACTTCCGGAGTCCGGAAGAACCGGAGGTTCGAGCTGTATGTTTTTTCCAGAGAGTATCTCCGGTCGGTCTCGGATTTTAACCAGACCGGAAGTACCGGCCTTTTCAACGTCGGTACTACCGCAGGAAGCGGTAGTACCGCTCCTAGAGCGGTACTTCCGGAGTCCGGTTGATCCGAAGCCCAAGCGGAATGTAATTTCCAGAGAGCGGCATTTCTGAGGACCCTTCGGGATTTGGCCAGAGCGGTAGTACCGCGCCGACTTTGCGGAACTACCGGAGAGCGGTAGTACCGCAAATATCAGCGGCGGTAGTACCGCGCCGCCAAATCCAACGGTCACTGCTCATGTCTGACAAAGCCGTTCTGACGCAAAGATTTGGGAGCGGTAGTACCGGCCCTAGAAGGGCGGTAGTACCGCTCATCCTGATTTTTGCGGGAAATTGAGCCAAACGGCTAGTTTGGTTGGTGGAGGCTATAAATACCCCCGCCACTGCACAAGGACATAAGTAAGAGACTCATTGCACATTTCTTAAGCCCTAGAGCATTCATTTCACCTCAATTCTTTCTTTGCACATCAAAGTGAGGTGGTTGAGCATTTAGTGCTAGATTTTAATTGCAAATCCATTTGGTACTAGGTTTGCATTCAAGCGAACACCGGGATTCATTTCTCTTAGTGCTTGCCGGCACTTGGACGATCCGGTGGAAGTTGGTTCGGTGATCTTCTCAAGGAGATTGTGAGAAGACCCGGTAAATTGTAGAGGTTGGAGCTCGCCTACCAGGAGTGGGGAAGAGCTACATTAGTGATCGAGGTGCTTGGCTCAATTCATGGAGCCGGTCCGATTCGTCCGGGCTTACCTCAACGTGGACTAGGAGAAACCGGCAAGTTTCCGATCACCACGGTAAAAATATCGGTTGTGTCTCTTGTCTCTTTAGCTCTTGTTTATTTGCTTCATTGCGATCATTTGATTGTTTAGAGCTAAGTTGATAACTAGAATTGCATAGGATTAATTGCTTTACATCATTGTCTCTTAAATTGTGAAGAATTAATCAAGTGAACAAGAAAAATTTAAAAACCTCCTATTCACTCCCCCTCTAGTCGGTATCCTTGATCCTACAAGTGGTATCAGAGCTTGGTCTCTCATTTATAGACTTAACCGTCTAGAGAGAAAAGGATGGCTAGTGAGGGGATTTCGGTAGGAAATGCACCTTTATTTGATGGCTCAAATTATGCTTATTGGAAGTTTAGAATGTCAATTTATTTAAAGGCCATGAGTCCTAAGATTTGGAAAATCGTAAATGATGGTTACGTCATGCCTCTTGATCCCGATAACCCAACGGAGCAAGATGGGCGTAACACTCATTTAGATGCCCAAGCCATGAATGCTCTCTTTGGAGCCTTAAACGCGGATGAATTCAATAGAGTGAGCAATCTTGAGACGGCTCACGCTATTTGGAATACCCTTTCAGAAATACACGAAGGGACATCCACGGTTAAGGAGGCAAAATTGCATCGGATTAGGATTAAATATGAGACATTCATAATGTTGCCCCATGAGGACATCAATGAGATGTACACACGACTCAACAACATTGTGAATGAGCTCAAAGGCCTTGGTACTAACCTCTCGGATCTTGATATTGTGAGAAAAATGCTTAGGGCTCTACCGGAGAAGTACGAGATGTTGGTGACTCTCTTCCTCAACTCACCGGAGTTGGCAAGAATGACGCCAACACAACTCTTGGGAAATCTAATTACCAATGAGTTGTACAAGAAGGACAAGGAGGAACTCTTGGAGCAATCTACCTCCAAAGGAAAGAAGATCAGCACCTTCAAGGCAAAGGCGGTGGCAAGTGAGGAGTCCGAAGATGATGAAGAGGATTCCGAAGAGGAGCTTGCCTTTCTTGTGAGAAGGATGAACAAGTTAATGAGAAGATGCTCAAACCGAGTAGGAAGCTATGACAAAGGCAAAAAGTGGCAATCCTCCTCCAACAAGAAGTATAGAAACATCCGTTGCTATGAATGTGATGAAAAGGGGCACATCGCATCACAATGCCCCACAAAGAAGGATGACAAGGAGAAGTCATCCAAGAAGAAGATCTATCAAGGCAAGAAGAAGCTTTTCAAGAAGCTTCACAAGGATGGCAAGAACGAAGCCCACATCGGTGAATGGGATTCCGACGAGGAGTATTCCAACTCCGACTCAAGCGAGGATGAGTCTCCCAAGAAGAAGGGACTTGTCGGCATCGCCATCAAGGAAGCTCCATCACTATTCTCCACTCCCACATGTCTTATGGCAAAAGGGGAGAAGGTAAAAACTCTAGATGACGATGAGCCTTCTTATGATGATTTGATGGACATGTTAGTAGAATTAAATGAATTTCTTGGAAAAGAGAAGTCAAAATTTAAGGTTTTGAAGAGAGAGCATTTATCTCTTCAAAAATCCTATGAGGAGCTAAAGGATGCTCATGACTTGCCTTTCCAAGAAAATCAAAAATCTAGTACTAGCATTGGAGTTACTTGTGATATCTTGAATGAAATGTCTAGTATAGAAATTTCAAAGTCTAGCATATCTACTTGTTGTGATGATTTACTTGCCATGTCTTGTTCATCTAGTGTAGACTCTGGAAATGCTTTAAATCTTATTAATGATAATGTGCTTACTAATGAAAACAAGAATTTAAAGGAACAAGTGCTAAAATTGAACAAAAGCTTAGAAAGAGCTTACAAGGGAAAAGAAACTCTTGATAAGTTGCTAAGCGATCAAAGATGTTCCTTTAACAAGGAGGGACTTGGATATGTCCCCAAAAAGGGTAAGAAACCGGTATACAAGTCTCCAAGGTTTGTAAAGTAGAATGGTAAATTTTGCACAAAATGCCGATGTGTAGGACATACTCAAAATAATTGCTCTAAGAATAACATGCATTCCATTGGTCTATATGATTCTTGTTATATGCTTAAGAAATCTAAGAATGGAAATGTAATTGCTCACTTCATTGGCACCTCGATTTTGGGTGCTAAAAGGAAATCCATTTGGGTACCCAAAACCTTGGTCACTATCTCCAAGGATCCAAACAAACTTGGGTACCTAAAAAGAACTTGATTTCTTTTGTAGGTGAACTATAAAACCGGTGGAAGGCATTGGGTGTTGGATAGTGGATGTACTCAACACATGACCAGAGACCGGAAAATGTTTACAACCTTTGAGAATGGAAGCAATGAAAGAATCACCTTTGGAGACAATAGCAAAGGGAAGATACTTGGTTTGGGTAAAATTGCTATATCCAATGACCTTTCTATTTCTAACGTATCCTTAGTTGAAACTTTAAATTTTAACTTGCTATCCGTTGCTTAATTATGTGATTTATGATTAATATGCTCATTCTCTAAAGAAAATGTAATCATCTCAAAAGAAAATAATAATGAACTTGTTTTCAAAGGTTTTAGATTTGAAAATCATTATTTAGTAGATTCCACTTCAAATGATGCATACTTAAAAACTTGTTTAATTGCAAAAACATCTTTGGGTTGGTTATGGCATAGAAGACTAGGTCATGTGGGTATGGTGCAACTTAAAAAGCTTTTCAAACATGATCTAGTGATTGGCTTGAAAGATGTGAAGTTTGAGAAAAATCGACTTTGTAGTGCCTGTCAAGCCGGAAAGCAAGTCGCTAGTTCTCACCCTTCCAAAAGTATCATGTCAACCTCTAGGCCATTGGAGCTCTTACATATGGATTTGTTTGGGCCAGCAACCTATAAGAGCATCGGGGGAAATAGCTATTGTTTAGTCATTGTGGATGATCTCTCTAGATATACATGGGTTTTCTTCCTAAATGACAAGAGTGAAACCTCCGGAATTTTCAAAAGTTTTTCAAAAAGGGCCCAAAATAAATTTGATTTTAAAATAAAGAAAATTAGGAGTGATAATGGTTCCGAGTTCAAAAACACAAAAGTTGAAGATTTTTGTGATGAACTTGGAATAAAGCACGAACTTTCCACAACCTACACTCCGGAGCAAAATGGAGTTGTAGAGAGGAGAAATCGTCCATTAATTGAAATGGCTAGGACAATGCTTGATGAATATAATACTTCCGACAAGTTTTGGGCGGAAGCTATTAACACCGCTTGTCATGCCATAAATCGCCTTTATTTACATCGACTTTTGAAGAAGACTTCCTATGAGCTTCTTGTGGAAAGAAAACCGAATATTTCTTATTTTAGAGTATTTGGTTGCAAATGCTATATTTTAAAAAAGGGTGTTCGGCTCTCTAAATTTCAAAGTCGGTGTGATGAAGGTTTCCTATTAGGCTATTCTTCTAATAGCAAAGCATATAGAGTGTTTAATAAAAATTCGGGCTTAGTTGTAGAACCATGTGATGTACAATTTGATGAAACTAATGGCTCTCAAGAAGAGCAAGAAAACTTGGATGATGTAGGTGATGAAGACTTGCGCAAAGCTATGGAAAATATGCAAATTGGAGACATTAAGGCAAAGGAAGATCCGTCTTCACCAAGCTCATCAAGACAAGTAGAGCCACCCACATCGTCTACTCCAAGTAATATTCAAGACTTTGAAGACGAACAAAAGGATCAACAACAAAACAACATCAAAATTCACAATGCAATAGCCAAGGATCATCCAATAGATCAAATATTGGGTGATGTAAGTAAGGGTGTTCAAACTCGCTCTAGAGTAGCTTCATTTTGTGAACATTACTCTTTTGTTTCTTCTCTTGAGTCTAAACTTGTAGATGATGCACTAGATGATCCGGATTGGGTAAATGCCATGCACGAAGAATTGAACAATTTCGCGCAAAATGAAGTATGGACCTTGGTAGAAAGACCCGAAGAGCATAATGTGATTGGCACTAAATGGGTTTTTCGAAACAAACAAGATGAGAACGGCATTGTGGTAAGAAACAAAGCAAGGTTAGTAGCTCAAGGTTATACTCAAGTCGAAGGGTTAGATTATGATGAAACATTCGCACCCGTTGCTAGACTTGAGTCAATTAGAATCTTGCTTGCTTTTGCATCTAGCTTTGATATTAAATTATTTCAAATGGATGTTAAAAGTGCATTCTTAAATGGAACAATCTCCGAACTTGTATTTGTTGTACAACCTCCGGGGTTTGAAGATTCTAAATACCCTAATCATGTTTATAAACTTTCGAAGGCATTGTATGGTTTAAAACAAGCTCCTAGAGCTTGGTATGAACGCCTTAGAAATTTTCTTGTTTCAAAGGGCTTTAAATTGGTAAAGTAGATACAACCTTATTCACAAAAATAGTTGGTGATGATTTCTTTGTGTGCCAAATTTATGTTGATGACATTATATTTGGTTCTACTAACCAAGATTTTTGCGAAGAATTTGGTAATATGATATCTAGGGAGTTTGAAATGTCCATGATAGGAGAATTAAGCTATTTTCTTGGACTACAAATCAAGCAAAACAAAGATGGAACATTTATAAGCCAAACGAAGTATACTAAAGACCTTTTCAAGAAGTTTGGCATGGATGATGCAAAATCCATCAAGACACCAATGGCAACCAACGGGCATCTAGACCTCGACGAAGGAGGTAAGTCGGTAGATTTAAAACTTTATAGATCCATGATTGGTAGTTTGCTCTATGTTACCGCATCTAGGCCCAATATCATGTTTAGTGTATGCATGTGTGCTCGCTTTCAAGCTTCACCAAAAGAGTGTCATTTAAAAGCCGTAAAGAGAATTTTGAGATATTTGAAACATTCCCCAAATATAGGGCTTTGGTATCCTAAAGGTGCTAAATTCGATTTAATTGGATATTCAGATTCCGATTATGCGGGTTGCAAAGTGGATAGAAAAAGCACCTCGGGAAGTTGTCAATTCCTAGGTAGATCTTTAGTATCTTGGTCCTCAAAGAAACAAAACTCCGTAGCACTCTCAACCGCCGAAGCCGAATATGTTTCCGCCGGAAGTTGTTGTGCTCAACTATTGTGGATGAGGCAAACATTGTTGGATTATGCAATAAATTTTGATAAAGTGCCTCTATTATGTGATAATGAGAGCGTCATTAAAATTTTCAACAACCCGGTCCAACACTCAAGAACCAAGCATATAGATATACGCCACCATTTCTTGAGGGATCATGTTAGCAAAGGAGATATTTGCATTAGCCACATCCGGACCGAAGATCAATTAGCGGATATATTCACCAAGCCATTAGATGAAAACCGCTTTTGCAAGCTTAGGAGTGAATTAAATGTCTTGGATTACTCAAATGTTGCATAAAGTTGTAGAAACTTAAATGCATGCTTAATTGAGGAAGCTTGAAAGATTGTTGGTAGTTGTGTTCTTTTGCAAAAATCTTTGATTTATAAAAGAATAAATGCAAAATTATTTGAAATATAATATTTTGTTCTATTTAATGCATAATGATCCTTAATGACTTTAGTTGAATGCAAAAACTAGGGATCATTTGCATCTATTCTCTTAAAAGTCAAATTCAGCAAAGTTCCAGAAAAATCGGAACTACCGCTGTCCTTTGCGGTACTTCCGGCCGAGGAAGCGGTACTACCGCTTGGCGGTACTACCGGCCGCATCTGCGGTACTACCGGACTAGCAGTTCAGGGGGAGTAATTGCCTTCGCCCGAGGGTTTCTCAGCCCATTTTTTTCTCTCCTCCGGTACTTCCTCTCTTCTACCGCCCGAGCCCGTACTCTCTCTCTCTCCCACAAAAGAACCTCCCAAACCACTCCTCCGATCTTCTAATCCAGCGATTTTTTCTTCGTTTCCTTGCAACAAATCATCTTCCCTGGGTTCAACTCCTTCGATCCACAAGGTATTCCGAATCAAAAATCTCTTTTTGATCCTCTTTTGAACCCTAGGTCATGTGTAGGTTTGAAATTGAAATAAAGTCGATTTTGCTTTTTAAATCTAGGAAAATTGAGTATAATTGGTGTTTGAGGATGTATATGAACACATTCCATGGATTCAATCCAACAAAACACCAAAAATCTGCTCACATTTCCAAAACCCTAAAATCTGTCGTGAAGCGGAACTACCGCCCGACTGGCGCGGTACTACCGGCCAAGAATGGCGGTACTACCGTTTGTCCTGACAGTGCAGCAAAATGAATTTCATTCTTTTTCAACATAACTTGGCCTAATCTATGTCATTCCTCCTAACCATTGCTTCTTGTTTCTAGATGCCTAGAACAAGAAATGCCGGGAGAAGAACCTATTCCGGGGATATGTCTGATACTCCCGCTCTTCCATCTCCTGAGGCTATGGAGAAGGCTGCCCAAGACAAGGGCAAAGCCCCTCCTTTCGAGTCCGAGTCAGATTCTAAGACTGAGTCTGAGAGGTCCTTGCGTGAGAGCTCACCCATGGAACCTTCTGAGGAGGACATAGCCGACAGAGAGGATCTTGAGATTGATCTCAAGAAGATCTCGCCAGATGAGTACGCTCGCCTTCGTCACACCAACTAGTACTTGATGCCCTCCAACTCCATCAATCCTAAGTTTCACACCAAGTTCCAGGAGAAGGTGTTCGATGAGCTGTATGGGCCAGATCGCCAGTTTGCAGATCACAAATACATTGACTGGGATCATATAGACGGCATTGACAAGTATGACGCACTACAAGAAATTTGAGTATCCGTGACGAATATAGTTATGATGAGAAACGAAAATGTCATAGATTAGCTATCATTCCGTGACGATTCAAGTGATTTCGTCATTAATATGCGGGACGATACCTTCGACGCCTAGTTTTGTGACGAAAACAAATATTTGTCACAGAATATAAAGAAAACCATGATGATTGTTTATATTCGTCATCAAAGGAATTATTATTCGTGACGATTTATTGGATGACGAAAAAAGTGTTGTCAAAAAAAGTTAGGGCGAATGGGGCCATTGTGAAGTAGCCATGAAACAACGGCAGCCGCCTCCCGCGCAATCAAGGACATCGCACACCCTTGCCCCCCAGCTAGGGCGCCGCCTCCTTGCCTCCCGGCTAGGTCGCCGCGCCCCCTTGCCCCCCTACTAGGTCGCCGCCGCCTCATCACCTCCCACGAGCCGGCGCCTCCTCCTCTAGAGATGGCAATTATGCCCGTTTACCCTGTACCCGCGGGTAAATACCCTAATGGGGCTGGGTATGTGATGTATTTTCTACCCACGGGTATGAAAATGGGGGAAACTCTCTGCCCGTCGGGTAAACGGGTACGGATATAAGTAAGTTCTACCCGTACCCATCTTACCCGTTTACCCGCCATCTAAGTTTCTCCCTGTGACATCTAAGTTTACCCATGAAATAAACTGACAGGTGGGCCATCCTTTAAAATAATAAACCCTAGATCTCATCCGCACTGTCGTCTCGCTGGTTCGCTGCCCTCCAGATCCGCCCGTCTCTCTCTCTCACTCCGCCCGCCTCTCGCGCACTCTGCCCTCCAGATCCGCCCCTCGCACTTCGCCCTCCAGATCCGTCCCCTTCTCGCTCACTCCGCCGCCTCGTCGTCCTTCATCCGCTCCCCACCCGGCCGCCGGCCAGATCCGCCCCCTCGCACTTCGCCCTCCAGATCCGTCCCCTTCTCGCGCACTCCGCCGCCTCGTCGTCCTTCATCCGCCCCCACCCGGCCGCCGGCCAGATCTGCCCCCTCGCACTTCGCCCTCCAGATCCGTCCCCTTCTCACGCACTCCGCCGCCTCGTCGTCCTCCTCCGCCCCCCACCCGGCCGCCGGCCTCCTCCTCCGCCAGTCCGCCCCCAGATCTGCCGCCTTCTCGTCCTCCTCCTCCGCCCCCCACGGGGCCGCCGGCCTCCTCCTCCGCCAGTCCGCCCCCAGATCGGCCTCCTCCACCCCCCACCCGGCCGCCGGCCTCCTCCTCCACCCCCAGATCCGCCTCCTCCTCCTCCTCCTCCTCCTCTTTCTCCTTCATCCTCCTCCTCCACCCCCACCCGGCCCATTATTCCATATGAAGTAAATCTGTACTAGCTCATAATCTTCTCTTTTTTTCTTTGTGAGAATCATGAAAAGTTTTTTCTCCTTTGTCCTTTTGCGATTGCAGATATTAATCAGGAAAGAATAGTTGAGGAAGGAGGGCTGGATGCTCTTCTGTCACTGCTAGAAACATCAGAAAATACCACAATTCATCGAGTCACTTCTGGTGCAATTGCCAACTTGGCAATGAATGGTAATAGATCTATTCCAATTGCTCATCAGATTTGTTTTCTACATTTGGTCCAAATGGCCTAATAATTCATTGAATCGCTGGCTCACTGCTGCTGATATTGCTAAAATGGAAATGGTTATTAATGGCTGTGTGTTAACTGTTCAACGAATTTATTTCCTACATTTATACCAAATGTCCCAGTGGTTGCATTGCTAAAGAAAGATTCGTAGTCTTTTTTTTGTCATCGGCCAAACTAACTTCTATCTTTTAATTAAGTTTCTTGCAACATGAAATATATTTTTGCGTATTTGAACTAATCTCCATTAGGGCTGAATGTTCCAGTCAAATTGGTATTGTGACACTTGTAGAGGCTGAGCCGATAGCTACTAACTTAATTTTCACCTTTCTAAGTATTACATTGATGTTACTACAGGATCAAGCCATGGACTGATGTTACTACACTTGTAGGGACTGATATTACATTGATATCTAGCATGCTTGTGCTAGATATTGAAATTATATCTCAAAATATCAGATTAGTTGATTGGCTAAATTTGTTTTTGTTGGTCAGATCATATACATACTTTTTAAAATAACCGTTGCAAAATGGTGGTTGTAGGATGGTAGTTCAAAAATATTCGTAAAATATTTGTGGTGAATACTATAATTAAGAAAAAGCTGAGTTCAACCCTACATGTTAGTTTATGGTTTTTTTCTCCCATGTGTTTGAAAAACTTAATGTATCTCTTATATTTTTCAGATGGATAAGTCTTGGATAAATGATAGGCAATTTTCCGCTGCATATATTAAGGGTGTGAAGACCTTCATGCGCTTTGTTCGGGAACGGTGCGATGTGAATTCTCAAATACATTGCCCATGTTCAGAATGCAATAATAGAAAGTATGGACATCTAGCTCAAGTGGAACACAATGTTCTATGACGCAGAATCTGTGACGATCCGTGTGACGCAAGAAAATCGTCACTATTATGCTTTTATGACAAAAATCCATGATTTTGTGACAAATACGTATCATCACCGATGCTCAAATTTCTTGTAGTGACGGGACATACAGACTCTTTCGGGAGGCAGGCATTGATAAGCTCGTGGCTTTGAAGCGGGACTATAATGAGGAAATGATTCGTCAGTTCTACGCCACTGTGCATGTTGCTCCTGATCTTCAGCACATGAGATGGATGACCGTATGCACGAGATTGGATGCAACTAAGCATGAGTTTGAGGTGGCCATAAGAGCAGAGCTGAGCGCTTATGAGAAGGTTCATGACAAGCCTGCTTTTGACATCCATGCCATGTATCCCTTCTACAACACAGCCGAGAAATATATGCTTGGTAAGAACGTTGGATTACTTCGTATCCCCAGTCTAATCAACCGCATCATCAACCATACTATTCTTCCTAAGGGTGGTAACTATGATGCCATTAGGGGCCATGTTTGGAACATCATTGACTGCATCTCAAAGGGGGCGAAGTTTGATGTTATGGACGTGATCATGAGGGAGATAGTCTCCTCCAAAAATGAACGCAACAAGCGCATCAACTATACGCCCTACATCATGGCACTGATAGACACCAAGTTTCAATTTCGTGGAGGTCGGGGTGGCGTGCATAAGAGATACAAGCCGAGACCTGAGCCTCCCATTCCCACTGGTGTTCGAGCTCGTCAGTCGCCAGCTCAGAGAGTAGGCTCATCCTCTGGAGCAGCAGCAACAGGAGCAGCCACTCAGTCACAGGAGCCTGGCCAGCCCACTCTTCAGCAGATTTACTCCTCCGTGCTTGAGGGATTTTCCACTCTCACTTCCAGGATGGATAGGGTGGATGAGCGTCTGGACTCCATCGACAGCCACCTTTCTTCGCTTGACAGTCGAGTTGCAGCTCTAGAGCGCCCTCCGTCGCCTCCCCGCCGCACTCGTCGTCGCACTCAGGATTGATCTCTTTTTGGTACTTGATGCCAAAGGGGGAGAAAATTAGAAGGTGGTGGTAGTCGAGGTAGAAATAGAGCTTTTGGACCTATGGGCTTATATCTACTATCTTTTATGATTGTAATGAACTTTTGGTTAGATGTAATGAACTTTTATCATTTGAACGTATGGTTGTAATGAATCTTCATGATCATAAGTATTCATGTTATATCTGTTGCTTAATTGTCTATTCTCTCATTTAACTTCATAACTTTGTCTTATGCATCTTATATAAAACGCTATAATTTTTTATCCATGCACTTGTTTAGGGGGAGTCTTCTACTCTCTTAGACTTTAAAATGAAAATAGTTCATTTTTACCTAAACAAATTTCATTGCACAAGAACTATTCTCTCATTTAGAAGTCCACATAGAATATACAATTTGTTGTCAAACAATTTGATATATTCAACCTTTTTATCTCTCAAAATTTGGATTGTCATCAATTACCAAAAAGGGGGAGATTAAAAGCATCTTGGCCCCTAAAAATATTTTTGGTAATTAATGAAATCATATGAATATGGGACTAACGTGTTTTATGAGCATGTGAAGGGTTAGTCCACATATGAGTGATAAGATGCAAGTGAAAGAACTCTTGTGAAGATCCAAGTTATGGCCCAAGGCAAAGGTACACTTAGTGTAGGATCTATTTTATTTTTACCGGTCTTGGAGAATGGTGGAAGACCGGATTATAGAATAGATGATCGTACCATCAAGGGAGATCGTGGCTAGTAACTTGAAATCACACTTCTAGTGCCATTTGGATGATCTTTTGAATCCTGCATTCATGAAAATTCTATTTAGAAACTAAGTTTGTGCTCTGTCTGGAAAAGCGGTAGTACCGCGTATTTCAACGTCGGTACTACCGGCGAGCGGTAGTACCGCGCCCAAATGCGGTAGTACTGCAGAGCGGTAGCTCCGCTTCCGGAGCGGAACCTTTTTTCCAGAGAGCACCCCTCGAACTCGGTTGAATCTTCGCGGAACGGAAGTATCGGCCGTTTCAACGTCGGTACTACCGCTGAGAGCGGTAGTACCGCATACTCAAGCGGTACTTCCGGAGTCCCGAAGAACCGGAGGTTCGAGCGGTATGTTTTTTCCAGAGAGTATCTCCGGTCGGTCTCGGATTTTAACCAGACCGGAAGTACCGGCCTTTTCAACGTCGGTACTACCGTAGGAAGCGGTAGTACAGCTCCTAGAGCGGTACTTCCGGAGTCCGGTTGATCCGGAGCCCAAGCGGAATGTAATTTCCAGAGAGCGGCATTTCTGAGGACCCTTCGGGATTTGGCCAGAGCGGTAGTACCGCGCCGACTTTGCGGAACTACCGGAGAGAGGTAGTACCACAAATATCAGCGGCGGTAGTACCGCACCGCCAAATCCAACGGTCACTGCTCCTGTCTGACAGAGCCGTTCTGACGCAAAGATTTGGGAGCGGTAGTACCGACCCCAGAAGGGCGGTAGTACCGCTCATCCTGATTTTTGCTGGAAATTGAGCCAAACGGCTAGTTTGGTTGGTGGAGGCTATAAATACCCCCACCACTGCACAAGGGCATAAGTAAGAGACTCATTGCACATTTCTTAAGCCCTAGAGCATTCATTTCACCTCAATTCTTTCTTTGCACATCAAAGCGAGGTGGTTGAGCATTTAGTGCTAGATTTTAATTGCAAATCCATTTGGTACTAGGTTTGCATTCAAGCGAACACCGGGATTCATTACTCTTAGTGCTTGCCGGCACTTGGACGATCCGGTGGAAGTTGGTTCGGTGATCTTCTCAAGGAGATTGTGAGAAGACCCGGCAAATTGTAGAGGTTGGAGCTCGCCTACCCGGAGTGGGGAAGAGCTACATTAGTGATCGAGGTGCTTGGCTCAATTCGTGGAGCCGGTCCGATTCGTCCGGGCTTACCTCAACGTGGACTAGGGGAAACCGGCAAGTTTCCGATCACCACGGTAAAAATATCGGTTATGTCTCTTGTCTCTTTAGCTCTTGTTTATTTGCTTCATTGTGATCATTTGATTGTTTAGAGCTAAGTTGATAACTAGAATTGCATAGGATTAATTGCTTTACATCATTGTCTCTTAAATTGTGAAGAATTAATCAAGTGAACAAGAAAATTTTAAAAACCTCCTATTCACCCCCCCTCTAGTCGGTATCCTTGATCCTACAAAGGGCGGTAGTACCGCAGTTTTGAACGTCGGAACTACCGGATAGCGGTAATTCTGCGCCCAAATGCGGTAGTACCGGCGAGCGGAAGATCCGTTTCTTGAGCGGATCAATTTTTCCAGAGAGCACCCGCGGATGCACTTGAGCTCTTACGGAAACAGAAGTACCGGCCACTTGAACGCCGGAACTACCGCACCAAGCGGTAGTACCGCATTATGGAGCGGTACTTCCGGAGGCCGGAAGATCCGGAGGGAGAGCGGATTGATTTTTCCAGAGAGCACCTCCGGATGAAGTCTGGATTTTCCTGGAGCAGAAGTACCGGCGATTTCAACGTCGGAACTACCGCTGTGTGCGGTAGTTCCGCTGTCCAGAGCGGTACTTCCGGAGACCGGAAGATTCGGCCCGAAAGCGGATCAATTTCTCCAGAGAGCGCCAAAATTTGGGACCTTTTGGAGTTTGGCTGGAGCGGTAGTACCGCGCCGACTTTGCGGAACTACCAGAGAGCGGTAGTACTGCAAATATCAAGAGTGGTAGTACCGCGCCGCCAAATCCAACGGTCACTGCAGAGCTCTGACATAGCCGTTCTGGCGCGAAGATTTGGGGGCGGTAGTACCGGCCCCTGGGGGCGGTAGTACCGCTCGACCATAATTTTTTTCTGGAAATTGTGTCAAACGGCTAGTTTTGGTTGGTGGAGGCTATAAATACCCCACCACTGCACATGGGCTAAGGTTAGAGACTCATTGCATATTCCTTGAGCCCAAGAGCATTCATTCCACCCAATTTCTCACATTGAGCATTAAATTGAGGTGGTTTTGCAATTAGTGCAAGATTGTTATTTGTTAATCCACTTAGCACAAGAATTGCATTCAAATGAAGCCCAAGGTCTATTACTCTTAGTGCTTGCCGGCACTTGGACGATTGGGCGAAGTTTGGCTTGGTGATCTTCTCAAGAAGCTTGTGAGAAGACCCGGCAATTTGTTAAGGTTGGAGCTCACCTACCCGGAGCGGGAAGAGCTACATTAGTGATCGAAGTGTTTGGCTCAATTCGTGGAGCCGGTCCGATTCGTCCGGGTAACCTCAACGTGGACTAGAGGAAACCGGCAAGTTTTCGATCACCACGGTAAAACATCGGTTGTGTTCGTTTGTTCTTAGCTCTTACTTATTTACATCCTTGTGCTCATTTGATTGTTTAGAGCTAAGTTTGCTATATTGTTAATTAGAATTATATAGGATTAATTGCTTTACATTCTTGTCTTTTAAATTGTAAAGAATTAATCAAGTGAACAAGAAAATTTTAAAAACCTCCTATTCACCCCCCTCTAGTCGGTATCCTTGATCCTACAGATGGTCATAAACGATCTGGGAGATTGTTGTAGGAGGTTTGGTTCTTGTCTGGGGATAGACAAGGGTGTGTTGCTAATGTGGACGGTCAAGTTGGGGAGAACTTGTACCGGGAGATGGTTTCTTTGGTCTTTGCATGTGCAGGTGAGCATGGAGGCGGCCATGGTCGGTGACAAGGAGGACCGGGACTAGGAGAGGGTAATCTGAGATCCAGGTGGTCGGGATGTCATGCGAGGTGGTCGAGCTCATGCTAGAGCACATGGAGGTCAAAGGTGGATACTGCGTGGAGGTGTGGAGACGGTTACGATCGGTGACGAGGAAGACTGGGACTAGGAGGGGGTAATCTGAGGTCCAGGCGGTTAGGTGGTCACTATAGGTGATCGGGCTCACGCGAGAGCACGCAGTGATGGTGCACGATGGAGATATAGGAGGGGATATCCTGGAGGCTTTGTCGTGTGTGTCGTATGAGTTGTGGATGGAGTCTATGATGTATACGAGGTGGTTAAAACCTGTGTTAGGAAGGGTTTTAGGTCCCTTGATTTGAGGAAGAGATAGAGTTCATGTCCAGATGGTTAGGGACATGGTTTTTAGGTGTTTGAGTTGAACATGCTTTGCGCTGGCCTATAAAAGTAGATGAAGTCGTAAGCTAGCGTACATGGTTTTTAGGGCTTTCATGGAGAAGGTTTTTAGGGGTGCCTTGAGGCACTTTGTAGCCAAGAAACTAATGAAGAAATAATAGATCATATCTATCCTAGAAGAAGTTTTCTGGCGACTTGTTTTCATCTCTGCTTTACGTGTTCTGTTTTGTCTTCGGCGCGTACTCGTTCGGGCGGTGGTCAAATGGCTGGGGACCTCAGGCGGAAGAAGGTTATGACTACATGCATCGTTGTCATATTGAGCTATCAGAACGAGTAGGCGGTCGATCCGTTGTCGTACCGAGTGATCGGAATAGTCGGGTGATCGATTTGAGCACTCGTAAGTGAGCGGTCGTAGGCGAGTGGTCGTAACGAGCGTTCGGGACGAGTGGTCGTAACGAGCGTTCGGGACGAGTGGTCATAATGAGCGATCGTAACGAGCGTTCGGGATGAGTGGTCATAATAAGCGATCGTAACGAGTGGTCGTACCAAGCACTTGGTCAATAGAGGCTTGTTTTATCATGTTTACTCATATATTGTGTAGCGTAGACCATAACTACTTTTAATTAATCTGCTACACTTGAATTAAAATATGACTTGGCATAAGTCTTTGACTAGAGTGATTATTGAGAGTATTTCGTGATGTTCATCTAAAAGGATTAGCTTAGTTATGAATCTCATTTTAAAATCTTGGCTACGAGACTTGTATGTTTCATATCATAATCTTTTTATGCTCACTCAAGTTGGCATGTTATACACAAAATAAAGAGATAACGAATAATTGACATTTGGGTTGCTTTGAATTTTGAGTTTGTGAAAGACTTGGTCAGTCGTAGTCGAAATCTTTGCTCTCAAGTGGTTGTGCTCAGTTTCGAGTGCTCTCAGTCAGCTCCTAAATCAGTTTACAACCATAGCACTTCGATTACGACTATGACAGCGGCTGGCTTCGACCACAGTAACTTTCAACCACAACATGAATATGACCATGACTATGGCAGTTGACCACGGCATGACCACGACTACGACTAATGCAGACTTCAACCATGTCCAGCTTTCAACCACAGATTTCAGTCTTCGACCATGTATGGTTTACGACCACGTTCAGCCTTCGACCACGTATGGTTTACAACCACGTTCAGCCTTCGACCACGTATGGTTTATGACCACGTTCAGCTTTTGATCACATCTAGCTTCGACCACGGCAGTACGACTTCGACCTTTCGACCATAGCAGTACGACTTCAATCTTACGACCACGGCATGTAATTGTGGCTATAGTACTTTTTCATGTCATGGTTGTAGCTACAGTACTCAATAGTCGTAAGTTTTGTAGACTTCATGGTCATAGGTTATGGTCGTAGATTTTGCATACTTCATGGTCGTAGGTTTTGCAGACTTCACGGTCGTAGGTTTTGTAGACGCTTTAATGGTTATAGAATTGGCAGTCGTGTACGAGGTGGTTAAAACCCGTGTTAGGAAGGGTTTTGGGTCCCTTGATTTGAGGAAGAGATAGAGTTCGTGTCCAGGTGGTTAGGGACACAGTTTTGAGGTGTTGAGTTGAGCACACTTTGCACTGGCCTATAAAAGTAGATGAAGTCGTAAGCTAGCGTACAGGGTTTTTAGGGCTTTCGTGGAGAAAGTTTTTAGGGGTGCCGTGAGGTGCTTTGTAGCCAAGAAACTGATGAAGAAATAATAGATTAGATCTGTTCCAGAAGAAGTTCTCCGGCGACTTGTTTTCATCTCTGCTTTGTGTGCTCTATTTTGTCTTTAGTGTGTACTTGTTCGGGCAGTGGTCGAACGGCTAGAGACCTCAGGCAGAAGGAGTTTACGACTATGTGCGTCGTTGTCGTACCGAGCCATCAGAACGAGTAGGCGGTCGATCCGTTGTCGTACCGAGCGATCGGAACAGCCGGGCGATCGATTCGAGCACTCGTAAGCGAGCGGTCGTAAGTGAGTGGTCGTAACGAGCGGTCGTAACAAGTAGTCATACCAAGCACTTGGTCAACAGAGGCTTACGACCATGTACGAGCAGCAGCTGCAGTTGTGATCTCCGTTGGTAATTCAAATTGCTTTTGTTTCTCTGTGTTGGGTTTTGATTTTAGGTAATAAAAGTGGAGACAATCATTTACCCCCTTTTGATTGTGCCATACTATCCTACAATGCGCATGACTGTATTTTGTACTACTATTAAGTTTTGATCTTATCAGAAGTTAGAAATAGAAAACAATACGAACGGAGCCTAAAAGTTTCTTGCAAAACAAATGCAGCTGTTCAAACACATCCATGGGGACTACCCAGTTATCCAGTGTCCAGCGTAGAGATGGCAATGGGTACCCGATACCCGAATACCCGACGGGTTTTACCCGATAAAGAGACGGGTATGAAAAATTTTATGTACCCATGGGTACGTTATTGGGCGAAATCCTCTACCTGTCGGGTAGGCGGGTGCGGGTGTGGGTATATACTACCCATACCCGCCTACCCGCGGGTAATGAATACCCGCATTAGACAACTAGACATCCCACTCAAATGTTAATTTTATTATCTACTTGTTGTTGATTGTTTATTTGTTTGTCATATGTTGATATGGTCATGTCAAGTATGTTTATGTGATGTACTAATTTTGATCATTAGACGCTTTTGTGCTTGGCATGTATGATTAATGAATGACTAAATTGATGATATTCTTATGTGTTGAACCGGGTATGCTTGCGGGTACGGATTACCCGTCGGGTAGTAATACCCGCGCGGGTACGGGTATGGGTAAATTTTCCTACCCGCGTGCGGATACGGGTAACCCGACAGGTAAATTTACACCTAGCGGGTACGGGTATGGAATGGCAATACCCGATGGGTATTTACCCGTTGCCATCTCTAGTCCAGCGCTTCAAGGATGCCAGATCTATACACTGATACAACTGCACCCCTGCTCTTACATGCAGAACGACACAGAAATATGTAGTACTCACTCCATAAAAATTTATAAGGTGTACTTATTTATGGCATATAGGACAAAGAGATAATAAAAATAACTAGATTACTTTTAATTATTATCTCTAAGTACTATATTTAATACATGTATATAGAGAATAGCAAATAAAGCTATACATTTATTAGAGATATAAAGAAAACATCACACTAATTTGTATTTGAACATAAAATACACCCTATATTTATGGACTAGACCATTCAAAAAATACATTATATAAACTTGGACGGAGGAGTACTATCTAGTTAATGACTATCTCTGGTTGGTAGTGAAACATCTCTAACCGGCTTTTTTTTTTGCTGCAGCTTCTGGCTTTCAATTTTTAGAAGTTAGAAGCTATTTGGAACGTGTTGGCTTCTTAATTTTTTTTATTTATCTTTTTGCCTTTTTCTTTCCCCCTAATTCATTTGCATTTGTCCGTGAAGATATAAAAGTGTTTTATTATTTTTTTTATAATTGAATGACAGATAGGATCCGGCAGCCGGAAAAAGCCCGCTGGAGCGACCCTCCGTGCGGAAGTCACGAGCTCTAGGCCATCTTCTACTATACTTAAAAGACGCATAGTTCCTCAAATCCCTCTTTTTTTTCCCTTAAGTCTGAAACATGGATCGAACTATATAGTAAACCATATATGGCCCGGAAGCATGAGCACTTGCCTTATGCCAAATGAGATGTATTTGTACTACATGATATCCAGTTGTATTGTTTGAGCAAGTAGGATGTTGGGGGAACTAGATAAAAACTAGCTGCGTAAGCGCGGCGACACGCCGCGCTAGCTACCGTGTGGACTGAAGCAAAAGAGACGATAATTCGTGGGGAGTTTCTTAAAAAGTTGAGGACGAATGCGTAATTTCGGAAAAGCAAAGGTCTTTTTCGCAAAAAATCGAGGACCTGTAAGGACCTATACGTAACAAAAAACGAGGACCTGTACGTAATTTTAGAAAACTACGGGGCGCTATCCAACAAAGGATACGCAATTTCGGTGAAGCGGGGGGTTCTTTCCGGAAAAAAACCTGACAGGGATCTTTTTGCGAGAATGGAGAACCTTTACGTAATTTCGGAAAATACAGGGACTTTTTCGTAAAAAAACTGACATGGCACGGCTCCCAGCCGGGGAATCCCCCGGCTGTAATATAGGGATTATTGCGGTCGTCTGGGGAGCTTTTAGTTTACTCAGCTTGAAGCTAACGGAAGCTTAAAAAAGCTTAAGTCTTTCCTACCTAAAAATGAAGCCCCTTCTATACAGATACAGGGCTACGCTCCCCCTACAGATACAGGGCTATAATGTATAGAACAACTACAACCTATAAACTGAGGCAATCTCTATTTCTCAACACAAAAAAAGAGCCTTTGGCTCATAATAAACAGTGGGCCAGTCTGGATGCCTGCTGTCAGATAATGGACTCGATTCTTTCAGATCCATGGACCTGAATATTGATGTCTCACTAAACCTGTCTGGGCAATTGTTACAATGGGCTATATGGCTGTTTCGGTATGGTCATTGTTTCTCTAGAACCCGAATAACCTCAGCCTGGCGTGTTGGAGCTAATTTTTCTCTTGAAGAATATTGGAGCTTACATCCATTTACAAGGTGCTGAACATTTCATCTCTTCACGGCCAAAACCACGCTTCGCCGTTTTTCAACATTCAAAACAGCTAAAGTTTTTATTCTCTGTCATCAGT
This sequence comes from Dendrocalamus latiflorus, assembly GCA_017311315.1. NCBI lineage: Eukaryota > Viridiplantae > Streptophyta > Magnoliopsida > Poales > Poaceae > Dendrocalamus > Dendrocalamus latiflorus. Next base: position 16,646,353 of record CM029612.1, read on the forward strand.
CTAAAATATCCATCACCTAGCTAGACAACAATGACATAAGTATTATTATGCTCACTCTCCATAATCAGTGCCCAGCAAAATCAAATCCAGCCGGCTCAACTGCCCCCACTCAGTTAAAAAGAAGAAGAATCCGCTTTCCTGAATTCAGTGCAAAAGATAGGAGGATTCCTGCATGACATGAACAACCTCCGTTGAAGTTAACCCTTCAGCCTCCAGAAGGTCAGGCATATAGAACCAGCCATCCATTTCTCCCAGACTCCTCCACATATGACAGGGATGGATTAGGTGCAAATTTATGCTGTCGTCCAAAGCTACTAGCTAATTAATCACACGTACCAGCGATGACTGCATAATTTCTTGTTCTTGTCATAAGAAAAAAAATACATGCTACCTGAGTCTATGGGTGGCAATTTCTCTTGCAAGGAATTTATTTCCCCATCGGGGCGATTTCCCCAGTGGGGAATGGGACGGCCCCGCTAGACTAATGGGGCAGGGACAGCGTCATCTTCTCCCCGCAGGGCTCTACGGTGACCTGGTAAAAATAAAAAATATTTTTAAATAATGGATTATAGTTTTTTTAATATGAGAGACTCTATTCTTTTCTTGTGTATTTAGACTAAAACTTGAATTCATATGTTAAAATATATATTTTAAAACTATATTTTTAATATATATAAATAATTATAAATGAATAAATAAAATCATAATATTGTTTTTTAAAAACATTTTAATCTATTTTTAAATCTTCACGGAGATTCTGTATGAGTCAAGGGCCCCATAGAGACCAAGGACGGGGGCTGGATTTCACAGGAGGGCTAACATGGCCAGAATAGGGCCGCGGGGGCCTCTTCGGGACCCCCTCCTGTTGCCCCTGCCCCCACCCCTAGGGGTGAAAACGGATCGGATAGTTTCCGACCGATCTGGATGAAAATAAATACGGATTGTATCGGATCGGATTTTCTTCGGATAATTCTCGGATCGGAAACAAATACAGATTTTTTTGTCGGAAACGAATACAAATACAATAGGCCTGATATCTAGCGAATACAGATACGAATACGGATTATCCGGATAATACTGATTCGGATATCTGAAATTTTAGCCCAACATTGCCCAGCCCAAGCAAGCCTCTCTCATCTCCCCTGCAACCAGCCCACTAGCAAATATTTATGTTTATTAAAAATAAATTTAGTATTGTCGGTAGATTAAAATTTGTACCAATTAAATTGATGTACAGCCGTTTAAATTATTCTGGTGCAAATTTAAATTCTTAATTAATTTATTAGTCACATGTAAATGATAGAAATCCATTAAGAATTATTTAGGACTTTAGAAAAAATTTATTGCCATTTGAAGATTTAAAATCTGTACAATGGTATGACTATTGTGGATAAAAAAACTTATGCTTATTTAGATTTCATTAATGTTTTGACAAGATAAATTATTTATGTGTTTTCATTGATTTTGGATGTATAGTTTAAGGGGTTTTTATGTTCCGATAAATATTCATGACCGTATTCGTTTCGATTCGTATTCGCTCCGTATCTGTATTCAATATTATTCATATTTAAGGTATTCATATTCGCATCCGAGAAAAAAAATATAAAAATAAATATGATAAAGACATTATCCGTCCGTATTCGATCCTTATGCATGTCTACCCACCCCGCACTTGAGTCGTAGGCAGTTGACGAAAATCTGGTCAGGGCTGATCTTTTCTTTTGAACAGTCTTGATCAATCATGGACTTTGGACCTGTTGCTACAGGAGATGGGCCAGGAAACAGCGATCGAAACCGTTGACACGTATGCGTGTGGAGATCGATGGAATCCGTCACAGTTTTGCGCTTCAGATTGACAGAAAGATATGCGTAAACCAGCCAGCATCTGTCTCTGTCATAGCTTTGTGCGTGTACTGATTTGTGGTTCCAGGTTCTTCGTGGACACCAAGTTCTTCGTGTACTGATTTGTGCGTGTACTCTACATATTGAGGTGGTTTGATGTTTCAGTTCTTCCTCCCTTTCTTTCTTTCTCTTGAAGGTGCTACCAAAAAAATACATGTACACAACTTTGCGTGAAAAATCAGCATCTAGAACAAATTTTGCATGTTCTTGCGGATTTCCTCGTACGCGAAACACGTGTTTTTGCTGGTGTTACTATACTGGATCGAATTAACTCTACAACCCAGTAAGATTTGGACAGATCATATAATATGTATTATATGCTGATTACAACAGCCAGCAATCAACCTTGACCGGTTGACCTGCCTTTCGGACTGGGTGTCTGGCTGGCTGGACCAATATCTCTCTCTTTCAGTTTCCCCAATTTGTTTACATCGATCGATTAGCTTCCTACTCAGTGGTATACTACTTAATTAACTGGGGTTATTTGTCCCGTATACGGGATGTTAATCAAACTAATTAATCTGACCAAGCTATAATTGTTAATTATCATAATCTTTGAAGCCATCAGTTCAACGAACAACGTTCAAAGGCGGTGCTCTTTTAATTTGCCTACAGTCATGGAAAGTCGTGGTAGGATGTTTGCAGAGAATGGTGTGGTTTTTTGCCGAATTCTTGTTGTAGGGTCGGTAATAGCAACTGCGGTGAATAATGTCTTTTCAAAAACTTCTTTTAAGTATCCAGAAATCTTTTACTTCAGTAGCTAAAGAGCTACGAAAATCAGATTTAACGGCTTAAATCTAAACAACAAGGTTAGATTTAATGACTTAAATCCAAACAGCAATCCAAAACAATGAGGACTCACAATTTCAGCACTTAACCAGTCTGATCGGGCCTAGAAGCGATCTGACAGCTTCGCTGTTCGTAGAACAGAAAATTAGCCTAGACCAAAACCACGTTTGAGCAACTTCAAAATTCATGTTCAAATAAAGTGAAACTTTGTGCACACCTTGTTGAAGGTCTTAGAAACTTATTCCGTCTAAGGATTACATGGATTTTAACTAAAGTTCTAATATTTTCTCAAAAACATGCAAGCTTGCATCAAAATCGGGCAAAATCGAAACTTAAGAAATAACTTGCTCATGGGTTAAGAATAGCCAAGATGACTCTAGATGAGTTACTACATGTCACGGAAACTAAGACCACCCAAAGATTCGAAGCCAAGTTTGGCGACCCGTGTCATTACTGTGGGGGTAATAGCACTAGTCAACGGATTGTTACTTGTCATTTCGGTAGAACACCGCATTTAATAGGTAACAAGCCAACCAGAGTAGTTGTAGCAGAACAATAATTAGAGATTGAGTACATTATTTATTACAAACAATGGGTGGCTTAGGGTTAGTCCACCTAGCTATTCCAAACTATTACAATACTACTTATCCATTGTGATACAAGGTACTAAAACAGAGGAAGACATATTTATATTTATGGTATAGTACATGTCCACCTTGATATGGCGAACTCTAGACTGTCTAGTCCTCCCAGTCCCAACCATCCGATATGGCCTCCACCTCGTCATACTCCCCATCGGTCTCATCCTCATACCCCTAGGTGTCTTCATTATCAAGCCCACCCTCGTTAAATCCCAGATATACCCTAGCTGGGTATGGCTCTAAAAGGGGAGATTTAATAGTAAGAGTGAATACGATGTACTCAGTAAGTTTTTAAATAATGATGTAATTTTATCCACAATTCTATCTTAGTCATGCTTGATCCAAGTTCAAAAGACATAAAAATTTGGCGATGTTTTAACTTTTGAAATTTCTATCAATCATTTTGGAAAAAGAGAAAACCAAGTGTCCATATACTCTTATCCAAGAGACTAACATAAATTCATGATTTTTAGTACTGCACAGACTTGTATCACTTTGCCCATAATTATTTTGAATTTTATGGACACTAGTCATTCACATTTCCTTTGATACGACCCCAAATTCAGAATACATAATGTTTCCTTGACTCTTATTACTATATCTCCATTCGACTATATAGCCGTTGGTCAAGCGGTTTTGAATACTCGACACTCCACATACGCTAATATAAGCGACTTGGGACTAGTGGGTTCTTCTACTGGTCTAAGCCCCTCTCCTAATTTATTACTTACCCAGCATGGAGATAGTAGTAATAAAAGAGAGTAACCTATTCCACCAGTCCAACATGGGAGTTTGGTTGATACTATTTTATGGCTCATTTCAAAATGAGAATTGTTTTCTAGTCCTTATATAATAGCCATATGTAGAGGGTCTCACCTGTCTCTGAACTCAACCAGAGCACCCTCTACCAACCTTCATTATTTTCTTTACAGTCCACTGCTCCTTCGGTGGCCCTACTCACTTTTGATTCTTATCATGTTGCCCATTTCTCTAAATCAATTTCACCTCTTTTAGAAATTAATTTTAATATAGCATTCAAAATAGAAAAATAACTGTGTTCAAAAATAAAACATTTCATGTATCACAACAAGCTTGACAACATGCTTTTACTTGCCCGACTGAGATGTAGTGATCTCAGTGATTGTCTAGACAGTCACCTTCCCTGGAACAAAATCCCTACCTGCATTATTTTTAAGAAGGAAACAAATCCCATTTTTAATTTCTAATTATATTTCAGATGAAGTAATAACCCTTGTTGAATTTTTAATTTTAATCTTTTTGGTCCTTTTAATTATACTTGTGAGTATTATTTACAAAGTATGTTTTTGTTAACGATTTTTCGGAGTGCTACGTTTTAATGAGTATATATATATATATTACCTTACTATTTATTTATTTATTTATTTATTTATTTATTTATTTATTTATTTATTTTCTTTACTGTTTATTTCTCTACTGAACCTCATTCGAAATTGACTTCGGTCGATGCCTCCTCTCCCCATTCCCCTTCTTCTCTTTCTCTTGGCTGCTTCTGAATCCTCCCATCTCTCCTCTCGTGGCGACTTTGTCAGGCTCGGTCTTGCTGGCCATGGCACCGCCGACTGTAGGCCCCTTCGCTCCGCCCCTAGCTTGGTCTTGTCTCCCCTCGATTTCTCTCCCCCTTGGCACCGTTGGTGTTCCAGCCTTGCCATGGATGCTCGCCCCCTTCTCGGTTTCGGCTATCGATCTAAAGTCGGTCCGTCCCCCTTGTGGATTTGAGGTGTTGGCTCCATGGATCTGGCTTGGTAAGTGAGCTTGGTTTCTCTTGATTGGATCTAATCTTCCATCTTTCTATTGTGCTCTTGTTGTGGATTTGTGGCGAAACGAATCTCCATGAGGATCTCCAGCCGGTCGACGCTATGCGCCCGACTGGTGCTATACGTTGAGCCGTCGCCGCCATGTGCCTTGGCGGAGCAAAAGCTTCGCCAATGTCGCTTGGTCGCTACCACTCTAATGGTTCCTATGGCAGTGGTGCCTTGCCGGAGGGCTTTCTACCAGATGCTGGTGCTAAGCACATGGCTGTCATCGTCGGCTTTACTGTTCGATGGTCAAGTGCCTCGGTGGAACTAACATCTTGACTCCTTGTTGTTTCCTCCCGGCTTTACCTAGTTCTTCCTCCCCTCCCTACTCCTACCTTTATGCATTTCTTCTTGTTGTTAATGTGAACTATGTGTGGTGCATGGGTAGTCTTATGAACGTTTAGTGTGCAACCATGCTAGAACTGGACATGGGCATACACTGGGGAGTATTGTCCATGTTCAGGGCTTATGGACGGCCACTAATTTGGCTTAGTTTTGAGGGTCTGGTGGTGAGCAACCGTGGGAGGCATTGATCCATGGCCCAAAGACAATGGATGGCCACCGCTAGTCTACTGTTCTCAGGTGTTGAATTGGTTTGGTTACCTCATCTTGGCTCTACTGACTAAACTTATTGTTAGCAATCTACTTACAAAATGGATGAGGGTTTTCAGGGCTTTACCTTACTTGTGCTGTCGGCTCAAAAGGGTGGGGATGTTTGTGCTTGCTTAGCTATCCTATCGTGCTCCTGGCTCTATGGTGTGGCTGCCTTTTGGAAGTACTTCTTGGTCATGGTACTCACCGGTTGTACTTCGGTATTGTGGCTTCTTCTTAACTTCCCCCTTTCAGTTGAGTCCTGGTAGAAGGGCTTTAAATGGGCAATGCTACTTTCGGTTATTTGTTGTCTGGGGGTGACCCGTGATGGTTCTGTGTGGTGGTATGGCGATTCAGTGTTGTGGCAGTGATTTGCCTGATGCATCTCTGAGAGACCATGTGGAGGTCATCCCATGTGTGTGATGGGTAATTGACATCAGTTTAGGGAAGTCGAGTTTGATTTGGTTGGTTCGGACCTTGACATTGCGTGGTACAATCGGGCTCGGGCGGACTTGGTCAAACCTGGTCAAGGTGCTTAGGATGCATATTCTGTTGTTTCGACAGGTTTAGACTTTATTATGCGTAAGTATGACTTACTGATGCTATTTATGCTTACATGTATCGAGCGGTGCTATTTGATGTGTTTTTTGTCTGTGTTGGCTGCAAGACGTCGAGGCGGAGTCGTGGCGAGGCACAGAGGACTGGACTAGGCGCAGGTGGTGCCGAGGTCAGAACGGTCGAGGCGTGCCAAGATGGCGTGAACTCGAGGTGGTTGCGAGTCGTGGACGACAAGGAATGCAGAAGCTTCCCAGAAGGTGCAGGAGTGGCGAAATGGTAATTTCGCAAGGCTGCACAAGCGGGAGCGGGTTCCGTTGGATCTGGCGGGTGTAACGGTTGGAGACCCGTTAGCCAAGGGCTATATAAAGGAGGGAGTGGTTGCATGCCCCATCATGGCTTTGGGAGAGAATTAGGGTTTGCTAAAGTCAAAAGAAGCTTTGTGAGTTTGTTTTGGCTTTAGGCTTTAGTTGGTGAGGCTTTAGTGGTTGAGAGCAGGAGCTGAATAGAGGGTGTTCTGTGTCTCCCTCGATGTGTTCTTGAGTCCCCTCTCCAAGCATGTAGGGTGTGTGTTCTTGGGATTGTGAGAGGGAGAGGATGGATTGATGAGCTTGTAATTATTCATCTTGTATCAATCATGTATCTCCTTTCCTCTTTATCAATATGAGATGGTGTTGTTTGAGTTTGATTCAGTTCTTGTCTCTCTGTTTCTTTTTCTTCGATACTCTCTGTGATGGATTTGTGAGATTTTCGTTTTCTTGTTGTTTCTTGTTAGTGAGGTGCAAAATGGATTGCTCTACGTTGGGATAGTGCATCAAGGTCATTTGATCGAGTTTTCCCAAGAGCAAATCAAGTTTAATCTCAGATTTGGTGTTTTGCCTTCCTCTGCTTTTCATTTCCTCTTCTAGGGTTTTGATGAATTTCTTGTTTCCCTTGAGGAAATGGCATGAGGTTCTTGCTGGCATGTCCTTAGATTATTGCTAACTAGATTGCAAAATCTCATGTGCAAAGGACGTATGGATCTTGAGTAATTTGGATTTTTGTGCTCCTCTCTGAAGTTTGCCAAGTTTTTCTAGGGTTTGGTCCAAATCTTGTTTCCCTCTTTGAGATGGCTTGAATCTTGGCTTGTAGAGTCCAGTGGCTATTGCTAACATATCTGCAAAGTCTTTTGGCCAAAGGATCAAAGAGTTATTGGGAATTTGTTTTTTGAGGATGCTCTCTGTAAGTTTTCAAATTTCTCCCAAAATCTGAAATTCTTGCTTTTGAGTTGGGTTATCTTGGTTTCTAGACTCTTCTTACTATTTAAAACCTTCTCTTGGTCTTAAATCCTGAGGAGAATAGAATCCTTTCTCTTATTTTCTTGGATTTGGCCAATCTCTGAAAATGCAGACTGTCAGGCTTGTTTTCGGGCTGCTCATGCTCTGGACAGAGCTAACCGGTCTGACCGGTATATAACCGGCGGTCAGACCGGCGTGTCAAGACCGGTCAGACCGGCCTGAGTGTGGCGGTCTGATCGGCCTGAGCGGTCTGACCGGCCCCTCCCAGCAGTAGCTTTCTCTCTCGTGTTTGTTTCTCTTGGTCTTTTTCTGCTTCTTCTCCAAGGTCTTTTCTGTGAGTTTGTTGTTTGTCCAGTAGAATTTTTCAGTGAAACTTAAGATCTCTCTCTTCATAGATTTTATATCTATGGGAGAGAGGATTCAAGTTGTTTGTCTGCTGATTTCCAACTTTCTTGATTGCCTGCTAATTTGTCTTGTTGGTCTATTCTCTCTGTTAGCCTAGATCTCCAGAGTTTATTTCTTCCACTTCATAGCTCCTCATAGCTATTGGAGAGGAATCACTTCGTGAGTACGTTTTGGGGGCAAGTTTTTAAAGTCGACATTCACCCCCCCCCCCTCTGTCGCCATTTCGGTCCAACAGTCTCGGTGATGGCTGAGGGCTATTCTCTGTCCTCTTGCTATGATAGTTCTGAAATTTCACTGGTGGCTATGGGTGGTGTGATGTGTCTTCTTGTTTCTCTGTGCTAAGAGTATTTCTGCCTCTTGGTCACAGGCTAGCTAGTGTTGGCTTGAATGCTTGGCTGTAGAAGGGAGACTTGTTACTGTGGGGCTTGGAATGGCACTAGCAGCCTTCGGTTGCCATTACCATTCTTTGGCATTGAGTCCTTTAGGCATCAGTGGTGTGTAATGGCCGTGAGCCATCACTTCTCCCCTCTGCCGGTTCTTATGAGCTTGACTCCTCTATGGCTCTCTTGTGGTGATCCATGGCCCTCAACGTGGCTGTGTGCATGTCTTGCATGGTATGACTCATCAGGGGAAGTAAAAAGGTAAGGTAAGTTTTTACCGCTAGATGATGGAAACCTATATACGCGAGATGGTGCTGATTTGCCTCGGATAATCCTGGCATCTCTATGCGTGTTTGCCTATGTGCAAAATTATAAAGACAGATTTTTGACGGCAATTTAATACTTAATTTCATTTTAGATGTACTTCTTTCTGATTTTGGCTAACTTAATGGTATAGGCTTTTGATTTATTTGACAGCTGTGAGGAGATGAAGTTATGGAGTTAGATGCATTTTGATGTAATTTATATTTGTATGACTTTGTTGTATGCGATGAATTTCTGAATTTGTAATATTAGGTTGTAATATTTATTCTTTATTTAAATCTGGAATTTAAATTTGTTATTGTAATTGAGTCTTTTAGTAATTCAGATTGTTGATTCTAATACATTTTCATTTGATTGTGTCAAAGGATAATTGAATTTGTCAATAGTTCCCTTTTAATGTTAATACTCCTATTGACATATTAATTTTTTTCTTAATAGTGCATTCTTAATCAATTATTTTTGAGAGTTCTCACACCAAGTCCCTCTTATCAAGATTTCTCAAGAAAAACTCCAAATCAAGTAAGAGCCGGGCAACTTCCAAATCTTGCAAATAACAGTGTCTAGATGGATAAGATTTGAGATATATGAGGCATCTCCATCACTTACATGTTCTTGGCATACAACAAGATGAAGGGGAAGAAGAGGCAAATAACCAATAAGAACAAGAGCAATCAATCAAGACAATAATATTTCATGAGAGATAAACGAAGTTGATCTATTGCTACTTGAAGATATATGTTTCACAACCACTTCATAAGAAGGACAAGAGAGCACGCTACAACACTCACTCTTCTTTCTCAAACCTTAACCTTAGAACTCAAGAATGAAGTAGTTGGGATGGTTATCTTGCAAGTTTTCATCCTAATCCATTAAGTAGATGGGGTAACTAGCTATATATACTCTAATGGATACTATTCACTAGTATAATTTGGGAAAACCTGTTAACCCCACACAACACGGGTTTACGCTCACACTTAACTTATGCACGTTTTTCAAAACACATGAGCCTGAACCAACTAAGACATTAGCCTTCGATCTATTTGATCTTCTCAGTATCTCCTTGACCTAAACCACCTTCCTAAGCGCTGCTCAAGCACTGCAGTTTTGATCCAATGAAGTTTTTAGTATTTAGCCAAATACCAAAATATCCTTGCCTTGCCTCGGTCCTCTCTTTCCCTTGCAAGCAATCGTTGTGCTTGCCACATGTAGTTGCATTAATAGCTTGACACGCATCAGCAAGTCTCTTCCACTTTGATTTTCACTAGACCACACCTTACTTGGTGCAACCCATTGCTCGCTCGAATATTCTCTTCAACATTCCTTGTCTTTCTTGTGCCATATTTGAGCTCAACCATCTCACCCAATATCTTTGATAGTTTTGGATCTCAACTCCTCCATGAGCATAGTTCCGATCCTCACCATTGATCATAGTTGATCCTAAGCTTCCCTACATATCTAAAGACCAAGAAATCGTTTTTGGGAACAAGTTCATCACAATTTGACCTACATTAGCTTAAACATACTTCATGCAACATGAACGCATAGATCTCGAGCAGTTTGACTTAATCCACGATCAATTTTTCAAAATTCAGAACTCCCAGCTGAAATTTGAACTAGCCGGTCTAACTGCTCAGCAAAACCGGTCTGACCATCGGATTGAAACCATCATACTAAAAATCCAAATCTTTTGTAAATTTGAATTTTAACTCAACACACATTGCTAATGGTTCATTACAAATAATCTTGAACCTTCTCACGTGGTGCCTCACCGGTGAAAATCACGTGTGCCAAACGGGACTACATACTCGACTGACGTACACTTTTTTTAAGGGGGAAGTAGTTAAGCAAACTAATTGAATCGTCTCTCCGACAAAACAATCCCTATATTACACCCTGGGGGATTCGCTCCCGGGAGGCCCTTCATGTCAATAACTTTTCGAATAGGCTCTCCAAATTTTACAAAATCACGTGCGGGTCCTCAGTTTTTGTCGAAAAGCCCCATCATGTAAGTTTTTTACGGAAAACCCCTCTGATTTTTCAAAAATGCGTACGGCCCTTGAGTTTTCCATGGAGGCCCTCCATTTTGTTGGATAAAGCCCCGCGGTTTTTCTGTTATTACATGCGTCTCCTTTTTTGCGAAGAAGCCCTTCGATTTTTCAGAATTACATTTTGGCCCTTGATTTTTCCAGAAAAAACCCCATGAATTGTCACCTCTTTTGTTTCGGTACACGTGGTAACTGGCGCGACGTGGCGCTGCGCTTCTGCTGCTAGTTACTTGACTGATGTACAGAAAGTCGTAGATCTGATCCATATCAAAGCTAAGGCGTCACGTCATGTCCTAACCACGTAGCTGATTGAACCAAGGAGTAAAATACATTTAGCTCATTAATAATATCTAGTAGTGTTACGTAGAGTCTGCTAAGCATGAGGGTTTGGCTCTTAATCAGTTAGTTAGGACCTCCATCTATTTCTTCATGTCAAGCTAGGCAAGCTGCAAGTGCTCTACGACCCAACTCTTCCCCTCTCTCTCTCTCTAGAGATCTGGACAAAGATCTCAACAGCGAATCCATGGGAGAGAAAATGGGGTAAAGAGGGATGAAAAGTGAAGAAAAATATCCAAGTGTTGCAGGGCTCCAAACCCACGAACAGCGACAATATACCAGTAATCCTACGCAAAAGGATACGCGCGCGCGCAAGTGGGCCGCTGTCCTGACCACCCCGGTGCCGAGCGACGGGGACGTATATACGGCACCTTGACTAAGAGTGGAAAGAAACGTCGAGGTCGACCGATCGTTACAGGGTGGAAACTTCACCCGGCGCCACGGCCGTCACCTTCAGGATTACCCTTTCGTAGATCACACTTATTCCCGGCAAACGGCCGGCTGTTCTCTACAGTCTCTATTGCTGCGTTCGTGTCCGTCGCTCCCGCGCTAGCTCCTTCGCTTTTTGTCTCCTTCCCCCAGCCGTGCCTTCCTCCCTGTTGCTGATCGCCTTTCCGTTACCTCGTCGAAATGACGGGAAAACGGTGGCGTCATCGATTGCGCAACGCGCCCGTACGTGTCGTTTTTTTTTATCCAATGAGATGAGTCACTGGCGCGCGTGCGAATTCTAGTTCTACCCCAACGGCGCGCTTGTGTTTTTTTTTACGCCTTCCGCAAGGAAACATCCGGATGCGTACGTACGTAGCTAGCGTACGTTTTCGAGGAGTTTTGTAAAAGGAGTACTCTAGGGCATATATTGTCTCCATTCAAAGTAGCAGACAACCATGAGTTTTTTGACCATGCTTGCATGCATGCATGCAGCAGAAAGTACCTCGCACCTGCTGCTCAACGAACGAGCGATTGATAAATCTATCGTGGCGACTTCCCATAAGCAGACGGAGACACAATCTTGGACCAGAAACAATTCGTTGTCTGCGTTGCTTTTGATTGATCGTGCGGCATGCATCGGAATGCTGGGGCGTCATCGATCCAATGAGCCTGCTCAATATCGGTCGATTATATAGCTAGCAGGCTTTTCGAATCCAAATCAAAGTACTCGATCTGTTGGTTAGTAATTTCTCTTGAAATTAATTAATCTGACCAGGGATCAGGTCATACTGTAAATGATGTTATTATACCTCTTTATCATTTTTAGCATATCCTAATAATGATTATAAGATATTCTAAGTGAGTTACATACAGTTTTTTTTATCAAAGTCTACTTTTCATAGTATAATTTGTGTATACTTCTTTTATATATAGAAAATGGTATCTAGCAAAAATAGAGGACTCCAATAAATTTTTTTAATCAAATTGTATTGGAATATCTTATAATTAGTATTTAAGTATATCAAAAATGATAAATAAGTATAACATATTTGTTTAAATGGTATATTAGAAGTGAAAGTATGTACTTCCGAGAGTACGAAAAGGCTATATATATAAGCCTTTTTCTACTCCCGGGTATAGTTACTCCCTATATTATATCTCGTTAGGGAGTATCGAACATAACAGAGGGTATATACGTGTACTTTTTTATGGTGGTATTACAGGTTTTTAACATATATACTCCTCTTATGTATGAATATGAATGTATTGGCAAAATATACCATAAATCTTGTCCTCTCTTGCAATTTTTTCATATGACTGGTATTGGAGCATCTTAGAATTAGTATATAAGTATACTAAGGTGATAAAGAAGTATGTTAGTTTAGGTGGTATATCATAGGAGAGAGTAACTACACCCAGGAATAGAATGTATTTTTCATATATATGTATATATATAAGTACTATTCAGTAACTACGCGTAGAATAAGCACGCCACCCCCCTTCCATTGACCCGATCCCACCAGATCGCAGACAAACAGAGAAACATGCATGTCAATAGCAAATAACCCGTACGGAAAGTTACTGCCGTGTGTGAGTGAAGTTACTGCCAAAATGCATGCATTGAGAGGAGAGAGAAACATGCATGTCAATAGCAAATAACTCGTATGGAAAGTTACTAATGTGTGTGAGTGAAATTACTGCTAAACACATATAGAGTTACTGTCAGTTGTAACCCTATAAAATTGGCAGTAACTCTACATGCATTTGATAGTAACTTCACTAATGCACAACAGTAACTTTGTATATCCATATGAGTTATTTGTTATTGACAACAAAGTTACCTGCTATTGGCAGAAAAGTTACTAGCTTTTGATAACAAAGTTACTGGTTATTGATAACAAAATTATTTTTTGACTTATAGTAAAAATGATATAAATTTCGCAGTGTCAAAACATATTTAATATGGATCTTATTTTGTTAAGCTCGTAATTTCGAACACAATGGTGCAAATGAATCACATGTTGGACTTTTGGTGAAAGAGTTATTTTATTTTTTTAGCTTGTAAACAAGATAAAAAATCACAGCTTGTAAACAAGATAAAAAATCACAAGTCAAGTGCACTTATTCTTTTCTCTCTCCTGCTGCATGCATGCATGTGTTTGACTGTAACTACCCACCGTGTCATTTTTCTAGGATTTAGTGGGGTTGTTAGTTGTGGAAAAGTTACTATCTTCTGAACATGAAGTTACACTACTACAGAAAGGGTCATCACAGATGATTCAAAACCGTCATTACAGACGGTTCCCGAACCGTCTAAATTTATGTGTCTATGATAACAGGTGGTTATCATAGACGATTCTCAAACCATCTGTAATAAGTTACAACACAGACAATTTTTTAAAAAAAAGTCTATGAAATATGGTATATCATAGACAATTTTTGGTATTAACCATTTATGATACTAAAAACCATCTGTTATATTACAGATATCACAAATGGTTCTTAAATATAGTCGTCTATGATATCTTACATATCACAGACAGCTAATACTAAAAACCGTCTATGATATTGCAGATATCACTGGCTATTCTTAAGCATAGCCATCTATGATATCTGAAATATCATAGACGGTTAATACCAGAAACTGTCTATAATATATCATATATTACAGACGATTTATTGTTATAAACCATCTGTGATAGCTATTTTAATAGCTAAATTATTTCCTATTTTTAGCTAGCCTCAAGAAATGCTAGCCATGTCTTCTGAAAACAAGCAAACAGAACACACACATATAGCACAATATAGCACACGATAATTATTACACAGGTCTCACAAATGAATTAAACAACCGAGGGAACTACAACTGAATGAGTTGTTTGATTAAGCACAATTGAGTGATTATAATTGTATCAAATGTTTGAACATCTAATCATCATCGCCAGCATGGAACTCTCCATTCTTGTGTATAACCTCCCCCATCAAGAAATTGGAGAGCTGTCCTTGAGTTTTGGCGAGTTTGTCAAGATCGAATGTACTTTCATCGAATATATAGGAAGCCTCTTTTCTGCACCCGGGTGTAATTACACCCTATATCGTATCTCGCAATGTAGAGAGTATCTCGCGTAACGGACGGTATGTACATGTAGTATACGAGTATTTAATACCATCTAGGTAGTATGAACAATTTTTCAAAGGTGGTATCTACATTTTTTTGACATACTCCTTTTTATGCGCGTATATGAGGGTATTTACAAAATACGCTAAAAACTATGAACTCCTTTACAAGTTTTTCATGTGGTTCACATTGGAGTATCTTATAGTTTGTATACAAATATACCTAAAGTGATAAAAGAGTATTTCAAGTTTTTTTAGGTGGTATATTAGAGGTGGGTATAATTACACCCAGGTGTAAAAGGTATTTTTCATATATATATATATATATATATATATATATATATATATATATATATATATATATATATATATATATATATATATATATATATATATATAGGAAGCCTCTTTTCTACTCCCGGGTGTAATTACACCCTATATCGTATCTCACAACGTAGGGAGTATCTCGCGTAACGAGGAGTATGTACATGTAGTATACGAGTATTTAAGACTATATAGGTGGTATGAACAATTTTTCAGAGGTGGTATGTACATGTTTTTCAACATACTCCTTTTTATGTACGTATATAAAGGTATTTACAAAATACGCTAAAAACTATGGACCCCCTTGCAATTTTTTCATGTGGTTCACATTAGAATATCTTATAATTAGTATATGAGTATACCTAAAGTGATAAAGGAGTATTTCAAATTTATTTAGGTGGTATATTAGAGGTGGGTGTAATTACACCCGGGAGTAAAAGGTATATATATAAACAGGGGCACCATGATGCCCAGGCTCCATGAGTGAGATTTTCCATCAAGGAGTGAGACTTTCCATCCATGATTAAGACTTTCCATCCATATCAATGACGTCATTTCCATATCATTACACTAGCACGCATCTAAAAGCAATCCAAAGGCAGGGGGCTTGGTGCCCAGACACCATAGTACTCCATTTCAGTGTCCTATATATATATATATATATATATATATATATATATATATATATATATATATATATATATATATATATATATATATATATATATATATATATATATATATATATATATATATATATATATATATATATATATATATATATATATATATATATATATATAGGAAAAATACCTTTTACACCTGGGTGTAATTATACCCACCTCTAATATACCACCTAAAAAAACTTGAAATACTCTTTTATCACTTTAGGTATATTTGTATACAAACTATAAGATACTCCAATGTGAACCACACGAAAAACTTGTAAAAGAGTTCATAGTTTTTAGCGTATTTTGTAAATACCCTCATATACGCGCATAAAAAGGAGTATGTCAAAAAAATGTAGATACCACCTTTGAAAAATTGTTCATACTACCTAGATACTCCCTACGTTGTGAGATACGATATAGGGTGTAATTACACCCGGGAGTAGAAAAGAGGCTTCCTATATATATATATTCTGCTGGTTGCACCTATAATTACTCTCTGTTAGCATACATACATATAGTAGTAGCGTAATGAGTGCAAGATGATATGAACGTACTTATCATCAGTTGACATCACGTAAGGACTCAAGTGCACGGTAGTAAAAGTGCCACATAAAGGGACCTTCACTAAGCAGCCAGTCAGGTATATAATAGGTCGCCTCCTTGGATGAATATCACCAGCTAGCCGTTGGATAGCTTAACCGGTATGGTAATTGGGTTTTCCGACAGGCAGAGATTGTTTGCATGGATTTCTTTTTTCCAATATGTTTTTTCGTGTGAAACTGGCTTAACGCAGTGAGAAACGCATCTCCTGCATCTGCATGCACACACTTTCCTGCGCTGCCGTAGCACACGGTTGCTTCGCGGGAAAATTCATACCTGCATGCACGTGCGTGCGTACGTTTCACCACCAATGTGAACCCACGCACACACAAACAGAAACGCATCTCGATCTCGCCACAACTACGTCCAACAGAAAACTTCTCTGTGGAGCCGTACGTGGACTGCAAGACAGACGACTAGGCTGGAAATGAATCGAACTCAAGCGAGTCTAATCTTTTAGGCTCGAGCTCAGTAGAAATTTAAGCTGAGTTTAAGTTGACGTCCAAATCTGAGCCTGGGCTCGAGCTCGACTCGGCCTAAACTTGAGTAAGCTCGAGTTCGGCTCGTTGAAACTCGATAACAACGAAAATAATTCATTATGCACTAATTTTCACTCATAAAAAGATTTGAGTTCGAGCTCGACTTAAGTAAACTTGATAACAGTCAAAATAATTCAAACATATACTAATTTTTAACAATAAGCAAAAACTCGAGCTCGAGTTCGGCTCTAGTAAGATCGATAAGAGTTAATATATATCACTATTTAAACTTGAATCGAGGCTCACAAACTATTCAACCTCAGCTCGGTGAAGCTCACGAGCTCAAGATCAAACTCGAGTTCAGCTCGTTTAAAGTTCGAGCCGAGCTTCAATTGAGCCTAGAATGAGCCAAGCTCGAGTAATTCGCGAGCCTTGAGCTTTTCTTACAGCCTTATAGAAGACTAGTGTAGGGTTGTTAGGGCATGTATAATGGTACATGCTAGCTATTTATCAGTCTATGTGATATATAATTTTGGATGATATAAAGGAGATAGAAGGAGGAAGAGAAAGATGATGGCTCCTTCTTTTCAGCCTATGACATCCCTGAATAAACAAACAAGATGATTTCTTCATGTTTTTTAAACGACTTATCGGGACATTCTTTTTAAAGCGGCTTAGGTTCACTCGCACAAGTACTCGTGCTATGGCTAAAATCCATTAGCAACAGCCATAACCCATTAGTTGCAACCGAAAAGAACCCACCCGATGTATACTATTAATAGACGGTCTTATAGATGACTTTCTATTGTGTATAACATTATGTAAATAATTATATAGACAACTTATTAATTATATGAGGTAAATACAGACAAATATAAAGGTAATTATTGTATGAGTTGCCTTTAGCCATGTCTAATAGATAATAGGAAGGTATATCATAGGGCTTGCTCCAAAAGGTTGACAGCCGTGGCTTTTTAGTTTTTTGTGTATTTTGGGTGCAAGACACTGTAGCGGTTGTTAGCTTTTCTGAATCAAAAAATAAAAAAAATTAAAAAGAAAAATTAAAAACACTACTATATTTTTAGAATAATACAAAGAAATAAAAAACTCAAAAAAAATAAAACAAAAAAGCTGGCCTATAAACATCCACGGTCGCCACTACTGTCCTGTACTACTGTCCATGTCCAGGGGGACAGTTCATACATGCCCAAGCCTAGGCACCGGAAAACAGTACCGTACAAAAAAGTAATCAAATGATGTCAAAATCTCCCGCGCCCTTTTTTTCCAGGAACCTTCACTCTCTCTGTCCCTCTCTCTCATCGTTATCCTGCAGGTCGTCGATCTCCAGCTTTCTCAAGTACTACTACAAAAAAGAAAAAGAGAAAAAAAAAAGCTAAGCAACGAAAACAATAAACTGCCCAAACCTATGACCGTACTTGCGCCCACAAGATAATCAAAGCCCCATGTGCCTCAACTAGTATCTCGCAGATTCCCGGAACCTGCACAAGCGGATCCGTCGCCACAGACGCAGTAATCTTGGAAACAAAAATCATCACCCCGCGCGCCCTATATAAGGCGCGAGCAAACCCCCCTGCCTCCTCATCGATCTCAACCTAAACCAGCAGCTTAATTTGGATGGATGGATTGATTGGTTGATTGCTCCGCCTGGTCAAGTCGTTCGTTCTCCTTGGTTTCATTTGTGATTTGAGCGCGCCTGTTCGCGTTGCACCACAGGAGCAGAGATAAGATGGACAAGCTGAGCGTGCATCACGGGCAGCACAACGGCATCTCCAAGCCGCCGTTGCACCACCACGGCCACGGCAAGGGCGGGGGGAAGGGGAAGGGCGGTGGGAAGGGGATCAGGGTGGTGTACATCGCCAGCCCCATGAAGCTCACCGCCAGCGCCGAGGAGTTCCGCGCCGTCGTGCAGGAGCTCACCGGCCGCGACTCCAACGTCGCCGACCACGACGTCGCGGGCGCGCCCCCATCCTACTCCTCGCTCTGGCGAGCCTCGCCCACGGCGGGTGCGGCGGGCGGCGCCCACGCTGTACCGCCCACGATGGCGACGGCGGAGTACGCAGCGAGCGTGGCCGCGCCGCCGCCGTTCCAGAGCATGTACGATCAAACGGCCGGGAGCTTGCTATACGGCCAAGACTACTGGTAGGATTGGACCGAGTTTGCTTGTTTCGGTTCTACATACCACCATGCATGCATGCGAATACACTATACTTTCTACCGTCTATGCGTAAGATTTGTGCATGCAGCTGCTTCATGTTGTTGTGTGTTCGATCGTCTGTACTTCCTATAATTAGATGTTGATACAAGAGGTGTACGTATTTTTGCTCTTTTGATATGTTTTTCTTCTCTTCTCCGGCCGGCATCGATCGGTTGCATGTATAGATGTATCATGTGTATGAAACAAAGATACGTTCGTAGAGCAAGCTATTCGCTGGTTCTTGGAGCAATTTTTGTTTTTTGTTTTGAGGGCAGTGAACTGGTCAGAAATGGATCTTAATTACCAGTAGTATGTAGTACTGTCTAAAGAGAAGAGGAGATGCAACTGAGATGAGATATGTAAACCTTTGCCCAGTCAATCGACGAGCTGTTTTCAAATGATCTCACGATCTTAATTAAACACCACACCACACATGCACTTCTGCATCCTACCTATCGGCGGGTCCTCCTTCGCTCCCGCCGTATCATCAACAGAGATGAGTTCGGCATGAATTTCTTCATTCAAGAAATACATTTTTGTCGGTGCAACTTATCCGTTCTTCATACACGAGCAGCAGTAGCTTTATAAGAAAAACTCTCGATGTCAGTAACCTACCTCCGAGAAGATTTCTGCCTTCTTCTTAGAAACTTGGATGGTCAGGGAAGCATGAGATGATCACAACATCCCATACAACTTCTTGACACTTTGTTGTCTTTTGGGCACGGAGCAGCTTCCTCCGAACCCTCCATTGGCTCAGAACCATCTGTATGTACCAAGAATGTTATGATATACTGATTGAAAAAAATTCAGGTGAAAAGAAACTTTTGATGCTAAGTCTTTCGATCCTATCCTCTTTTAATATTCCAAACTTTGTCTTATTTAAAATTTTATTTTTAAATTAATTATTTTAATTATTTGGATTTTATGTGTAATCCTAGAAGGTAATCTTAATTCCAATTCAAATTTAAATTCCTAAATTCTGAATCTAGAATTCAAAATTCAAATCTCCAGAAAATAACAATTCTAATTTTCTGGGCTAGACCCATTTTTCTTGGCCCATCTCCTTCCGGTTTCTTTGTGATTTATTCTCCCAGTTTCCTTTAATCTCATTCGTACCCAAACCAAACCAAAACCGAAGCCAACGAATTCAAGACCATTTCTATCTCTTCCAAGCCCTTAGATACGACCCAACCTCCCTCAACCCCGTCCAATCCCTATCAAATCTCCTTAAACCCCAAAACATTGGCATCACCGAGAGCCCGTCGTTCCCAAAATTATTTGTCACCCCGACTCATGTTCCAAGCACTTCGGTGAATTTCTTCTAATTCCTTTCACGTCATTGTGATCCCAAGTATCTTGCACCCTCATGTGAAGTTAATTTGATTTCATGTAGTTGTTTGATGGGAATCGAGTTTTTCTAGAAAATGATCTACATTGTCTTCCGTCGTCGATTTATCGCCTCCGGTGAGCCAAAACCCAATTCCTTGCTATTGAACAATCATCATCACCTACTCCACATGTTCTATACCTTGGTTTGTCCAATGCGTCACTAAGGAGGTCCACCACCAGAGCACCCCATGTTTCCAACACCTGTCACTGTCCGCCCGTTCCGTTCATCCTCTGGCCAAGCCGACGTTACCTATGCATTCCTTGGGTTGAGCACATGCCTATGCTCACCCTTTTTCTCTAAGTTCCATGCGCGTTGTCGCCCTCGTTGACCCATGCCACTACAGCCACCGGCCACACCGGCTTGCACCGCCGTGGGCCATCCCCTCCCTGGGACCCCACCACTCTATTTTCCCCTTGCCCAACCTCCCCTAGCCTCTCCTCACTGACGCACGTCCACACCAGAGCCGCTGCCCGAACCGGCCTAGGTGCTCCTCTGTTCTTCCTTGACTTCCTTTGTTTCTTCTTCTTTGTTCTTCCTTGAGTGCATGATAGCAAGGCCCCACAAGTCATACTCCCCATTAATTCCAAGAAATCTAGCAAAAATAAGATCCCCAGGAATATGCCTTTGTTTTATAATTTCAGCATTTTCCATTCTGAACAATCTTTCAATCACTCATTTTCTGTCGTTCAAACTCTGAATCAAGTGATTCAAGTTCCTAAATTCATATATCTTGTGGTATAAATTTTTTATTTTGATGTTTTTTGTATTTATCTATTTGTGCTTTCTTATTTTTTGCATAGAACCTGACGTCATCGAAGAAGTTCCCGACCAGCAACAAGAGACCTCAGCCACAGTCAACGAAGGCAAGTCTTCCTTGACCATGTTGTACCTAGTTTTATCAAAATTATTTTACTGTTTCAAATCTACATGCATTGCTATGTTACATAAAATGTTAACTTCTGTCTTAATGATATTAGTTAATCCGATATTGTTATACCCTCATTTGATGTTGATATCCATGTACCATGCATTATCACCTTAGGATATCTTTGTCTCAGTATTGAGATTATAATACTGTTTGATAATTTTAGAATAGTAGAATTGCTTAGACAAGCTATTCAATTATTATAATTCTAGGGGTAGAAAATTGATATCTTATGCCTTAATCATTTCATCTAATAACCTTGTAGTAAAAGGTATTGCTGCTATTTATAAAGTAAAATGAAATGATAAAAATGATTTTAGACTTGGGCAGATGGTAAGGTTGGATTGGTGCAAATTGAGCATGAGAACTTGTATCGTGAAAGTACCTCTTTAGTCAATTAAGGACCGACGCTTGTGATTGCCCAAATTAAGTATTACCATACAACCACAAGTCTAAATAGCTATAGCCTGGCTAATTAATTTACAATGAGCTAGCTGAGATTCCAACAGAATGCTGAATGTGGGGCGCTAGATAGCGACATTGCCACACTTGAACCCATTCAGTGGTGAAACTTTAGCGGCGAAGTCAGGTTGGGTTGGAGTATTATAAATGCCTTGTAATAATCGCTGAGTCGCACACCCTTGAAAGTGTATAGAACTATTCGAATAGTCACACCCACGATCAAGGGTGGGCAAGGTGCACTGTCACATGGTAGATTTATGGCTTTATTTTTAAATGAGCTTTGGGGAATCTAGGAGTAGTTAAAGCTCTTAGGTATTTGTTCTAGCAAATAGAGCCAGTCAAGTAGATAGAACCTAATTCATTGAGCTTTGGCGGATAGAGCCTTACACTACTATAGAAAATGTCATCACAAACAGTTCAAAAATGTCATTACAGATGGTTTCATGAGCCATCTGAGTTTATGGATTAGTAATGACTAGAGGTAATCACCGACGATTTTTGAACCATCTATGATATATATTATCATAGATGGTTATTAACTCATAACCGTCTGTGATAGTTGAGTTTGTGATATTCATTCATATTCCTAAATCTATTTCTGTTTGTTGGCTAGCCTCAGGAAATGTTAACCATACCCTCTAAAACAATCAGAACACAACAAGTACTTATATACATCTAATTCACATTCATTTCAGAAACAAGAACATTTATTTTACAAATCAATTAACTGAAATGAAATAAAATAACCATGCATGAACAAATACACACATGTACTTAAGTTCAATCTTATTCCCACTACTAGAAAACGGATCATCCCTCACGAGCGTTATTTTTCCTGGCGGGCCCGCATAGAACGTGAGGGATAGCAATTTTTGTGACGGGCCCACGTATCACCGTCGCAAAAATACATTTTCCTGTCGGGCTCTTTAAGCCGCCAAGAAAATAAACTATTTCTGTGACGGTATTACATAAACCGTGAGGATAATTAGAAATTTTTGTGACAGGCCCACGTATCACCGTCGCAAAAATACATTTTCCAATGAGGTTTCTCCAGCCCGTGAGGTTTTTGATCAGCCCGCCCACTAATTTGGCGCAGCGCGCGCTAGGAAACCTAATACCCCAATTTTTCCCCTCGCCCGCCCGGCTCCTCCGCTGCCATCCACTCGCGCACCTGGCTCCTCCTCCCCATCCCCTCGCGCGCCCGCCTCCTCGGCCGCATCCCCTCGCGCGCCCGCCTCCTCGGCCGCACCCCCTCGCGCGCCCGCCTCCTCCGCCGCACCCCCTCGCGCACCCGCCTCCTCCTCCCCATCCCCTCACGCGCCCGCCTCCTCCGCCCCATCCCCTCACGCGCCTGCCTCCTGCACCCCAACCCCTCGCCCGCCTCCTCCGCCGCATCCCCTCGCGCGCCCACCTCCTCCGCCCCAACCCCTCGCCCGCCTCCTCCGCCGCATCCCCTCGCCCGTTGCCGCGCACGTCGCCTCCGACCGTCGCATCCGGTCGTCGCCTCCGACCGTCGCATCCGGTCGTCGCCTCCGACCGTCGACTCCATCCGTCGCCTCAACACCCGCCGGCCGCCTCCGCCCGTCGACTCCATCCGTCGCCTCAACACCCGCCGGCTGCTCTGCTGCTACTGCGTATGTGCTCTGCTGCTACTGCGTACTGCTAGTGCTATACTGCTATTTAGTTGCTATTTGTTGATTGAATGTCTGTATGTATTGGATGACTCGGTAGGGGCAGTGATCAGATTATTTGTCATTTTGCCTTTGCCTCTGCGTTGCAGTTGCGGCGGATGCCCTATCGGACGATCGCGCCAAGGAGGCCTACGGTGATGTCCTCGTCAGTTCATCTTCCCCTCCCTTACCAAATTTCATCTTTTTACAACACATGCACTTCAGCACTGGAGAAAACCCTCTCTCTAATTTGCTACTACCGTGCGTTCTTCATCCACGCACAATGTCAATATTTCAGGGAATGGTCTTCAGCCCTATTCCTTTCCAGCCGGATGATCTCCTAACGAAGCCTGAGCCTCCTGCTCCACACAATGCGGAGCCCACTGAGAGCATCCGCACAACAAACGTGGCATCCACCATAGCCGACTCCTTCAAACAAATGCTCTTCCCTTCTTGCGATGTGAGTTATCTGGACTTCTTTGTATTCAACTCTGTATAGCCCTTTCCCTGTATTGTCTTTTGAGTGTCTTGTCCAAAACAAAATCCAAACCATGTGTGGTCCTAACGAGTATACCATATCAACCATAGGGTGTTGTCTCGACAAGTAACCATGTGTGTGTATAAGAAAGAGGGTGATGGGATTTTTTTTCACTCAAATGGCAATGCATATATTTGCTTAGAAATACGTCAGTATTTAAGTAACTTCAGTGAGCTTGCATAATTTGATCTAGAAGTTCCAATAGCTTTAGTATGGTAAGAGTATTGATTTCATGGCTCAGAAGATAATGATATTTTTACACTGCAACTATACAGTTCACTACAACTTGCAAGTTGACCATGTTATATCATGACTCCATTTTCTGCATATTTGACAGTGTTGTCTGTGGCTCTGTGCATGATCTTACCGCTTTCGCAAACATGCTTGCTCCATTCTTGGCATTATTTAGTTCTCTCAAAATTGAACGTTCCAGCTTATATTCTTGTGAAAAGATCTCTGGATTTGCTTCCTAATTGTTGATTGGATAATTTCTTCTGTATGATTTTTTAACTTCATTACAACCATACCTACAACGAACATTCTGGTTTACCAGCCAAATCTGCTAGAAGAATTTGACACCCAGAAAGTAAGCTGGAATCCACACAAGCATTGTTTGGTGTTTGTATCTGGGAAGAACCAGGTTACAGTACATGACTTCGAGGATTCTCGGTTTCTCAATTCCTTATAAGAATTCATTAATTTTTTATTTTTATTTTTTATTGTGTTGAAGTGATGCTCCATGATGTGTTCTCTCATGCAAATGTTGCTTCAACCAACCACCACACATGCAACACCAACAATCGTGATCTAGTTTGCAGCCAATAGTGCTTTGAGCTTGGGATTGACTAACTATATTATAAAGGTTTAAGTATCCATATGACATGCATGTTTCAAAGAATTGCTATCGATCGGTTAGTTCCTTTATATCAATCACTAGAGAGATATACATACCAAAGTAGCTTCATCATATTTTTTTGTTGTTGCTCTCCAATAATTCAATATTAACTTGTTTGCACCGAAACTAGCTTAACTAGTAGAACAAAATATCAAAGGATGTCATGTTAGTATAGATTGTGCATGTTTTTGCTTGCATTGCATGGTTAGTACAGATTATATAGTTCAACTTCAAATGGTACTTTCCAACTGTAGATGCTTTTTGAGAAGATTATATAGTCCGATTGCATATCTTTTGCACACTATCTGTTCTAAATTAATGGCTATTAGGGTAGAGTTCCTGTAACCGACACCCGATAAAAATTATGCCTTCTTTTTTTGGGATGTGCACTCCATTGTTTTGGATGTTGCTATTTTGTAAGTGACCTACTAATGCTTGTCTAAAATAATAACATAATCTGGGATCATGCACTACAAGAAATATCTGAGCATCGGTGATGATAGGTATTTGTCACAAAATCATGGATTTTTGTCATAAAAGCATAATAGTGACGTTTTTTTTGCGTCACGCGTATCGTCACAGATTTTGCGTCATAGAATGTAAGTAGTGACGATAATTTGGAAATCGTCATAAAATAGTACACATTTATGACGAATAATATATCGTCATACAATAATATTTATGACGATTTACTAAGTGTAATAAAATATTTTCTGTGACGGTACCGGTATCGTCACCAAGTACATTCTATGACAATCGCTTTCGTCATGACATGTGGTCTAGGACGTGTAATTTGTGGTCCAGGACGTGTAATTTATGACGAAATTATTCATCATGAATATATTTGCAACGTCACAAAATTTAATCCAGACATTCATGAATGACAAAAAAAACATCATGAACAGTAGCATACTTCTCCAGATAATCACCATAGAATTGTTCCATCAAAGCATATAGAATTAATTGACATTTATCCAATACATGTCTTGTCAGAAGGCATATTGCTACCATACTTCAAAATAAGCCTAGCAACTACACACTGTGACTACAAAGATGATCAAACTATTGATGATTGGCCCAGAAGCCGCAAAACAAGGGAATCAGTTTTTTCTTGTATTTGCTTGAAAATGGCCATTTGCTCTTCATTCCTCTTGTTTGACTCTTTTGCTTCTTCAACTTGCCTCTTCAAATCCATGATTTCTCCCTGCTGAGAGCTAACAGTAGCACGCAACTCTTGCTCATTTTGACTAGCATTGAATAGAGACAATATAAACATGCAAGATAATTCTATGCTCCATTTGTAACATAAACAGATTGCATAATGCTTATCTTTGAATGTTGAAGACATAGCAAAGAAAAAATTTTGTATACACCTATAATATGTATTTAGCTCATTCTTTAATAAGTAATAACATAACATTGTGTTGCATGGTTGTAGAAAATGAAAAAAATGAATATAACATACTTAAACAACAATTCAGTTTAGTTTTCCTTTACAAAAACACCTTAGTGTACAGATCAACATAGCATTCAAATATATGTGTCACACACGCACATTTCAATATTTGGCAATTAATATACTTACAATTGCTTCCTGTGCAATATCACTATAACCCTTTTTCTGCTAAAATGGCTTGCCTTGAAAAGATCCATTGAATTAGGTTCTTCCCCATTATCTTGGACTTTCTACATTAATGATACAAATATTTCAGAATAGCTAGCTATGCAGTGTAATGAATTAGTCAACAAGCCTGGATACTGTAAACCTGAATTGAACAAGAATCTTTAAATTCTTGCCTTTGTAATGATATAGAGAAGTTCCGACTGAGCCATTTGTATGAAGTTTGTTAGCAAAGCACACATAGAATGTGGGAGCATTAGCCACCAAGTAAGCAATCCCAACTAACTGAACAATGGTCAATGCAGAAACCACTAAACAATCAACAAAAACCTCAAGTGAACAAGTTTAGTCAGTTGAAAACTGTTGAATATGACGACCCAGAAGAGTGCAGCGACAAGTTTAATACTCCCAGAGAGGATTACAGTAAATTTCAGCTAGTCATCAAGAAAAAGAATTACTTTTACTAGAATCCATACAGATTCATAAAATATGTCTACAGATGTAGAAAAACAAGGCAACAATATGAACAAATCAACTTTATGCTTTCAGTTTGGGGATTCCAAAGCGTTTAGAAGAATCTAGTTCAAAGCATTTTTGCCACAAAATCTATTACTGCAGTATGGATGAAATCTTTGGAAAAAAATTATATTAATCAACTGTAATGCGATTTTCATCATGCATGATCACGAACAAGGAAGCAATTAACATTCTCTAAGTGAAGTTCCTCTCAGAAAATTAATCAATACGCTAGTGACTACAAACTAGCGAATTAACTCACATAAACTCTTGAAAATCCGTACTGTCAATAATCTAAATACTACTAGTAGTGCATTTTAAGCTGGAAAAACTAATAGCTATATAACTACTTACTACAATTAGGCAGCTTATCGTTAGCATTCTCACAAATCATAGCTTGTCCATGCTCTGAGGCATCCGATCAATCCCATTTCTTGCTGCAAGTACCAACAATATAATTAAATCAGTTACAAAGAACAGGTAAAGCTCATCAAAGTTACAAAATGAGAAAATAATCAACATGCTTCATCCCAGGCCAAGCTCTTGCAGAGGTTAACGCCAGCCTTGGCCTTCCACTGCTTCGGAGATTCCGAACGCTCGGGGACTTGCTCCACCTCGCCGTCCCGATCCAGAACCCGCCCCGCCGCCGAAGAATCGCCAGCGGGCTCCAAATCAGAAGCTTCGGCACCCAACCCTAAAAATCGCAGCAGCGGTCCGTCAGATCTCCAAATCACAACCGCCACGACCACCAATCAACGCCCAAATTCCCCAAAAAAAACCTCCCGAAATGGAACACACAGAAACGGATCGCTCGTTCACCTGCGTGGGGCGGATGGGGATGCGGCGACGGCAGCGGGGGCGGTGAGGCGAGGTCAAGGAGGAGGTCATCCTCGGCGGCGACGTCGATGAGCGACAGCGCCTCTACGGGGAGGTTGGCAGCGTCGGCGACGGAGTTGGGGATCAAACCCTAGATCGCCGCAGCGCAGACGGGGGAGGAGGAGGCAAGCCAGAGAGAGACGAGGCGTCGGGAGGAGGACGAGGGGCGGTGGGCGGCCGCGAGGAGGACGGGCGGCGGCCGGGCGGCAGCCGGCGGGGAGGAGGATGTGGGAGGCGGCTGACCGAGAGGAGGACGGGGGGTGGTGGGCGGCCGCAAGGAGGAGGAGGCGGATCTGGGGGTGGAGGAGGAGGCCAGCGACCGGGTGGGGGGCGGAGGTGGCCGGCGGCCGGGTGGGGGGCGGAGGAGGCGAATGGAAGAGGAGGAAGCGGATCTGGGGGCGGACTGGCGGAGGAGGAGGCCGGCGGCCGGGTGGGGGCGGAGGAGGAGGCCGGCGCCGGGTGAAGGCGGAGGCGGAGGCCGGCGGTCGGGTGGACACGGAGGCGGAGGCCGGCGGCGGGGTGAGGCGGATGGTGGAGGAGGAGGCGGGCCGTGCGAGCGGGAGCGCCAGAGGGGGGGCGGAGTATCGGAGGAGGGCGGGGGTGATATACTCGGTTTATTATTTTTAGGATGGCCCACATGCCACTTTTTTTTTTACAACACTTTTTTCGTCATCCAATAAATCGTCACGAATAATAATTTCTTTGATGACGAATATAAACAATCATCATGGTTTTCTGTATATTTTGTGACAAATATTTGTTTTCGTCACAAAACTAGGCGTCGAAGGTACCGTCCCGCATATTAATGACGAAATCACTTGAATCGTCACGGAATGATAGCCAGTCTATGACATTTTCGTTTCTCATCATAACTATATTCGTCACTGATACTCAAATTTCTTGTAGTGATGGAATTCTTTACTTTTGTTCTTCAGTTCTTCTACAATTTACCTTTTATGAGGCAATTACAATATACATTTTACACTATAGATACTTGCATTTTTGCATATTTTACATTGACCTCTATCTATGTCTTGTTCCTGTGGAAACATAGTTAACTACTTTCCATGCTATTCTTGTCTAGCTTTATCTTTTGTAAGAGAAAACATTTAGTTATTCTTTGTGTTTATTTCTTGAACCTACACTTGTACTAGATATATGTGTTATGAGACCAAGCTCACTAACTAGAGTTTTTCATATTCTTGTCTGCCCCTTAGGTTTATATCCACAGAAGTGGAAGGACAGCACGTAAATCATTGGCTGGCTGCAGTATTGCGTTAATCTCTCCTGCTGACAAGGCCAAGTTTTACTCTCTTTGCAAGTCATTGTCAAAGGTAATTTTCTTTCATACCATGATACTAAATAGTACTGCTTTTTTCATTTGTTCTTAATTTGGATGCTGCTCTTCTAGCTAGTTAATTAGCGCTGTCTTCTCAAAACGTTAGCTCATATGTCCATGTGTTCGTGTAAGGGCTTCGTGGCTATGGCATTTTTGGATAGGATCCTAGGAACAAGTGTAAGATTGGAATACAGCAGAATCTGAATGGTTCTGCTGCTGTGTGCTGCTGCTGCAATTTGCTGCTATCTTGTATTATTTTGTGTTGTGGAAATTGAAATATCACTGAGTACTAGTATAAGATATCAAAATTGAATCATATGAGTACATAGACCTTGCATATTACTGCCAACCTAGTATTGCTTGCATATTAATATTCTCAAATTATTTGTTCCAGCAATGTTGAAACTTCTTGGCAAATATGGGCTCACAACCGGATGACGGTGCTGTCGATGGTAACGTTGATAGAAACGACAGGGACAACTGCAGTGGCGACATTGATGGCGACAACAACCATGCTGCCATGTGATTTTCATTGATTTCTTATAGTTCTTTTGACCAGCTGAACTTGAATGTAATGGAAATAGAGACTTTTGTATATGGTACTTGATTTTAGATGTCTTTTGGATGGATGAACCAATCTGGAGGTGAAGTTTATGAATTGGATGCTTGTGTGTATGAATTAATTCATGGATTGTTTATGAAAACCGAACTTTTTATATGTTTGTTCAATTATGTTTCTTGATTGATGCAAGGATGGTGTTGTGATTAATTTGATTATATGATGCACGGATGTGTAATATTTAGATATCAATGCTTATCTTGTAAGTTATTAATGCTTATCTTGTAAATGCTAATTCATTACGGCTGAAAAAATATGTTATAACTAGAATAAAAAATTTTTTGCTATAGGAAATCAATTTTGCGCACGGTTCAAACCGTCAATGATATACATTTTCCTGACGATCAAACCGTTAGGAAAAATTTTTTTCCCGGGTCTGATTAATTTTCCTGACGGTGACCATACCTGTTAGTAAAATGAATTTTCCTCACGGGTAATATTTCGCCCGTGAGTAAAATGTATTTTTCTCACGGGTAACATTTCGCCCGTGAGCAAAATTTATTTTTCCTCACGGGAATTGTACCGTCAGGTTAAATTATTTTCCTCACGGGTAAAACCGTCAGGTTATATATCCCTGACGGGTTCCCGTTAGCCAAATTTAATTTTCCTTTCCAGCCAGCCCTGAGGGATTTTGCCTGACGGGAACCCGTCAGGGATATATAACCTGACGGTTTTCTGTATTTTCCTGACGGTTTTGAACCGTGAGGGATGATCCGTTTTCTAGTAGTGTCCAAATAAGTTCAATAATCTACATTGTGGAACTCCCCATCTTTTCTTATGACCTGAGATATCAAGGAGTGCGCACATTGTCCTCAAATGTTTTGGAGCTCGGCCTGTTGCAACACAGTTGTAGCGATAGTCGCAACTTTTGGTAGGAAGATCAACGTTGTGCATGCATATAAATTGATAAGTATAAAATAATTATTGCAAAATTAACAAACCTTAGGATGATTGGTCTTCACGGAACCGAGTAGTTCCATGTTGTGGCAAACATAGTATCCACAGATGTTGCCTAATGGCTGCTAGTGGCACTGAAAAAACAGAATTTGTTAGTTCAAGAAGTATTATTATGAAGTGTTATATAGGATTAATGTGTACCAGTGAATACCGAGAAATCTAAATCGTGTCACAGGGCATTGATCCGTCTCTTGGATTTCCATACAGTAGCAACGTATGAGATGAACGACCTACGTGATTCCAAAATTTTAGCCTTAGTCATTGTGAAGGAAGGAAATACTACATTATAGTTATCTATGGAGGAAATATATTTACATATCGATTAATTGTTGGATAACTGTGAAGTTGGTTTTGGTCCTCTTTAGGAAATTAAGGTATATTATCTTGTTCTATTTTGGTATAATTACAATTACAATCCAGTGGAACCTACATAGGTATATCATCATAGTCATTAATCTAGGTTTGTGTTGCTTATAAATTACAAATCAACAAGTATAGCCACTAGTACAACACTTACCCCGGTTGTAGGACAAAAGTATGAATTCCTTGTTGTAGTGAGCCACCAATGCTGTCGTCATGTAATTACCAACGAAGGATACGTTCTCCTTGATGATATTCATGGAGACCAAGTGTGAGTCAAGGAAACCTACTTGTGATTTCGTTAATTTGGCTCTAGTCACCATGTATTGATTTATATATACACACACAAAAGCAATGAGTTATATATGACATTTATCGGTATTACATGAATATAGATTGTGATTGTACACACTTACAAAGAAAGAACAAAAGGGTAAGGAAAGGGAAACTCAAACCAAGGAAAATAGAAAGATCAAAGGAGTAACATACCTTTGATCTTCATTTGCACATCCAACAAGGAAAAATTATTTTCCTTAGAATCTTTAAGGAGTTGCTCGCTCATGGTATCCAAGGCGTTGAAGGTTTTCTTTCCTTCTTGAGCTCATCAGTCAGTACCTTGACATTGCTTTTGGACCTATAGAAGCGCTCAGAGAGTTAAACTAAATTTCTTAAAAGACATAATTGGAGAATTAATCCCCAAATGAGATACTCAGAAAGATTAACTTACTATTCTTCTACCTTTTTGCAAAGAAAGTCTGGCTCCTTCTCGATCTCAAGTGGTTGCTTAGTTAGTTCTCCAACCATATAGCAATTGTCTCAACCGATTGCTAATAAAAGAAGGAAGAAAAGGAGATTAGTGGATAGGGACAGTGTTAGACCATGTGGCTAGGTTTAGGATATTTTGGTGATGAATAATTGACAATGGTTAATTTGTTATGATGAATAATTGGTGATTTCGTTTAGCGGTGTTATGCGAGTTGTGTTGCGTGTGTGCGGACTGATGTTGGCCAAGTTGAGACGAACTTGTGCCGGAAGAATGTTCTTTGGTCTTTGCATGTGCAGGTTGAGCATGGAGGCGATCATGGTCGGTGACGAGGTGGACCGGAACTAGGATGGGGAGATCTGAGGTTCAGACGGTCAAGGAGGTCACGAGATGATCGGGCTCATGCTTGGGGCGCATGGAGATCGAAGGTGGATGATACGTGGAGAAGCTACGGGAGGTGCAGTCCTAGAGGCTTCGACACGTGACGTGTTAGAAAAGTTGTGAGAGTGAAAAACCTGTGTTAGGAAGGGTTTCGGGTCCCTTGAAAATTAGTGGGCCTAAAGTCTAGTTGAGGTAAAAAGGCCCAGGCCTAGTTGGAGTTGGATTAGGATTCGAAGTCCTAGTTGGAGTTGGATTAGGATTCGAAGTCCTAGTTGGAGTTGGATTAGGATTCGAAGTCCTAGTTGGAGTTGGATTAGGGTTCTAAGTCCTAGTTGGAGTTGGATTAGGGTTCTAAGTCCTAGTTGGATTAGGATTTTAAGGCCTAGTTGGAGTTGGGCTGTGGGTGTATATATATGCATGCGGTGGCATGGCAAGAGTGGTACCGAGCAGCCGTGGAAGAAAAATATATATACGGCTTTTGGGGTGGCCAAACGTTTCCTTTGGCATGGCATATTTTTGATCACGAAGCGCACGACATTGTTCAGCCATCGGTCAGGCAAGCGATCTCATATTTTGCTTAGTTGCATAATTAGGGCTTAATTTATTTTCGTCACTATCTGTATCAGCGATCTTGTTTATTTTATATCTCAAGTTCTAGAGTTCCGATTGACGTAATTCCAGTTGGGTTAGTTCAATAACTGTCTCTAGTTTATTCTGAAAAAATTTGAGGTCAATCGGAGTTATGGTTTTTAATCGGGATCAGTTTTAGTGAGAGTATATTATTCTGTCCAGAATTATTAAATGAGGCTTAAATAGGTTTTGTGTTTAGGGGAGAGTCTTAAAATTTATTTTTAGCTTCCGCAATCATTCACCCCCCCTCTGATTGCCTATCTTAGTGTGAATCGATCCTACAAGTGGTATCTTAGTGTGAATCGATCCTACAAGTGGTTACATCCATTAGAGAATCTACTGTCATGAGTACACTTACATTAGATGTACTTTATTCTAAATTGAAAACTCATGAATTAGATGTTTTTGCTAGAAAAAATAATGGTAATAAATCAATTGCTTTAGCTTCACAATCTAGCAAGTCTAATGGTGATAATTCTTCTACTAGCTATGCTTTGTCTTCTTTGTCTTCACTAACCGATGAACAGCTAGAGCAACTCCCGGAAGATGTTTTGGAGCTCCTCTCTACACGCTTCACAAGAGCCTTACAGAATGTGAGATCAAGAAAGAGAGGAAATTTTGGTCCTCAAAGGTGCTATGAGTGTGGTGATCTCAATCATATTCGTCCTAAATGTCCAAAGTTTCTAGCAAAATTTGCAAGGGAAGAAAATGATAAGGAAGAAGAGATGGAGAAAGAAAAAAGGAAGAACAAAAAGAATGGCTATATAAATCGCAAGGTGGTGCATCGTGTTCTTGCGGCTCTTGAGCAAATTAATATGAGTGATGTGGACACGGACAGCGAGGATGATACTCCCAAAGGCAAGAAAGATTTAACTGGTTTGTGTCTAATGGCAAGTAGCAAAAGCTCCACCGACAATGATGATCTTGACAGCGACAACTACAATGAGGTAGAACCTTCTTATGATGATTTAGCTAAAGCTGTTGCTAAACTTGGTACTTTACTAGAAAAGAAAGATAAAAAGATTAAGAAATACGATACTTTGATTGAATCTCTAAATTCTGAAATTGCAAGACTTAGAGTTTTAATTCCTGATGATGAATCTTGTGAGTCCTGTCAAATTTTACATTCTGAGTTAGAGAATGCTAGGTCACTAAATGCTTTAAACATGGATCAACTTAGAGATGTAACTACTAAATTTGATGAATTAAGATTGGCACATGACTCTTGTGATGAAAAATTGAAATGTGCTAATGATGAAATTGGAAAGCTCAAGTTTAGTTCTTCTTCATGTTTAGAATCAAGTATTTTAAATGCTTAATCATATTGAAAATTTGTTTTAACATTGCTATGTGATATATGGCTTAATATGATCTAGATAGCTCTACTCAAAAATATGTCTTGGTTGCTTTATTAAATAAATGCACAATGACTTGGATAATCTACAAAGCTTCTTGATTTTTACTTTCATTGCTCCGTCTTAGAATTATTTTTTCTTTAAATTTTCTTGATGATTACATTGCCAAAGGGGGAGAGATTTTGTGTGCTTTGCAAGAAATTAAAGAGAATTTGGGGAGAATAAAATTACATCTCTTGTGTTGAGGGGGAGAGATTTGAGACTTATGGTTTAAACTGTTTTTCGGCTTTAGTTCTTCACTTATATCTATTTGAAGCTAATTCATCATACAATTTTGTGGTGTTGTCAATGTATTCATCAAGGGGGAGATTGTTAGACCATGTGGCTAGGTTTAGGATATTTTGGTGATGAATAATTGACAATGGTTAATTTGTTATGATGAATAATTGGTGATTTCGTTTAGCGGTGTTATGCGAGTTGTGTTGCGTGTGTGCGGACTGATGTTGGCCAAGTTGAGACGAACTTGTGCCGGAAGAATGTTCTTTGGTCTTTGCATGTGCAGGTTGAGCATGGAGGCGATCATGGTCGGTGACGAGGTGGACCGGAACTAGGATGGGGAGATCTGAGGTTCAGACGGTCAAGGAGGTCACGAGATGATCGGGCTCATGCTTGGGGCGCATGGAGATCGAAGGTGGATGATACGTGGAGAAGCTACGGGAGGTGCAGTCCTAGAGGCTTCGACACGTGACGTGTTAGAAAAGTTGTGAGAGTGAAAAACCTGTGTTAGGAAGGGTTTCGGGTCCCTTGAAAATTAGTGGGCCTAAAGTCTAGTTGAGGTAAAAAGGCCCAGGCCTAGTTGGAGTTGGATTAGGATTCGAAGTCCTAGTTGGAGTTGGATTAGGATTCGAAGTCCTAGTTGGAGTTGGATTAGGATTCGAAGTCCTAGTTGGAGTTGGATTAGGGTTCTAAGTCCTAGTTGGAGTTGGATTAGGGTTCTAAGTCCTAGTTGGATTAGGATTTTAAGGCCTAGTTGGAGTTGGGCTGTGGGTGTATATATATGCATGCGGTGGCATGGCAAGAGTGGTACCGAGCAGCCGTGGAAGAAAAATATATATACGGCTTTTGGGGTGGCCAAACGTTTCCTTTGGCATGGCATATTTTTGATCACGAAGCGCACGACATTGTTCAGCCATCGGTCAGGCAAGCGATCTCATATTTTGCTTAGTTGCATAATTAGGGCTTAATTTATTTTCGTCACTATCTGTATCAGCGATCTTGTTTATTTTATATCTCAAGTTCTAGAGTTCCGATTGACGTAATTCCAGTTGGGTTAGTTCAATAACTGTCTCTAGTTTATTCTGAAAAAATTTGAGGTCAATCGGAGTTATGGTTTTTAATCGGGATCAGTTTTAGTGAGAGTATATTATTCTGTCCAGAATTATTAAATGAGGCTTAAATAGGTTTTGTGTTTAGGGGAGAGTCTTAAAATTTATTTTTAGCTTCCGCAATCATTCACCCCCCCTCTGATTGCCTATCTTAGTGTGAATCGATCCTACAGACAGAAATGAAGGAATTATAGTTTAATGTTCATGAATACTTACTAAGATTACTCGACAAGCAACCTGCTCGTATAGGTGATCGGGTTTACTCCATCTTGGGAGATCCGTGATCTTGCCCCATCAAAGATACTTGAGCCATTCATCATAAAAATGCGGGCTTGCCTAGGAATGTCCTTTGGGTGCAGAGTTCAATCAGCTCCTCCACGAGGAGGTCCTGATCTCCAGAAGTCCAAAAAATTCTGGGAAGAAAGTTGGTTCCTCCATTTGTTCCTCTATGATGTCGGAAGAGGGAGGGACAGCTTTCGCTTCCTTGACCGTACGGGGAGCCTGACTAGAGCACTCCCCGACCATTGTGATAGACAACTCAAGTGATTGTTCAGTCACTTGAATGGTGATGTCCTTCGCCACTTCCACCAGCTCTACGCTCGGATGCTCAAGTGTTGGAGTCTTGTCAGGGAAAGCCTCCTCCCCTAAAACCACCACGAGTGCTCCAGTGGCAAAACTACTCATAATGCAGCAAAGCTTCAACACATGGGGGAAGGTTTAGATTTTAGAGCACACAAATGGAAAGTAAATAAGAGAAAACTCATTGTGGTTTATACATACCTTGTCTTTCTTACTTTTAATTTGAATTTACTAGGGACAAACCCCAAAGCATTAGAGGTGCTCTTCCTCTTCTTCTTCTCAGCTGATTTCACCAGTTTAGTACTCGTAGGGTTGTCCAGACCTTGCTCAACTTCCATTGGTTGAGCACTTTGGATTGGTAGAACGACCTCCTCTGTCGACCCTTTCTTTGGCTAATCAGAGGTGACCTCTCCGACCTACTGTACATCCTAACCATCAGCTTCATTTTCTTCAATTGTTATCATGGTTGTTTTATAAACTCCTTCTAGTTCTTTTTCTCTAGTTTTTTACAGAAGCAGGAGAAGGAGAAACTGAGAAAGATAAAGCATCATAGTAGAATTGTACCTTGTCATGTACAATTGTTTTCTTGGTTTTCACCATCATCTTCTTCTCACTCTCTCATGTAATCACTGCACAAGCGCGGCTGATCGAAGAGGATGGTGGTGATGGAGCAGTCGAGGCCCCAACTGCGTCCTTGTTAGCCACCTTAGTTAGGCGGTGCCTCTTAATCAAAGGGACATCGTCCTCTGATTCCTCCTCCACAAGACCTTGGTTAACATTGCTGTCTTCCAAAGTCTCTTCCGCACCATCTGCAAAGGAAAATGTTTTTAGTGAGCAATTGACTACTAAGTTGGATTGACTAAAGATATTTACCTTCAGTAGGGCTTTCCTCTCTTCATTAGAGAATACAACCAAAATCTAAGGGCATCCCTCTTTGTTAGCCGACTCCTTCTCACAGATGTTTTGACCCTGCTAAGAATTTTTGACAGGGGCAAATCTGTATGGAGGAAGCCATCTGGGCAATCTCTGGTCAGGTCATTAGCCTCTGAGTACATCCACATTGGATGAGCTCAAGCCTTTAGGTGACTAATGCGGCGTGTGATGAAATCACTCACCACATGCTAGTTGGTCTGCCCCTTATTCATCAGGAGGGTAATCCCCTCAATGTAGGAGCCGATTCGACCATGATTCTTGGAGGTTGATTCCCATGACTTGACCTTCAACACTGGATTTCCTTCAAAGGTTAGCCGATTGTCACAAGTTAGAATCATGTAGAACCACCTCTTCTTCTAAAGACCAAGAAGACTTGGAATACATGGAGATATACTCCTTCGTCTTCCCGTCATGGAGACACAAGGAGCAACTTCCTATGACTGTAAAGGTAGACACAAATGCTCAACGTCATAATTGAACTAGGCGCCAAGTTCACCAACTTAATCTCAAAGTGTTTGAGCACCACCACCAAGAACGGGTGGGAAGTTAGCCTAAAGCCGCGCTCCACATAAGCTTGGAAGACGACAATTTCCTCTTCCTCACCTGATAGATAGTGCTGACCCGCCATCTCTTTCCACATGATTAGGCTGAGGTCTAGAATCAAGCCTTTGCTTAACAAAGGTGTGATCTTCTTCTCGGTCATTCCCACTTTCTCCCGATCAGAGTTTCTCCTCACCATGGATATGGATCTGAGACGGAAATGCGCAAGGGGGAAAGCAAGTTTAGGAGGAGATGAAAGGGCTTAAAGTTGTAAAGGTCAGTACTAAGTCTCGGTGGATTTGCGACGAAGTATATCGTTATTTTTTATGGAATGCTAGTTAGGCCCAATTTTGGGACACTGGCTGTAGAATCCGACCATGTGCGAACGTTATCTTCAATTCATATTGCAAGCAGGCCTTCCCGTGGGTCTGTCCACACGAATCATTTAGCCCAGCTTTTGGAATCATTTTGGAAACAGGCCCGGCCCAGAGCTGGGACCATGAGGGTACTTTTGGAATTTTGCCCTTTTTCTCCCAATTCCGAATCTGGCTCAGTGAGAGCTCGGTACTGCACGGGCTACACAATAAGCTAGTACCTCATGAACCACGTATTTGTACTGTTGCCTTGCAGAATACATGGTCTTTTTGCCCGTGCGCCGGTCTTGCTCGAGTTCCCTGCTCTTCTGCTACTCTTTAAATCCGGCAGGAAAAAAAAAGAGAAGAGAAAATGAACTTCTAGCACTCAGACGAGTTGTTGATCTGTCTATTTCAAGGCAGCTCTATTAAACTCGTTGCAGTAAATATAATTAATCCTCGCGATGCCACACCTTGTCACTGCAAGCCTACTATCTATCACTCCATCAGCTGCCTGCCAGGCCCAGGCTGCACCTTCTTCTCCTCTCGGAGAGAGAGGGAGAAGAAAAAGGGACACTGCAAACAAGCTCATGAAGGCAACCTCGACCGTGACGTTTCTCTTTTCCTTTCTGGTTTGCCGCCATGATTAAGTACTATGTTCTCACATGGATGCTTCCCAACCACTGTACTTTTGTTAGGTTTATGCATCGATAGTGATTTAACTGATTATTCAGTGTTTTGTTCAACTCTCTGAAACGGTGTTCGCTGGTGCTTAATTACACCAAAGACAAAAGGTACTAGTACTGATCCCCCTTTTGTTTTGCCCTTTCTTCGGGTACCAAAACGATTAAAAAAAGAGTAAGTACTTACACACCCAAGACGTGGCTGCATTCGTTCGGAAAAAAAGAACATGGCTGCGTATCAGCGAATGGCTCAAATAATTAAAAAAATGGGAATAAGGAGGACAAGAGATGGATGGCACGTTGATTTGTAGTGCCATTTTCATGTCAAGGAACGCGTAATTATGTAGTACTCGTATAATGATAGGAGTATGTTTACTAAAGCTCAGAATTCAGTGACGCAAATCTTTTTCGCTCGGAATAGTAACCCAAGCTTGATCTAGATGACGTGCAATGGATTCTAAATGATGGAACTTGCTAGCCCTAATGATTAGACAGTTAACGACGACAGTGTTGACAATTTTCCTGACACGACAAATACTCGAATTGGAAAACCGGCTAATGTCTGGGCACGAAATTGGGTACAGAGATCCACTTTCAATCATCCAAATTTAGTTCAGTAAACAAAAAGGAGAAAAAGCGTATGCGTGACCTAAAAAGAACACCGGAGGGAAGAAAAACAGTCTTGAAGGAAAAAAAAAGGAAGATAAACAGTGAGGGAAAATGGTAGGATCCATGTTCGAACATTTCAGATGTGTTGAATTTGGCCCCTGTGTTATGTAGTTTTGTTTAATTTTAGAAGTCTTGGTTTTGTTTATTCTGGTGGTAACTTCTCACTTTTGTCTGTGATACTGCATGTCCTAATTACTCTATTACAATAGGAATTTTGCTTAATGCTATAACACTGATGTCATCGCAAATATTATTTGATGACATATTAAAAAGCACACTAAAAAACCATTGGCCTCTAAAGAATAGATGAAAAAAAAAATCTTGGCTCTGAGAAAACTCCAAAAGAGCACGTACGAAACACTTAGACAACAATAAACACTAACCTCCCATGAATTCCCTCCCGTCACACAGCTTATAGGACATGTTCATCCTATTAAGCTAGAAGCCAATACAAATACCTGACTTTCCTATTTCTTTCGCTCCCCTCTCACTCTAGAATAAAGCAATGGTTATAAGCGTATCACCTATTCCATCCCTTTTGCTCCCGTCTCGCACACATATTTCTTCCTCGCTTTTCTCATTACTTATTCTCTCTATTTAAAAGTCACTCTTATTTATTTTTAGATAAAAATTATTAGTTGTACCTAAAAATTATTAGCCCTAGCCAATATAAATATACTCTATAAGCGCTAGGTCCTATGACGATAAGAATAAGCCTTTCTCATGTTTCTTGAATCCCTTTCATATGATTCTTGAACACAAGGGGCTTTCAAGATAACACGCACCGAAGAGTGAAGCCATCCAATGAGACTGCAAATTGCAAGCAACCACCGATGCCGGGTTCCGGGTCTCGGGAGTCGGCGCCCGACCCAGATTCCCACTCCTCCAACGTGCGGACCGTGACCCGGTCCCACTCCACGTCACCGTATATATCATCGATACGCGAGGCCCACCGGCCCCCGTACACTAAACCCTCCTGCTCCACTGACCAACCAGACCACGTCGGCCCCACGCAAGAGTGACACCGCAGCCCACGAGCGCCGGGTGCACGGGGCGCGCCACGCTTCCCGGGCAAGGGCAGTGGCACGCGCTTAATTACGAGCAAACGGGGAGCCCGATCTTGTTAAAGACGAGCCCCGCAGCCACCCTTCCCTCTCCTCTTCCTTCCTTCCTTCCGCCTTCTCGCGCAACAGTAGCGGCACAACGCCGAGTGGCACTTCCGTAATTTCTTTGCCTCTTCGCCGCCGCGGGGTGCGGGGAGGAGGGGGAGGAGGAGGAGGAGGGGGGAGGGGAGGCATGGGCAACGCGAGCGGCAGGGAGGAGGACGCCGCCGCGGCCGGGGAGGGCGACGGCGCCGACGTCGAGGACGGCGGCGGGGACTCGTCGGTCCGGTCGTCGGAGCGCGGCTTCCCGCCGTACGGAGGAGGCGGAAACCACGTGCGGCGCGCGTGCTCGGTGGGCGTCGTCGGGGGCGGCGGAGGGGCCGGATCGCCGCCCGGGAGCCCCAGCCGCTCCCTCTCGCCGCGGATGTTCGTGCCCCAGGTCAGATCACGAGATCCCGCACCTTCTTGATTCGGTTGGTCCATGGTTTGGTTCGGATGCGTAGATGTGGTTGGGTGATGTGGAGACTCGACTGATTTGGTTGGTTGGGATAGGACCCAATGCGAGTGGTCGCGATCTGGAGGTAGCTAGGTGTTATCCAAATTCGCTTGTAATT
The DNA here is from genome assembly GCA_017311315.1 of Dendrocalamus latiflorus. NCBI lineage: Eukaryota > Viridiplantae > Streptophyta > Magnoliopsida > Poales > Poaceae > Dendrocalamus > Dendrocalamus latiflorus. The sequence goes on from CM029612.1 coordinate 16,687,427, forward strand.
ATTGTTACCCTTCTTGTGGATGAACTTTTTGATCTCTGTGCGGGAATAGGGGCGAATCGCGTGCCATTACGTGATGTTGTTTGTTTGATTTGGGTAATTAGGTGCCTACTTGCTACTTCATCTTATTGTTTGTGATTGCAATGCGGGAAAACATCATTGAATTTTTTTGCACCCGCACAATCATGCACGCGAGCTTTGATTGGCTGTCCCTCAGCAGTAAATAGTTTCAGATTATGCCCCGGTACTTATACAGTCAAACTGTGTAGCTGAACAGGGAGGTTCAAGTGTGCGCAAATTGTTGGTTGGTTGTGTAAGTCTATAAGCATTTTCTGGGTTTTGTTGTTTTGTTTTAAATTCCGGACACACTTACAAACAGAATGATTTATTTCTCAAATCCCCACTTGTTCCTTATCTAGTCATTAATTTAGATGGTGTAATGGTGATGTGGGAAGTTAGACAGTTAGTGATGAGAATGATGTATCAATGGGCTAGTTTATTCTTTAAGGCTTTCTGTTCGACTTGTATGGGTACCAGCAATTATGTATTGCTCAGGCAGTCAGGGCTCTGGCTCATATTGACACTGATGCATACCTGTATTGACCTATGAACATGAATTTAAGTGCCATTTATAGCATTTTCAGATGAGTACAATGAATTGATTGTACTTTTCAAAATGACATGAATATGTTTAGTGCTACCGTATTTTAAGTTGTCTAAGAAGTCGAGGCTGTAAAATGAAAAATAGCTTAATAATCTGTTCAATTAGGACATGGCCAACAATGTATAATAGTTCTATAATATTACAGCCGAAGATTGGCTTAATATTACAGTCACCTTCCCTCTCCATGTCTTCTAGAGGTCGTACCATCTGTTACTTCCAAAGAAGGATAAGAACCCGAGCCCTTCGCACACCAATTCTTATGCTGCATTTCCTGGGATTATACTCTTATTGTCTGTGATATCTAAATCTCTATTATCTAGTGATACACTGACTTTAAATATTTTATATAATGCAACAAAGCATTAAATTTCTCTTCATTCTTCCTAGTTGTAATCTTTATTAGATTGATTAAACTGAAAGCAAATGAGGCAAAATGACTTCCAGTTAGTACCCACTGCATCCATTGCTACATTTATTATTCTTTTCACTGATGTTCCATTAGTAGGAATGGTAAATTTGATCCGTGAAAATGAGTATGTTGAAGCTCACAGCATGACTTTTCTGCCCAGCTTCAGAATCGCACAATATGGTGTGTTTTTTCCCTCCTTTTCACAATGTATTTGCACCATGGTTGTCACGGCATACTTGGCGACCACGGCGCCTGAGAGACGCCTAGATGCCATGGCGTCCTCCAGGTGAGACACGATGATTGGGTTGCTTGCACTTCACATGCTCCCAATTCAAGACTTATCTTGTATTATATGAAACCTGCTGGGTTTCCACGCAAAAGAGCATGGCCACGTCATCCAGAAATGTACGGCCGGCCGATCTCCTCTCTTGCCCACAGGAACCGTGCGATCTCCATCAATGCAAAATATCTTCCAGGTCCTCCAAAAATCTTGAAATCACTTCGAGGTCCCCCTCTATCTCTTAACTCCCGCGTCACCTCCTCCTCTCTCTTCCTTCCGGCCACGGGATGGGAGTGGGGGGAGGAGAGAACAGGGGAGCTCGGGATGGCCATCCGATCGCTGTCATGGCCATCGATGCCGCCTCATTTTCTGCATTGCCACCACCTCCTCCCCCAGCCTCCCACCTCTTGCCACGATTGGAAGTCAAGGCGAACCTCCATTGCATCTACCAAGAGCGCCTTGCCGATTAGGCGACGCCGTGACAAGCATGATTTGCACGTAGATGTACACAACATACCTCGTATTGCACTGTAAACAGTAGGACAAGAAAATGCTAATGCAGTTGTGACCCAAACAGTGGCCACTCAGAAGTGGAATTGTGGCTACAACACAAACTGTTCCTCAATTTTCCATACGATTGAACTATTTCTGTGAACTAGTGGAACTTTGGTTAATAGCCTCTCGGTATGAGGACTATGTGGATTGAGGGGTACAAGTAAATGCAATATTTCATAATACATCTAACATTCAATATCATGCTTAACTATACAGCAAATTAAGAGACAACAAACGGATTTACTGTTGTCAACTCTTGTTTCAAGCACCACACTAGTTAGTCCAAACTCAAAAGAATTAGCTGTGCAGTATGGTATAGTGACCATCCTCATGTTGCAAAACTAGTTAGCACCAAAACCATGGATGGCTTATTATACAATAAGCCCAAGTGCAGTTCTTTTAGTATCTCATTAATGTCTTCCTCTTTATAACAATCATTTATCTTGAATAAGTACCTGATCAGTTGTGGAGTTCCTTTCATGTCATAATAGTATCATTTCTTGTTACAAAGAAACAGATGCATTTTTTATGGGTGCCCCCAAATAATAGTAGATGGAAAAAATTTCTTGCTGATAGATTTGCTTAGAGTTAAGAGTCTTTCTCCAAAAGTCAGTATGGATATTGCCTGGTGGCTGGGTTAATCTTTTTATTTTTCCTTGTAAATAGTTCTGCAAAGTTCCTTCTTTTTATATATATAATATAATAATATGCTAACTGCAGGGCTCTTACTTGCTGTAATCCCTAAAAAAGCTAGATTTTCTCTGAAAATCCTGGGTCTCTTATATACCTTGCTCAGATGTTTTCGTATTGCTCTCAAATTGTTTTTGCTGCAAATTGGAACTACTTTATTGGCCAAATGACAGTTCAATTTTTCCTCTCATGATGTAACAGTTCTGATTTTGGGAAGATATATTCTGTGGCAATGTGATATATATCATCCAATCTTCATGGTTTGTAATACATATTACTTTGAATGCAATTATGCAATAGCCGTCTGTGGTCTTAAATTTTAGAGAACTGGGTAACATGTCTAAGTTTTATGCACTTACTATGATAAAAGCCAGTTTTATGCACTTACTCTATGATAAAAGCCTAAGAGGCCAGAAGCTGGATATTGGATTGTATCTTGCAGGATGAATATATCTGTCTAAAGTTAATGCAAGTGCAAGTAGTAGTTAATAGTTCCTGGCGGTACTTTACTGTTGATGTATTTATTGCATATAGTCCAAACTATTTGTTAGGACAACCAAGCATTTCTGTCGGATGGTATTTATTTAAGTTATTAGTAGCCAGTGCAAAGCACATCAATACAGTGACTAAATCTAATGATCAACAGTGATATTTTTTGGTCTAGGATTTGGTAAAAGAGATAAGTCCAGACTATAAACAATGGCTAATAAAACACAGCTTAATCGTTGATCACTGTAGTAGTGTAGTCTAACATAATTGTTGTTATCCTTTTGTGTCATCTGTTTGTTTATAAAGGATGAGTAAGCTTTACTGTGTGAAACATGAACTTTCACAGTATATTGACTACTCCGATGTTGCAGACACCTGTACCTCCACTGCAAAGAGCTGCTGATGTACCTCCAGTGTTCAACCAGATACTGATGAATGAACAAGAAGAAGAATTCGATGGCCCCCCTCAAAAGGAAATTCCCGCTTTGATTGTATGGACCCTTGGAGGAAAGAATGTATCTGTTGAAGGATCATGGGATAACTGGAAATCAAGGTAAAACCTTGCAATCCGTTCTGGTAAAATTGTAGCTTAGAAATTGAACAAACTTGATTCTGATAATAATGTTTATATATGCATTGCAGGAAACCAATGCAGAAATCTGGGAAAGATCATTCTCTTTTGTTGATCCTTCCATCTGGAGTTTATCGTTACAGATTTGTTGTAGATGGAGAAAGGAGATGTCTTCCTGACCTTCCCTGTGAAACTGATGCCATGGGCACCGCTGTTAACCTTCTTGATGTTCATGTGAGTATTCTTTCTTCTGCACTGAAGATCTGAATTCTGATCCATGGCCAAAAAAGAAAAGGGTTTGATGAAACTGATCATACCAAGCGTAGCACTGTTGCCAACAATGATTTTTGGCCTTAGCGAATTAGCGTAACTTACGTTATGCATTCTAAATCTTTTGATCAGGTTAAAAACAATAAAAAATAATGAGAAGGCACTACGTAGGTTGGCTCAGTGCTTAAACCTCTAGAGACCTCGTCCATCTGTCTGAAAGTTAAAGGACTTCCATTCTGAACTTCTTTGTACTGATTCTGATGTCTTAATAATTGTTGATAGACACCTTAATTTTGTGGTTGGTTAAATATCTGGGCTTGGTAGGCTGAAATGTAAATTGTTTCATCTGGTAGTAAGGTAGGCAGAAATTTAAATTGTTTCATCTGGTAGTAAAGCATACGGAATGAGTAGTAAGGAACTTTGAGGACAATTTGGGATTTAAAGAAAGCAAGATAGAATTACATGGAACTCATTCTAAATATGATTTGTCCATGTCAAGCCATAATGTGACCACCTCCATTGCATCTTCTGTTTTGGTCCTATGTTGAAATTGTCCCCTTTCTGTTGTTTCTTAAATTTTGAGATTTCTTATCATGCATGCAGGATTTTGTCCCTGAAAGTGTTGAGAGTGTATCAGAATTTGAGCCCCCTCCATCTCCAGACTCTAGCTACAGTTTCCAGGCACCCGAGGAAAAGGACTTCGCAAAGGAGCCACCCGCTCTTCCATCTCAGCTCCATCTCGGCGTTCTTAACTCACAGAACTCTGAAGAAAGCTGTGCGCGGCCCCAGCACATAGTCCTCAACCACCTTTTCATCGAGAAGGGCTGGGGTGCCCATCCGCTGGTGGCCCTTGGTTTAACCCACAGGTTTGAGTCCAAATATGTAACTGTCGTCCTGTATAAGCCCATCGAACGATAGCATAGTCGCTGCATGGAGTCGAAGTTAATGCTTGACAACTCACTGCGAAACCAGCAATGAACAGCAACGTCGAGGCCTCACTTTCTGTAAAAGCACTTCAGGTTCAGGAGTATTTTCGATAACTTGCAGGAACATTGGTTGGTGTTGTACATGCTGTACTATCATGATGTTGGCCTCCCTAGTTTGTTTACCTTGTTACAGAGGGCCAAAGCGTCCTGAGTTCCTACAGATCCGCATTTCGCCGTTGTTGCGGACAACCCCCTCCCAACCAAGAATGAAATGTGTAGAAATATCACTGAGAACCGTGGAAAATCCACAGAAATGTTAGGTGCCAGAGTTGGATCTTGCGATTCCTTGATTCTGAATCGTTTCTAGTGGTTGTGGTGATGTGCAATAATAAAACGGAAGGTACTGCATACGAATTTGCGATCTGTCGTCCGCTCGTTCTGTCAGGCTCGAAGCTAGCCAAAGTTTTGCACTGTCATCATCATTTACTTGGCAGGGCTGGGTTGCTATGCTCGTTCGTCTGTTGCAAGAACTTGAAAAAATGCTAGTTTCCGTGAAATCTCTACACGCAAGCAAGCATCGTGCAATGGACCGTGACTCTTTACATCCGTCATGTTTCTGGCTCGCTGCTGCCCGAGAGTCTGTAGCAGTCCAATCACCTGAAAATTCTAGAAGGCGTGCTTCTGTTGGCGTTGGTGTTGGGAAACAGGCGCAGATCTTCTGACGTAACGTCAGGTGACGTTAGGTCACTGACGTGTGGGCTCACAGCTCGTAAGGTCTACACGTCAGTGACCCAACGTCACCTTACTTACGTCAGAGAATCCGGACGATTGGAAAACACTTGGCGAAAGTTAAAAGCACCAGAAAAGCGGGGTGGCCTGCAGGGAAAGAAGTGTCAAATCTTTTGCTCACGTCACCTCCATGAATGTTACTCCATCATGTTTGTGCCTGTGCAAACAGACCACCAAGGTCAGAAAGAGGCGGGGCTTCCACGTGGGGTGGTACACCTCCACTCCACTTAAAGTAAACGGACGGAGCAGGCAGGCAGCACCCAATCGACTGGAGCGGATAGATTTGTGGCTTTTGATTTTTTTTTTATTTGAAGCTTTTTTTATACCTATTGATAATTTTTTAGTATAATTAAATTAAAAAGATAAAAAATAAATAACATATCGTCCTATCACAAATAATATAAAAAAATACAAGACAAAAAAAGATAAAAACCGCAAATAAATAAAAAACTAGAAAAAAGAAATTAAAAACTAAAAACTGAAGCTGAAACATGCAGGCTGGCAAGTGGCTGCACTCCCATCCATGATGCCTGTCTCCTGACGCCGTCCCTCCCCCTTCCTGTGCCTGTCTCGACTCTCGAGTACACAAGGGCAGCCGTCCTCGCTCACCTCTTCCCTCTCTCCCCTCCCGTCTCTTTCACCATTGATTCGGCCTACTGGCGCGAGTTGAATGAACGTACCCGGTCGGCCGTTCCCTTCGATCGGCTCCTCACTGTCACCATCGATCGATCGATCGATCGACCTCTCCCTGTGCGCGCGTGTGGTGTTGCTCCACGGGCGCCGGCCCTACGCGCTACGGCCGGGGACGTCCTGGGATGGGATGCATCATGCATGGGACGAGCAAACAGGACACACGGGCTATACAGGCGTATGGCTCCTCGCCGAGAAGCATGGCGCAGAACAGTGAAAACTCCGCGCGTGCTCGATGTATCTAAAGGTCATGGCCTCGTTTCCTGCCTACGCTGCGAGTATTGTTGTGCTTTTCCCTGGCCGCCTGAAGGAACTGTTCGTGCTCGATACTAACGCAGAGCAAGTATACTAATGCTATTAGAGTTAGCTGACCGCATGTTAGTGTTACAGATTAGCTTTCCGACGAATCGATCAACAACTGCAATCACATACAAAAGATCAATCATAGAGAGAAGATGCAAACATTTGAGAAAGATCAATAGATGTATCATTCAAGCCTTCTCTTTGTTGTATAAGTTACACGGAGAGAGGTTCTATCTATTTTATAAGGAAAAGGTATATTTTACAATTCTTAACTTTAGGCTGAGTCTAAATTTCAACCTATAACTTCAAAACTGTTTAAAATACAAATCTCAACTAACAAAACTAGGTTACATGACCCTCCTCACCTAAAACCATTGTGATTTATGTTAACGTGGCATCCTAGTTGGCAAGGATTTGCTGATGTACCACATGGATCAACATCACATCAAATACACCAGCAAATAAAAGTAAAACAGAGAAGTCGGACCTACATGTCAGCCCTGTATCATCTTTTCTTCTGTTTCTCTTCTTTCACTCTCACCCCCTTTATCCCACCACCTCCATGACCGTGACCCATAACAACCATCTCATGGTCCTCCTCCTCCCATACACAGATAGCACCAATATTTCTCAATCTGTTGCATCGACCTCCTCACCCTGGACCCTTGCCTCCCGCAATAACGGGCCTGTTTGGTATAGCTGCGACTTAAGGTTTTTGGTTGAAATTTTTTAATTTTAGCTGTTTGTGATAGAGATTACAGAGAGATACTCGATTGCGATTTTGATTGATATAAATATTTAGCTTTTAATGTGTATTATAATTAACTTGTAGACCTTGTCTTAAGAAAATACTTCGTTTAAAAATTAAATACTATAGTAAAAATTAAAAACCGTTTTTAGGAGAGGAATGGGTAGGGCCGACTTCTCGCGCGGCTCCGGATGCCTGTGCTACAGCACAGGGCGTCGCTTTGGGTGCTGCTCCATCATGTCCCGCACGTCTTCCTGTGCAGCGCGCGCACGGATCGAGTGGGACGTTTCAGGAGGTGGACCCGACGAGGCAGTTCAGGTGGTACGCAGATGTGCTCGGGCTCGGCTTTGGTGAAGAGGGTGTACCGCGGGTTCGACCAGGAGGAAGGGATCGAGGTGGCGTGGACCGCGTGCGGCTGTGCGCTCTGGCTGTCCCGCCACCGCCACGTCTCTGTCAAAGCGCTCAAGAAGTGGGCCGCGCGCCGGATCCTCGAGGGCCTCGACCACCACTACACTCACAAGTCACAACCCCTAAGCAACATCTTCACCAATGGCAACACTGTGTAAGTCAAGATTGTTGGAATTTTTTTATGCAGGTCATGCACGCGTCACCTGCAGAAGATTCATTCGCTTTGCACGGCCGTACGAAGACAAAGATAGAAATTTTTATTTTTTTTATATCAATCTGAAGCCTGCATATTCACGTATCACTCATAACCAACAATGTTTTTTTAACTATTTAGTTCTTACAAATTGGATTATTAAATTTCATGGTTTTAAATAAAGAAAAATTATGTTTTTACTTTTTTTATCGAAAACATTGATTATGTAATAGATAAAAATGAATCGAAAGACCCAGAAAATGCCATTGTTGAGAAAAAGAAAAATTATGCAGAAGATTATGAAAATTAGATGAGGGGGATAACAAAAGGGCTTGCATTTTTATGTTGGGATCAATGATTAATTCTTTAGGGGTGAACGGAATGTGCGAAAAATAATACATAGTTTGGAACAAGATTTTAGTAAGTATCTCTTATTAAAATGCTTAATCTTGTTAATCGCTTTCTCTCTACTAATATGTATAATAGCACTTCAATTAATGAGCATCTCACTAAACTCTGTAATTTAGCAGAGGAATTAAAAAATGTTGGTTATCCTTTTTCTGAAGAAGTGTAGGTCATAGTTATTCTAAACTCTTTGCCAAATTTATAGGAACATTTTAAGATATACTTTTTGTCATTCTGAGATGATAGTCAATATGCACACTTTGAGACATCATTTGCTTACGGAAAAAATAGAAAACTATCAAGGAAAAGAAAGAAATACTTAAAATTCTGAGTTACACCTTGGAGAGAAAAAAGGTAATAATAAAAAGAATAGGCAAAAAAGGAAGCCTAATGGTGATTTGAGAAAAAAAAACTCAACAAGAAACGCGATCGGCATGATCGTGGAAATTATAACTCAGCTCAGAGAAATGATAAGTACAATAATTTCAAGTGTCACAATTGTGGTCAGTATGAGCATTTTAGAGTTGACCGCAAGAAAAAGAACAAGCGGAATGAGCAAAAGAATCAAAACGATCAACCAGTTAAGCGTAAAGACAATTCTTCTCCTAAAGGTATGTCTGATATTTTTGTATGCACTGAATCTTTACTTACCACTACTTTTTTGAATAGTTGGATTGTTGATTCTAGTGCTACATTTCATATCACTAAAGATCATAGAGCTTTTATTTCTATGCAAACAATTCCAAGGGGAAACAGATATGTCTTTTTGAGCACTAATACTAAAGCTGATGAACTTGGATTTGGAAATTATATCCTAAAACTCACATTAAGTAAGAGGATTTTGGTATTTATGAGGTATGTATAATGGGTAAAATGACCTGTGCGCCTTTTCCAAAGGCATAAAGATCTAGTGAGCATTTTGTCATTTTCCAGTCTGATATTTATGGTGAGATGTCTACTCTCACTAGAGGTCAAAAGATTTATTTTATCACATTCATTGTTGATTATTCTAGATTTAGTTATGTGTATTTTCTTATACATAAGTCGGAAGAATTTGATGTGTTCAAGACATTTAAAACTTAAGTGGAAAATCAACTTAATAGAAAGATCAAAGTTTTGAGAACTGATCGTGGAGGAGAATACGCTTCAAGAATATTAAATATTTTTTAAATGGTGTTACTAAGCGGAGGAATAGAATACTTATGGATATGGTTAGGTCTATTATTGCTTTTTCAGATCTTTCTTTGTATTTTTGGAGTTAAGCTTTACATACTAATGTTTTTTTATTGAATTATTCACCATCTAAGGCTATAACAGTCACTCTTTATGAGTTGTGGACTGGAAGAAAACCCTCACTTCACCAATTAACTATTTGGGGTTGTAATGCATAAATTAGAGTGTCAAATCAAAATTAAATAAAATTGCATCCTAAATCATGCTAAGAATTTTTATTGGTTATTCTTTGGAATAAAAAGGGTACATGTTTTATAATCCAAAAAAAAAAGGATAAATTGGTGGAAAGTAGGGATGCAATATTTTTAGATCAAAACATGCCTCACCGTGCTAAGCGGACGATGGTGGAATTATTGGCAACTCCACCAAAAACATAGATGGATACATCTGATATTAATTCTCACACTGAAGGAGGCTCAACTCCTGAAGAAAATACAAATCAAACTCTCAAAACTACCATGCTTAGGAAAAGTGGGAGAAATTTAAGTACACCCGAATATCTAGATGATTATTACTTATTCTTGTGTGAAGTTCACTCTAAAATTTTAGATTTAGAGGAAGAGACAAAGACTTATAAAGAAGCAATAGAAGCAATGTGGGAAGAATTAAACTCGATGAAAAGGAATAAAGTTTGAGAACTTATCGATCTACCAAACAAAAAGCTCATAGGTTGTAAATAGATTTTAAAAAGAAAATTAAATGGGGCAGGTTTAGTGGAAAAATATAAGGCTAGGCTTGTTGCTAAAGGATTTACACAAAGAGAAGGTATTACCTTTGTAGAAACTTTTTCTCCTGTTATTAAATTTACTTCAATCCATATTATTAGTGCTTTGACGGCTTATTATGATCTTGACTTCCACCAAATGGATATTAAAACTGCTTTTCTTAATGTTCTTTTGGAGGAGGAAATATATATGAAATAGCTGGAAGGTTTTGGAGAAAAAGGAAATGAAAATAATGTTTGCAAGTTGAATAGTTCAATTTATGGTCTTAAACAAGCTTCATGTCAATGGTATATTCTTTTGATAATGCTATCACATCATATGATTTTTCAATGACTGAAGGTGATAATTGCATATATACAAAAGTTATAGGTAAATATTTTGTCTTACTGTCTTTATATGTTGATTATAGGTAAATATTTTATCTTACTGTCTTTATATGTTGATGATATTCGTATTGTTTCTAATGATAAAAATACATTGATGGAAGTGGAAGCTTGGCTGTCTTCTAAATTTGATAAGAAATATATGGGAGAAGCTTCTTATGTTTTAAGAGTTAAAATATAAATAGATCAGAATAAAAGGATTCTTGAGTTGTCCCAAAAGGCATACCTTCGAAGCGTTTTAAAATGATTTTCTATGAAAAATAATAAACCTATTAATATACCTATTGTGAAGGAAGCTAAACCCAATGAGATATTATGTCCAAATATTTCTGAAAAAAGCTAGAATGAATGGTATTCCTTATTCTTCAGCTTTGGGATGTCCTATGTATGCTATATTACCTACACGACCTAACCTTAGCCATGCCATTGGAATTCTTAGAATACATTGCTGCATCTGAAGCAACCAAGAAAGGAGTATGGTTCAGAGAATTTCTTGCATCACTTAAGGTCGTGGAAAGTGCATCACAACCTGTCACTATTTTCTGTAATAATCATGTTGGAAATTTCTCTATATTTCTCACTCGCTTTCTTGTATTTTCTATCTCTCATGAGAGACAAATACAAACTCACTCTCACGTATATTTTCTATCCCTCTCAAGAGACAAATACACACCTACGAGAGACAAATGACTCACTGCAAATGGCTCGTTTCTTTTATTTGATTTAAGTGCTTAAATAGATACACCCGGGATGCACATGCAGGCAACTCACCCACTTCTAACGGTCATGCATTGACCTCCTGGAATTTCTCCACGATCTACACAACTTGATCCTCTAACCATTTATTGCCTTAGGCTTTGACCGCTTCTCTTACTACAATTGCCACTCGATGACTACGACTCGTCTCTGACTGCCACACGATTCCGACTACGACCGCTACTCGACTACTTCTAAGACTGCTATTCGACTACTACAGTAACATGTCATGCTACAATAACCGGTCGAGTACAACTGCTGCTACAGTAACCAGTCAAGCACGATTGTTGCTCCAATAACTGGTCATGCTACAATACTGGTCGAGTATGACCACACACACACTATCGACCACATGTAGACTTACGACTACTACATGGGTACTCGAACACACGAATGCCACACAAGTACTCGAACACATGATTGACACGAGTACTCGAACACATGCCTACTACATGAGTACTCAAATACACGATTGCCACAAGTACTCGAATATACACTGCTAAACTATTTACATGTCAGGATTATAACCAACAGTTTCCTCTCTAATCTTGACACATCATGCTTCACATGTCTTCAAAGAAGAGCTGGTTTGTCATCACTTAACATTTTCACATAGAAGTGCTTTCTTTTTTTACTTTCGCAGGACACTCGTAGAAGTAATGCCCAAACTCTTCACAGTCAAATTAACACACCTTGCTTTTATCTCTATGCCCTTCTTCTCTGTGGCCACGCCCTCATCCTCGCGACGAGCCACATTCTCTTGCCAAGAGAACATGCTCTTCCACGTGTGTCTCACCTCCCTTGAGATGCTCCTCATGCACCTTTAGGGACCCAATGGCCTCTTTCAAGGTCATACTATTAATCTCACCAAATAGATCCATGGACGAAGCTATATTGATGAATTTATCGGACACAACTCGCAACAGCTTCTTCACTATGTACTTCTCTTCCATCTTCTCTCCAAGCTCTCGGATCTGGCCAACAAGCAACATGATCTTCGCTGTGAAATCGTCCACCAAATCTGTATCACACATGCTGAGGTTTTTGAACTCCCAGCACAGAGTTTAGATCCTCGCCTCCCTAACGCGCACTCTGTGCCCATGTGCATGGAGCGCAATGCTGTCCAGACCGCAAAGGAAGTGTCTTTCTCTGCAACTTTTTTTTGAAAGGAAAACAATATGAGAGAGTCCTACTATGGTATTATATATAAAAAAATAAAAAGGTTACAATATGTATATGGAGCTGAACTTTAAATATTATCTAGCCAATTACAAAGAGGTTTATGATTAGTGGCCTTAATTCTACACAAGTGCAAAATAACATCTCCCTTAAAGGAGCGCTTTCAATTCTCCAGCCTACCAGTAGAAGCATCAAAAGTAACCCCATTGCATTGTTTCCAAATGTGCCAAGTAGCAATAATAAAAATCTCCATGAAACACGACAGGTTGAATGTGCATTTGGTGAGGAGGATCATGCGCTCAATACTGGTATCCAGGTTCCAGGTAATCCCAAGGAATTGCCAACACTGGGAACTAAATGAGCAACCAAAGAACAGATGAAATGATGCCTCCTCCTCGTCCCCATCACACATAACACAGGTTGTTAAACCATCTATGTGAAAATTTTCCTTTTTAATAGATCGCGAGTATTAAGTCTATCTATGAATAAGAGGCAGGCAAAGACTTTAAGCTTCATGGTGCATTTACTTTTTTAGATGCACATAAATCCTGGGGAATTATGGAACCTCGAAGAATAACATATATGACCCCAAATATAAGTTCAAGAATCATGGCTACCAATCTGCTGAATCAAACTTAATCGAGTATGAAGCTCTTCATATTCATTAAAGGCCTCCACAAAATCCTAGCCAAAAACCCTCTGATCAAGAGATACGCCAAAGAGGCCGAAGTCAAGCAAAAACCAGGTTTTCTTGTGAATCTTACTATCAAAGTACCTATATAGGTAGAGATGTATTCCCAAGGATTATTTCCATCTCTTACACGTTCTTGGCACATCAAGATCACAAGAGAGAAAGAGGAGAGATTAAAACCAAATAAAAGTCAAGCACATCAATAAAAAATATAGGTAGATTTTACAGCTACTTTACCTTGGAGGACAAAGAGCACACTAAGTGCTCCACTCTCAAACCCTAAACCTAAACAAGAGAGTACAATAGAGGGGTTGGATGGTTAACCCTACATGTCTCCATCCCAACCCTTTTATAGGTGGGCAACTAGCCACCTACACCCCTTAATTGATTATATCCACTATTACAATAGGGAAACTCGTTAACCCCCACACACATATTTTACTCTCACAAGATCACTTATGCATACTTTTCAAAATGCATAAGTGTGCATTTGCTAAATCCTTAGCCTTGATCCAACTAGCTCCACCTTGATCTAAACCGCTCTCCAACGCATCGCCTATGCACCATGGTTTCGATCCAAGATAGTTTTCAGTATTTTGGTCAAACTACTAAAATACGCTTCCTTGACCCGGTCATTACCAACCACTGCAAGTAATCGCTATGCTTGCCACATGTACATGCACCACTAGCTTGCCACGTGTCGCCAAATCTCTCCTGCCCCGGTTCCATCGAACCACAGCTTACTTGGTTTGTGCAAGCTACATGGCGCTCTCCCGCTATTTGAACTCGCCTTCAACATTCTCGTCTTTCTCGTGTTATGCTTGAGCTCACCGTCTCACTCGGCATTCTTGATCATTCCGAGCCCAAACTCCTCCATGAGTCTAGCCCCGATCCTCGCCGTTGACACGGTTGACTCCAAGCAACCATGTACATCCAAAGACAAAGAAATCATTTCCAAACACAAAATCTTCACAACTTGACCTACATTAGCCAAGACATACATCATGCACCCTTAATCCAATGACCCAGGTCAACCCAACTTAATCCATTACCCAATTCCCCAAAATCCTGTTTTTCTAGAAAGATCGGAAGCACCGCACTTACTATGCTGGTACTTCCTCTCCGCGGTATCACCGCTCCCCAAAGCGGTTCCGTACGTTGAAAATCTCACCTAGACCTCTCTGGAAAAAACGTACCGTAACTTAACCTAGTACTTCTGTCGAGCGGTACTACCGTACTTATATCTGCGGTACTTCCGCAAAGTGGAACTACCGCACTAAAACCTACAGTACTTCCGATTTTTCTGACACTTCCAAAAAAGCAGTTCAAATCAAATGCAATCTTTGCAAAATTAATTAATCACTGTATAAAATTTGCAATGGTTCATCATAATAGCATTCTAGATCTTCTCACATTGTCCTTTAGAAACAGTAGAGAGAAGGGCAGTTTGAGGAATTCCCGCCGCGACGTTAACGGGAGGCGTGGACGGCGGAGCGGACTGGACGGGGGCCGGGGGGCAGGCACTTATAAAGCCCGGTAAAATTCCCCGGACGCGAGGCCACAAATCGCTCCCAGCCTCCCTCCCTCCTTCCTCCACTCGGTCGCACCGAACCCTCTCTCTCTCTCTCCGGCGAGAAGCTAGCATGGCGGACCAGCTCACCGACGACCAGATCGCCGAGTTCAAGGAGGCCTTCAGCCTGTTCGACAAGGACGGCGATGGTAAAAAAAAACAGAACTTCCTTTTCTCAGACATCTCCTTGTTCTTGCTGCTGCTTCTGCTGTTGTGATCTGTGCCATATTGTAGCAGTGGAGTACTTTGGATGTTCTTCGCTTCCCGTAGGAAAGGAACCACCGTTGTCCATGATATTATTGTAGACGAGTGTTAAAGATCTCGTGTTGTACTCGATCCTGAAAAAATTGCTCCGTCCAGGCATCTGGTAGTCGGATTCTATCGAGCAGTAAATCTTTAGTGACTGGCACAAAGGAGCACACAAATTGCGGCTCCGTGTGGCGTAAGCAAGAAGAAGAAGAAGATGTGGTCCGCGCGTGCCTTGGCATGCCACCTTGTGTGCGTCTGTACTGTCGTATGGTGCACGGCTGCGCGCAGGTAGAGATCTTTTGCAAGTCCTGTGGAAATTAGGCTGTGAAAGCGTCATCAAATCGATGTGTTTGGGGGGACGCCTTCCTCATCTCGAATCCGGATGTGATGAAGCGTCAGATCCGACCCGGACGGCCGGGCGTGGACCAAAGCAAACTCGCTAGACCGTAGGCCTGAATTATGTAGAGCGTTAGAATCGTAGATCGATCGCTTATAGGTTGGACTTGGCCTTTGGCTGGCAGGGACACCAAGACTGCTACCATTGGAGTGCATTGGTTTTGTTTTGTTCGGCATTATGCGTTGTATCGGCAGATCTATTGGAGTTTGTGGGGGATGAAATTTGACATAGAAGATTTTCAGGTTGGTGTATGCATATATGGGGAACTCAATAGATCCAGATACCTGAAGTAATGGATAGAATTGTTTAGGTGTCGGATTGGGCTGATTATGGATTTGGACCTGTTCAGATTTTAATTTCGGTCTCTGATACATGTATAGTATATTTGGTCCAATGGTTGTAACATCATGCTCTGATGATTGTGATGTTATGTTTCAATGTTCAAGAAGGCGCTATGCGCTAGGCGGGCGGCGAGGTGGGGCCTAGCGCCTAGGGGGTCTATGCGGAGCTTAGGCCGGGCTTAGGCAGACTAATTAAAAATAAGGGCAGCGTGTGAATATAAGCAATCATGCATATATATTTAATATTTAGATAAGAAATTTGTTACCTTGAGCAATAATGATAGTTTTTATTTATTAATGTAAATTTTTTATGTAAATACTTACTATAAAGTTGTAAAATATGCACATTAAGCAATATATGAGTCAAAGTTGTAAATTCAAAAGAACGAAAGAATTAAGAAATGATAGCATTTAGCAATGGTAACTTCATAAAACACACACACACAACAGCGCAACACAATGATAAGGCCATCACCACCTGCCTAACGACATCGCTGCATCTCCTCAGTCCCTCACCATGTCACATGCTGAGCCCAAGGCTGATGGCGCCTTCTCACCATCTACGCTTCTCCTCCCTCGCCATCTCCACCGACCACCGGTGCCTTCTCCGGTCTCCACCCTCGCCATCTCATCATGCCAAGCCCAAGACCGATGGCACCTTTGGCCCTCCATTCTTCCTCCCTCGCCAGTCGTGGAGCCGTGAAGGCTCAGCGGCATGGGCCCATGTCGAGCAGAGCAAAACCGTGGAGGGGAGGGGTGGCAGAGAAGAAAATGGATGGGCGGAGGCAAGATTGCGAACGAGAGGGGAAGCGGAGAAGACGGAGAAGGGGAAGAGAGGCGGAACGCACCTAGGCGATGCGGGATCTGGCGAGATGGCGGTGCGGCACTAACCGGCAAGGCGGAATCCGGTGAATCGACGGCGGCGGCCCCGTGCGCGCGCGATGCGAAGAATACCTAATGCCCCATGCGACACCCCAACTCCCTCGTGTCCAAATTGGTAACCTCTCTATTCCCCTCTGTTATGTACATCTAAACGGCCGCCCCGCCTGGCCAACCACCGCGCCGAGGCTGCCTTAGACCGATGCCACCTAGCCAGCCGACTTCCACGGAGGCACGGCGGAACCTGGCCGCCCAGCGACTAGACGGCGCTTGGGTGGCTGCCCAGGCTGCCTTCTTGATCACTGTTATGCCTTCTTGATCACTGTTATGCTTTGATCTCTGTATAACTATGCTTCATGAAGAACCTAATTCTGTATGGATCATGTTGATTTATTTACTTTTAGTCAAAGATCCGGATGATAATGGCTTGGCTGTCGTGTAAAGTTAGACAAGTGGCTTTCTTTCTAAATATCCACCTTGTGAATAGTGTAATACAGCTAGACTCATTGAGTTCTTACTAAAACATGTGATTAGTAATAAAATAGTCAGGCTGGTGAATCATTGAGTTCTTACTTCTCTAGTGAAATCGATCTGAAGTTGTTCTCTGTTGTACACTGGACAGGTTGCATCACAACCAAGGAGCTGGGAACTGTCATGCGTTCGCTGGGGCAGAACCCAACTGAGGCCGAGCTCCAGGACATGATCAACGAGGTTGACGCTGACGGCAACGGCACCATCGACTTCCCCGAGTTCCTCAACCTCATGGCTCGCAAGATGAAGGACACCGACTCGGAGGAGGAGCTCAAGGAGGCCTTCAGGGTGTTCGACAAGGACCAGAACGGCTTCATCTCCGCCGCCGAGCTCCGCCATGTCATGACCAACCTCGGGGAGAAGCTAACCGACGAGGAGGTCGACGAGATGATCCGTGAGGCTGACGTCGACGGTGACGGCCAGATCAACTACGACGAGTTTGTCAAGGTGATGATGGCCAAGTGAGTGAGACAATGGTATACCCGGAAGAAGGAAATTGTGCATATTGTTAGCAAGAATGCGACTCTTGTTTCCTTGTCTTCCCTGAGGAACCGTACTAGTAGCTGTTGTTGCTGAACATTGAAGTACTCTCCCCTGCTACCCTATGATCTCTCCAGTGTGTCATCGAACCTCTTGCATTTTGTGTGAATCTGTAAGGCTTTCTCTCTCTCTCTCTCCGTTTGTCCTGAAGAACTCTGATTGAAATTGAATCCGTTTGTAGTTCTGTTTTCTCATCAACTCTGCTCGACTCTTGTAGTGTCAATGAACAAGAGTGGCTCTTTGTTGCCTTCTCTTTCAGTGGTCAGATGCTGCTGTGTGCTTTGCAAAAAGCGCGTTCCTTGAGAAGTGGTCGACTAGCATACCGAAATGCTGGTTGAAAAGTACGGTCTCACGCTGTGGCGAAACTGTGGAGAAAATTGAGGTTGGGCTCAAAGAACTATGTTGGATTTAATCTTGAGCATTTGCTATTTTTAGTCGCATGCAGTCCTCTGGAATTAGTAGCATGCAACAATTAGTAGTTTAATGCATCAGTTTTCAAGTAGTTTAATACATGAAAAAACTGAAGTTAGTGGGAAGTTAGAAGGGTCTTTTGTATTTGCTATAAAAGGAGAAGAAATGAATCAGAAAAGGTGTGCAGTTCGGAAGCACCAAAAATACTTGTGTTCATCCTGTGCTCTTTGTGCTTATGTGCGTGTTGTGTGCTTATCTTCATCATCTCCGGCAAGGGGAACCCGGAGGCGAAAACAACATTTGGCATCAGAGCCGGTGTTGTGATGGCGAGGATGGCAAGATCGGTGTCTCCGTCGTTATCGAGGTGTATCGCCGGTGGCCTAGAGGAGGTGGCCAGCGGCGGCATGCATGTGGCTAGCGGCAGCGAGCATGTGGCTCGCGTTAGGCCGTTGGCGCGAGTCGGGAAGGAGGAGAGCGTCACGCTCCAGTACCCGTTGTTGACTAGTAGCAACTATGCTGCATGGTCAATGAAGATGCAAGTGTACATGGAGGCGCAAGGAGTGTGGGATGCCGTTGAAGAAGACGGCGTCGAGAGGCGCCAAGACAAGAAGGCACTTGCGGCTATCTACCATGGTGTTAGCGAGGAGACCCTTCTTGCTCTTAATGGCAAGAGGACGGCGAAGGAGGCATGGGCGACTCTCAAGTCTATGTACGTTGGAGTTGAGCGCGTGACGAGGGCCAAGCTCCAAACTGCCAAGAAAGAATTTGACAATCTTCATATGCGTGAAGGTGAGTCAATTGATGCTTTTGCCATGAGGGTCACCCTCGCTCTTAGCAAGATGCGGACGCTGGGAGAGAGGGTTGGAGACTCTTGTGTGGTGGATAAGGTGCTTCGGGTCTTGACACCGAAGTTTCTACCGATCGTTTGCACCCTCGAGAACCATGAGGACTTGGATGTGATGTCGGTCGAAGAAGTGTTCGGACGGCCAAGGGCGTTCGAGGAGCGCCACATGGTTGATGAGGAGAAAGGTGAGCACCTGCTGCTCACCCGCGCCCAATGGGAGTCTAGAGCCAAGAACAAGGAAGGCGGCTACGGCTTCGGCAAGAAGAAGAGCACCTTTGACAAGGCGAAGGTGCGTTGCTATAACTGTCAAGAGTACGGGCACTATTCTTGGGAGAAGAAATGCCATGAGTCGAAGAAGGAGAATGAGGCGCATCTCATTATGGCGGACGCCGACTCTGCTACTTTGAAGACCGACGAGGAGGTGATTGGTATCAGATTGTCAGTTTAATCTTGTTTTGCATTAGTTAGCAGTGTGTCAGCAATGCATGTAATAAGCTTAGTCCAAACTGGTTTAGTGCGAGCTGCATGGCGTAGTGGCAGGATCTGGAGTGTGTAGTGAGCGGATCGCCAGCCAGGAGTTGAGAGCACGCATGTTTGTTTGGATTAGCCAAAGCACGAGTTTAGCAAGCTCAAGATTAGAGGGGAAATTGTTGGATTTAATCTTGAGCATTTGCTATTTTTAGTCGCATGCAGTCCTCTGGAATTAGTAGCATGCAGCAATTAGTAGTTTAATGCAGCAGTTTTCAAGTAGTTTAATACATGAAAAAACTGAAGTTAGTGGGAAGTTAGAAGGGTCTTTTGTATTTGCTATAAAAGGAGAAGAAATGAATCAGAAAAGGTGTGCAGTTCGGAAGCACCAAAAATACTTGTGTTCATCCTGTGCTCTTTGTGCTTATGTGCGTGTTGTGTGCTTGTCTTCATCATCTCCGGCAAGGGGAACCCGGAGGCGAAAACAACAAACTAAACTAAATTAACACAAATATAATCTTTTACTCTTATGTAATCTAAATTCATACATAAATTAAATAGAAGCAAAGCAAAAAAAATACAATCCATGTATCAAAATTAGTGATACAATAATAAATTATAAATGATGGTGAACATTCAAAATAAACGGAACATACTACTAAGATGTTAGCTTAAATCACGAGGCAAATTCATTCTGCGAGACTTCATACCCTGAAAACATTTTATGATTCTATCATCATCAAAGCTTTTAAATATCTCTCGATCGATGTAGCACATCATCAAGTCATTAAACCACTCATCGGCTACTTTGTTGCGCAAATCTATTTTAATAATATTCATTGCTGAAAACATTCTCTCTATAGATGATGTTGCCACTAGAAGGATCAACGTCAACTCGACGAGGCGATATCCCAACGAAAAAGTTCTATCTTTTTTTAGTTTGATCATCATTTTAGCAAGTTTTGTAATATCACAGCATCCATAAAATTCATCACTTCTCCTAAATATTGAGAATGAATATTTGAAACTAACTTCTCATAATATCGAGTACTACTTGAATTGTTTGTGAAATAATTATACAAAGTTCGTTTGTCCATTATTGTGAATCTACAAATAAATTATAAAATTCACCACTACACAAAATACAACTAGATAGTGTATATTTTATTGTCCCATTGTCTATGCAAATATGAAATATTGCAATACAAAATCAACAAGAATAAACAAGAAAATGATCATGAATTCATGATAAATACCTTTGTCGGTCCTTCTCTCACTTAGACTTAGTCCTCCCCTTAGAGCATCTCCAACAATGCCCTCTAAATCTCATCCCCTAAATCACTTTTTAGAGGACACAATCTAGAATATAGAAGACTAAAAATATGTAACCTCCAACAAGTCCTCTAAATATGGGGAGATTTAGGGGATGGTGTGCGTCCTTCATATATGGGAGACGAAAAATCAGGGATGGAGTCATCTATATTTTTTGGTACCACTTAGGGGATCTGTTGGAGTCTTTTTTTTACCTTTTCTTCTAAAATATAGGAGATATGAACACTTTAGAAGATTTGTTGGAGATGCTCTTAGTCCCCCTCACTCACCTTTGCTTGGCACCTTTGATCGGTGAGTGGTGACACCTCGTCTCCTCGACCTCTTGGCTCCTACCTCCCCTTCCCAGCTCCTCTCCTCCTCTGTCCATCCCATTCTTCTGTCCTCTCCTCCCCAAGTCCCCCTCCCTGGCTCAGGGCTTTAGCTCCACCTCCATCGACGCTGACACCGCCACCCCAACACATATAGTAGATCCCCTCCCCTTCTCCTCCATCCCCCGTCCCCCCCTTCTCTCCTCCCCCAATCTCCCCGGCTCTAAGCTTTGGCTCCTCTGTCAGCATCGGTGCCACCTCCTCTGAGCAGAAAGCAGATCCCCTTCCCTCCTGCTCGGTCCTCCCATCCGTCAGGCCGTGCTTCCTCATGTTGTCACCTCGTCTTCCCCGCGCAAATGTCGCCCCACTCCACACTCCACACTCCCCTCTCCTCGAAATTGAATCTAGTTTGATTGCATATTTGCATCTGGATGACTGGTGGGGTGGGGTGGATTTGGATGCGAGAATTAGTTGCTAGTTGGATCTTATTTGTGGACTAGTGGTTAGGCTGTGGGCCGACCCATCTTCATACCTTTCTTTCTCCCTCAAGCAGTCAAGCTTTAGGTCTTCAACTACATCCATCCATGGCATTATAGTCAGGGGAGGAGATTACGACGCCGGCGAAGGGTAAAATAGAGCCTAACAAAGTCCCCGGTGGATTCGGCCCTAGTTGCACGTGAAGCGTCTCCGTTGAATCGTCGCAATACTTGGTGAAGTTTGGCCGACTTTCGGTTGACCAGGAAGATGCTGCCTGGACAGCCTGGTAGGTGGATGATGTTATTCCAAGGTGTGTCTATCTCGACAGCTTTCTGTGACCTCATTGGCGTTGCCCTCTTCGTGAGAGGGGTTGCCGGCTCTTGCGTTTGCGTACTCTCTTCTTCTTGACCTGTTGCATGGGAGGCGTGTGTCGTGGCTGGCATCAAGTGCCGTTGTGGCTCGTGAGGACATGGTTTTGACGAAATTTGGTTATGAACTGCAACGGCGGGTGCGGCACACCACCGCGGCCATGCCAGTGCATGAAACATGCTACCTATACTGCGTTCGGCCTTCCGTGGCCTTTGGGCAAAGACCGGGGGTTCAGGTCAGGTGATGCCAATTGGCCCAGGCTTCATTTAGAAGCATCCGGCATGGATGGTGGACACCGAGTAGGGCTTTGGACGGTCCAAATAGAGCAAGCGAACCAGGGGCGGATCCAGCGGTGGGGCGGGGGCGGGGGCGGGGGCGGGGGGGGGGGGACTTGAGCCCCCTACCGCTACCGGACCCTTGGAGCCCCCCTAAATTTTTAGCCATGGATGTATAATGTAGAAGGGGCTGAGGTCGAGTTAAAGGTACTTCAGCCCCTCGAAAAAATTTTCCTGAATCAGCGGCTGAAGCGAACCACTCCTTTGGGCTTGAGCCGACCAAACCTACGATAGGCGTAAAGAGTGGGCACGGACGGTGCAGGCGGGCTAGGGATGTGCCGGCACGGACGGTGCAGGCGGGCTAGGGATGTGGCGGCACCTGGAGGGCATGCGGCCGCAGCGCGAGCGAGTCGAGCCGTCTGCCGGGCATCCGCGGCGCTCGAGAGTCAAAACGCGACTTGGTTGTACCGGCCGTGTTGATTGGTTTTTACTTATGATATTTAGGTGAGAATAAATAGCAATGATTAAATAAATAATTTTTAAAATAAGAGAGTTGAGCGATGCAAAAAAAAAACCGAGGGAGGGATAATATACATGAGAGAGCGAAAGAAATAAGGTGAGTGATTCACGTATGACTCACTGTTTTATTTCACAACAAGACAGTAGCGAAAGGAGTGAGAAGTCATTTTAAAAAAAATAGAATTTCTTATCAGCCTTTTATTTTTCTAAACATAAGCTAAAAATAGGAGTTAATACAAACGGAGCCATACTCTCTTCGCTCTACTGGTTTCTCCATCTTCCTCTACGGAGGCAAAAGGTTCTCGCGTGCTTCGAAAAAAGGCACTCCTAATCCTTCAAAAAGCATGAAAGCACCTACAATCACATCGCTTTCAGCGTCCATTTTCGCTGCTCAAGTACGATTCCATGAGCTAGCTTGCAATGTCGTCGAAAAAGATTAGTACCGCATCACAGCGTATCATGCTCTCATATGAATAATCTCCCGGTCAAAAGAACCAAAGAAATTAAGTTGAACTAACAAATAGTAGGTAGTGTATTAAACTATTAATTGCAGTGCCTGATGTACTCTACCATTACAAGCTTAGAACGGTACAGCCTTTTGCCTCTCGTTTTCATCTGCTTCCGGACCATAAATAACTGAACTAACGCAGCAATAAGCTCATCCACAAGCAGGCTTCACGCCCGTTTGTTTCATCGGGGCTTATCTTTTTTTTTTTGTTTGAGAAATTCGGAGCTTATCTATCAACAAATGAACGAACGAACTCGTTTGCAAAACCGACTCTGCAGCGATCGTATCGACCATCCCATGGCGGAAATATGTACAGGGAAGAACTGGCGCCAGCGGTGAAAGTCTGGAGGCTGCTTCATGCTGCGGCGCTCGTACCTTCAACCTCGCCGTCGCACTTCCAAACCACGTCCTTCAGCTGGGTCGACAGAGTTCTGTAGAACTGTTGCACAGTAGAATTAATTTGGTTACTTGGTTACTCGAGTTTCAAATAAAGTTTGCAGCAAACCGATGGATTGATTCTGTAGCCCTGAGCCTAAGTTGCTTGCTTAATTTACGATGATTGTTCATTACTAATGTCATGTCTCAAGGATGTTATAGCAGAATAACTAAGATTATAGTTCCTTTTGGAACTCCAGAGTATCCCCCTTGGCCTTTTTGAGCTCTACAACATGCAGGGATGGGGCTACTTGAAATACCTAAAGGCCGTCACACAACAACATCTGAATGAGTAATTCTTCTTTAGTGTTTGAAATATTTTGTTGGCGTGGTGTTTTCACTTACGGACTTACCTCAGTTGCAACATTGAGATTGCCTTTTCTACCTGCTTTCAGGTTCTCCATCCGCATCTGGAAGGAACAAAAATACAAACTTACTAGGACTTGAAGTACGCAAGGTGAAAGGTGATAGCAAGGAATTACATAAATGAGTTAATAGTAGCTGGAGAAATATTGCATATGTTGACAGTAAGCAATATGAATACCTTGTAATTTTTCTTTTGAATGTCAAATCCAAGTAGTTTTGCAGCTTCTTCAATCTTGGTGATGATTTCTTTTGGAGGACACTGCGAGGTGAATCGTGTCTCTCTCTTATACTCCTGTCACAAAATATGTAGAAGAAATAAGCCCATTGCAACGATATGTAGTTTCTAAAATATTTCATAAGCAACAAGCTGGTAATAAAATATGGAAAACCTAACATAGACAATGTAACAAGATAAGAGCTATTTGCAGAAGAATTATTTCTGACCTTTGCCTCAAACAAATTGTCCAGATTCAGTGCTTGATTCAGTGAAATCAGTTCAAATGCATTCATTGAGGTCGGCTGATCCTCAGTTTCCTCTTTCACATGCTGGTCCTGGTAAATGTATCAATACGTATAGTTAGTCGTCTTATTCCTACCACAAAAGGCTAAATACTTTAACAATAAAATGGTCAATTGACTCACTTCCGAGTCTCCAAAAGCAGCATCGACATCATCCAAACTAGTTTCATATTTCTCGTAAAAAACAGGCGGCTTGTACCCCTTTTTGAACCAAGGATCTTCCAGTATCTGAGGAATGGTGATCCGCTGTTCAACATTCAACAACAACAAAAATCGAGGTAAATATGGATTCCACAATTACATTTCAGCATTGAAAAATTAATGAAAGGACTCAATACAAAATAAATACAATGCTCTGCAGGAATTCCATTTTAGTTAATACAATTGAAATTATCCCTTGTGCATCATACGTATGGTTCTGCTCACATATGGTTAACTAATCCGAGTCATTTGAACAACTATGTTTCAAAAGTTATATGATACTTACAGTTGTAGAGTTGGGATCCAGAATTCTGGTAATCAGCTTCTTAGCTCCAGCAGAAAACCAAGAGGGACAGGTAAACTGAGCTCCAGAGATCTGACATTACAAAGGGAGTAAGAAGAGGTAATATGTGATA
The DNA here is from genome assembly GCA_017311315.1 of Dendrocalamus latiflorus. NCBI lineage: Eukaryota > Viridiplantae > Streptophyta > Magnoliopsida > Poales > Poaceae > Dendrocalamus > Dendrocalamus latiflorus. Next base: position 16,712,736 of record CM029612.1, read on the forward strand.
ATAGCATCATGGTGTTTTTGTATGTTTTTGATAAGTATTACTTTTTTATAAAGGGAGATGATGTTTTCATCCTCGAAAGGTAAATACCCAGCAAGCAGAACAAAAAGGATCACCCCACAAGACCAGATATCGGCAGTTGCACCATCATAGCCTCTATCCTCAATGACCTACAAAGATCAAACAGAAATCTAAGTTAGACAAACTTGGTTAGTTCTAGTGGAACCAACACATGATTATACTACGATGGGCAAAAAATAATACCTCAGGAGCAACATAGTTTGGTGTTCCACATGTTGTATGCAGCAGCCCGTCAGCCTGTAGAGTCGAGAAAAATCAATAATATTAGGGTGTAACACTGAAATGCAATCAGCACAAGGACAATGATGCGACTGCTATTAGGAGTCAATTCAAACTGACATACATAAAAATACCTTCACTTGCTCCGTTAAAGCACTTAAACCAAAGTCAGATACTTTGAGGTTTCCAGCAGCATCAAGCAACAAATTCTCTAACTGCAAATCCAGGTTAAATATCATTATGTCACATTTCGGCACTTGTGTGCTCATACCTAATTATAAAAGAACACATGACCAGGAGGTTAAGGCTTTACCTTCAAGTCTCTGTGATACACACCCCTACTGTGGCAATAGTCAACTGCATTGATCAGTTGCTGAAAGTATTTTCGTGCTTCCTCCTCCTTCAACCTTCCATTAGCCTTTTAAAAAAACTTTCTATTAGTATGCTGATTTTGATGTTAGTGTATAACAGCAAATAGAATCAATCAAAACATGATAATGTAACATGAACCAATAGACTAACGTAGGACAATATGACTTCAACCATTTCAAATGGATAGATGGTGTATTGGCACTTACAATGATTTCAAAGAGCTCTCCTCCAGTAACGTATTCCAGCACAATGAAAATTCTTGCTTTACTTCCCATCACCTGAGGTAGAAGGCAAATTTCAGCCAAAGGGTATTAGACTGTAGGCACGAACAAAAGTAAGGTACAATGATAAATCTTAGAGTAGATTTATTTTGGACTTTACCTCATACAGTCGCACAACATTAGGATGCTTTATTAACTTCATAGTACAAATCTCTCGCCTAATCTGCATTGAGTTTAGGATGGTATCAGCATGGAGATATCAAATACATAGTGTCTGTTAAGGGTATTAGAGATAGAATAGGACTCTTATTTGTTTCCTTATATCTCTCTTGTACTCTCCTATATATATATGACCCTTTGGGTCTCATATCAATACACACAATATTCATAACATGATATCAGAGCTTAGGTTAAAATCCTAACATCGATCTACTTCCGCTCCGGCCGCCGCCCCCGGGAGGAATGTGCTCCACTCCCGGGGGGCGGCCATCTCCTTCCGCTTCTCGCCGACGCGCGCGGTCTTCTTCGCCGGTGAGCGCGGCCTTCTTCGGGGGGGCCTTCTTCGCGGCGTCGGGCCAACACTCTACTTCCGCTCCGGCCGCCTGCGCTCGCGTGCCGACGTCGTCGCCCCCGCCGTCGTCGTGGTCCAGCCGCCTCCGCTCTCCGCCGCCGGATCCAGCAACCCCACACCAGATCCGGCCTCGGCCTGGCTCGGATCTGCCGTCGGGGCTGCCGTGGGCCGCCGCCTTCTTCGCCGGCGCGCGCGGCCTTCTTCTCCAGCGCGCGCGGCCTTCTTCGCGGCGTCGGGCCGGCACCTTCCTCACCAGGGCGGCGGTTTCTTCGTCGGCGCGCGCGGTCTTCTTCGCCGGTGAGCGCGACCTTCTTCGCGGGGGCCTTCTTCGCCGCTGCGGCTCGACTGGTCGCCGACGCTGGGCCGCCGCTCGGACCTGCCGCCAGGGGTCGGGAAGAGCTCGCGCCGGATCGGCCACTGCTCCGCCGCTCATCGTCCGTGGGTTGCCGCTCTGCCTTTCGGCTGGTGCGGTCGTGCGGCTTTTGATGGCGATGCTTGAGACTGAGAAGAGAGAGAAGATGGCGATGCTTTTGATGGTTTTGCTTTCGTTGAGTATTTCTCAGTCTTTAGTTATTTTTTTAAAGTCTTTTAGGATTTTTAAGTTTTCTGTGCGTCCATCTAAATCCGTAGTCTCTAATTTTTAGTTCGTTCAAGCTGTGCGAGTCCACAAATTTATTGTCAGTCATAGAAGTGTAGGAATTTTTCTTTTGCATGGCAGCAGCCGCTGCTCTTTTCCTTGAGCCGCTGCAGATCGTAGAAGTCTTTATGATGCCGCCGCTTCTCTTTGAGAAGCCGCCCCGAGTTTTTAAGGCCGCCGCGCTTCTTCTGCACCGCGCCTCCGTTGCGCTTTTTGTGCACTGCGCCGTCGCCGTCTCAGGCTTCGATCTGTGCCGTCATGCTTCTATCAATTCCTCTTCGGCTTGATTTGACAGTTTATTCAACGACTGCACGCAACGACGACTTTATCACAACTCGGATGTCGGATATTTCTTGTTTTAGTATTAACCCTTTTTCAAATGCAATGCTATTGCATACGTCTTGCATTTGTGGGGGGGTGTTAAGGGTATTAGAGATAGAATATGACTCTTATTTGTTTCCTTATATCTCTCTTGTACTCTCCTATATATATGACCCTTTAGGTCTCATATCAATACACACAATATTCATAACAGTGTCAACCTTTTTTAAAAAAAATGTATACAGAACGAGGAATTCCCTATATGAGGAGCGCATATATGAAATAATATATTTATGTTTGGACCATGAATTTTGAGGCTAATGAAAATCTCTGTCTGAGAACTATATGCAGAATAGTAGAAACAATAGTGAAGCCAATTAAATAGAACCGGGGACATGGGCATCCAGAGGCACGAGGGAAACATATGCTGAAGTTTACAAACTGAGTACATGGTATTTTGAATTCAATTTGCGTAAGGCTCAGACAGCAATTGGAACAGCACAAGGCACCAGGAGAGCATACTGAGTTGGTAGTATGACTTTAACTGGAAGATCACCTTGTGGGTATATCTTGTTGTCATGCAGATATGTAGACATAGAATCATTCTTAATTGAAGTTACATCTTCCTATGCTCCCATGCGAACACGGCAACATCCAAGGAAGAAAATTGTTTCTCCAGTTTGCTCCTTGATACTAAGATGTAAGCGATGGCAGTGAACTTTGACCAAAGAAAAGCAGAGATTGCAATTACGAATGTGATCAATAAGGTAAGAAATATAAGCTTTCGGCTTGCTTATTAGATAGTAGATAGCCTTTATTAACTGTTAGGAATGATGATAAGATCGACAGTATGGTTGAATTTTTTGCAATTTATGGAAGCGATATATGGACTTACGGAGCATCCGACTTTTGGCCACATTATTTCTAATAAACTGAGGTTCATCTGATCCATGATATGGACAAATACAAGGAATTACATGAAACTAGTGCAGAGTCTTATAAGGGAATTGTCAGATAATGACCTGTTCAACCAATCTGTTCTTCTGAACTTTCTCCTTGTCAAGGATTTTGATCGCAACAGGGTCCCCAGTTTCTGTGTTCTTCGCAAACCGAACCTTTGCAAAGGTTCCCTCCCCAATCATGCGCCCGAGCTCATACTTCCCAACACGGCGCTTCACCTTTGGTGACAATGCAGCTCTCTTAGCCCTATACATCTTCCAACAAAGGAAGGTTCCTACTTCCTATGAACCTTCAAGTTATTCTTCAAACACCTACAATTGTTCAATGAATCAGGCTTTGAAGCTTATTAACTTGACGATTCGCCATTCAAGGACTTAAGAGACAAACTCTCATAAGCAAAAGAAAGAATACAGGAGAAAAATGGGGGAATGCATAGTTTTCTTTAGACACAAAGTTTGTGGACACACTGATAAGCTGGATACCCAGGAGTTAAATAGTTCATTTTCCGTCGATCCAACAGCAAACTTTTGAGAAAATTGAGACAGCATGGCACAATGCTCTCATATCTGTTGCAAAAGAAACTGAATAATTTCTCTTGGAAGTCTTTGTTAGCAATTAATCTTGCGCCTAATTCTTTTGGTAACCGTGCACATTAGCTAGTATCTTAATTAGCATATGCATGTTTCTTTCTTGAATGAGCCCATAATATGTGTGAGCCATGCAGCCATTCATCATGCATTGCCATGTAACTCCCATCCGTTTCATGCATGTAGTGTTGCTTGGTATACTTGTAACGGTATGCATTACATTCACATCTATTACTAAGAGTTAGTAAGTCTTGTTTTGCATTATAAAAGGAAGAGAAAACGCTGCAGTTTGTGAGTGGTACGCAGCACCAAAACATCCGTGTTTCATCATGTGTATGCACTCCATTTGACGCGAGAGCTAGAAAATTGAGAGATTCGCAAGGGCGGCTGACATTCTTAGCTATGGAAAGAGCTAGATCACTCCCTTCAAAGGAACTGGGTCATATTAAGTACATGAACATGGATCTGATCACACAAACACCATTTTTGTATAAACTTTATTCACTAGAACACCATAGATAATTAGATATATAAGAAACCTTGTAAAAATGATTTCACAGAGTTTATTGCAGATGGGGATCAAGCACTAGCGCTCAACAGATCTTTCTAAAACAAAGACTGAAAAGAAAAATATAGACAATATTATATGGCAGGTTGATAGAACGCATTGATCCAAACAACCTTAGGAAGTTAGAGCGTAAGCATTGAGGGGCCCGGTCAATAAACATACAGCTGGTAAAAAAAACTGACAGGCAATAGCTTACACTCAGATTTAATAAAGAGTGACAGTACTTGATTTATCAACAAATTTAATAAATTTTATCTCACTATTAAGTCGAATGTTTAAAAAACCGGAATCTTTAGTAAAACCTTTCAGTATCTGACATTTCAGTGAACAGAAAAGTATATTGTTGCGTCATAATCTATCAAGCAGAAGTCTTTATGTTCTTTTCCAAAAAGAAAAAAAGAAAGAAGGAAAAGGAGGCAGCATTCTGTAAATCCTAACATCTAAATCTCAGAACACTATGCTACAGCCTTTTGCAAGTAAAATAGTTCAAATCCTGAAAAGTACATGACAGAAGCCTTGCCATATATGCAGGTACATGGAGGCCGCATAGGAAAAATCGCCACTCGCCAGTTGATAATTGATATGATATTATCAGACACCAAAAATGCCAAAAAAAGAAGTCCAAAAGGCAGTTTACAGATATGTATTGATGAAAGAAAAAGATCAAAGAGAACTGTTGGCGTGAAGGGAAGGTCACAATGAGCTGGAAATGCTAAGAACATACATCTCGCAGGGCAACCCAAATGCCACAAGAAATGAGCTAGCAATTCACAGAAAACACCTCCAATACCTAATCTTGTTACCGCAAAAGTCACACTTTCAGAACTGTACCTCACCAACAACAGGATGTGAAAAATCCCCGAAATGCAAAATTCCTACACCACAAAGCCACAGAAGAAACATATTCAGGCTGAGACACTGAGCCTTACCTTCAATTCGAAGAACAGCAGATGCAAGGCTCTCACAAGAACTTAAGGAAACCAAGGAAGAGCACCTGGAGGTAGGACTTAGGGGGTGCTGTGGAAGTGTGGAGGCAAAGAGAGAGAGAGAGAGAGAGAGGTGGCGGTGAGCTGGTGATGTAGCAACCCACCGGAAAGGGACAGGGAGGTGAGCAGCAGAAGTTTTTGCTTGCCTTGCCACTTTACACTGGCCTCAAGCGAAGCCCTCCTCAAGTCAGTTTCGAAGGGCTGCATGGCCTGTCCTGTCCTGTCCTTCGTAGTTTCTTGTTTCTACATTAGGCAAGGGAGGTAAGGTCGAGGCAGCAGTAGGCAAACGTTTACTACTGTACACGACTAAAATTCTCGTCATTCTGCTGCGGGCAGACGTTGGTTCGAATCGATCGATCAAAGTGGTGGACGGTCTTCCGGCCTTCCCCGTTTCTAGCGTCTGCACCATGATGCTTCTGCCTGCCACCATCAATGTCGAGATCTTTTTCCTCCATGGGCTGAAGACAACAACGCCCACCTGCACAAGCAAAAATCATGTGTACGCTTTTGCTCTGTACTGATCCACAGAGAGCACGTAGCTGAAAGAAAACGCAAGAATTTATATTTATAGCGGAGGCGGAGGCGGAGGCGAAGGGAGCGCGACGGAGCAGGTCCACACATGAACGCTGTTTTTTTTTCTCTCTGTCGTTGTCAGGCTTGCTAGGTCATGGTGATGGTAAATTTCCAAACAGTTTTGTTATTGCACAGGCGACTAAAATTTTTTTATGTTTCAGTCACCTGAAATTGCATTCTCAATGAACTAAAATTGCAGTCCCCCTCCAAAAAAAGCAGCTGCAACTTTAGGTGATTCAGAGTGCAACTTCAGGTGATCTAAAATTCCACTCTTAATCAACTAAAATTGCAGCCACCCTCCAAAAAAACATGTGTAACTTCAGGTGATTCAAAGTGCAACTTTAGGTGACTGAAAGATAAAAAAATTTCAGTCGCTTGTGCAATAGTCTATCCCATTTCCAAACGATTTCAATTTCTGATTTCTATCTTACAGAAATTAAAAACTATTTGAAACATATCGATTTTTTAATTTTAGCCTTTTATTTTTTTTATTTTTACCTTATTCTTTTACATTGTCCTAACAGATATAGCAGTGTTTTTTCAATTTTGTCTTTTTTTTTATTTTTCTTTTTTTGACTTAGAAATATACATATGACGCTGAAATAGGGCACCATGGTGTCTGGACACCAAGCTTCCCTGCTTTTGGATTGCTTTTAGATGCGTACAAGTGTAATGATATATAACATATCAGGCAAACCCGTTAACATTTATTAATTCAAAAAAGCATCAATTTGGAAAGAAAGTTATTGATTTAGCATGCTGAATCAATCATGGATGGAAAGTCTTCATCATGGATGAAAAGTCTTGATCATGAAGTCTCGGCACCATGGTGCCCCTGTTATTTATACCATATATATATATACATATACATATATATAGTATAAATAACAGAGGCGCCATGGTGCCCAGACTCCATTACTGAGACCTTCCATTTATGATTGAGACTTTCTATTCATGATTAAGACTTTCCATCATGATATATTATATATCATTGCACTTGCACGTATCTAAAAGCAATCCAAAGGCAGGGGGGCTTGGTGCCCAGACACCATGGTGCCCCATTTCAGCGTCCTATATATATAATGAATTATATGTGAAAAATAAAGAGTTACAGATCACATAAAAGAACTTAAATATTAGAAATTTTAGAATGTTGTCAATTCGATTTAATTTCCATATTTGTAGAGTTGGTTTCATTTGTGGTATTAATGCATAGTAATATATGTTAAAATAAAGAATATAAATTATATCTTTGGGAGGCAATACTTATTTTTTATAATTTTTATTGGCGTCTCTAATAATAGAGACAATAGATGTATCTATATTAATACAATTAAAGGAATACAAATTATAATTGATATTGTAGGCAAGTTTGTGTATGTGCTTGGATCTCTTTAATTCAATTCGATCTCTAGTATCATGCATCTTAATTTCATGCAAGAGTTCTCTAACTATATATACATGTATATCACAGTGCAAATCAACTTCATGTGCACTTTCATAGATCAAGGAAAATCATTGGTTATAATTTGTTAATCATTATAATAGTCCACCTAATTAAGATCTAGATGCTTATCTTTTTGTAAGAATTTCTAACAATTATTCTCATTTATCATGAAACATCTCCCGCTTATGGATTGCTAAACATAATTAGGGTCTACCAAATTAATGAGCATGTTTTTATTTTTACAAGAATTTTTACAATATTTCTCTTTTTTCCTTAGCTGGTGTAATAAACCATGCTAAGTTTTTATTGTATGATAGATAATACCCAATTTTTGATATAGTTAAACTTTAATTAAAATCCACTACATCATTGAAGATTCTAAGAAAAATAAATTTCAAAGTTGTAAAACACATATTATTGGGAAACATGTAGATAAAATAGGTCTTGTTTTTTTGTTTCTCCTTTTTTTTTTCTTACCGAGTGCCACCTTTTCTTTTTTTTGGTCATTTATGGCTTTTACTCATTTATTTTGTATGTTCACATACTTCTTTTCCTCTCGTATGTGGCTTCTAGTGCGGACCATCTAGAATCTTTTTATTTATTAGGTTTATCTAGAATCTATAATGGGTAACTTTATCTTATAATATTCCTTATTTTATCTAAGACATCCATTGATAATTATTTACTAACCATAATAAGGATCCACTGAATCGAGAGACGTATGTGTACCAGATTAATGGCTAGATTTTTCTCTAAGTATATAATTAGTATAAATATAGATAGATTCTTATATCTCTAAGTCAATATCAAATCTAAGGTTTTAAAATTAGAACTCAGTAAATTAAGGCTAGATGCTTTTTTTTTCGAGAATTGGTAGTATATTTTTTCTTTAGCATTTAATATATAATAATAGATGTATCACGCTTTTTATATAGAAAAAGAAATTGATTGCCGGTTCGGCTGGCTATAGCCACGCAGCACGTACGTACGTCGGCACCCCAACGAACCAACCGAGCGTCGTGATCGATCGGGACGGACGAGGAAGCTTCCTCGCAGCTGCGCGGGGCCAGAAGCGGTCGCACGGCTGGGTGAAAGACGTGGGCCGGCGCTTGTGGCCCACGCGCGTCGATTGGGCCTTGCCTTGCCTGCGGCCACTCCCGTGCGAACCGCGCAAGCATCACACCGCCTATCTTACCAGCCGTGCGCGTGAGCGGACGGATGCATATCCGCGAGAGATTCGTTCGGCTCTTCCTCGTGGAGCGCCTGCGTGGCACGGCTCGTCGTGTATATCCATCTCAGCAGTCGGCAGACCTACGAAAATTTGGGACTGTTGCGAGCTGCGAAGTCAAATGTAGCCGATAAGTGCGACTCAGAAAAAGGGTGCCTTCAGTTGAGCTTAACTTCAGCTTTAGCATATACGTACTATAGTAAGGAAAAATTACTTAATTGGCCTAAAGTTTAATGGCGTTTGCTTATTTGCCCCATGATATCTCACTGACATGCGGATCCAGAGTCTACATATCAGTGAGACATCATGGGGCAAATGAGCAAACGCCATTAAACTTTGAGGCACATGAGCAAATCCCCCCTATAGTAATTAGTCAAAAGTACCATCAGAGTTTTTTTTTCCAACTGCTGTCGGTAGACCGAGGTACCTTTCACCAAGAGCTTCAGTAGGGATATCCAAGCTAGAGAGAACCATGATGCAGCCATGCAGGCATGCAGCTGCTGCTGAAGAAACCTGCAGACTTGTTTATTAACCAATTGCCCCTATCCTTTGTGACAAGCTCAGCATGCCTCCGACTTGCTTCAGTAAACATCACACTGTCAACGGCGAAGAGCAAATGTGATACCCAAGGAGCATGGCGGCTAACTCTAATCCCTCTCGCAGTATATGGAGGACTGATTGAAACCAACCTTCAAGCGAACAACCAACCAGCCGAAGGGGAGAATCGCCTGCTCATCAGCATTGGCGGAATCAGACCTCGGACTATTTATGCTGTAGCCTGAGACCTAGCAACTAAAGTACGTATACAATTCATGAAAAATCATAAAAAAAATAGAATTAGTCCAAGAGTAGCTAGCCTAGCCTAGGGCTTAGAGCAACTCCAAGAGAAGAGCTAAATCATTTTCTAAAGGTAAATTTGGCTATTATTGAAGAAAAAACGTCTCCAATAGACTCTGTAAATGACTCTCCAAATTTAGTAGCTCTCCATCCCTCCTCCTTCGCTCTCTATTTTTGGATAGCCTACCTCGCTCGCCATCCAGCCTCTTGGCACGGTCGTCGTTTCCTTCCCGCACGTTGCGCCTCATTCCCGCGCGTACGCGACCCACCGCGCGCCCTCTAGTTTAGATAGCCTGTTGGAGTAGTCTAGTTTTTTTGGGTGAAATCCATTTTAGAGAATAGCTAAATCACTAAATTTAGATACTTTTTTTGACTAATCTTTTGGAGTTGCTCTTAGACTTTAGCTGGTTCCGTCCCTGCTCATCAGATCAGATTAGATTATCACAAAGGAGTTTAGAGTATGGACTGTATAGTAATGTCGGGGAATATGCCATGTCGATCACTGAAACATACTGACACGCACTAGCGTGGTGCGCAGGCGCAGCCTTTTTAGCAACATACACCCGTTTAATTATTTCCGGTCAGGACCAGAACATTGAAGTCGTGAATTGGAGGCGACGTGACTGCTCCAGTAATCGGACAACTGCCACGGTCAGCTAGTGGCATGTACGAGAATTTCTTGTCATTCAACATTGATTTTGTTGAAAGAAACGAAAGGAAGGGAAGGGAAGCGAAAGGAGCGACATCATACATTCGTGAGAGCATGAAGTTGATCCTTCTAGTACACTGCAGCCACGCCGAACCTCTGTCTTGTACTTTCATAATGTAGTGGTAAATCAATGTATTTTGAACTTGTGTGTATCACCCAACTCCTATATTTCTCGGTGTTCAGGATCTTCTTGTTCAGACTTCAGATTCTTGATGATGTCAAACAATCGTTTTGTGTACAAATACAGGTAGATTAGGAATGGAGACACGCATGCATTTTGTGCTAAGCTACATAATAATGTCAATCTCTTTAGTTGGGGGTGGACCGGGTGGTAGGTAGCCTGACAAAACATTTGCGCTAATTAGCTACATCCACTTACTCTAATTGACTGTACTTTTCTTTTTATACAATCATGTATGCTTTTGTCCACTTCAGAGATCTCCATGATCCTAAAACTCCCTGCTGTACTTGTTAACATATTCTGCTAGTAAGCAGCACGTCCCAATCGGATGCACTGTTCCAAGGCATGTTTCATGTTAGATCACGAGTAGAGGTAGTGAATATAGTGATAATAAATAAATGATATTTAGATTGTATTGAAATTTATATTTGTAAAATTTTCGATCGATACTCTTTTGCAAAACTGGAATCAGCAGTTTGACCACGGCAGAATGACCACGGTATGTTAATCACGGCAGAATGATTACGGCATGTTGATCACGGCAGGTTGAGCTCGGCCAAACGACCACGACAGAACGACCTCGATCAGAGAACCGGTCGTAAGCTACAGTAAATCAGTCGTATGAAACAGTGAATCGGTGATCGATAGTATGAGTTATAGTAACTGGTCGGTGGTCGTAGCTACAGGTCATTGATTAGTGCTTTGCCGATGGTCGTAGAACAGTAACCGGTCGATATTAGGAAGCTACAGTACCTGGTCGGTACTCGATAGTTGGTGCTGTAGTGTCTGGTTAGTGATCGGTAGCTGTAGACTTATGATTGGTAGTCGTAGACTTCGCGATCTGTTGTCGTAGTCATAGGATTTACAATCTACTATCTTAGACTTTGTGATCGGTAATCGTAGGCTTTGCGATAGGTTGCTGTAGGATTCACGGTCGGTACTCGTAGGCTTTAAGTTCTTCAATTCTTGTAATCTTTGAGTACCTTTGTAAGTTCAAGCTCCATTAAATTGATTTTAGTGATAATGACAAATACAATTGCGAGATGAACCTGCTTATCAACTATAATATTTCCTAGTCTTATTTGGATATAATTAATGATAAATGGTTTTGGATATAATGATAAATGTAATTGTGAGAGTAATGTATTTACTGATTATGAAATTGCTTAAGTCTCATTTGGAGGAAGAGGTGAAAATCATGGAGGTATGCATTTTACATCTTATTTTTATGTATTAATGCATTCCTCAGATCTAAAATATAGATTGAACTTCACCAATAGTCAAACTTGAATATGTGCATATGTTTCCATTATATATTCTTATATACATACATTTAAGGGGATTTCACTCTATGTTTTGTGGTTTCATTAGTATTCATCCATGTTCCCCTTACATTATATTAAGGATCTTTACGATTGAAACATATTCTTTGAGTATATGTAATTTGTGTAGTTCATATATACTGTTAATTGATTTAATCTCAATTATTTGCAATTGGGTTGTTATCTAATTCCTCCATTATATGTTAATGGTTGGATGATTAATGATAACTGGATGTGTAAGATTTATTAGCAATTAATCTCAAACACAAACACTTCTACTCAAATGAGTTAATTGCTTAAGAAGCTTATCCTAGAATATACAATTGTTGTGTATATGTTGTACAATCACAAAACATCTTTATCTCATTATTGGTTGAGATTACCATGAATTACCAAAAATAGAATATTGTTGAATCTAGTCCCTCCATTATGTGTTAATGGTGAAGTTTTGGTAATTAACGGCGATTGATTTGTGAACTAACATTTTCCATGAGTTAAATGAATAGGTTAGGTTTACAAGTGAAGATGACTTGGGATGACCTCATATGTTGAAGATCATCAAGTCATGAAAGATGGATTTATGTGTTGAAGGCTATTAAGGAGAGGATGTATCATGAGTTGTTGCATGTCTAAGAGAAGATGATCATGAGTTGATCATCAAGTCAAGAGAAAATTCATTATGTGTTGATGGAGTTCACGTAAAGGATGCATCATGAGTTGATACATATCAAGACAATGACCCCTTGACTTGAAGTGTAGATATGCAGCATCAAGTTTCAAGAGGTTGCTCAAGGCAAAGGTATGACTAGGTAAGGCTAAGAATATGTTCCTTGTCTTTTACCGGTCTTGGTATTTCGTTGAAAGACCAGATTGCTAGTATAAGTTGCCGTACTATTAAGAGGGGTCATGTCTAATAACTTGAGTCTCATCATGTGTTGATAGCTCAACCTCACTTGCTCTAACTCTCCATAGCATGATGCTTATATTTGCAAATGTGGAGTGATACTTCTGAAAATCGGTAGTATTGGACTTTTGCCAGCGAAGCCGCTGATTTTGTTGAATAACGACTAGTTTTCTAACCATTGCGATGGGAGCGTTAGTTCCAAAGTTTTGCTTACGGTACTACCAAAAATCTTGATTTTTCAAGGGTTTTGCTTCCAACGGCTAGTTTTTGTATGTAGGGTATAAATACCCCCATGTGGCCAGTTGGAATAGAGCTTGCTGCATCCTTTGACACTCTCTTGAGCTAGTGTGAGGTCCTTCTCTTAATTGTGCATATGTTGCACCTTGTGAGAAGGAAAAGGGATTTAGATTGCATGTGTTGCATCTAGAGGTGGATTTTGTATCCACTTGAGCTTATGTATTCGTTGCACATGGTGAGGGTCAAGCGAGGGGTTTGACTTATTACTCTTAGAGATTGTCGACTTCTAGACGGCATTGGAGGCGTTATGCGCGGTGATCTTCTCAAAAAAGATTGTGAGAAGACCCAGCAAGTTGTGAAGGTTAGAGATCACCTACTCAGAGGGGGAAAGAGCTACCACTAGTGGATTTGAGGTGGAATGCTTAATTTGTGGAACCGGTCCAATTTATTTGAGCTTACCTCAACGTGGACTATGGGAGATCGGCAAGTATCCAAACACCATGGTAAGAAATAACCGTGTCATTGTGGTTTGTTTTCTTGTACTCAATTTATATTCAAGTAATTTATATTCATAGAATTAAATTGATTGCTTGTCATCTTAGGATTACAAACCTTAATATAGATTTAGATTGTTGGTGCACTTAGGTGAATTTAGTTAATTCTGGCTTTATTTGTGCTAAATCAAATTGAGTAGGTTTCTGCATTATATACTTGGTTTAGCTAAATAATTGATAGCAATTTTTTAAAAAAACTATCTATTCACCCTGCTCTAGTCAGCCCTCGATCTTACAACCTCGACTACTTGTGTCTGATGGGCCAGCGGTCTAACCGACCTATGCATGGTGGTTAGAGTGGTCTTACTGGGTGGTTTGAAGTTAATTTTTGCAAAATGTGGAATTGGTGGTCGTAGATAATCTGTTACCGATGGTTAAGAGTGTGGTTTGCTTGTGTGGACTAATGTCGGTCAAGTTGGAAAGAACTTGTGCCAGGGAAAAAGTTTCTTTGGTCTTTGCATGTGCGGTATGGGCGTGGAGACGATCATGACCGGTGATGAGGAGGACCGGGACTAAGAGGGGGAAATCTGAGGTCCGGGCAGTCGAGGATGTCACGAGGTGGTCGGGTTTATACTGGAGTACGTAGAGATCAGAGGTGGATGATACATGGAGAAGCTAAGGGAGGTGCGGTCCTGGAGGCTTTATCACATGATAATATTGGAGAAGTTATGAAAGGAGTCCATAACTTGGAAGGTTTAGAAATATTGAAAAACCCGTATTTGGAAGGATTTCGAGTCATTTGATTTTCAGAAGAGATAGGATTTCGTGTGCACGTTTGATAAGAACATGTTTGGGGTGTTAGTCTATAAAAGTAGGGAGAGGATAAGGGTTAACGAAAATGCTTTTGGAAGGTTTTTGTGGAGATTGAAGAGGCTTTAGTTTTGGCTAGGCTTTTAGGGTACTTGTGAGGACACTTTGTAAATCCATGAAAATCCAGCAATAAACATCATCTTGAATCAATTTGGTTCTTGATTTGCTCGAAAAGTTGCTGGTGATTGCAGTTGAATTGAAGCTTCCGACGACGTGCAAAGGTGACGAACCGCTGCCAGAAAAACAGAGGAAATACGAGTACTCAAAGGCGCTGGTTTCTCGAAGGCACACATGATCGAGAGGTTTTGCTCCCGGTGTTGAAGAAGCTGAGCGATCGATCGAGCAGTTGAGCACCGAGTGGTCAAAGTTTTCACTGAACACTAAGAGATTCCAAAAAGCTAAAGTAATCATTTACCTTTCTCTGATTACGGTATTTGATCCTATGTTTCATGAACATATAAGTGAGATCTACGACTTGGAAAACCCATCCCATTACATGCATCGTTTACTCTTTATTTACTGATAAAATGCAAAATAAAAAGATGGAAGTAGATATACATGCAAGAAGATGACGATCATGTGGGGGATGATATCGAATCTGGTAATCGTTTATAGATTTTTTATGTTCTATGTCGTTTTATTTTGACACGGTTTCGGTATTGCATGCTTTTATTCTAATTGCTTGATTGAAGTCTCTCATCAGAAAAGAAAGAACAAACATAACTCACGGAGCAGAAGCCAGTGGATCTGCATTTGGCTAGCAGTGGCAGGAAAAAGAGCGTGAAGCTTTTCCACTTGCCTTTCAGGGGCCACATGCCCTACAGAGGAAAAGCATGTCACATGGACGATGGACCTGTAGCCGTACAAACAGGCCCATTCCGCTTACGTTGCAGCCAGGTCTGCTTATGTTGAGCACTCCAGGGGAATCGTTTTTTCTTGCTCCTCGATTAGCTCCATTGTAAAAAAAGCATAATTGATTATTCAACCAGAACAAACCTAATGGATGGTACAGAAGTAACAGAACTACAGATGAGTGTCACAAAAAAAGTAGATGAGATAAAGCTTGGTGCATCAATCCTTTTTTCGGCATTGGATAAAGCATATTATCTGAATGGATCGTTGGGAGGGGGGACAGGGTAAATTTTTTGCTTTTTAGCCCAAAATTTGAAAGTTTTTTACATATGGACTCCTGGAGAAAAGATTTACAAAAATGGACCATCAGCACGGCGCCAAAGAATATGGCGCCCATAGTACATAACACGGCGTCATATGATTTGCCGCCGTGTGTGGACACGTAGGAGCCACGGTGGCAAAGCACGGCGCCAAAGCACATGGCGTCGTGTCATGTACATACAGCGCTAACGGCCGTGGCGCCGTGCTCTGGGACTTAAACCCGAGCACGGCCCCCCGGCCCCCAACCCCCCTCTCAGTCATCCCTTCCAAACAGAGAGCAGCCGCCACCGCCCCTCTCTTCCCCCTCCAAATCTACTCCAATCCATCGATTTTTCTCGCGATTTTGCTTCCAAACCGAGCAAGCAAGGTGAACTCCCTCCCCTCCCTTGATTTTTTGCAATAGATATGGATTATTTGAGGTACATTTTGTGGGGCAAGATTTGAAACCTAGATGAAATTAGTTGGATTTGGCTCGGTTTTAGGTTGGATTTGCAATAGATATGCGTAATGTAAGAGTAATAATGTGTATATATTCGTTTTTAGGGTTTGATTGTTGTGCGTAATTACTGAGGTATGTTTGTTTGTTGTGCTATAGATGGATAAGCTTGTGACTTTGCACCATGGTGGTGTTGTGAGGAGAAATGACAATGGGAGTGTTGATTTGGAAGGCATGGAAGAGACCACGTTGCTATTTAGTTCACGTCCATCGTATGGTGAGGTCATTTGTCGCTTGAAAGAGAGGTTGGGATGGACAGATGAGCATGGTGATGTCGTTATGCAAGGATTGATTGATGTTGAGTCGTCAAAGGGGCCGCGTATAAAGAGATTGGTTTCAATTGGCAGCGACGGTGAATGGGATAACTATGTGGCCATCATTTTGGACTCAGTGGTCAGAGCACCTGACTTGTTCGTGCGGATGGTGGTGAGAGATCCATCATCTCCTAGGGCTGCATTGGATCGTAATGACTCACCGTTGGTTGGGTCTCCGGCTCATGAAGAGGTCGAGGTGCAAGTTGTATCCTCGGCTCAAGTATGTGAGGTTCCATTGACACAGGTAGAAGCTGACTCTGAGGATGTCGATGATCGCTCTGTTGGTGGATTCGACGAGAAGATAGTGTTTGAGGAACCCATAGTTTGTGTAGCATCTAACAGGGTGGATGTACAGATTGCGGGAGACAAGGCTGCTTATGAGGATGCGAGGGCTGTGGAATCATATGATGACTGACCGGTCGCAGGTTTGACGTCTAGCGAAATTGAGCTGTTGAGAAGAATGCTTCCTGGCTGAGATCCACTAGTGTCTGATTACAATGACCTAAGCAACACACATAGGGCTGTCGCGGATGGAGGGCAAACGCAGAGGGACGTACCTAGGCCTGGGGCTAGTATCATAATTCAAGAGGGTCATGTCTTTGAGGATATGTCGGCATTGAAGATGTGGTTGAAAGAGTGCTCTATCGTGCACAACCATCCATACCGGGTTAAGAACTCATACGCCAAACGTCGGTACACCATCAAATGTGAGAGCACATGGTGTGCATGGAAAGTCTGTGCTAGGAAGGTGAAGGGTACGGAGAAGTTTAAGATTACAACTGTGGACGGACCGCACAGCTGTGGGTCTTCTAAGCCCAGCCAGAAACATCGTCAGTTGACTTCTCGGTTCATTGCAACCCGCCTCTACCCCATGATAAAGCACATGCCGACGATGCGCGTGGCAGCAGTGATAGAGGCCGTTAAGCTAAAGTGACACTACACAATCAAGTATGGAAAAGCATGGAAGGCGCAACAACGTGCTTTGAAGTTGATTATGGTGATTGGGAGGAGGCGTATGAGCGTTTGCCGGCCATGTTGAACGCAATGAAAGCGGCTAATGCAGGAATGCAGTACGAGTACGTGCCTAAGCCCGATGTATGGGTTAATGGAAGACAGATTTTCTTTCGAGCATTCTGGTGCTTTGGTCAGTGTGTCGAGGCTTTCAAACACTGTAGGCCTGTTCTGTCAATTGATGGGACGTTCCTGTTGGGCAAGTATGAGGGGACGTTGTTGATTTCTATTGGCTATGATGTGGACAACTCGCTTGTGCCATTGGCTTTTGCTTTGGTGGAGAAGGAGGACAAATTTAGCTGGGCTTGGTTTCTACGGTTTGTACGGATCTATGTGGTTGGCCCGGGGAGGGAGGTATGTGTGTTGTCTGACAGGCACGCTGGGATCTTGAGCGCCGTTAAGGAAGTGATATCAGGACATTTACCTGTGCATCATCGTTGGTGCACAAGGCACCTTGCAGAGAACTTGTTCAAAAAAGATGGGGTGAAGGCCAACTTTGCACTTTTCGAGGAGGTATGTCGCCAGAGGGAGGTAAAGCTGTTCGATGAGAAGTTAGAGGAATTGAAAACGAAAACTAATGCCGAGGGCCGTGATTGGATAAGGGGTTTAATGAGGGATGTGCACAAATGGTCAAGGGCTCATGACCCATTGGGAAGGAGGTATGGGTTCATGACTAGCAACATGGCAGAATGCTTCAACGGGCTGCTTAAGGGGGCACGTGGATTGCCAGTTACCGCAATTGCAGCGTTCACTTTCTACAAGTGTGTTGCATGGTTTGTTAACCGGCACCGGGAAGCCTCAGACATGTTAAAGGCACATGCATGTTGGCCACCTTGTCCTCAAGGCTTCCTCACCAAAGCGAATATGCAAGCCAATGAACAGGAGTACCACTGTTTTGACCATGTGACGGGCATGTATGAGGTTGTTGAGGGTGGAGGGACAACCGAGAATGGAGAGCTCCGAGAGGCTCGAAAGCATAAGGTCGTGATTACATCCTTCACATGCACATGCGGTGTTCCCGACAAGTTCCATTTTCCATGCTCCCACATGGTGATCGCATGTAGGGCCCGGAATGTCGATGTTGAGACCAAAATCCCGAGACTATTCAGCGTGGATGCGTTGGTGAGGACATGGGCCCCACGATTCGAGCCATATCATGATGAAAGCGAGTGGCCACTTTACTCGGGTCCCAGGTACATAGCGGACGAGGGGTTATGTTGGCACAAGAGGGGCAGCAGGAAGCGATCAAGGTATAAGATGGATATGGATCGGATACCTGGTCGCACCAAGAGGGTAGGGCAAAACCGTTCGTTGAGGACGCACAGGAGACACACTACGGTACTTGTGGTCTAATGGGTCACAATTCACGGACGTGTCAACGTCGTTCCACTCAGGTTAACCGCGTTAGGTCTAGAGAGCATAATTTTTAGATATTTTGTTATTCTTATCACTAACGTATTTTTGAATGCACAGGATGGCGAGGTACCGGCTGGTGGACGAGTTCTACGACAGGGAGCACCGCGGCAAGCTCACGGAGGAGATTCCCATACTTCGTCCTCGAACCCATGATGATGGGATGTCGTAGATGCCCGACACACCATTGAGACATATTGAGAGTTGTGTGTATGTGTATGTGTGTATATATGTATGTGTATGTGTATTTTATATGTGTATGTGTGTATATATGTATGTGTATGTGTATTTTATATGTGTATGTGTGTATATATGTATGTGTATGTGTATTATATGTGTATGTGTGTGTATATGTATGTATGTTTTGAGATTTATTGAGAGTTATTCAGACTTTATTGAGAGTTATGCGTATGTGTTTTATATGTGAATGTATGTATATGTGTGTATGTGCATGTGTTTTGTATATGCAGAAAAACAGACAGCAATTTGCTGTTTTTTCTGTAGGTTTACGTAGCACAGCGCCAAACAATCCGGCGTCGAGGTATTCAAATACGGCGCTAGGAGCTTTGGCGCCATGGTGTGGCGCCAAAGTTTCTTGCGCCGTAGTTGAATATCTCGGCGCCAGATTGTTTGGCGCCGTGCTACTTACCTACAACGTTAGGTTGTTTGGCGCCGTGATTACTGCACTTGCATTACAACTGCAAGCTCACCCAGTTGTTTCGTTCCATTCTCACAAACAATACTAATTGACATTCACCAAATGAATAAGCACAATCCAAAATAACCTACTGAGGGTATACATCCACATACATACATAGTCCACATACATAGTTTATAAATTCTCAGAAAATACATACGTCCGCATACATCAAACATTAAATATACATAGCAATAACCTACTGAGTGCATCGAGGCCACTTCCCCTTCCTCTGAGCATCAGGGTACTCCTCAAGGGCTGCCTTGGCACGTCGCGCTCTCTCTAGCTTCTTCTGCCTTTCACCCTTGCGCCTTGCCGCGGCCCTCCTACGCTCCTCCTCGCGGTGTTCCCTCGCGGCCTCCTCATGCTTCTTCTCCCTTTCCCACCTCTCCTTTCTTTCTTCATCCCACTTCTTAGTGGCGTTAAGGTATTCCTTGTCATCCTCAGCGATCGCAGTGTCGATCCACTGCTCAAAATCACAAAGCGGTGGAAGCTCCTGCAAATGTACGCATTCATTAAACCAACAGAATTAATACCAAATCGATGAATCGACAATACAACATACCATCTTGCCGAGGACAACAGCGGCACATGGCGGATCGAACGCCCAGTTGGCGCACATCCAGTACCTCTGCCTATATGTATCCGGGTCGTCCGACCTTTCGACCTTGCAAGGATCGCCGCAATAACACATCGGCACGGGAACACCGGGTGGAGGTGGCAAACGAGTGAAACCCATGACAACCTAAAATGCAAAAATGAATAAGATTTATAATTTTTCTCGTGTCTAACCCTAGGTTAGCTAGTTACCCAAATCAAACCCTAAAAACGAATATATACACATTACTACTCTTACATTACGCATATCTATTGCAAATCCAACCTAAAACCGAGCCAAATCCAACTAATTTCATCTGGAGTTTCAAATCTTGCCCCACAAAATGTACCTCAAATAATCCATATCTATTGCAAAAAATCAAGGGAGGGGAGGGAGTTTACCTTGCTTCCTCGGTTTGGAAGCAAAATCGTGAGAAAAATTGTTGGATTGGGGTGGATTTGGAGAGGGGAGAGAGGGGCGACGGCGGCTGCTCTGTGCTCGGTCTGTTCAAACATAGGAGTGAAGGGGTGGTGGAGGGCCGGGGGCTGCGCTCGGGCTTAAGTCCCAGAAAACGGCGCCACGGCCCTTAGAGCCGTTTATGCATGGCACGGCGCCATGGGCTTTGGCGCTGTGCTGTGCTACCGTGGCTCCTACGTGGCCATGTACGGCGCCAAAGCATATGGCGGCGTGATATGTACTCTTGGCGCCATATCCTTTGACGCCGTGCTAAGAGTTCTTTTTTGCAAATCTTTTTTCTAGGGGTCCATATGTAAAAAACTTTCAAATTTTGAGCTAAAAAGCAAAAATTTTACGGGGACAGGCCACATGTTTCATCAGCCCTGAATAATTAGCCTGAAAAAGGAGAACAGAAAGCCATTAGACTAGTTTTCAGGTTTAGTTGTCTGATAGCATTGGTTCGACAGCAGCGACGATAAAGAATAACCTTCATCAGGTCGTTTGTCAACAACACTGGCCCAACCAAATTTTCTAAACTTTTGGTAATCGACCAGCGCCCCTTTGAAAGACAAGTAGCAGTTTCTGCCGGTAACCTGTCCAATACTTGACGAGGTTTCTAGGTATTGAAGCAGCTGATAGCTTTAGCAGATGACCAGAAGTCCTGAAAACTCTGTTATTTTTCACCACTTGTGATATATACTCAGGTAGTGTTTGCCAGGTTTTAAGACCTTTATCAAGTTCTTTCCCCAAAATCTACAAATTTGTGCATTCGCCACATCAGATATAATTGCTGCGAATTGCTCACAAGTCTAATCAATTCAATTTAATCATCGCAATGTAAAATAGAAACAGTATTGATTTCTAAATTGCTTGGTTTTTCTAAACACCAGACCAGGCTGGCATTTCCAGTTACCATGGAGAATGAGACCTTGTGCTCCACATTGATAAATATTTCCCGATCACAAACTGTCATCTGAAACAGAGATGATTTATACAGTCCTGTGCAGAATAATGCACACTACAATTGCGCCTGGCTGGAAAAATTATGTACAGGCTTCTGCACAATTTACGCGGAGCCAGATACAAGATGTATACATTGAGGAAACTTCTTACAAGCTGACAAATGAGCATTTTTTAGATTAGTTTCAAAATCAGTCTTGTCTGATGAAAAAATGGAAGTGGAGTTTTTGCTCCACAACAAATGGCGGACACTACTTCAACAATAGTCTATTCCTTCTTGGTCTTGTTTTCATCTGCTTCTTGCTCCTTGGTATTCTTGGGTTTAGTTAAGAAGGTCACTACCCATACTCCTAGCAAGGTTGCTTGGAGGGGTGCAAGCCAGTATACAAGTAGGTGATCGACTGTCGTGTGATCTCCTCGAGCATAGGCCCAAGCAAAAGCCTACAGTAAAAGTTGGATTATTAATTATCAAGAATTACATGAAGCCGGTTAATAATGCATGTAAGGTATTATTCCTTTGTAAAAAATGCATGACAGGTGTAATACTAAGCTGGATAATTATTGGTTTGGAGTAAACATCCATCACACAGCCAGTTGATGTGATCTACCATAACTTTTGTGTAGCCTTTTATAGAGTAAATGGCGCATCTTTGGGATGAAGAAAGAAAATCTAAATGTGCAGGCAATCTTACATATTGCTAGATTTCATTGCCCACGTCTGATGTCACGATGATTCACTTGGAAAGTAGAAGAATGCATGATAGTTGACGAGCGGATGACGGGAACAATGTTACAGCTCGATCAATCATAACATAATGCAACAGTACACAAACACAACAGTTGAATAATACTTGCAATTTGATTCCTATGAAATTTAAGCACATGTTGCAGTTCAAATCCAAGAGGTTCATTTCTAGACCAGTCATGGCCTTAGGTGTAGAAAGCACTTACAGATGCAGGGTTCATGATCCCTCCAGTTATATCCGAGCTAAGGATATGAATCGTCATTTTCCAAATGCTTGTGATCCATGTCTTCATAAAGAACCCTTTCATCTCCTTCTTCTTAAGTGTTACCGATACCATAACAACCATGAAAGTTGCCAACCCTTCAGCTAACGCTCCATGATGAACACCGACACTTAAGCGAGCTCCTTTACCTACTTTAGGGAAAGCTACTCGGATGAGCTTCACTCCAAGAATCGCACCAATCACCTGATAACCAACAACGTCAAATATTTAATAAACATGTAGATCCATAAATCAATACGGCTGTAACAAACATGCTGCTCAATCAAAAAGAAAATGATCATTATTCACTCAAGTATATGCATCTATATTTGTTGTGGCTACTGACCAAACAGCATATGAGGAGACTAGTTAGAGAAAGCCAATGACAGGAGAGAGTGCTCCTGTATGAAATGAGTTGATCTCTCCTCCCTCATACCCCTCTTAGGGGTTTATACACATGAATAGGGTAGGATGGAAAATTCCTATCCTACCCCTTGATAATTACAAAAGATGAGGATATATTGGTACATCCCTCTATACTATTAGGCTTATTACATATTGGGCCAGCTGTAAGACCTAATCAAGAGGGCTTGGGCCACTCTACCTGTTGATAATTATAAAAGGTGAGGGTATATTAGTGCATTCCCCTATACTATTGGGCCTATTACATATTAGGCGAGCTGTAAGGCCCAGTCACGAAGGGTTAGACGACCCCTACAACAATATTCTTTATATAGTATGACACATCTAATCTCCATCATCTATTAGTTAGGTCGGATGGCTCTCACTCCCTTTCTATCCTAGTTTCACGTCCACATGAACAGCAAACTTAGTAACAACACCTTATATGTCATCCCGTTGTCCAATTTTTTTTTTTAAAACCATCTTAATAATCAACTCACATATTTTACAATCAATGTGTATTATATTATGAAGCGGTTTGAATTGATCACAATTTAAGAAGACTGAATTGTGTTGTACAGTTGGGATTTCCGTCTCTTCATAAGTAGTGCTAAATTAAAATCTTTTAGATCTCTTTGACATGTATTTCACAGCTAATATTGTGAAACCCTTTTTTTGTTACACTTTATATTTATTCACGTGTTCTCTAGAACATAAAAGCGACAAGCATCACAACTTATAGCATCTGTTATAGTTGCCTGTTGTATCAATTGTACGTTGGTAGGAGTACATAGTAATAATAACTACACATCATGGAGAAGCCATGAGATATATTATAAGAAAATAACATATTATTTACAAGTAAATGTAATCGTTCCTCTCTGAAAATAAATATCCTTCGTGGTAGGATGAGTTCCATACCTCGGTACAGTCTTGTTGATCTATCACATATTCAAGTTAACCAACTAAATTCTCGCAAAAAAGAGTTAACCAACTAAATTAGCAGATAAGTTTAAGTAATTCTAGGTACACCAAATCAAGTAGATAAAAGGCATTATCGATGAGAGAGAGAGGCATCACCTGCGCAGGGATCCGTACGAAGGCGGTGAAGACGTAGACGGAGGGGCCGCCGCGGGAGGCGAGGGCGGCGGCGAGCACGGTGAGCGGGTTGTAGGACGCCCCGCCGGTGGCCGCCTCGAGCCAGGCGAAGAGGAACATGTAGACGACGGAGAGCGCGACCTTGGCGGCGTCGCCCTCGGGGTGGCCGCCGAGGCCGAGCGCGCCGTACACAGCCAGCTTCACCAGCGCGCCCGCGCAAACCCACAGCGCCGCCAGCACCAGGTCGCCCACCACCAGCCATGGCCGGATGCGGCCGCGCGACGGCGGCGGAGCCAGAGACATGGGCGGGCACGGGGAGTTGGTGTCGGAGCGGGGAAGAGGCGCGCGTCCGCTGCGGTGGCTGGTGGTAATAGCTTCCGCTGGGATTCCTTCTTCCGCCGGAGGCGAGAGAGAAATATCGAAGAAAAGCTTAATGCGTTTTAGCCCTTCTAGAAAGTAGGATTTTTTAATGGGTATTGATAAACATCAGCTGGATGTTTTCTTCCTAACTATCATCCAAATTTGTGACCATTTTCTAATCCAATGGTCATGAATTCTCCCCCACCCCTTCCAAAAAAATCTCTCTCTCCTCTAAAAAAATCTCCCCCCTCCAAAAAAAGAGGCAGTTGGATCTTTAATCCAACGGTCTCAAATCTGGATGATAGTTAAGAAAAAAACATCCAGATGATACCTATACACACCCTTAATAATTGGAAAGTGAGACAATATTTAGTCAGCTTATGCTTGTACTATCTATAGTAACTAGGTTTTTAATAATATATTTTTTAAAGTAAGATTAACAGAAATATTGTAGTAAAAAGTGTACCGAGTTCAGCTATATCGACCAAAATCGTATACGACTATTTGCCTGTGCGTATTACCTCTCGCGAACAACCATAATTTAAATAATTAAGCCATAAGCCATCAACCCAAAAAAACCCACCATTAAAGGGCATGTTCTTTTTGGCTGTGGCTTTTGGTTGCAGCTTGTGACTTTTAGGCTGTTTGTACGAAAGATTATAGAGTAACAGAAATTCACGTGCGGTTTTTACCGATATAAATGAAGTCAGTAAAGTATGTACTACAATTAACTAGTAGACTCTATCTTAAAAAAATACTCCATTTAAAAGTTAGTTACTGTAGAAAAGCCGAAAAGCAGA
Organism: Dendrocalamus latiflorus; assembly: GCA_017311315.1. NCBI lineage: Eukaryota > Viridiplantae > Streptophyta > Magnoliopsida > Poales > Poaceae > Dendrocalamus > Dendrocalamus latiflorus. The sequence goes on from CM029612.1 coordinate 16,737,844, forward strand.
TTTTAGAAGCTGAAAAGAACAGGGCCAAAATTAGGGATAAGTCTACTTTACTCCTTAACTCTTACGATTATCTAACTTTCAATCTGAAAATGCAAAACATGATATTTTATAACCCTCAACTATTAATACCGTTTATTCTACTCCCTTGAGACTGATTGAAGGTAGCTGACATGGGAAGGTTAAAAATTTAAAAACCTTCTATTCACCCCTCCCCCCTCTAGTCGGTCATTCTTGATCAGACAGAGCAAAGGGGCTCGAGCACCTTGAGCCGGGTCCAGATGCGCTTGTCGGCCATGTCTTAAAAGGGAGGAGCAAGGCGTGAATTGGATGGCGACGCAGTGTCAGTGGACGACACAGGTGTAGACAGACGAATCGACGTGAGGAGGAAGAAGGTGCCTTTTTGATGATAATATGTGGACCCATCAATTTTTGTATTTTTTTATTCATTAGGATATTTGTAGAGCTGACCGGGACATGATTCAGCCCTTATACCACTTTAGCTAAAACCGCCTTCAATCAGTCTCACGGGGTAAAATAAACGTTATTGATAGTTGAGCGGGGTAAAATATTTTGTTTTGCACTTCTAGGTTGAAAGCTAGACAAACGTAAAAGTCTAGAGGTAAAGTAGATTTATTCCTAAGAACTATGAAAACTTCTGTCGTGTTCTGTGTGTGCATTGAGGATTGTTAACGGAAACAGCGGAGAATATTTTTAAGATGTTGGTCAAAAGTTTCATTTCTCGGCGCCTTTCAGGAATTTCCTACATTACTCATATGAAGAACAAAAGAAAAAAGTTAGACAAACGTAAGAGTTCATCGGTGAAGTAGACTTGTTTCTAAGAGTTATGGAAACTTCTGCTGTAGATCTGTGCGTGTAGTGAGGATTGTTCACAGAAACAACGGAGAATATTTTTGAGATGTTGGTCGAAAATTTCATTTCTCGGCGCCTTTCAGGAATTTAGTGCAAAACTAATGTGAAGAACAAAAGAAAAAATTTGGATTTGAAACCCTTTTTTAGATTTTTTTTTTATTCATACAGTTCGATTTTTAGAAGAAAGGAAGTAGAACGGCGAGACCGCAACGCCGGGACCAAGATTAAATTTTGTAAGATGTGTGACAAAAAAATTCCGTTGCCGGGACACGAACCCGGGTCTCTCGGGTGAGAGCCGAGTATCCTAACCAGCTAGACTACAACGGATGATTGCTCTGTATGCCTGGGCAGAATTTAAAATCGTGTGATGCATTCAGCTGTTCCTATCAACCCGCACCTCCAAACCACGTTCCAATTAAACAAAAACGTACACACTAGTGCACTGCACAGAATCCAAACAGGGAAATATCTGCAGTTTATATTTATTCGCAAATTCATATTTTTCCTATGGGAGGCTCACCGTCGTCATCACATTTCTATCGTATTCACATACTTGAATGCAAGCTCGACTCCAGGATTGAACGTACACACTGCACAGGATCCCAACAGGGAAATATCTGTAGTTTATATTTATTCGCAAATTCATATTTTCCTATGGGAGGCTCACCGTCGTCATCACATTTCTATCGTATTCACTTGAATGCAAGCTCGACTCCAGGATTGAACGTACACACTGCACAGGATCCCAACAGGGAAATATCTGTAGTTTATATTTATTCGCAAATTCATATTTTCCTATGGGAGGCTCTCCGTCGTCATCACATTTCTATCGTATTCACATACTTGAACGCAAGCTCGACTCCGGGACTGAATGTATCTTCGGGCTCGACTCCAGGAGGAGATCAAAGGAGGTGAGTGAGTATGGATCCAGTACAAAACTCATCTGCTCTCCCGCATTGGTTATCGGACTTGCCACTGGCACCACCTATAGCAATTCACACCAGAGTTTAAGACAAACATTATAAACATTACAATTTCAAACACTAAAACTACTGATCCAAGACAGAACCATTATCATGTTGAATTTAGTTTGCAGTGCACTGATTCGAGTTATTGTACCAAACCTTGTCTGGCTGTCGGAAGGAGTTCTCATCCCGCAGCCAACCAGATGTAAGTACCGTCTTTATGGATCCAAATGTCTGAATATCATACTCCAGTCCACTTACAGATATACTAAGATCCACAGCTTTGCTACCGAAATTGACAACCTGCAAAAAAAATTCTGATTAGTTATTTCAATTTTCATTAGCTCAGTTAAGTTCCTCCGTGAGAGAATAAAAGCACCTTTATTTTCAGGTAAGTGTTTCCATCTTTATAATTCTGCCAAGTGATAGCAGAAGTGACCAATTGGTCATAGTTTGACACGTGAATGGTTGAGGGATGAAGAGTTGCCCCACTCGAGTCCCTGAAGAAGTGTAGCATCCAGTAGTTTGGACATCCATAATGCTGCCACGAGTTAAAGACTATGGCATCTGGACTCCACCTATTAAGCAGAAAAGGATTTTCATGAATGGCACAAACAAGAGTAGAAAAACAGTTACGGTGCAGAAGCATATTTCTATCTCCAGAGATCCTTCCATTTCAAAGTCTGTCTTTGGAGTAATTCAAGGGATTGTCCAAAACGTAGCATGTCTTCATTAGACAAATTGTGGCACAAGACACAGAAATTACACTGTAACCGATCTCTTGATCTAAAGTGTTGAATCATACCTGCGATCATTGTCATTAACAAAGAGTGGAGCACAACTTGCCATCTCAACCACATCACTGCATAGAAACAGTTGGTGAAACACGTAAGTTCGCAATGCAATCTACCATAACCCTGATACCAAACCGTAGCATAAAAGAACCTGTTTTTTTCTAGTCCAATTAGAAATGCAGCTTCAGCTAGAGCAGCTACTAGTGTTCCTCGACCAGCATCATTTCCAGTCACAGCATATTCACTAACAACTGCCTAAAGAATTACACAGGGCATAACCAGTCAGTTGTAAATTGTGAGATTGACGTAATAGTTGCACAGATAGTACCTTGGGTCCACTGCGGGGTGTGTTGTCAAACATACTAGATTTGGAAAACATATCACCAGATGAGGTATAGACCTACCACAGGGAGGATGTCAAACACTACCAAAGTACTTATTATAATTGGATAAATACTTTATCTAAGTGAAGATCAAGCAATAGTCTTTACATGAACATCATATAGATCAGCAGGGTCGACTGGTGAAATGGTAGATCTATCACAGCTTGATATGATTTTGACATCTGGGTAGGATGCTTTTATTGCAGAATAGAATTTCCTGTAGTTTTCTACAAAATGAGACAAACACTTGCATCTCAGTATAACAATCAACTCAAACCAAAAGAAAATTGGAATGTTGATTTGAAAAAAATGCTATCCAGTGAGCCAGACATGAAGAAAATGTGAAGAGACTAAGAGAGTAAAAACCTTTATAGTAGTGCATCGAGCATTCTTGATTCCCTATAGAAATATAATTAAGCTGAAAGGGCTCTGGGTGTCCCATTGTTGCACGAACTGAACCCCATGAAGTCTCGGGGTCTCCCCTGGCAAACTCGATACCATTAACAACATCCTGCAACAGCAAACATGAAGAGATTGAAGCAGAAGGACACAACAAGCTGTGAATTAAGCAATGCAGGAAATTCAAATCAGAACAATTTCTTGGAAATGGAACCGTGTATTGTAGGAAACATCACTTCCTCCCAGATCATATCTGTAATAGTTTTTCTTAGCATCACCAGGAAGAGGCAGAATCCTAATTAAGAACGTTATGCATTGCATCCTTGAGCTAGACATGCAAGAAACTTGTAATCAATGCTGATATTTAAATTTCTTTTCTCATTTCCAGAATATTCAGGAGTGAAGCTCAACTGTTGCCTTGATAGCGTCTTTTGACGTAATTAAGAACATGATGATATTCCAAAGTTGTTTGTATAGATAAAATAGGGACTGAGTGGTTATAAGTTCAACTACGCATCCAATGACAGCAAATTAGCAATCTACACTCGTTTTCATCATTAGTAGTACTGACTATCGAAGCACATGCATTTTTTTTCCTGTTTTACTTGGTTCTTTCTTCCTTTAAAATAAATGGATGGATCATTATCTTAGCATCCTTTCCTAATTATTGGAGGTTCAATTTGGTAAAGAAAGGTAATAGGTAATCATATTTTTTATTTTATTAGATTAGTTCTCAGAAAACTTGCTAAGAGAGGAACTCAATACAGATTTGATACACTTTGCACGTGGAAAAATATAAATTCATTCAAGAACAAACCTTTACAAAAGCAGCTATTGTTGCAGATGGTACTTCTTCATTAAGGCTAGCCCCTGCCACATTGAAAATGTGAATTAGATCACACCTTCAAATATGTAACAAGCCTTTTACACCATTTTACTTTTTAAGCATAGGAATTACCGTCATTGACCACCCAAACGGGGCAAGCACCAAGGTCTTCTGCTAACTACAGTTATGATATAGCATATCCCAGCTTCAGCAGAATTTATGTTTGCAACTATTTGACAACTTACAGATCAAATTATTTAACAACTTCCAGATCAAAGTCAAGCAGCAGTGTTTTACTCACTTGAAGGAACTCAAACAGTCCAAGTCCATCATCAGTCCAGTAGCCCCAAGCATCATTGAAATGACCAGGTCTCTCCTCCCAGGGTCCAACAGTTTCACTCCAGCGAAAAGCATTTAACAGATAATTTCCCATGACATAGTTGCCACCTAAAGCAAGTAAGATACGTGCTATCAACCTCTAGAAATCAGTGTTTAACCATGATGGACATTAAAATTTGTTTTCTTAGTTGAACCTTGTGGGTTTGGCATAACAAAATTGCATGAATATAATATACTACACAGTTATAAACAGATGTATCTTTGTATTCAGTAAAAGAGTGATGCAAGAAAGTTCTTTCTCTTGCTTCAAATGTTCTTGCAAAAGCATACCAAATAGTCTTCGGTTTGCTTGAGGTTTCAAAACAGGATTAGATTTGTTCACAATATAGGTAAGCTTTTACTAAAAGATTTTGTAACATAAATTGTGTATGGATAGAATATAGAAGTTCTATATCAAACCACAGGATCCAGTACCAAGCTAATAATCATTGGTTGCAAGATGAAGGTACATCTGTACAAGATATCTACATTCAATACTTGCACATACAGTAATGGAGGGGAAGAATATGTGACTTGCAATAATGATTACAAATTGAGCCTGCCAAGTGTAATATCGTATGTTGAGTGCAGAAATACATAATTGAGAAAAGCAAAAGAGTCAAAGTATGTGCAAGATATATGCATCTAATACTCTAATACTCAACCTGACCACCAGCCATATAGTCAACAAAAACTTGTACATTATTCACAATATTGTATGGCTTTGTATATGCATCTAATAGGCTCTTCCATCACATGTTGGGAAGTATTGAGGAGGCATACTACCTTCACCTCTATATAGAACCACAGATGTAAGATAAAACACAAAGATGACAAACCTGGAAATTTTAAAAATTGAGGCTTTAGATTAGCCAACATTGAGGTGAGATCTTTACGAAAACCATGCCCCTGAGAAGAAAAGTGATAAAAAATCACTGTTAAATCAAGAGATAAAAACTCCTCAAATATTTTCCTTTTCTTCTGCTTAAAGACCATTTTGTGATATGTAAATTAAAAATAAGTACTCAATGCTACAATGGAATTACATAAATAGATACCAGCTTTGAATTTTGTGGGTATCTCAAGGAGCAAAAGCACCATAACAGTACACCATGAAATTTTGATGATGACGGATGTAGCTTGTATTTAGAAACATTCGAATGCAAACTACCATAACTGCTCGACTGCACCATGGCTATCCATGGACAATATAGTTAATTAGATTTCTGTGAACCAAAAACAATTTTAATTTAATGAGAATTCTTGTTCCAAGTTGTGACATGTTTGGATATATGATATGATAATTGACAAATAAATAGTTGTTAATTGCACGATAGTGTTTACTGCTATTTTGTGCTTCTCACTCTTGTGGTTGTAAGGGAACTGTACAGTGGAAATATATGCATTCCATTCTTATGGTACTTCCAAAAGGGAAAAGCCAACACCAAAAGGGAACTTGGAAAGTAAATTACCATGTAAGTGTCTGATGGCATAAGTGATAGTTGATCAAACCAAATTATGCCACTTTTGCTGGTTGTAAGCTGAAGCCTTGAATTAGAATTTGTTTCACTTGATTGCAAATCAAACTCAACCTTCGTCCACTCTGCAAAATCTTCCTTATCAGCCCTATAAAAAATTCAAAACAGACATTGTCATTAAAAGAGGCATAATAAATGCAGCATTCTCGATAAATTAAACCACATAATATTGCTTACGTGATGGTATGCACAGCTAGATTTTGAAGACCATCTGAACTAGTCAAAGAAACTGTCAGATCCACAGAGTCTGATGACCTAATGTACATGCTCACTTTATAAACCTTTGTTTTCTCAATGTTCTGCAACAATGGTAGCAAAAGCAATTCTTTTTGTTATACTGGAGACAAGTTTTATTGTTCACGTATAAACTCTGAAAGGAAGAAGAAATGACCATGTTTCGTATCAATGCTAATGCAGAGTATCATTAACGAAATAACTGCAGAGGGTCTAAAGTCATTAAAGATATTCAATAGACATATGAAAAACGAGAATAATTCAAATTATCACTTGAGATTCAGAAACCAACTCCTCACTTGTGTTAGATAAGTAAAGGTCATACCATGCCCCAGTAACCAGGATTATAGATGCCAACACCTCCTGATGGACAGGCATTAGTTCCACTAGATTCACAAAGTACTTCCATCCGAAGTGCAATTGGATTACTAGCAAAACAGGATGAGCGATCTGTTGCCACAATAATATTCGATTCATCCCCAATTATCAACCATGGGTCAATGTTTGACGGAGTGTTAGGACCACCAGCTTCAAAACCTGTAACATAGATTGTTAGAGATTTTCACACAAAAAGAAAACAATATAAGGAAAGAAACGTAGGACCAAATCTCTATCCCAGTATCTACATCCTAATCTTATGTCATCCAAACAACTGTTCATGACACAGCAGCATTAGCTATAAATGATTAACAGTTGCTATGATAGAAGTGTATTTAACAGAATGAGATCTGAACAATTAGTCAGTAGCATTGTATTTAACTATTTACAGCACAGACCAATATAGCTATAGAAGGCAAAGAGAATGATAAGCCCTAGTGCAGTAAATTCCCTGGAAATTAACTATAAGTGACTACAGATGGAAAGTACCAGTTTGAAGATAAAAACAAACTATTTAAAGTAATATGACAAAAGGGGGCCAAAATATTGAGCACTGAATTCTATCAGACAAACCAAAGTGCCCGTTATATCCTTCAGACATCAGATTTCATTACCTCTATTGCTTACAAGCTCTGCCCACAACCCACCAGCTCCAGCATGGTTGATCTCCTACAAGTATAACCAAGAAATATCAAAAATTCTCACCTTAAAAGTACAAAAACTAAGTAACCTCTAACTCAACACTATTCTATAAGGTTCAGTTGCTATTTGCTACAACGTGCAAAGCAGAAAGGAAACAGTGTAATCAACCAACAGCTTTTGCTGACTAGTTTGACCACAAATAAGTTTTCCCTAATACAATATTACAGTATATAGCAATAAGTACACACTAGCTGAACTCCTGAACGAAATGAATTTGTCGCATATCTACAAACCGTGAATTATGCATGCAAATGGGATACCCTACTATCCAAATATGTTTTGTGGGCTGCAGGTGGCTATATATCACCATATAACACAAACTTTGATATTTAACCAATTTAACAAATGTAGACAAGTGCACAGGAGTTTGTTGAGTTGCCTAGGAAATGTTCCAACATTATTAGTGTTGGTAGGATAGGAGTGCCAACTTACCACATGTGGCTCATATAACTACTCAAAATCAATGCGTAAACCAACAGTTAAACAATAAGCTCACCTCAAAAAAGATGCCAAACATTTTGTCAGGGATCATCCGAGCATTCTGAGGAGAAGAGTCCACACTCAACTGAGCAGTTTGACCCGCCGCTGACCCAACAAAAAGTATCTGACACAAGGCACAAACAAGAACCAGCACTTGGAACAACCGGCGATCCAAACACGCTCTCCGGACGCCCATTGTGACCTGTCACAGCTGAAACCAAAAACACTTACTCATTGCAAGCTCTGCGTGCACAAATATAAATACTATGTCAAGTTACCACAGACAGGGAAACAGGCAGAATAGGAGACGGCAATTGGCTCAGAGCAGTAGTGGATGAGTAGAAGTAAAGGCAGAAGAAGAAGAGTAGAAAAGAAGTTAGCAACAACAGATTGCACCATTATCGTTGTGTTTGCAGTTTACTTCTCAGAGTTGCACACCATCGCGGACAAGCAACACAGAACTGTCGTTTTCTCCCCCATTCATCAAAGCAATAACCCCTAAGGTATGCTGTCTGCAGTTCACTGTAGCCAGTTTTTGCCTGGAACAGGTACCTTCCCTATCTCAAACGTGTATCTACCAAAAAAAAAATTTGTGACAGTAACCTCTGAATTCGGAACAACGGCCTTCAAATATTATTACACTTGGCAGAATTAAACTAGTAAAGTTAAACTGTACTATTGTTTGGCCGAATATGGAAAGGTGTCAGATTTGCATAGCATACCACAAGATTTGAAGTAGTTACATTCAAGAACTGAATTATAAAGGCAGAGAAACAGAAAGCACAGCAAGGGGCATTTTTATAAATAGCGAGAAAAAAGCTCCACATAGACTACTTGAAGCAAACAAAAACGAAAAAAAAAATACTGGGGTAAAACTGTAGAACAGTACAAGTAAAGCCGAGCAAGTACTACACTACTACTATGCAAAGGCAAGTGCGCCCATGAGTAGCCTTGAAGCAAAGCATCCGTTGATTCCCCTCATAAACATAAATTAACCCAAAACCTCGCCTCTAAAGGCATCGCGACAACATCATCACACATTCGCACAACGAAATTAACCCCGAAAATAGAGAAATCACACATAGAAAACGAGCGAGTGGGAAACCTTTTCGAAGGTTGCGGGAGCTCACCAATGCTGGATTGGGGGGAGCGGGGCAGCGCCGGAGGCGGCATTTCTAGGGCTCCCCGCGTCTCGACGTCGCTGTCGAGGGCCGGCGGCGCCGTGGGGCGGCGCCCCCGTCGGATCGCGATCGGACGGGTGGGGTCGGGGCGAGTGGGCGGGCAGGGATGCGTCAGTTGCGTTGCTTGCGAAGCCAGCGAAGCCAGGTCGTTGCTCGTGCGTTGTGCTTACCGCAGACTCGCAATGAACAGGTCAACAGGGGTTGAGAGCAAAGTTACAAATCCTATCCTGATACCGGCCAGAATGGCCGAAATATGCCGTACCGATATATAGTAGATGTAATTCTATAATTGTCTTAGAGCCGGCTCATTTCAGTTTCAGTTTTTGATTTTTAATTTATTTTTAACTATTCATAAATTTCGTCTTTTTCTGAACTTTTGATTTTTTTTTAGCTTTTTTCCCGGTTCTTTTTTCGGTATTCATTTGCGTTATCCGTGATGAGCTAGCATATTTTTGCTATTTTTAAATTTAATTACGCTAAATAAGCCACCTTCAGTTACAGTGGAATTTCAGCCGCTACAGTGCACTTTCAGCTATAAGCCACAGCTTTTCATCCCAACCGAGCGGGGCCTTAATAACAGGCGATACCGGCCATTCCGGCCAATTCCAATCATTCCAGGCGGAATCGTAAGGCCCAGCCTAACTATGAAGTAACCAACTGCAGCGTTCGGTAATACACACTTCCAACGATTTGGAGATTGGATTGGAGAAGTGAGAACCCTAGCCTTCTCCAGCAACAGCGGGCATTCCACAGTGGGCGACGGATCCCTCCGCAGCAGCTCGTCTCGGCCAGCGCTTGAGTTCAACTTCATCTCCCTCAGGACCTCAACAGTTAGCAGTCACCACCTTCAGGTCTATGCTGCCCTCCCCTCCCCTCTCTACTCACCACCGAATGGGAACTTCTCAGTGGCAACTAGACTCGTTGAAACTTTTGGATACTTGGCTCCTAAATATGCTGGTAAGAATTACTTTGCCTGATTTTACCATGATGTATTGTTACCATGTTAAATTTGGACGCTTTTGTTGTAGTTCTGATCATCATATGTTAATTATCATTACCATATAGCACTGAACTGATTTGATAATGATCTTGAAATTTCTGATGAACTAGCTTGTAGTTTACTAACATACACTTGATGAGATTATTTCCTTGTTTCTATCTATGAAATGAACACAACCTATAGCTTAGTGCAATATTGTGAAACTTCAACCTCTTTTTGATGCAGCAAATGAGAGCTATCATTTGATGAAATTTTACTAGTATTTCCTTTTGCTAGTAGCATGCCCTGCTGCTTGCCTTCCCACAGTAAGTGTCTTCAGTCTTCACTTCTAGCTTACTGTGTTGTAAACTTGTGATGCTCTGATAATTGTATGGATTCAACTATGTGTCATTTTTATCCTATGGTTGTATATTCGAATTGAGATTCCAAGTGAATTATGTGTGCATATAATTACATATATATTTATAAATATATATTTATTATTGTATTAAAATCCAGAATGGTACGTCGGTATGGGCCAGTACGGACATATTCCATATTAAGAGGCAAACCGAAATGGCTTCCGAAATAGAATTGACAACTTTGGTTGAGATGCATATGACCATGCAAACGTTAAGCCCCCTTTGTAATGCAGAAGAATTTTCATAGAATTTTTACAAAAATCAGTTCTATTCATGTAGAATACAGGGAAAAAGTCCCGTATTCTAAATTGGCTAAAAACGAGTTTGATCCCGGACATTACTTTCAGCAACAGGTGTTCGTATCAGCTTTTAAAAACCGTTTTTTTAGGGTAACTAATTTTCAAACGGTATATTTTTTTAGTACGAGGTCTATAAGTTAATTATAGTAGATATTGTACCGATTTTAGCTGTACCAGTAAAAATCGCACGTAACTGTCTCTCTTTTCGTTCTCTCTCATAAACAGAGTCAGAATTCAAAAAACAAAACCCATAAACTACAGCCCAAAAACCCAACTTCTATAGCGACCTGCACAGGAGTATGGTAACACGCAATGGTGCTACACAAGATAAGGACCGATCAGTATCTAATGTTAATTAGATAACAGACGTCTTAAACAAGGTTCTGTTGGCTACAATGCTACCCTTGTGCGTGTTAGCATGGATAATATAACCTCGCAAAAAAAAGAATGGATAATATACGGCGTGTCCACACACACACAATAAACAAACTCAGAAGGATGGAGTACTGGTTTGCTGCCAGTCGTGCTTTAACCACCGCATTAGCCATTTGGGCAATCAATTTGCAAACGATTGGCCTGGAATAACTTCTCCCCGCTCGGAAACTTGCGGTAATTTATGGTCTCCTCCTCCACCGCGGTATTTCCAGAGGGAACCGCACGATAGTGAAATCATACGGTCCCCGACCACACAATCACTGTTCATCGGGAGATCGTGCAGTCGGGGACCGCACTACCACTGTTCACTCGAATAGCACCACTATTCACTGTTCAAAATATTTTGCACCTCGTTTTCTATATTACAAAATTGCTGCAAACTCCACACAAAAATTCGTAATATTTATATTTACAAAAAATTTGCACAACTAAGTAAACTCTTCCCCACATAAAAAACATAATTTTAAACCTCATTACAAGCAAACAAACGCATGCATCAGCTGAGCCAAAACACTGTGCGCATACAAGTCAAACGGTCGGGGACCTTATTACGAAGCTACCTAATAATGAAAATATATATTTATGCAACTATACAAGGAGGATTGCATCAACATTACACGCTCGTGGTTAGGGTCCACCTAAAGGGGAGCCAACCAGCACATCAAGACCAAGTCGATGCTTTTCCCAACTCTTTTTCAAGGTCACCACGGGACTTTTGTCCAAGTCAAAGCAAGAGTTCAAATTGTACACGTTCTAAAATCTAATTCGGCCTTCGGAGACAACACTAACTTCAAACTTGGATGTAATTCGCATACAGACTCCGTTTGATGTGTATGAGTACATCTTGGAAAGCTTATCTCGTCCTCTTTCCAACGAATCTAGTTCCATCTCCAAATTCCTTCTGTGCATGTTGCAATCACCAAAACAATCTTGCACTAATTTAGCCTAGCAGGACCGACTTCAAATGCACATAGAATTTGCATCTGAAGTCCGTTTGAAATGTTTGAGCACTTGATAGAAAGCTTATCTCATCAACTTTCCAATGGATCTAGCGCCATCTCTAAATTCCTTTTGTGCACAATATAATCATCAAAACAAAATGTCAATTTTAGAATTAAATATAGAGTCGAATATGATTTGATTAGTTTTCATGTGTAAATTAGTTTCCATATGCTAATGGTCTGTGTACTCTATAAATAGAGGCTGAATTGGTCATGTAATGTAGGCTTATTTAGATTAGTTTTTCACCGTAAAACTTCGTCATGTGTCTTTGTGTCGACTAAACCAACAACTGTGATTGTAGGTCTCAGTTCTTTCGTATTCCTAATTGATATTCGTAATATTCATATTGCTCTTTATCTTATTCTTGTTTGTACTTCGATTGCTCACAGGAATTGAACCTCGTGTTCATATCAACCGCATTCTTGGTACGGTTAGTAACAATAAGGGTGTGGTGTAGCGATTATAAGATAGACTTAATCATTTCGGCCAAGTAGCCTTATTATCAATGTCATATCGATCAATCATAGTTATCATTCTCATCGAAAGATCAGACTAAATCCTCTCATCAGCTTATGAATAAAAATTCGAACCTTGGACCGATACTTGTTACATATACATGGTCATCTACGAGGTTTCCCCTTTTTAAGAAACCAACTTTTAACAAATATATCATGGATACTGTAGTTTTTTATTTTATTTTTTTACCAACAATTTGAATCAAAACATCCCCTTTTCTTTTCTTGAGTATACCGTTAATGTTGTGTCTCTTGCTTTGTTGTACCTAGTAAGCTAAGAATTATTGAAAAGGAGGCACAAATTTAGTATTTTCTAGATCTTCTGTTGGTGGCTCTTGGTTAGTAAGAGAACAATATGTCGTGTTAAATAATCATATTTGTAATTTTGATTTCTTGCTGAGTTGACATTAAAGATAGTGATGGCTTTTATTTTCTTCTTTCCTGTATTCTCTGAAGTATGTGCAGCAAACAAGTGCAGAGGAAAGTGAAAGGAAAGCAGCACACATGTTTTACTTGATCGGGCAAAAGGTCGGTTAGTATGCCAATGGATGGAAATCAGCAGGCAGCATTAGTTCCATCGGATGTGAAAATAGGGTGGTGGTCACACAGAGGGATCTGGTAAGAAGAAGAGGGGAAGGCCACCCAGGCATGTTGGTACTGCTGAACTTTACGTCAATAAGGACAGTAGGATTGGAGAGATTCTAGGCGTTGAGGTTGGTTGAAATGCCCCAAAAATTCAAACCAAATTTTTCTGTGATTTTTTCTGAATTTTTGAGTGATTTTTGAGCCCTTTCCTTTTTTGGAAATTCCCAGGCGGAGTGCGCTTGCCCTTTTCGGCTTTTCCGCCTTCTTTTCTCCCTGGCGCCTTTCCCCTTTTCCGCCTCCCTTCCCCGCCTGCGCCCGCGAGCGAGCGCGCCCCGCCCACGGTTTCGTCGCCCGCCCTCACCGCACTGCCATCACCGGTCGCCAGCAGTCGCGCCACGTCGCCCGCGACCGCATCGCCCTGTCACCTTGTGGCCCCACCCGCCAGTCTCCTCCGCTTTTCCCTCCTCCGCGCGACGCGCCTCCGCCCGTGTCGTTTGCTCACCTGCTCCCGCACTCGCTCCCTCGCCATTACTCGCCTGCAGCGCTCTGTCACGCCTCCGTCGCTCGAACTCGACTTCTCTCCCACTCTCATAGCTTCCCCAGGTCGCCTGCAGCTCCGTAGCCCCGCCCACGCCGCGCCTTTACTTCCCCGAGCGACGCCCGAACTGCTCCCTCGATGCCAGCTCCCTCCGCTTCTTTTTATGCCAAGCCGAGCCCGGCATTGCCATCCGCACACTCCCAAGAAGCTCCCCGAGCGTCCGATTGAGCTCTAAGCGCTTGCATCGCCGCCGATCAGCTCCTCCGCCGCCGGTGAACTACCGAGCCTTTCTCTTTCTCCTCTTGATTAAAATCCAATTCCATTCGCTAACTTGCTCCCCTTTACTTCCTGATTGCAATGGTGGACTCCGTCGACCGAGAGCGCCCCTCCACTGCCCTGGCGGCGAAGCTCGCTGTCGGCCGAAAGGGGTGTCATTGTGGCCAGCTCGCCAGAGAGCTTCTTAGCTCGAACCACCGCCACCATCGAGTTCCCCTCACTCCAGAGATGCTCTTGTCATCACCGATTTGCCCGGAGCACCGTTGTTGGCCTCCGATGACCGAAAATCACCGCCACCTTCTCTCCGGCCTTGTGCCGTCGTCGAGCTTTCCCATAACTCCCAAAGCCCAGAAATGGGTTCCCCATCGCTCAAAGAACCTTTAGCCGCTCTCAGTTTCCGCCGGAGAGCGCCGCCGGCGCCATTTCCCCAACGCCGTCGTTCTCTGCCTTTCAGCAAGAACGACGAGCCAGAGGTAGACGACGACAACGTGGACGCATCCTCACCATCCACGCCATCGTTGCCGTCTAACCTTGGCCTTTGGATGGACTCACTCTGTGGCCGTCCGATTCCACTTAGCCGATCCATTCGATCCCTCTGCCCGCCTTGCATCGCCGCTGCTCGTCTGGACCACGCGTCCGCCATCCGCTCCAGGTGGGCGCGCGCGGGGCATGGGCCGAGGCCATTCGGCCTGCTCGCCGCGCCGGCCGATTGCGCTTGGGTCGCGCGGGCTGTCTTCTCGCCCGGGCTGCGCTGTAGCGCCGGGCCAGCCTAGTACTGTGTGAAAATAATTTCCAGAGATTTATCAATTCCCAAAAATCCAGAAAATCCAAATAAATCCTAGAAAATCACAGAAAATCCCAAAGATTCCCAAATTTCACCACCTTGCTCCTTTTGATGCCCTAAATCCATTTTTGACCTCCAATCCATCAAAATCATCTCAGAAAATTCAAAAATCTTCCATTTGAATATTTATGCATTTTACTTCTTTTTCATAGATTATTTTTCCTCGCTTGATTAGGCTCAAACCGGACTTATGTTATTTTCGTGTGTTTGCGCTAGTTTCGGAGATTTCGAAGGCTTCGGTGCAAGGCCAGGATCAGGGGAGTGCTACTTACGAGATTGCCGAGATCGTCGAGATCCAAGGCAAGTTGCAAAACCTTGATCATGTTGAATCCCATGTTGTTTAATTATGATAATATGCTATTTGCATTGTTGTTAATTGTGAAATGTTAATTTGCATAAAATAAAATGTTTAGAATGACGTGATATGTAGATAAAACCTGCCACCGATAATTGCCATGTTAACTTGTAGCCCCGCCCTTGTCAACCCTAGATTTACTCTAAGTATGATATGAATACATGTAGTATATTTACACTTCATGCAAATCTTTACACTACTAAGGTTGTGGTCGTGAGCCGGTAGATTTGAAAAGTTAAGTTGGGGGTGAAAGTGTAGTGAGACACCGCGAGTCGGTCTTCGCCCACCTCTTCGCCCTGGGGTGGAGGTCGTGTGCCTCGTGAAAATGTAAGGACTAGACCCTTACACCAAGCAAATGACATAATTGCTGCTCAACCACAGGTGTTGACTTGTCAACCCTGGTTTAGTAACTGCTCAACTTGAGTGAAGCCCTGCATTTGGTAGCCGGTGTGGATCGGCAGATCCAGACTAAGACAACGATAAGTCTCCACAACTCGGGCCTGCCGTTCCATGGCGGCCAACGGATACCCAAGGGTGTGCGAGCTCCTAACCTATCGGGTGGAGTGTATACCAAGGGTTGAGCAGCGAAAAGACCCGGTTCCTTAACTCAGTCATGAGGGTTAAGTATGCTTGTGGGTAAAGTTGGGCAACTCTGCAGAGTCAATCAAATGGTATTCGAATACGCCGTGCTCCCGGTTAATGGAGCTATGTCTATTGGGTGATTCCAGCTGCGAAACTTAAGTAGTTTTTACAAGTGTTTTAATTGGATTAGTTGGTTAATTATCTTTTAATGAACCCCCCTCAATTTTAAGTAGTCATAGGCTTTTGGGTTTCTAAAAATGTTTGTAAATAAATGTGCATCCACTCAAGTTAATAAACCAAGTATGCTCCCTTCCTTTGTTGATCCGTGCAAGTAGTTAAGATAGGGCTTTTCTTTGTGACTTGCTGAGTTGGTTAGCTCACGGCTTGCTAAACCCTTCAGAAGGTCAAGACGCTGGTGAAGGTTTCCCCGTTGAAGAAGCTCCAGAAGAGCCGTTCTACGACGAGGATCCTTGGTTTTAGGTTTCAGCCGCGCGCGAGCTTCTTGGTGGTTTTTGTAATGCATTATACTTTGGGTTTGCACGCCCGCTGCAGCAAAACTTGGTTGACAAACCATATGTTGTAACATAAGATGGTCCTTTTGTTGTAAGCATGTGCTGTGATGGTACTCTCTTGCACGACGCTCCGTAACTGGCCAAGCTTGGGTAGTTGCGGAATGCGGTGTCCATGGCGCCCCTAGGAACGGGGGCGTTACATTGGTGACATGTTAGGTTGCCCGGAAACGGGGATATCCCTATATACTATTTCTCTCAAAACATTGATACGGCGACACGTATGTATATATATGATAAAAAATTAAAATTAAAAATGTATAGAAAATGACTGATTTCTTATAAGGAAACGGGTAGCCTAACTAGATTATCACCACATCGTAACTAATCAGCCCACCAACAATACATCAACGCACCAGTCCACCATAGCTAGCCACTTAGGGTTATCCATCTAGATCTCTCTACTCCCATATGCAGCCATCACCCCACACTAATCATATCTCGATCTCTCTCTATTCTTTCTCAACAAGCACAGGGAAGAAAAAAAAGAAGAGAATGAAAAGAGCAGGACGGGAGCAAATCGGGAGGAGGTGGTAACGAGCCAACGATGTCTACCAAATGACGACATCTAAAAACTAGGACTCTCGTCCTCCATCTCCCCTCTCTGAATCCAGTCATCAGATCTAGGAACTAGAGGGCGGGAGCGGTGGCGACCCGCAAATCCAGGGAAGAGGTAGCGGTGTGGGTAGGGGAGC
Source organism: Dendrocalamus latiflorus (assembly GCA_017311315.1). Lineage (NCBI taxonomy): Eukaryota > Viridiplantae > Streptophyta > Magnoliopsida > Poales > Poaceae > Dendrocalamus > Dendrocalamus latiflorus. The sequence goes on from CM029612.1 coordinate 16,755,068, forward strand.
AAGAAAGTAGCGTCGGGGGTGAGAGGAATTGTATGTGCCTGTGGAAACAAAATGAGCGAATAGAAGGTATCGTAACAAGTGGAATAAGAGGTAAGGGTTGAGAGGTATTGAAAAAAGTGTTGGAGAAGTATCCGTCAAGTATTGGAAATTATTTTATTTTATTTAAAAGGAAAATTATTGATACGGATAGGATACGTATTCTGCCGTATTGGAGCCATATTTATATTCAGTACGATATCCGATACTGATACACCGATTTTCATAAGTATCCATGCAAGGCAGTTGACATGTTCTACTTCAGAATCGAGATGAGCCTAGTAGGGTGAGCCTGGTAGGGCTGCATAGTATAAGCTTTGCGGGGATTGATTACATGTCTACTATGTCTTGTAATAAGGAGGATCTTGTGGCTGCATTGTTTTGTCTGGTGTGTACGAGAATAACGACGAAGAGCCAAATGTTCTAATTTATGCTGGCGAATGTGACTCTGATAAGGGTGACCAAAAAGCTTGTCAGACGTAACCATGCACCACAGAGGAGTTTCGATAGACGCAGTCATATTAGTCATACGTAGTGAACCAGATTTGATGGGGCCACCTGTAATACCTGGGCCGAATTTAGCCCAACCCAGCCCAGTCCAGCCCATATGTTGCCCTTTAAGAGGGGGAAACCAGGTGGAGGAGGAGGCAAAAACCAATTTCACTTCCTCTCCCGTATCACCTGCGTGTTGCTGCTGCGTGCTGCTGCTTCCCCTCGCGCTGCTGTCGCTGCTTGCATAACCGTCGGCGCCGTCGCCGCTCACCAACCCTGGCGCCGACACTCGTCGCCTCCGGCAGCCACCGTCGTCCTCCCCCGCGCGTGCCGACGTGGATTAGCCACCGGTGCCACCGCTCCTGCTGCCGCTCTTCGCCGCCTTTACTTCCCCGTAGCTCACCGCCGCTCGCGCCTCGCCTCCCTCTTCCCTGTAGCTCGCCGCCGCTCCCTTGCTCCGCTCGGCCGTTCATCGCGCAAGGGGGCAAGGGGAGAGCTGGGGGCTAGCCGTGAGGGGAAGGCAAGGAGGAGCGGGGCGATGAGGGAGGAGGCGGAAGTCGCGGGAGGCGCCAGCCGTGAGGAGACGACGAGAAGAGTTGGCTGACGGGAGAAAGAAAGGAAGAAGGGAGGGGTCGAGTGAGGAAAAAGATAGAGAAGGCCAGGAGAGCGGCCGGGCGTGAAGAGGAAAAAAGGAAGCGCCGGCTAGAAGGAAAAAGAAAGAAAAGAGAAGGAGAGAGAAAAGGAAAAGAAAGAAAGAAAGAAAAAGAAAAGAGGAAGAAAAGAGAGAAGAAAAAAAAGAAAGAGAGGAAAGAGAAGAGGGGAGGCTGATCCGGCACCTGATCCACTAGATCTAATCGAGACAAGGAAGAAGGAGCTTCGATCCAATTATTCGGAGCTAGGGTAACGCCCCGAGACCATTCCCCGCTTATTTATCGTTTTGCGTAGATGCTAAAATATCGATATTTGATATTGAGTCATGAAGGGGCCGATTTGTCGATTAGCGAGATAAATGCATTCGTTGGTTAGAACATGGCTAGCGGCTGAAATTCATGTGCCAAGCGATGATGTTGTGGCTGTGTGAGTAGAACAAGTGAAGAACGCTGGCCATGTGGTGTTGTGTCGGTGCATGCATAACCGATTAGTATTCAGTGAATGATTAGTATGGATTAAGGAGTATGGGTTAATTAGTTTAGACTAATTAACGTCGGCTCTTGCTGGAGCTCTATAGAATGTTGGAACGCCGAGTTCGGTGGTATGATTTGGATACTATGCCTTCGGGATGGCCACAGTCGATGTGAGATAACATGGCTTTCGGGCTGAGATCGGAGTTTTAGATGGTGTGATATTTAAATCATGGTAACCAAGAATATGTAGTAGAGTTATGTAGGTTACCAGACCTGGAGTATTTGCTGTGATAGGTTTCGGGTTAGAAAGACATGGTTGTTCGAGTACCGAAATAGTGGGATGGTATCTAGTGAAAGAGTGGGGTTCATGTTGGTTTTGCGCATAGGAACGATGTCGTTCGTCTATGTGCGTGTATTGCTATAATGTAATGAGTTTGGGTATTGCTTGTTCAGGTGGCGGTTCGAGATTGGTGCCGTCCACGCACCGTCCGCCAGGTTAACAGGCAAGTGCATGGTAGAATAGTGGATTGTGATGAATGCCTGGTGTTTGTTTATGCCATGATTTGTGTCGTGTTATGCAATGATATCCCAACTTATTTATGGATTCTATTGTGATGAGTGATGCTTATGATTGAGTATCAATATTTGAAGAATGTTGCATTTGCATTGCACCATGAGCATCATGAAAGCCCTACGATGGTAGGCGTCCCATGCGGTGGGAGTGACAGGACCTACTTCGGTAGGCACCTCTAGGGATGGAGGCAGAGGGGGTTTCATTGACGGGTGAAATCACTCCACTATACCGGCATAAGCAGCATACAGTGGCGCATTATGCATTGCATTCATGGACCTACGACGGTAGGCCTCCCACGACGGTGGGGAAATCGAGACCTACTTCGGTAGGCACCTCCAGGGATGGAGGCAGAGGGGGTTTCATTGATGGGTAAAACCACTCCACTATACCGGTATAAGCTGCATACAGAGGTGCATTGCATCGCATTGCATTTGCAGGAAAATGACATGTGACAGGAGGGAAACCCAGAGATTCTAGGATACAGTTTACAGTTACAGACTTAATTTACAGTTTACAGTTACAGAGCTGATTCACAGATGCATTGCATAGCATTGCATTGCATGAAAGTGAAAAAGAAAGTGATACAGTTTACAGTACAGAATTTAGTTACATATTACAGTTACAGAGTTGATTTACAGCTTACAGTTATAGAGTTGATTTACAGTTTACAGTTCATGAAATCGATTGAGTTGCTAAAATGATATCACTGTTTTATTGTGTGCTTGCTGAGTCTTCGGACTCACCTTTGCTTTATCGTTGTTTTTTTAGGAATCTGGTGAAGGCGATATGCATGGGCAGGAAAGCACAGTTATTTCACGTGCAACAGCAATTCACATATCATCTATAGTTGACATACTTAGCCTTGAATGGTTAATTACCTTCTTAGTAATTAGCAAATTTATACATCTGCTGCGCTTAATGTCAAGTGTACACCGGCTTTTGTCGTTTGGTTGATATTTAACTAAAAGAATTGCTTTGCAAGACCAGCGGTACAAGTTGGAGTCTGTAACATTATAGAGTAGGTGGTAGCACTTTGGGCTTAGGGAGGGGCCGGGTGTTACACCACCTGGCAAGAAGATATACATATACGATGGTCTTTACAGGATCCAAGAAACTTGGGAGGAGAGAGAGAGATCTGGTTTCAAGGTCTTCAAACACAAGTTGCTCCGGGGACCAGGCCAACCCGATGGCACTGCAGTGTGGAAGAAGGCTCAGAAATGGAGGGAAAATCCTTCCTCTAGAGACCATGTTATAATGCCTGATATATCAGCTGGTGCAGAAAAGGCGAAAGTTTGCGTTGTAAACGAGGTTGACGACGAGGGGGCTCCTAGCAACTTCACCTATACAACTAAACTGGACTATAGGAATCATTTGAGTTCAGTGAGCAACATGCAAGGCTGCAAATGCACAAGCGCATGCCTCCCTGGTGGTAACAGCTGTTCTGGTGTGCATCGAAATGCCGGTGATCTTCCTTACATTTATTCAAACATACTTGTTAGCCGGAATCTTATGTTATATGAGTGCAGTGATTCCTGCGCTTGCTCAGGTAATTGCCAAAACTGACTGGTACGGAGAGGTTCCTATCTCTATTTTGAAGTGTTCAAGACGGCAGATCGAGGTTGGGACCTTCGCAGTTGGGATCCCATTCGAGCAGGCGCATTTATCTGTGAGTATGCCAGTGAAGTTACTGACAAAGATGACGAGAATGGGGAAGATGATTACATCTTTGAGGCCACTCGCCCTGAGCATGGAACTACATACCAGAGTTGCTGTCTGAACTTAGCCTTTCTGACCCAAACGACACATATAGGAAGCTGCCAATAATCATCAGTGCAAAACAAACTGGCAACGTAGCTCGTTTCATGAATCACAGCTGCTCGCCTAATGTTTTTTCGCAACCAGTTATGTATGGTGATGCTGATGAGGGTTACCTACATATTGCATTCTTTGCGATCAAGAACATTCCTCCAATGACAGAGCTTACATTTAATTATGGTCAGAGCAAAGGTGATGCTCAACTGGGAACCAACTCTGGGTGTCGAAAGGCTAAAACCTGCTTATGTCAGTCTCCCAAGTGCAGAGGTTCCTTTGGATAAACAATCAATTATTCAAGGGTTGCTGTTACAAGGTTAGTGAATTCCTATTTCCTTGCTACAAAATTACTTTTCCTGAAAGTGCCTTTCATCAGCTCTAATGATCCTAATCTATTATGGAGTTCATGTGCTAGCAGAAGTACAATACATTTTCTTTATGGGGTGTTGTAAGTGTTAAGGATAACAGTAAGCACTAAGCAATCTGTTCCTTCTGAGAGGTTGTTAGAACGAAATACTCCAATGTGGTGTTAATATTGTAGTGTCCTTTAGGAAAGATAAAAATCAATACTAGCTGGTTCATGTTTGCACTCTTTTGAGAAGTCGGTTAGTACTTGGGAGTTTAAGACTGCTTGTTTACGTCTCCTATAATTTGTCACTTTGGAAATGTGATTTAACCCATATTACCTCTTAAACATCTGATTCTGATGAAGATGTTTAAATTGGCAAACTCTGTAAATAGGAATTGGCAATCTGCTTATCATAAATTAGGCTTAGCATAAATTTGTTTAGATTTAGCATTCTGATATTATGCCAAGTTGTATTTTTGAATTTTCATTCTGATGAACATTTCTATTGTCTTCATCGACAGAATTTACCATTCGTTGTGGCGCTTGCTGAATACATCTGGTGTTTGAGACAGCACTGAAGAAGATTATCTACTTTTATCTCCAAACAATAGTGTCAGCATTTATTGGACAAAGCATTAGTAGTTTGTCAGACTTCATTGGAATTGTTAGTTATGTGGTATCTTCCCAAAAGGGAGAATGCATGGCACTATGTTCGTCTTAGTGTACTTATCTACACCTGTTTAGACAAACCGACCGAATTCTATTGATTGTTAAACTCCCATGTATAATTGCAAGATCTGCCCAGAGTTTTGCATGCTTCTTCTTGTTGTGCATTGTTCTTCTCCTTTATTTTCCATAAGTGTTAATTAAGTTGAGAGAAAACGTGGCGCGGTGCAACAGTTGGCAATGGCTTTGCATCACGGGCTGATGGTTACAGGCACAACAGCCAACAAAAGATACATTGCTAGAGTTTTTACAGGGGCAAACTCCGGTTGTGTTGGTACTAGCAGGTATATTAATCAGGTGAATCAGCGTGCGGCCATGAGCCATGCTGGATTCTTCAGTCAGCAGTGTTCAATCAATTTCGCCATGGTGCTCTGGTAACTAAGATATCTCCCGCGTCTCTGCAGATTGGGTGGCATTGACTGATTGACATATGGTGCAATCCTTGTTGCCTTGAGCAGTTAACTTCCTTAATATTCGTGTGGCGCGTCATGGTTAAGAGGAGAGCTTCAGAATATTTACTGATACGTCCATCAGTAATCCCTGCCCGAAGCGAGGTATCCTATTGTTGGGTTACTGGAAATTCAGAGGCAGTATTTGTTGTTTGGCAGTTGCTGAGTTGCTTGAACGTTCCGTGCTCAAGACACAGGTGTCTCGGAGCAAAGTTACCCAGACCATTTCCGTGCTCAGAGACCTCGCTTCCTTATACTCCATTGGTTGCCTCGATGGTTTTCTACTGAAATTAACGAATCAAGAGGATTCAGACCATGTGTAATGTACATAACCTCAGAGGCGGGTTCAGTTCTAGGACGACCTGGAGACACTGGCCATGTGAACGGGGCGAGTGGTTTTACGGAAGTCTCGAGGGTAAAAAGCAGCGGGAACGCAATCACCATCGCAAAAGACGACCAGACAAAAGGGCAGCTTTTGTTTTTCTGGATAGCATTTTCCCCTCCTCTTTTCAAACCCGATGGACATGTTCTTTTCGATTTCTAAAAGCGATTTTTAACTTTTGCTATAGTATTTAACTTTCAAATAGAGTATTGTCTTAAGACGGTATCTACAAGTTAATTATAGTACACGTTAAAAGTCTAATATCTGTATCAATCAAAATTGTACGCGAATATTTTTCTCTTCGTAATTTTTGTCACAAATAACCAAAATTCAAAAATTTCAACTAAAAATTATAAACTACAGCTAAAAAGAACAGGGCCTAGAAATGTCTATGCGCTGCAGAGCAGAAGAATCCTAGGCCAGGTCAAATGTTCCCAGGTCACGCGCCCAAGGGAGTGAGCGACCGAGTGGACCTCGAAATCTTAACGTTGAAACTTGGAACACGGCCCGCTTCCTCAAAAAAGTTTTGAGAATTTTCACACCCACGAGAAAAGCCGTATGGCCCTCCCTCCCTTGACAACTCGACGTGCCGTCGTCAGATGCTACAGTACGGGTGGCTGCGTTGCAGCCGCATGTGCCTGCCTGCCCGTCCTCTCGTTGTGCTTGCCTCATTTATTGCCCCGTCTTTGGAGAATTCTCTGTTAGAGCAGCAAGAGTTTGGTAAAAGTAGTGCTTAGACAAATACTAGTAATTCAAGATATACCTTTTTTACATGCAGTAGCGGTTAGAAATTGACCCATTTCATTATGGCTTATTTCCTTAATTCTAAAGCATGCATGATTTAATACCATATTGCTAAGGTAGAGTGAGGAAGACCGATTTATAAGGTAGAGTTCTCATCACTTCTTGAATATGGAAAGAGATGGTATAAGGCTGATTCTGTCTAGTCGCACGCGCGCGCGTATTTGTGTATTTTCGCGTGAAAATCACGTGACTTGTGACTTGTGACATACCAAGTCTATCTTTATTTTGCTAAACTCTGCACCTCTCTCTCTCTGTTTGAATGAGATTCAAATATTTGAATGAGGCAGTTACAAGTGAATTTACACTGCTTAATTTGTGATTTGATGAGGCAGTTACCAATGCATAATTCTGTTTAAAACGCAGCAGTTACTAATGAGTAGTAACTGCAGCACCCTTAAAAGGGCCTGGAGACGTCCAGGAAAAAAGAGAGAATTTTGCACCTCCATACTTCCTCTACTTTCTGCTCTTGTGTTGTTGTGCTGTACCGTCTGAACTTCGTCGACCTTTCTTCCCGGCGTGCACCTGGAAGGAGGGAGAGCGGCTATCTCCGAACCGTTGCCGTAGAGAGTACCTGCACGGGGCGGCAATAAGGTTTCTAGACAGCGCATCTGCGCAACCGCTCACTGCACTGCATCATCTGCGTTCTGCACTGCGTCAAGCCTACGCGGCTTCCTGTTCTTCATCAGGGAAAAAGTAAGTCGTTCGCGAGCACGTTCGACTTTGTTACTGTATTTTCTTGAGTATATTCTGAAGCTTTGCATCACTAGTTTATTGTGTTTGTCTCCTAGTAAAATTTAGAATTAAAATATTGCCCACATTTTCAATAGTAGCTTTTGAATCGGATTAGAATTTGTGAGATACGGTATAAGCGTGCACGATATCAAAAAAAACAAATAAGATGAATCTCACAGAGAGAACCAAAATAACGACTTTAAAACAACTACAACGAAAATGAAAATATTTGACAAAGCCAATCACAAATTTCTTAAGCACAATATTAAAAGAATACAAAGAATTATCGCTCACTCACAACTCTCTCAAATCATTTAAGACCCTAGGATTCTTACCCTATACAAGAATCTAGTGGTAAAGTATACCCTAACCTCTAATTCTTTTGTGCGTCCTCTGCTTTGAATGAGTAGATTTTGTTGCTCGGTTTCTCCTTTATGATCACTCCCATGGTTTATATAGTCACTTCTAACTCTTCACCAATTTAGAGTAGAAATCGTAATACAAATAGAAGTCTTAATCCTAGTAAAATTAATCTAGCACTCTTTATAACACATATTTTTACATTAAAAAACTATATATAAGCCACCTCAACTCAATGCAACAATAACTGAGGCTATAGACTACTACAAAGTAAATCATGGAGTGAAAACTAGTAGTACATAAATAACTCAATCCGTGGGTGATGCGGTTTAAAACCACGAGATTGGCCGAAGAACCAGATATTTGATATTACCAGCATGACATAGTAACGCAACAAGCAGGGCGATTAGAACACTGGGCATATCCGTAATGACTTCTGTTTAGAAAAATCAAAATCTAATGAAAACACTTAATCTTTTGAAGCAGCTTCTCTAGTCCTCTCTTTGCCATTTCACTCTAGATATAAGGTAAGAGATAACGGATACATCACCTTGTTAAGGAGATAGAGTTGTATTCTATTCCATATATGCCTTATCTCTATATGACATATCATCTTGTACTCTCCTATATATATGGCCCTTTGGGTCTCATATCAATACGCACAATATTCATAACATGGTATCAGAGCTTAGGTTGAAACCCTAATCTCGATCTACTTCCGCTCATCTTCCGCTGCCGCTGCCCCCGGGAGGATCCATCTCTGCTCCTGGGGGCGGCCATCTCCTCGCCGCCCGCGTCACGGTGCTCCAGGATCTACGTCCGTGTCCGGCGCCCCTGCGTCCGCCTCGGGCGGCCATCTTCCAGCTTCTCCGGCCGCCGCCATTGTGGTCGCCGTCCCCAATCGGCCGCCGTCTCCCGAGGCCGCCGAAGGTCGCGCGCGCCAGATCCGGCCGCCGCACGGCCGCTGTCTTGCACCGCCGCCGCCGCTCGGGTGACGCCGTTGCCGTTGTTGCCCGCGCCCGAGGCCGCCGCGCCGCCGCCGGATCTGGCCACCTCCGACGCCATCAAGTCTGGATCCGGCCGCCTCCGGGCCAGATCCGGCCATCTTTGCTGCCGCCTCCCGGCCTTCCGCGACGTCGGGCCGGACGCCACCGCTCCGCTTGGCGCCGCCGCCGGATTCGGCGCTCTCCGCCGACTTCCGACCGCCTCCCGTGGCCGCCGTCGCCGGATCCCGCCGTCGCGGCCGCTCCCGTGGCCGCCGCCGCCGCCCGACCCCGGGGAGTCGCCTTCTCCCGGGCGCCGCCTCCTGCTGGAGTCAGCCGCCGCCTATGGGAGAGAGATGGGAGGGAGGGAGTGACTGGCGCGGGAGTACGAGAGAGGGGAGGTGTGAAGAGTGGAGGTTCAGCTCTTTAGTCTTCGCTTAAACAATTAGAAGTCGTGGTCGAGTCATTTTTTTTCGTGAGTCCTCTGTCGCGTCTATCCAAGTTCATAGTTCTAACTTTTAGTTCGTCCAAGCCGTGCGAGTCCACAAATTTATTGCCAGTCATAGAAGTGTAGAAATTTTATTTTGCATGGCAGCAGCCGCCGCTCTACTCTCTGAGCCGCGTGCAGATCGTAGAAGTCGTTATGATGCCGCCGCTTCTCTAGCCGCCGCCCCGAGCTTCAAAGGCCACCGCGCGTCCTCTGTGCACTACGTCGCCGCCTCTTGGGCTATTGAGTTTTATGCAAGCTTTTGGGTGAACTGGTTGGTGCATGAAACTCAATACACCTATCCCATTCCTCTTGCTCCCGAGCGTGCAAGTATCTATTTCTAACTTTTGCACCACTTGATGTCTTCTTCTAAAAATTATTTCTTTCAATCACTATTATTTATTTTTTGTTCAAAGCTATAATATACAACTAAAAACCATCGTCAAAAACTAATGCGAATGGCCATTTAGAAGCATATGCAAGGGCAACTACGGCCATCGATCACAGGGAAAAGGAGAGCGCCTGAAAACATGATTGTAATAAAAAGCTCCGCTGCATTCCAACACCACCACGCACACATAACACTTGCATGTAGTAGTAATGTACAAGATTCTCTACGACCAATACCAAAGAGAGCAAGAGATCACAGGTTACACAAGGCCATCGTCAGCTGCGTGCTGCATGCTTGCTGTACATGACGTTCGAAGATCTTTGAGTACCTTCAGAGTTCAAACCACCTCGTTCTTGCCGTACATGACGTTCCAGGAGTCCAGCGTCGGGAAGCACGGCTGCTCCGCCGCCGCCGGGGGCGGGGGTATGTACGCAGGGACGTGGGCCGCCGCAGCGTCCGCCGGTAGCAAGGGCTCGACGTCGAAGGGCGGCAGGAGGAGGCCGAGGCCGGCGTCGACGTCCTGCGGCTCGGGCTGGGCGCCGGTGACGTGCTGCACCATGAGGCGGAAGGTGGCCGCGTCGGTGCTGATGTACGTGGTGGGCGCGCGCTTCGACGGCCGCGGCCGCCGCTTCCCCGCGCGCCCGCCCGCCGGCCCCAGCCGGCAGCGCGCGGACGACGGTGCTGTCCTCGGCAGACCACCCCCAGCGGCGTGCAGCGCCACCGCGGGTTCGCAGGTGGCGGGCAGGGCCGACGTGGCAGCGGCGTAGTCACCCAGATCGGCGGTGGCCACGGGCGGCTCGGGGACGGGGGAGTCGGAGAGGGAGAAGTGGAGCGCGCGGGCGATGGCGGCGTCGGCGAAGGAGCGGGAGAGGAGCGCGGGCGGCGCCACGCAGGAGATGCCGTCCATGGCTCTTGACTTGCTAGCGCAGCGCGCGCGGCGCAGTGTGTGTGTCACCAGGCTCTGGGCTCCGCAGGCGGGAGAAGAGGGTTAGCGAGCCTTGCCGTTGGGAGTGGGAATGGTTGGGGGAGTGACCGCGTGAGTCGTAGTGCTATTAAAGGAGGCGGCTGGACCGGGCGCCGCGCAGCCGTGGGGTGGGGCAGCTTCACTGGGGAAAACGCGTAGGATTGCGTTGGAATCGCCGAATCGGGTGGACGGTTGGGGCGCGGAGGTGTCTGGCCTGTTTTTTTCGCTTACTGTTTGTGGTTTTTAGCTGTGACTTATAATTTTTGGATTGTTTGTATGAGAGATTACAAAGTAATAGAAACTCACGTGCGGTTTTTATCGATATAAATGAAGTCAGTAAAATATATACTATAATTAACTAGTAGATCCTATCTTAAAAGAATACTTTGTTTAAAAGTTAGTTACAGAAGAAAAATCGAAAAACAGCTTTTAGAAACTGTAAAGCAGAGAGCCATCGGCGCATGGCCACGAGCGGAGCCGCGCGCGCGCGCGCCCGCCCGCCGGTTTTGCCGTCGTCACAGTCACGGGTGGGGACTGGGGATGTGGACGCGTCGTGCATGGCCGCGCGCATGGCGGCACGGGGTTTTGTGGGCTGGTTTCAATCGGTGCGCACAGTACATACAGTACAACGCACACCTAGATCCGTCAGGCTGAGTGGACTCCGACCGAACTGTTGTCTCACGGGTCGATCGAGTGGGTGTGCCGTCAGCCGTGTGCGCGTACGACTTTGCGACCAAACCCCGGTTCAGTTTTTTTTTCCAGACATCCACAGGGGCAGCAGCAAGTCCCATCACGATGCACGACGACGACGACTACGCCTTCCAATTCCCCGGACCAACCGATGCTGCTAGCGCTTAATCGTTCTACTGCAAAGTTTTCCCTTTTCCAAACAAAAAATAATAATTTGCAAAACTTTGGTTGCTGCTTACATTACATGAGAAAAAGAGTAGCATAACTAATTAACGTGGTGCTAATTAGCCGTGCCTAGTACGTTGTTCTGGCTGTCGTCACAAAAAAACAAAGCGCGAGTGCGAAGAGTTCAAACAAAATCTAGAAGCGGTCTTTCTTGTGCCTCCTTTTGAAAAACTTACCGCATTTTTAAGAGTAGTGCTTTATACTTTCTACTTTAATAAAAATAGTATTAATATTAAAATACAAGAAGGAGTAAGTAATCACTATACACCATTCAACTCTATTTTAAAAGTTATACAAATTACTTTGAGAAAAACATTAAAACACCTCGCAGGATGCCTCTCTGAAAAGAATCTTACGTGTTTTGTCATGCATCTGATCTTATGTATCCTGCGCGAAGTAGAGCATCGCCCACTATTTCAAAAAAGGCAGAGCATAGTCCAAAGCTTGTACTACTGCATGGAGTGTATGCCAGTACTCCTTGTGTATATTGAATGTTCTACACTCAAGTGCTTACTAACAAAAACACACCTCTGAATTGCACAAACGCTTGACATGATGCCATCAATTACCACTGTAGGTTTTCATCTTTCTCTGATGCATGCCTGCAGGAATAGCCTGCTATGTATGTGTGTTTTCACACAGAACTTGAGTAGGATGCTTAATTTAGTTACATAATGCTGCAGGCTTGCAGCACAGAACTGGGAGGCAGCACATGGAGATTGATCACAATTTAACTGTTTATGAACTGAAACAGGTAATGTCGTACAAAACCACCAAAGCGTACTGACCGAGTGCACTCAAGAGCAACAAAAGGTAGCCAAGGCCTTCTTCCTTTCTCAGATCAATTCCTCATCTTTGGGTTTCCCTTCAAAACCCCATCAGATGACAGGGCACACACGGAAACCCAAAGAAGAGAGCTTCAAGAGTAGATGGCGCAGAAGCTCCAAATCTCTCCAAACCCGAAGATCATTAGCAAGGTTGTCACGGCGCTCCGGCAAGTCGCGGCGAGGCCGGAGCGCCTGGACGCCTAGTCGACTAGGCGCCCACCATGGCGACGATTAGACGATAGTAGTTAGACGACAAATAATACCTTATATGACTAAAAAATAAATAATCATGCAGCGTAATAGCATAAATATCTAAATAATCATATCTCAGGAGGTCTAAATTAGAAGAAATCTATTGAGAAAAGGGTCTATTTGTAATTTTTAGAAACTGTTAAGGTCTAAATTATAAGAAATCTATTGAAAAAAGGGTCTATTCGTAATTTTAGAAACTCTGAGGACTTAATCGCAACAAAGCAAGAAAATATAACCCCTCCCCCTCCCCCTGCCCTAACCCTACCGCCGCCAGCCAACGCCGCTCTCTCCCCCCATCTCTCTCTCGCCGCCGCCTCCCCTCCCTGCGCCCGATCCGCCGCCTCCCCACCTCCCCTCCCCGCGTCCGGCCCTCCTCTCCCCACCGCCTCCCCTCCCCTCCACCTCCTCTTCTTCCGCCGCCGCCCGCGTCCCTCCGCCTCCCCTGCTTCCGCCGCCGCCCGCGTCCCTCCGCCTCCCCTGCTTCCGCCGCCGGCGCGCCTGCGTCCCTTCGCCTCCTCTGCTTCCGACGCGCCAGCCCCGCCTCTCCGCCCCTTCCTCGGCTCCGGCGGCGGAGAATGCCCCAGATCAGCGCCGGCGGCGGAGAAGGCCGCAGATCGGCCCCGGCGGCGGAGAAACCCGCAGATCGGCGTCGGCAACGGGAGAAAGCCGCAGATCGGCGCCGGAGGCGGGAAATGTCCTGGGCGACCGGCCTTGGCGTCCTCCTCCGACTGCCAGGAGCCCAGGACGACTCGGCGTCGCCTAGGCGACACCGTGATAACCATGATCATTAGGAAGAAAACAAAGAGGAACCACAGCTAGATATGAAGATGATTTCCAAGGAATAAGAGGAGGTGGCTTAACTAGAGGAGGCAAGGGCTGTGACGCGATGGCTACGAATGGCTAGCTCCGAGGAGCCTGCGCCAGCCCATGCCTCCAACGCCGCCTGAGTCAGCAACCGGAAGTAGTGCCGAGAGAGAGGGCAACCAATAGCTGTGTGGCCGAGAGACCAGGGGTAGCCGAAGCCACCTTATCTCCTCCCTCTCTCCATCTGACAAACGGGCCCTCTTCTATTCCTTTTTTTTCATTCTCAAATGAGAAATTACCAAAATGGCCCTCAAGGATCCAATAAAATGTAGTAAAAATGCAAAGAATTCATATCACATTTGTTTAGTCGCATCCATTTCTAGGATATTAGCAGTAATAATTTAAATAATACAAATCACTCAACTTTTATATATGTAGCGACATAGTCAGTGAACTAATCACATTTACCAAGAATAATTTAGATAAGGTAAAATTGGCTCATGAACATCACAATTGGATGACGTTTAGCTGGATACACTACAAAATTGTGACTCTACCAATGGACACTGCAAAATACCATGCATTTGCCATAACACACTCTAGCTACTATAGTAATGTTTTCTTGCAAACTCAACTCATATTTTATATACGTGGCAACAAAATAAACTAATCTTATTTTTATTAGGCGTATACAATTTGCCATGGAAGATCAGACCCTTGCATAGTTGAAAATTGTCCCCCGGGGCTGGTTGAATTATGTCTGCTCCCGGCAAAGAATGATGGCTCTTTTTTCAGTTTATGGTTTCTCTCTAACAAACAAAAAATAGTTTTTCCGTCGCTTTTTCAAAGTAAATTATTAGAACAACTTTTTTAAAGTAGTTTATCGGTGTATCAGTATTCGGTTCGTTCATACAAACGTTCATAGATACTTTTATTTTTTTTCATGGATTAAGCAGCACCAAATAACATTTGGCCGTTTTTTTCTGGGTCCTTGATTCCCTATCAAAGTCCCATCCCCCCCCCCCCCCCTTTTCTTTCGTATATGACTCGGCGGCCAGCATTTTTTTCCGCTCGTACTGGTGTTTTCCTGGTATAGGAAAAATACATAGCTATATGTGGGGTTTAGGTTTTAAATAAATCAATCTGTAAGCAATATATCTAGCCTAAGCTTCTAAAATTAGTGCCCACCAAAATAAAGGCCGGATGTTTTTTTTTTTGCAAGATTTGCTAGCATGTTAGTAGATCAGATCTAAGCCGATAAAATTAGGGCTATTAAAAAAAGGGTTAGATTTTATTCTTTTTTAGAATTTCTAGAATATTTTTCTATTTTCTTAGAAACTATAAAACATTTAATATATAATTAGCAAGGTGACCCACACATTGCATGGCTAGATTTGTATTAAAGTTTATAGTATCAAATGATATAGCCTAGGTTCTTTTAGGCCTATAGCTTGGTTTTTTTATAGTAACTAGCTTTCAAATAGTGTGTCTTTTTAAGACGGAGTCTACAAGTCGATTATAGTAGACAGTGTCCCGACTTCATCTATATCGGCCAAAATTACACGCAAATATCTCTCCCTTCGTACTCTCTCGTGCGAACGGCCAGAATTCAAAATTTTAAGTCAAAAGTTATAAACCACATCCTAAAAGAACCTATCGATAATTTAGATACTTGAGGACATATTTACGTATCTTGTAGTCTATTTAGATTTTTAAGACATCATAAACATTGAAAATGACAATAGAAGCATGAAGGAAAATACAAGTTGAGGAATGTAATTGAAGTATGTGTTTTGATGGAAGAAAATGATTGAGTGTAATAAGTTGTTGGGATTATAAGAAACGTAGCCACTCTCCATCATGCATGGATCATGTAGCTGCATGGATCTATTCTCCTTTATTAGTTACTCTTTTCCAAAACATAGGCACACACATGTATCTTTATTTAATCTTAATTAATATGATGATTATGTGTGTGTTAAATTATCTTACTAGTTTACATTGTGTTAGAGTACCTTACTTATGCATACACCAATGCATCATGGGTGACCTACCTTAAACTTATTTTTCCTCACATGTTAGCTACTTCACCGAACCGTGTGTCTTCTATCTCTTGTCACTGCTACAACTTTTCTACTTCAACCTCTAACAGAAAGACCAATTCTCGATTGGTCCCTATCAACCGCTACCCCATCCAATGTAATACTCTACCACATAGTTATATTCTATTTTTCTTCAATTATTGCTTACTACTGACCGTCGTGACATCAACACACATACACATGCAATCGCCTTCAATCCTGTTGGGACACTTATCACGCTCTCTCTAGTGGTCCTGAGCCTATTCCCTACGTAGAATTGGGCATTGGGCATTGGGCTGTGCCGTGCCAGCACGGCGTGGGCCCACCATGCTTCAAGCCATGTCGTGCCGTGCCGACCCTCGTGTCATACCGTGCCGGTGTAGGATCAAGGATAACCGACTAGAGGGGGGTGAATAGGATGTTTTTAAATTTTCTTATATTTAATTTTTTTACAATTTTAATATAAAAAGAGTGTACAATACTTAATTCCTGCACAATTCTACTCAAGTTGAGAATCAACACTAGCTCTAACTCAAATAAATGATCATAATGAGATTAATAAACAAGAGTTAAAAGAAATCAAGAGAGAAACAGGTACACTTAATGTTTTACCGTGGTGTTCGGAAACTTGCCGGTTTCCTCTAATCCACGTTGAGGTTAGCCCAAACGAATTGGACCGGCTCCATGAATTAAGCCAAAGCACCTCTAATCCACTAGTGGTAGCTCTTCCCCACTCCGGGTAGGTGAGCTCCAACCTTCACACGCACACCGGGCCTTCTCACAAGCTTCTTTGAGAAAATCACTGGTCAACCTCCACCGAGTCGTCCAGGTGCCGGCAAACACCAAGAGTAACAAATCACCAGCTTCACTTGATTGCAAACAAATGCCAAAGGATCAAACTATTGAATGCAATGCACTTTTTGGCTCAACCACCTCAAATGAATGCACAAGGAGTAAATGAGGTGTGGAGTGAATGCTCAAAGCTCAAAGATGTTAAATGGGGTCTCTTCTTTCTGTCCTGGAGTAGTGGTACGGGTATTTATACTCTTACCAACCAAATCTAGCCGTTAGGAACAATATTCAGAAAAAAAATCAAGGTGAGCGGAAGTACGCAGGCCAAGGGCCGGTACTTCCGCTCTGGCTCTGGCGCGACAGAACGGCTATGTCAGAGCCTCTGAACTAGCCGTTTGAAAGTCGGCGCGGAACTACCACCGTTATAAATCCAATACTTCCGCTTTGCGGTAGTTCCGGGAAGTCAGCGCTGTAGTACCGCTTAGGCCGGAACCAAAAGTTGGCGCTCTCCGGAAAAAAGGTTCCGCCCGTACCTCCGGAGCTTCCGTGCTCCGGAAGTACCGCTTTGGACAGCGGAACTATCACTCGAACGATAGTTCCGATGTTAAAACTCTGGTACTTCCGTATTTTGCAAACTTTAAAGCCACCCAGAGGGTGTTCTCTGGAAAAAAAAAGGTTCCGCTCAGATGCCTGGACCTTCCGGCAAGCGGAAGTACCGCAATTTACGCATCGGTACTTCCGGTTGTCCGGACAGAGCACCGAGCACTCTCGGGGGATGCTCTCTGGAAAAAAGGTTCCACTACGATTTTCGGAGCTTCCGGGCGCCGGAAGTACCACTCAGGATTGCGGAACTTCCGCTCTGCGGTAGCTTCGTTGTTAAAACTCTGGTACTTCCATTTTTCAGACAGAGCACAGATTTGACTTTTAAACTTGATTTTCAAAGAATGCATGATCCTAATTTGATCCAATGGCATAAGAATTATGCTATCAAGCTACTTACCATGATTCCTCTTTATGGTACGATATTTAACCTATAATCTGGTCTTCCACCCTTACTCCTAAGACCGGTAAAAATAAAAGAGGGTCCTAGTCTAAGTATACCTTCGCCTTGAGCCACTTTCGATCTTCATATTGATCCTTGGCATGCGTCTTGTCATCCACTTAAGGACTTAACCTTTTAAACACTCATCAAACACATTAGTCCCATGTTCACATAAATTCATTAATTACCAAAACTATTTTTAGGGGTCTAGATGCTTTCAGCTGGCCTGCCTCGTCTCTGTCTAGGACCACGCATGGACCTAAGCCCACCATGCTAGCACCGCACTGTGCTGGCCTAAGCCTAGCACTAAGTAATTGTAGATGGCGAAGGCGACGACGACGATGGTGGCGACAGTCGCCATCTTCATTCCTCTCATGTCCGCCTTGTTAAAACCTAGTTAAAATTTCATACCATTGTCTCAGGCCATTTCACATCTGAACTTGGCCATCTAGTCCAGTGGCATGCATATCTGGGTTCCAATCAAACTGTGGCAGACGTGGCCATCTAGCCCATTGCCCGGCATAGGGTTGCCCAGCTGGTCAAATAGAAAAGGCTCAAGCAGAGTCATGAGTGCAGTTTACTGTAGTTAAGAAATCAATTTTAAATAGTTTCTCGAAAGTTTAGTAACTACATGGAATTGGAATAGACGCACTAACAATATACTGTCTCTATTTACATAATGGTTAATTGCAACATACATGGGGTGGTTATCTCATTAAATGCTAGAATTAAAAAGGCAATCGGTGAAGGGAGCTACGTTAGAATTAGAAGCGTATGTAGTGCAATGGGGTAAAAATTATAAATATATGTTAGAATATGTTGATTTCTAAAGACAAAATTGTAAAAATTCACTTGGAAGTACATCAGAGTTTGACATTTCCCTTACAACTATTTTATGGCACTTTCACCTCTACTAGTACACATTTGTTTGTAACCCTCTCTACTGCCTATTTTCATATGATTTTTGATGACATGGTCAACCTAACTCTCCAATGCGCACAAGATGGTCTTCCAGCATGATGAAGTGGTCGGTACCAGGCCTTT
This sequence comes from Dendrocalamus latiflorus, assembly GCA_017311315.1. Taxonomy (NCBI): domain Eukaryota; kingdom Viridiplantae; phylum Streptophyta; class Magnoliopsida; order Poales; family Poaceae; genus Dendrocalamus; species Dendrocalamus latiflorus. Next base: position 16,773,490 of record CM029612.1, read on the forward strand.
TAATGCGAAAAATCTATTTTGATGCATTTTGGGACCATTTATCATCATTTACATGCTTTTTTACAATTAATTGCTAATTTGGACCATTTTATATTTTTCTGCATGTTGGCGAGATCGAGGCACATAAACTTCAAATTTGGCATTCTAGGGACTGCTCCATACAGATGTACATGTCACCGCAGATGTGTAGGATCTTTCCATAATAAAATTGAAGTTTCTAAGGGCTAGAACAGAAGAAATCAAAATGGACAATGACTTGTTTGTAGATTTCAGAAAACCTAGAGGGCTGAATCGCAAAAATGGCCAAATCCCAATCCCTAAAATCCCTTGCGCCGCTAACTGGAGGACTCAAGCCTAGTTCTTGATTTCTTCCTTAGCCCCCTTTTTCTCTTCCTCCCCTGCCATCTTCTCAATGATCGGCACCAGCGAGGCCGGGCCAGACTCGCCAGTGGCCGCCACCTCTCTATGCTTCCCTTCCTCCTTCCTCCCTTCACCAGCCACCTGCCGCAAGTAGCCTACCTCAGTGCGCCAATGCCATCCTATTGCCACCGCCATCCACCAAATGCCGGCGATCCATCCCTAGCTCCACCTGCCTCCTTGCCCCTTCCTCCTCCGATTTGCTTCCTCTCCTCCCCTAACCTTCTCACCTTTGGCCATCGACGCGCCTCCCATCTACGCCTCCCATTTGCCGCTCTCCTCCATCTATGCTGCTGCCTTTCCCTTCAATGCCGGTGGCCGCTGATCATCGAGGCCGAGGTGGCAAGGTCGAGGAGGGAAGTAGGAGGCTGCGAGGCCCGAGGTCGGAGGCTGGAGCTGGCGAGGCGGCAAGGAGGTGTGGAGCGGCAAGGCCAAGGCAGACGCTGACATCGATGTGTTGGCCGTGCTCGCCGTGCTGGGCCAGCCCGAGCACAACACAGTATGCTAGGCCATGCCACCCGATGGGCTAGCTTTCCAGACTCAGCCCAACCCATCGTTTGTGCCATGCCAGCATGGCCCGCCAAGCGTCAAGCCGTGCCATGCTTGGGCCATGCTAGGCCGGCCAGGCCTCGGGTGGCCCGGAAAAGCACGGACTGACTCCCACCTCTATCCCTGCGGTTGTGCCATCTCTACTCTGAGCTCTTTGCTCCTCTACTTCTATACGCCTATGTTTCTGTTTGTATGGATCCAAGCGTGCATATACACATGTATGAAGTTATACGTGCTCGATATCCTTTTCTCTCGTGTTAATTGCTCATGTTCTTCAACGTTGAACAACTCAATACTGTGACTTCCTCGTTAATAAATAATCATGGATATCTCCCATCTTCACTGATGTTGGCATGTCTGCTTTATATAATATGAAGAATATTTCTCACCATCGTTGTGTCCCTCATCAGCGATGGCATGGTCCTAACTACCCAATAGCCCCATATCGTCCATAGTCCATCTTCAATGCAAAATTTTATCTCCTCTCTACCAAGGTTCCCCATCATTGAGTTTCTTTGGCCACTGACTTCTTCAACAACACTGATGCTCACAACTCATCGTCGCGGCCCTTGGCTCCTCCGACTCTAGCCTTTTTCTTCAAAAGCACTGATGAGATGCACGACATTGCCTTGTCGAACAACTAAGGTCAGTGGCATCATGTTGTCCTCATCCCTGCTGTCGCCGCCTTGGCTTTTGCTTCCCCGTGGGTCAATGTATTCTTACAATAAAGATTGGCGCCATTTCACTCTTTTGTGGTCTCCTCCGACATAATTCGTGATATCCTCATTATAACGTTTTTATTCAAATTTTTATGTATTTTTTATTGGAGTTCGTATACAAATCAAATTGCTAATTTACTTAATTCATTCTGAATTTTAGTTATTTAGGCATTTTACTTTGGGATTCATTTGGAAATCAAAATTTGAATTGTTGTTTTTTATGTCGAATATTAATTATTGTTTGTTGGAATTCGTATATAAATACAATTGCTATTTTAATTTTTATTCTGAATTATAGCTATTTAGGGATTTTACTTTGGAATTCGTATCAAAACCAAAGTGATTATTTTATTTTATTTTATTTTTTATTCCAAATTTTAGTTATTTTTTGGAGTTTGTATACAAATCTTATTTCTAAGTTTTGTTTAATTTTTATTCTAAAATATTATTATTTAGGGTTCTTACTAAGGAATTTGTATGAAATTAAATTACTATTTTTATTTTATTTTTTTCCTATTTTTTGTTATCTCTATATTGTACTTGTCATGGACTCTATCTTTTAATCTTGATCGTTATAATATAGACTAACCACGATAAACGGTGCAGATTTTTCTCTCTTTTCTCCGATTAATCTGAAAATTTCTAGCCTTTGAGCGGGGTTTTACTTACAAATTCGTGCAAAAATCAAATTACTCTATTCTATTTTTTTATTTTGAACTTCTGTTATTTCTATATTTTACTTGATATGAATTCTTTGTTTTAATATAGATCGTTATAATTTGGATCACAATCAATGGTGTAGGTGTTTCTCCTTTTCCTCTGATTTATGTAGGAAATTGTAGCCCTTGAGAACGAACGTGGTAGTTTTTTTCTTTAGTAAACCCTTGAGAGCGAATATAGTAGTTTATTTTGTCTTTACTTTAATAAAACAATATATTGATACACGGCATAGCGTGTGTTGTGCCATATAATTGGACTCTATAGAGTATAGGAATTAATTATTGTTCATATCAGTGTATGGCCAATTAGCTTGAATATCCTTTAATGAAGACGTCAGTATGATATCAGTCTGTGGTAATCAACCACTGTCAGCATGATTATTTATTTGAAATTTTCAGGCACGTCAGTAACCACCTTAGAATACTCCTCATGTGATACTCCCTGTTTTGACTTGCTGCGTCTGCCTTTCGTCCACTTGGTTCCTTTCTTCTGCATTGTCTTTGGAAGTTAGCTTGGGAGTATTCTTAACACTCAAGATTAAATTTTTCATCGTGCATAAAAAATACATGTCGTAAACCACCAACCACAACTAGACATGCTGATGAAAACGAAATGATGATTAAAATGGCATGATCTGACAGTAAGTAAAGGTTAAGTTCGGATAATATCTCATTGTCTCTTTTGATATGTACGAACTAATTAAGAGCATCCTACACTTAAGCCTAGGGCCAAGGTCAACCGTCAATGGCTATTTGACACCTAACATGAAAGACCACAGGCGTGTATTGGCTTCTACTTCTAACGCCTACTTAAAAAAAAATCAAAAGCTAATATGAACATTTGGTTTCTCTACTCTTCTCGCTACTGTCTCGCTCCGAGGATAAAGCAAGGGGTCACGGGTGCATTATGTATTCCACTCCTCTCGCTCCTGTTACACGTATATATCTCATTCTTACTTTTCCACCGCTTGCCTTCTGCTTATACAAACTACATATTTCAGTCATTACTGTTCATTTTCAGACAAAAATCATAAGCATCAGCTAAAAATTACTAGCAAAAGGCAACTCAACAAGAAAGCCACAGTCCCACATACATCCTTGTTTATGCACGATTATTGCTTTACTTTTCATGCTGCGAATTTCGAACCCCTGATGACGCTTACTGTTTCATGATTCTCCTTTCAACCCCTGATCTTCTGATGTACTCAAAATCTTCTAAAATAATCGGTATATTATTATTTATTTTTCTTAAGTCGTTGCTCTTATGGTGCAAAGCTTGCATCATGCCCCAACTGCATTTGACTTGTACTGTCAAATTAGCAGCTAGCTAAAACCTAAAGTCTAAAACAAGTCTACTTAATTAAGTGCTACGTTTGTTAGGCTACAGCCTATTTTTGTCCGGTTACTGTTCGTAGGTCAACCAATCGGGGACACTGTGCCAAACCACAGCCAACCCCCTATTCTACTTAAATATGTGAATCTTTATGATGTGGTTTTGATGACGATGATCTCATCTACCCTACTCTATAATTCACCAAAATTTTCTTTACTAAATCCACCCCCCTTAATCACCCCCACAGTCATGTCTAATCTAAGTCCACCCAGATTTATGTACCAAAGTAATCCAACTTCATACAAATGAATGGCCTGGATCTCTCCTCAAGCCTTCTTCTCTTACTCATTGAAGATCCTAAGGCCAATATAATTTGGATCATGCACTCATTGAACATGCCTCGCAAAACGGTAAGCTGCCCACCCCCGCCCCCCGCGCGAATCCCGCGCCTCCCCACTTCTCTCCCGTTCTCCCCCGTCTCCGCGTCTGCCCTAATTTCTCCGCGCCGCCTCCTCCCCTCCATCCTCCGCCCTCGCCTCCTCCCCTCCCTCATCCGCTGCTCCGCCCTCGCCTACTCCTCCCCACCCTGCGCCGCCGCCTCCTCCTCCTCCCCCCACCCCTCCGCATCCGCAGAGATCCAAACCCTAGCCTGGTGGAGCTGGCCGCAGGGCCGGTGGAGGTGGCGGAGGCGCCGCCGCAGGGACTCGTGGTGCGGATCCTCGTGCGCGACGCCGACGCCACTGACTCGTCGTCGAGCGAGGACGAGGCGCCGCTGCCACCGCATCCGCGAAGGGAGAGGGGAAGGGGGATGGCGGGCGTGAAGCGCCGTGTGATGGAGGCGGGGAGGGAGGAGTCTGGTGCAAGGCTTTGCCGCCGCCTCCTCCTCCTCCCCACCCCGCGTCGCCACCTCCTCCCCCGTGCCTCCACTCCTGCCGCTCCCCCATCTCCGCCTCTGCCCCGCGCCTCCACTCCCTCCGCTCCCCCCGTCCTCCCCCGCGCCGCCGCTCCCCTTACCTCCTCCTCCCCACTCCGCACCGCCGCCGCCTCCTCCCCCCCACGGTGCCCTTAAAAATCCTCTGTCATTCCGCTATTTGTTTTTCCTTTGCATTCCGCTACTCATGTTTGCTGATTTAGTAATTTTTCCTCAGTTTGTTATCTTCAGAGGCAGTCGTAGGCTCCTGCTCAACGATTCTTCACGTGGTATTTAGGAGTTTGGGGAAGGAAGCAAGCAAACAAGATATTCAACAATCATTAGCTATTTCATAGTTAGCTACCGATTTCTTCAAGGATGACCAGATGAGTAAGTTCGTATCTCAATTATTTGTTGCCAACTATTAGACTATACAATATTGATTGGTCAAAACATTTTCGTAGTTTCCCAAATTTGCAATTTCTGTCAGAGGCAACTGTTCAATAGTATGGATCATAGTGATGATGCTTGTATTTCCTATGACGAGGCCTCCAAAATCTTAGAAGAACATGTGAGATCATCTACCAATTTTGAAGATAATCCATTATCATTAAATATATATCCCTGTTGTTCCTTCCAGCTGTCATATGATTTTGAGGCCTCACACGCTTACAAGTGATACTTTCTACAGATATTCTTTGAGAAAAATGACACATTTGATTATCTTTGCAGATGAGGATAGCACTAGCGCGCAACATCATCTAAAATATTTCATGGATAAATATCATCATGGTATTCGATTGATTCACTCTTTCATATTTCATTTCATAATCTTTCTTTTACCTCTTACATCATCTAAAGAAATGGAACATTCTATGAACAAGCATTCTCTATCTGATGGTTAAATGAAATTCTTCTATGATATCCATTTCCAAGGATTATAGAAGTTCCAAGTTCAAACAAGATGGGTAAATTTAGCAGAGTGCCTGATGTATTTAGGGGAAACTCATTGTTCCATCGTCATTGTTGAACACAAAATTGCAGGTTTAACATGATACTGCCATTATTTTCTAGAGCCTCTTATAGAGGCACATCAGCCTAGCATTGATTTCAGAGGAAGTTTAACTTTGTTGGTATTGTTTAACTCCCATGGATCATTTTGTCAGAATGGCAGAGGGTTAGGCGATCTCAAGCAAATTCCACTGACAATATATTTCATATAGTAGAAAGCGGCAAGGCACCAACACCTACTTTATCGTTCTTTTCATCTCATTGTTTGGCCACTTTTGTGCAATCCAGGTAACAAGAATGGACTTCTCTTGCCCATACCACCACTGATCAAGGCACTCTTTATCTATTTCTCTTATTGACTTCTGCAAGTAAATATGTCACACATACGTTTTATAGCAGCTCTGTTTAGCTTGCCTCTGCTTACTGCTTGCATGGTTACATGTGAAATAGCTGTTGATTTCTGATGATATGTTTACCCCTTATAGTTTCATAAAACAAATTAACCTCTGAACATTTGCTCCTAGGTAAATAGTAGAAGGGCTGGTTTAAACTTGCCAACTTGGCCTAAATACTTAGCTTTTTGTTTGCTTCTCTCTGATAAAAAGATTATGGCATCAACATAGCAGTAGGTCCAACATAGCCAGGATCTAATATATGGCATTTTATACATTGTCATTGTCATTGTATAAAAGTGGCACTACTTGTCCGGCTAGCAGTTTCCCATGTTAGAGTTGAACCTGGAATCAAAATCCTTGGGCCATATGTTTGAAGTGAAAGCGAAACCTGCGAACTGAATCTCTCAAGCAGCAGTACAAGCTGGTAAGTTTTTCAGACTTCAATTTCTTTTAATTTAACCTTACAGCAGTGCTTCGATGTGCCTAATGTAACTTATTGGTTGAGCAGGTCAAGGAGAGGACATCGGTTCAGAACACATACAGTTATGGTTCCCATGTGATGCAATACGGTTCTTTGGACCTGAATGTTCAGCATCTGTTCTTGTACATCGGATCAAATCCTGCTAATGACAATGCCACGTTTGTGGAAGATAACTCAATTGTCGTCGTTCTCAAGAGCTGTTAATCAGCGGGATGCTGATCTTGTTTACTTCTGGCAGAAGGTTTGTAATTTATATCATGTGAAATCTACTGACGTTGATTGTTGTCACATGATCTCTTGATTATTGTCATGCCTTATTCACAACAATTCATTATTTCAATGGGTAAACCAACTGATTGCTTTCTTTTATCTCACATGTAGTACCAGAAATTGGCCGAGGGCTCCCCTGAGAAAAACGATGCTCGGAAGCAATTGCTTGAAGTGATGGCCCATAGATCTCATGTTGACAACAGTGTCGAGCTGATTGGAAACCTTCTGTTTGGCTGAGAATGGTCCAAGGGTTCTGAAGACTGTTCGCACAGCTGGTGAACCTCTGGTTGATGACTGGACCTGCCTCAAATCTATGGTAAGCCTCCATTTGACTTTGGTTGGTCATATATCAGCATCTCTATGTTCTGTTTCTGTTGTGTTCTGCTATTGTTTTAAGTGTTGCTTGTCTGGGCCTAAGAGCAAATTCTGAAGCTTCACTTTCAGTTGTATAATAATAGTTTAATTCTTGCAGATTTATTTGAAAATCAGTGCCATTTGTTGTCTAACAAATATAATTGAGTTTGTCATCTACTTAATCACTACAAAGGGAGGAGTAAAAGCGAGAAAAAAGATCATTTCCTCTCATTTTTTGGTTTATATAATTATCAAGGCCTCTGTTTAGTTGTACAGGTTGTGTTCTCCTAAGTCCTAACAGCCAAACCGTAAGAGCAAGGTTACTTAACCTATTCTTGAAAGAAACTAAAAGTCAAAAGCTGCTGAAAAGCCAAAAAGAACAGTGCCTAAGCTTTTCGAGATGATTATGTTCAGTTTGAGTGCTCTAGCAACATATCCGCAACACAGTTATTAAGCACTCCATCGAGCTACCCGCTGAAGGGAGTCATAGTGATGATGCTTCTAAATAGATATATCTTCAATAGGCATGTGCATTTCCACTACGGGAGAAAAGGTGGAGAGGAGAAATGAATTAAAAGAAAGGGAAACGAACTGTTGAATCATTTATATGCCAAACATAGTATGGATGCTATATGCCATGGTTTAATTAGCCCACCAAATCCAAACGAGTGGCATTTTACTGCTTTCATGGTAATCATCTTAAGATTTTAGATTAACCCACCTGTAGCTTTCAGATCTTGCTATGTTCCAACATGTTAGCATTCTGCAACTTGCTGACCAAAACAACCCACAGGATTTACATAAGCCGAATTTTCGAACAGAAAAGCAAAACAGCTACATACACAACCTCCAGATTATGTCATTCTGGTGATCAATTCGTCAGCCCGCGTGTTGCTGGTGTTAGGGTATGTTATATGTGCTACATTTTGTGCTAGGCAGTGAATGCTTTTCACATGTGAGAGACCACTCGTTATCTCTGATCCTCTTTTGCTCCACTGGCATCTTAATTTTCTGTTGTACAGGAATTCGCCTCTCATGGGATTTCTAGATGGTTCTGTAAAGCATTTCTACATGACTTATGATATTAGGAACTTGTTAATGTTTGTTGATATTGTTCTCTATGGATCTTTAAGACAGGAACCTGATTTCCCTCCCTTGTTACTGCAGTCCATGTCCTCTGAAATTCCTATCATTGCACCAAATATAACCGTTTTGAGGTAATATACCTGTCAGTCTTTTGCATTAGTTTGGTTGCCATATTAGTGGTATAGCTGTCATACAGTTTTTTTGTTTACATTGGACTTGGAGCACTTGCGGCCGTCGTACCCTTTCCCTGAGCTCAGCTCGTCGGGGAGACTGGAGGTCAGTTGGTGTTCTCGCTTTGGTGTGGGGGAGTGGATTTGCTTGTGAGCTGAAGGAGGGAACTTTTGGATGCAGGTGCACACGCTGTTCAATCCAACACCTGAGCAGTTCCTCGAGGCGCAGCGAGTGGTGCAGCCCAACTTCTTGTACATCCAAGGACAGCAGCTGGAGGATGAAAAGGAGATTGGTTCACTCGTCTGGGGGGATGTCGATGTTTCTGACGTGCAGGCGTTTAGTTGTGTCATCAGCCCGCCATTCCCCACGATAGTAAGGATCTAGCTTTTATCAGGTGCCTGCAATGTTATTAGTCCTCAGTTGAACGGCGGCGGCAACTTGCAGTGCTATTAGCTGTTAATGGAATGGTAAATAACAGGGCGTGATATCTGAATCAGTTCCTACTTGCATGATGGTCCCTGAGGTGTTTTTGAGTCAACATTGTTGTGTCATACTGCAATCATGATGCTTGAGAACAGCTGCCATATGAACCTGCAGTGGTTGGTCCAGGCGTGCTTGTTCAATTGTTTGCAATTGTGCAACAATTTCCAGTTACTTGATCGATGAGAGAGTTTGTTGTACACTGCCCATGGCACTAGAGTATTTTGGTTGTTTTGGTGTCAAATCCTGTTCTGTATATTGCATATAAAAATTTTGGTGCGGCATACCCGCTCTGTTGAAAATAATCTTGTTTTAGATGTCATTTACAAAGTTTGGAAGTGATCGAAGTTGAGACGGAGACGGAATTAGAAGTCGTATCGGAAACGGAGTAGAAGTCATATCGGAAACGGAGTCGGAGTCAGAGTCGTAACTTGTAGTCAAAACCGAGTAGGAGTTGTAGAAACTGGGTATAAAAAGTGGTGGAGTCTTGTAACCAAGGTGTGCCGAAAAGTACCAAGCAATTATGAGAAAAGAAGAAGTGAAAAGCAATCCCTGTGCGTTTTGTACAATCTCGTAGGCGTGGGCGAAGTCGACTTACGACCACGGCAAACGTGGTCGGGAGATCCTACGACCACGGCAAATCTACTGTAGACATGGTCGGGAGGTCGAAAGGCGTTTGACCACGACGAAATTGGAAGACGGTGAGATCGAGAAGCGATACGACCACATCCGAGAGAAGTCGAAGGAAATCTGAAGGCGCACGACTGCGACAAAGTTTGAACGTGGTCGTAAGGAGGCTACGACCACGTTGAAACGCTACGACCACAGTGAAGGTGGTCGTAAGGAGTTGCAACTACGCCGAGAAGACCAGTGCATGGTCGGAAGCGACTTCGACCATGTTGAGGGAAGTGAACGTGGTCGAAAGGGTGTTCGACCACGGTGAACAGTGATCGCCAGCATCACTGAGTGATCGTAAGAGTTTGCGATTACGGTATTTCGAGCGCAGCGACAAAGCAAAGTGGTCGAACGGCTACCTGAGTGGTCGTACGGCAACAGAAGTGGTCGGAACCAGTCGTAATTGATTGGAACGTAGCGTTAACACGGGCACACTACTAGTGTAAGGTAGTTCAAGCAAGAAGCTGAGGTCGCTAACACCATAAGGTAGACTAACCTTATAGGCGCGGCGACACGCCGCGCCAGCCACCGTGTGTACCAAAGTAAAAGAGGCGATAATTCGTGAGGAGTTTTCTAAAAAACATCGCGGGCACATGTGTATTTCCAAAAAAGTCGAAGGTCTTTTTTGCAAAAAAGCAAGGACCTGTACGTAACTAAACGAGGACCCGTACATAATTTAGAAAACCGCGGGGCGCTATCCTGCAAAGTATAAAAAATTTTGGTGAAGTGGAGGGGTGTTTTAAAAAAAACGGGGCTTAAAAAAACTGGCAGGGAACTTTTCGCGAGTGAAAAAGGACCTTTACGTAATTTTCGGGAAATACAGGGAAATCGCCTCCCCCGCCGTGTGCACCGAAGTAAAAGAGGCGATAATTCATGAGGAGTTAAAAAAAACCGAAGGCACGTGCGTATTTTCGAAAAAGTTAAAGGGTTTTTCGTAAAAAACCGAGGACCTGTACGTAATATAAACGAAGCTAAATGACTTTTTTGTAAAAAACCGAGGGCCTGTACGTAATAAACAAGGACCCGTACGTAATTTAGAAACCGCGGGGCGCTATCCTGCAAAGTGGAGGGGCTTGAAAAAAACTACTAGGGACCTTTTCGCGAGAATCAAGGACCTTTACGTCTTTTCATAAAAGCGTGGGGACTTTTTCGCAAAACTGCTCCCCCGACCGTACGCAAATTCTGCGTCCACGCGCCGGCCGAGGGAGCGCTGGGGGGTGACGTGGGGGGCTCTCCTGCGCAGAATCCCCCGGCTTTGTATACTGGTAAGATATCATGATCATTCACAAAGTACCATTACCTTCTTTTGAGATTAAAACGCAGGACGCACACTCCTGCGCACCATACATACACACGTATATGCGTCCTTCTAAAACGTACAGTAGAACTTAAGCAGGGGTCACGAGATAAATTATGTATTTATCTAATACCTTACGAAGTATGGATATATATTTTCTTACTATATATATGTGTGTATAAGAAGAGGTATATGAGACTCGTCTAGGGATCGAATCCGGCATGGCAACTCGCATGATGACAGAGCTTAGAGGGTCTGTTCTTTTGTGGTTGCAGCTTATGGCTTTTAGCTGCGGTTTGTGACTTTTGGCTATTCGTGTGAGAAAGTACAGAGTAACTGAAATTCACATCCGGCTTTTGCCGATATAAATGAAGTCAGTACAGTATGTACTATAATTAACTAGTAGACCCTATTTTGAAAAGACACTATGTTTAAAAGCTAGTTACTATAAAAAAACTAAAAACTGAAGTTAAAAACCACAAAAGAACATGCCCAGGATTTTGTCTTCAGGGTAAAATAACCGAGGCTCTCGGGCTCCATATATCATAATGGGCTGAAGAGGTCAGAGAGCCAGCAAACCCGCCTGCTCTACGCGCCGAATATAGGCCCATGATGCATGTAAATCGTGAAGAGAAGGCCATAACAGTAGACCCATATATGTGGTCTTGTGCACCTCTCACAACAGAAACCTGTATACTGTATACCCGTTGTACATCTACAGTAACACCTGGCGTGCACTCATCCTTCATCAACAGTTCCCTAAGCATAATCATCGCAGATACAAGTACTACTGTCAGTTCCCTAAGAGCAAGTACAATAATAGTCTTATAGCCAAGCTAGTCAGCATTTTTGCTGATGTGGAGGAGAGAAGAGAGGAGAGAGATGAGAGCTTGGCTCTCATGCAAGCAACAAGCTGGGCACGGGAGCCTATGCAGTGGTGGGCCAAGATAATAAATGTATGTTAGGAGAAATAAGAAAGAGAATGTGAGACATGGTACCACATAATAATAAAAAACATTTTGTAGACAAATAGAAGATAAATTATTGTATAACTTGGCTCTTATAACTTGACTTATAGCCAAACACTTGGCTCTATTATTGGACTTGCTCTAACATGTACTAGTACAAATAGATTCCATCGACTGCTGCGCCCCTATAAATGGATTCGGTTCGATAGTCACTTTTCTACCTTTCTCCATGTTAACAATGGCGAAGCGAAACCATCTTCATAGGTAGTGATGAAGCTAAGATTTAGTTATATTTTAGATTTAGTGATAAAATAATCTATGTTATTTGAATTAGATCATAAAAATATTATCTAGACTAGATTGAATTTACCTAAGCTATAAACTAGATATTTTTTCTATATTCTAAACTGAAGTCTATCCTATTCGGGATATATCTCCGCCTCTGATCATAGATCCACTTTGCCTCCCACAACAGCACTCTGTTTTAGACGTACATTTTTTCATGCTCCACAAAAACGAGCCATAGCAATGCTAGGCTAAGCTGCTGGTTAATTTGAGCGAGTTTACGAGTCGTATGTATGACTCCCCCGGCGACACGTACGGCGACGTCGGCGAAACAACGGAGGCTGTTACTAGCACGGTAGCACCGGTGGAGCGGACTCAGCGGAGAGGGAGACTGCCCACGTGCGGCTGGTTCGTGCAGGACATGAATCCACCGCCCGTTCCTTTCCTTCCTTCCTTCTCGTCGCTAAGGAAGGCGCGCGCGGGCTACCTCACGCGTGCCGTACGTACTGTAACCAGTCCTGCCTGGGCCATCGCCGCGGCCGGCATCTGCGGTGCCCAGGCAACGCGGGCATTGCATGTGCAATAAAGGCCATCGCCACGCCCGGCCTCACATGTACCGGAATGTCATACGCCGGCCACGAGGTTACAGTCCGGCCCTACTCCAGTAAGCACGGGTTATGGTTTTTTGTTTAAAATTTTAAATTCTAACTATACACAAGTGACAGTACGGAGAGAAATAATCGTATATAATTTTGACCGATATAAATAAATTTGATATAGTGTCTACTACAATTGACTTGTAGATCCCTATCTTAAAAAGACACACCGTTTAAAAACTAGTTACTGTTGAATAAGCCTAACGAGGATATAACCAAACCTCAAATTATTATTTATCTGTAAATGATATGGTTATGTCATTATGCTTCTCGAACATACCTTTATCCATTAGGAAGAAATTTCCTGTGACCACCTTGTAGTCGTAGATCCCTAACGACTAAGCCAAACTATGACTGACTTATCTACGATAACCCGTTGCATTGTGAGCCTGTCTGACAAGGTAGTTAGCATGAGTATTTGTTCTCTAAAATAAGTGCGCATAACTTCACCCTTGCAAAAATCGCCGCACGATGTGTGAGATATCACGTCTCTAATAACTCCCATCGAACGGTTATCATTCGAAACATTAAGGCATCCCGTGGCAAGGAGAAACTGTCACCACCATGCGAGCTATATAAAGGTGGACGTCAGGGAGAAGAGGTGAGGATCCAGGATAGAATCAAGGGAAAATAGCAGTAGAGCAGGCTTTTTCACATTACTTTCTCCATTGTAATCAGTTCATTGAGATATATCTACACAGAAAGTAGGGTTGTTATTCTTGCTGCAGAAGACCCGAACCTATATCAAAATCCCTATGTCTTTTCTCTACGTGTTGGTAGCCAGGTCTTTAAGAGTTCTCCAAAACCCAAACAAATCATACGTAAGATTGATATTAAAACATTGACAGTTGGCACCGTCCGTGGAGAACATCTTCGTCAAAACTCCGGTAATTCTTTGTCGGCAAGTTCTCTTATTTTTGATGTCCTCGTGGTAGGAGAGTGTAATGTGGAGAACTGGTTCGACCTGGCTGACTACGCAGATCTTGACATGGATGACTACTACGACTGCGAGTAGAGCATGCTTTCATTTGATTGTGAGGCTGTCTCTAAAGATCCATCACAAGATCCCAGATATCGCACCACGGGTATAAGGTTGTCAAAAGAGAGGTAAACTCCATTGGCCCTCCTAGTATCAATTATTTTCCTAAATGGCTGGAAATCACAATCTCCTTTGAGAAAAGTGACTGTCTGATCCCTTCAACTCGACCAAGTCGGTTTTTGATTGTGGTCGAGCCCAATATCAACAACTATTGAGTGAATCGAGTGTTGATCGATGGTGGTAATTATTTAACTATTTTATTTGTAAGTGCTCTGAACAGACGCAAATTCCTTGGACAAGAATAAAACCTATATGATACTTATTCCATGGGATCGTACTAGGGTCTTCAGCCAAGCCAATTGGCCAATTTTCTCTGCCTGTCACGTTTGGTTCTCCAAGTAATTTTAGAACAGAGAAAATCTCCTTTGATGTGCTTGATTTTGACACATCGTACAACGCCATACTCGGATGATCGACTCTAGCATATTTTTTGATTGTTGCTCACTTTGCATATCAATGCCTTAAGATACCAGGTCCTAAAGGAGTGATCACAGTCTGTTGTGATAAAAAGATAGCGTTTACATGCGACTGCAAGGCCCTCGAGATGGTCAGCTAGTTACCAACTCGAGAAGCAAACAAGGCACAGCCTTCAAACAAGCACTCAAATCCTAAAGCAGCGCCAAAGCCAAACGAGCAAGTCAAGGAAGTTCTGTTGGATCCAGTGGAGCCTTTGAAGACTGTTTACAATGGGGTTACTTCCAACCCTGGATAGGAAGACGTCCTGGTCACTTTCCTTCAGGTAAATGAAGATGTATTCACGTGGCAAACAATCGACATGCCTGGGGTCCCTAGCTAGGTGATCGAGCACAGGCTAGCTCTACGACCCGACAAGAAGCCCATAAAAACAAAAATTTACGGAGATATGCACCTAATCTATGGAAGGATATTAAGTCTAAATTGGACAAGCTACTGAAAGCATATTTTATAAGAGAGGTTAATTACTCAGAGTGGTTGGCTAACTCTGTAATGGTTAAGAAGTATAACGGTAAGTGGCGTATATGTATAGACTATACTGATCTCAATAAAGCTTGTTCAAAAGATGATTTTTCTCTTCCTTATATTGATCAATTGGTTGACTACACTACTAGTTGTGAAACATTAAGTTTTCTAGATACATATTCTGGTTGTCATCAAATTAGTATGTCTCTAGAAGATGAAGAGAAGACCGTGTTTATTATGCCATTAATATTTTGCTATGTCAAAATGTCACTTGGTTTGAAAAATGCTGGTCTGACTTTTCAGCGGTTGATGCAATTAACTTTTTTCCTTCAACTAGGTCAAAATTTAGAAGCCTATATTGATGATTTAGTCATAAAAAGTATCAAACGACTTAATCATATTTTTAGACCTACAGGAAACGTTCGACAACCTCATAAAACACCGTTCGAAACTCAATCAAGAGAAGTGTATGTTCGGAGTTTCTTCAGGAAAGTTAGTCGGATTTCTTGTTTTGGCAAGAGGCATTGAGGCGAATCCTAAAAAGATAAAGGTCATTGAGCAAATGCGCCCTTGAAAGATCAAGCTCCATTTAAATTGATTTTAATAATAATGACAAATATTATGATGAGGCTTTAGTGATAATGACAAATGCATTTATGAGACTAACCTTATTTATTGATTATGACATTACTTAGTCTCATTTGGATGAAAAGGTGAAATCAAAGAGGTATGCATTTGAAATCATATTCTTATATATTAGTGCATTTTCTGTATCCAAATATAGATTAAACTCCACAAATAGTTCAAAATGAATATGTTCGTATGTCTTAATTACACATACTTGTTTGCACACATTTAGGGGCAGTTCACTCTATATTTTGAGATTTCATAAGTATTGATCCATATTTTCTTTAATACACATATTTAGGGTCTTTACTTTGAAACACATCCTTTGAGTATATATAGCTTATGTAGTTCATATATACTCATTTATAATCGGGTTGTCATCTAACATCTCCATTATGTGTTAATAGTTAGATGATTAATGACAACCGGATAAGTAAACTTTACTTTGAAAGCTTATCTTAGAGTATACAAGTGTTGTGTATATGTTATATACTCGTAAATACAATATTTATCTCATTATTTATTGAGATTGATATGAATTATCAAAAAGGGAAGATTGTAGAATTTAGTCGCTCCATTATGTGTTAACATATTTTGCAACTTGTTGGGAATTATGTTTGATCCTTGTGTACAAGATATTGTTGCATGCAAATGTGTTTTATAAAATATGTTGAAGTATCCGCACTTCTCAGGGAAATCAGAACTACCGCAGTGTATTCTGCAGTACTACCGCTAATCGGTACTACTGACGTTGTAATTACGAAAATACCACGTATGTTGGTGGTCAGAAAACCTATGTGGCTAAGAACCATTATGGTTAAACCAATATGGTAAAAAAAACCTGTGTGATCAAAGATCAATGTGGTCAGGAACTAGCATGGTTGAAGCCGACAAAGTCAAACCAACGAGGTCAAAGATCGACGTGGTCGATGACCTGTATAGCTGAAGATTGACGTGGTCTAAGATTGAAGTGGTCAAAACCAACGTGATCGGAATCGATGTGGTCGATATCTGTGTGATCGAAACCAATGTAGTTGAAACCGACGTGATCAAAATCTGTGTGATCGAAGACCAGCGTGGTCGAGCCAAGACAGTTCGATCCAACATGGTCAAGATCTGTGTGATCGAACCAAGACGGTCGGAATCGACATGGTCAAGATCTGTGTGATTGAAGACCAGCGTGGTCGAACCAACGTGGTTGAGACCTGTGAGGTTGTAATCGACGTGGTCGAACTGACGTGATTGATTCAATTTGGTCAAAGATCGACGTGGTGGTTGGAGATCTATGTGATCGAGGATTGACGTAATCAAAAATCGACATGATCGAGACCTGAGTGGTCGAAACTAATGTGGTCGGAGACCAACGTAGTCGGAGACATGTGTGGTCGATCCAGACAACATGGTTGAAAACTAGTGTGGTCGCATTGTATACTTAGTTTAGACAAAAGAAAATGTCTTTATTGATAATAATTATAAGAGAAAATTTTAGACCACCTATTCAACCCCCCTCCCCCGTCTAGTCAGCCTCCTTGATCGCACAACCCTCCAACCACTACGAAAGAAGTCCTGAAGCTCATAGGGTGCATTGTAGTTTTAATTCATTTCATCGTACGACTGGGGGAAAGGACTTCCTATCTCCAAACTTCTAAGGAAGCATAAGGGATTTGAGTGGTCGAAGGAGGCTAATGACACCTTCAAGGATGTCAAGAGATATCTTACAAGTGCTCCTGTTCTAGTTCTCTGCAACCAGAAGAGACAATCTTAACATATCTAACTGCCACACCACAGGCAATAAGTGTAGTACTGCTTGCGGAATACGAGGGCGCCCAACTACCGGTGTACTATATAAGCGAAATCTTATACGAGCCTAAGGAGTGCTACCCTTAGGTTCAAAAATTTTGTATACCCTCCTTATGTCTTCGAGGAAACTGAGTCATTATTTTCAAGCACACAAAATTATTGTGTCGTCTGAGTTTCCCTTAGGATAGGTCCTCCAGAATAGAGAAGCAGCGGGACGCATGACTAAATGGTCGGTAGAACTTGGAGAGTTCGACCTCCATTTCATGTACTGAATAGCCAATAAATCCCAGATCTTGGCAGACTTTGTCATCGAATGGATAAATCCTGAAACCCTTTAGGATCCCCAATACACTCCCATCAGGTGGTTATCATTCAGTTAAGGCGTTCCGTGGCAAGAAGAAAGTACCGCCACTATGCGAGTTATATAAAGGTGGACGTCAAGAAGAAAAGGTGAGGATCCGGGATAGACACAAGGGAGAATAATAGTAGAGCAGGCTTTTTATGTATTATTTTTTCTATTGTAATCAGTTCATTGAGATATATCTACATAAGAAATAGGGCTGTTATTCTCGCTACAGAAAGTCTGGACCTGTATGAAAATCCTTGTATCTTTTCTCTATATGTTGATAGCTAGATTTTTAAGAGTTTTTTTGAACTCAAATAAATCATACATAAGATGACAAAGTCAAAGGCTATAAGCTTAAAACCCAAAAGGACTCACCAAATCGCGATCTTTTATCTATCCGTCAGCCTTTTACACGCCTGCAGTGTTCGCAAATGCTGATCGTCGTGTCATGCCGGCGGGTGCACGCACCGGGCGGCCGGCTACCTGATCGAGGCCGAAAGGATGTGCCCTTTACGTACTCGAACACACCTATCATTGGAGATGCAGATTGCAATGGCCGGCATGCGGTAGTAGCATATGAAATGTACTAGAAAAGGAAGCGCGCTTCGCGGCGCCCTACGACGTTGTTAAAGTAAGATCATAAAACAATAGTACAAAGTGCATGTAGAGAAACTAAGAGACCAAAGAAAAATTCAAATGAACTCTAAAATTCATGATTTCGACTATGAATACAATTTGATTCCGGCTCCGACTCTGATTACGACTCGACTTCGACTTTCGACTACAGTTACAAATCGACTTCAATCACGACCAAACTTTGCACACGACTTCTAAACAAGATTATTTACAACAATTACTACACTAAACTACAATCGAAGCAAAATCAAGTGGTATTGATTGCAGCCCACCGCACACGAGGATGGGGGTGTTGGAATCCATTCAATATCATGAAAACCACATGCTCCAAATTTAGATAGCATAACCTGCCAGAAATAACCGGCAACTAATTAGATAGCATTTTTCTGGTTTAATGCTAGCTAAAAGCTCTTGTACACGTGGCAACTAAGTATTTGTAATCCCTAGTACACAAGGAATCAACGGAAAAGTATGTCATTCATTATGTCATTGTCCCATTTACTATTGCCTAATTCAACATGTTACTTCATGGATATTTTTCTTTTACCTATTCAACACAGCAACATTAAATATAACACCAGCTTTTCAACAAGTTTTTGTAGTAAATTTATTGCATACATAGTCGAGATGCCAGTATAATTAGGGCATGTACAACCCACAGACAGGTTGCTGTCTGCAAGTTCTTTCCACTTCACATACAGATAACTGAACAGATAGCTTGTACAATGGGTCGTCTATTTGACTGTCTGCAAACTGTTTAATGCATGCATACAGCCATGATCAAGCATGAATATGATTCCTGTATATCATTGTGTTGCTTCTTGATACAAAACAGATCAAGCATAAATTAGACGAACATAATTACAATATTTTTTAGAACCATCAATATAAATGATATATTAATATATATATATAATATAATATAATAGTTTTTTCATAAATCAAATAAAATTGTCACGCCTTGACCTCAGATTATATGTGTGTGTTGCAGGAGGCCGGGAACCGGATGAAGTGGGCGGTGCCGTGCTTGAAGATCAGCGGTCGAAGGAAATCTGGCTGGGAAACCTAGGGTTTCCTAGTTAGATCGGAAGTTGAGCGGAGGCGGGACCAGTAGAAGGTCCGGCGGGAGGGAAACAGAGTTGAGGAGGAAGAGAAGAAGAAGTTGAGGTAAACTCTCTGCTGCTTTATTAAGATGACTCGTCCTCTTTATATAACAGAGGAGAGGTCCGGCTAATCCGGATGACATTCAAATACCTGATGAAACCCAAATACAACTCTAATGCTTAAAGGAAACCGAGTCCTATACGACTCGCCTAACAACCTTAGCTATGGAAACCAAACCCTAACCTGCTGGGGCTGCCGCAGTAGTTGCCGCCTCCTCTGCAGCATCATGTTGCCTTCTTCTCCTATAAACCCTTCCAAATCTGCCAGCCCTGACATTACTCCCCTCCTCGACAAAAAGCTCGTCCTCGAGCTTAAAGAATGGGTAACGTTGGCGAAACTGGTCCAATGGCTCCCAGGTGGCCTCAGCTGCCGACAGCCCCTCCCAATGGACTAACAGTTCCCGTGCTCCATTGATGCACCGAAATCGAACAACCTGATGAGGAACTGGAGCAACACGACCATGGACCAGCTGCGGTAATGCCGGCGGTTCAGTTGGAGGAGTGCCATAATATGGTTTAAGCAAATTGACATGGAAGACGTCATGGATACGAGCCCGGGTCGGCAACTGTAGACGATATGCGACTTCTCCAATGCGTTCCAATATCTGATAGGGGCCATAATAGCGAGGTGCCAATTTACGATTTACATTGACGGCTAGAGATAGAGCTTGGCGTTGATGAAGGCGAAGCCAGACCCATTGCCCAATCTCAAAGGACAAGTCTCGATGCTTGGCGTCATAGACTTGCTTGTGATGTTGTTGAGCCAAAAGGAGACGGTCCTTGATATCCGCAAGCAATTGGTCCCTCTCCAAAAGCAGTTGATCAACGGCATGTAAGCGAGTGGTCATGGATGAATGTGGTCTAAGTGTCGGAGGGTCCCGACCATAAACCACCTTGAAAGGTGTCTCCCGCAAAGAGGTTTGGAAAGATGTGTTATAACAGTATTCTGCCCATGGCAAACAACGGACCCATTGCCTTGGGCGATCTCCGGTAAGACAGCGAAGATACATCGCAATGATTTTGTTGGTCACTTCTGTTTGGCCATCGGACTGTGGATGGAAAGCTGAGCTCAATTGGAGTTTGGTGCCCGTCAAGCGGAAGAGCTCGGACCAAAAAATACTCGTGAATACCGGGTCGCGATCACTCACAATGGAGCAGGGAATCCCATGTAAGCTAACAATCTCGTCGAAGAACACCCGGGCCACCGAGCTTGCAGTATATGGGTGAGCCAACGGAAGGAAGTGTGCAAATTTGGAGAACCGATCAATCACAGTAAGTATAACTGATTTGCCATTAACGCGGGGAAGCCCCTCCACAAAATCCATAGCGATGTCATCCCAGATGCGTGAAGGAACTGGTAATGGTTGCAATAGGCCGGCTGGATGGAGCTGCACCGGCTTGTTGCGTTGGCAAATTTGGCAAGAACGGACAAAGTCTTCCACTAGTTGTCGGTCCTTTGGAACATGGAAATCACTGCGAAGACGGTGTAGTGTTTTCTGGACTCCCTCATGACCTGCTGCGTGAGCCATGTGCAGAATAGATGGCAATAGTGGCGATGATGGAGGCACATGGATGCGGTCGTTGTATAAGAGCAAGCCATCGGAAATCTGCCACGGTGTCCCGAGAGATCCCTCCTGGACCTTTGTGTGCAGCGCCACCAAATCTGGATCAGTTGTATTTTCCTGGCGCAGTTCTTGAAAGAGAGCAAAATCGGGTCCTGAGATGGCCGACAGTGCCCCGGTTCCTTCAGCACAGCGAGACAACGCGTCGGCCACGATGTTGAGTCGTCCAGGCTTGAACTCGACATGAAAGTCATAGCCAAATAATTTGCTGACCCATTTGTGTTGCGGAATAGTGGAGAGCCGTTGATCTAGTAAGAACTTGAGGCTGTAATGATCTGTTCGAACGGCAAAGTGACGCCCCCACAAGTAAGGTCTCCAATGCCGGACTGCCATGACGAGCCCCATCAATTCTCGTTCATATGCTGCCAAGTGCGCGTGTCAGGCAGCCAACACCCGACTATAGAATGCGATGGGGCCTTGCCCTTGGTGTAACACAGCCCCAACGCCAGATCCCGACGCATCGCACTCCACTATGAACTCAAGCTCAAAGTTGGGAAGTTGTAGTACGGGCGCCGTGGTGAGGGCATCTTTGAGGGCTTGAAATGCCTTTGTCGCCTCTGGCGTCCAAGAGAACGCCTCCTTCTTGAGCAGCCGTGTGAGTGGTTCCGCAATGGCTCCAAATCCTTGGATGAACTTGCGGTAATAACCTGCCAAGCCGAGAAACCCACGAAGAGCTCGAACGGAGTGTGGTTCCGGCCAGTCCCAAACGGCTTGCACCTTGGCGTTGTCCATGGCGACTCCTTCTGTGGAAATAACGTGTCCCAAATATGCTACGGTAGGCTCGCCGAAGAAACACTTGGAGCGTTTGAGGAAAAACTGATGGTGGTGTAGGAGTCGCAGTACTGCCCGCACATGGCGCAAATGCTCCACCCATGACGGGCTGTAAATCAGGATGTCATCAAAGAAGACCAAAACAAAACGGCGTAAATAAGGCCGAAGGATACTGTTCATGAGTGCCTGGAACGTGGCGGGTGCATTGGTGAGGCCGAATGGCATGACCAAAAACTCAAAGAGACCTTCATGGGTGCGGAAGGCAGTCTTCTCAATATCTGGGGGGTGCATGCGTACTTGATGATATCCTGAACGAAGGTCTAGTTTGGTGAAGAATTTGGCACCTTGTAATTCATCCAGGAGTTCATCAACTACCGGAATTGGAAACTTGTCTTTAATCGTCTTGCTATTGAGGGCCCGATAGTCGACGCAAAACCGCCAGGTGCCATCATGCTTCTTCACAAGCAGAACCGGCGAGGAATATGCCGATGTACTAGGTCGAATAATCCCTTGCTTCAACATCTCCCCACATTGCCGCTCGAGCTCATCTTTCAGAAGCTGGGGATAACGATAAGGACGGACTGAAATCGGGGCTGTTCCCGGCATAAGGTGTATGTGATGATCTTGTGCTCGCTCCGGAGGTAGCCCCTGGGGAGAAGCGAACAGGCTGTCGAAGTCGTGCAGCAATGTGTCCATCAAGGCCGGCCCCGAGGTGGAGCAGACCCGCGGTAATCCCTGTGCTGTGTGAATTCCCT
This sequence comes from Dendrocalamus latiflorus, assembly GCA_017311315.1. Taxonomy (NCBI): domain Eukaryota; kingdom Viridiplantae; phylum Streptophyta; class Magnoliopsida; order Poales; family Poaceae; genus Dendrocalamus; species Dendrocalamus latiflorus. The sequence continues at coordinate 16,796,024 of CM029612.1, forward strand.
GCCATGTGACTTTGTGATCTCCTCTCCAAAATGTCATGCTCAGGGTATCAAAGTTCCACAGGATGGGCCCTAAAGTGCGGAGCCACTGTACCCCGAGCACCACATCAAATCCGTCCAACGGAAGGGAATAGCAGTTTATTGCAAAGTCCTCTTGATGAATCCGTATTCCCACTGCTGGATAGAATCCCGAGCTTTGTACCTTGTCACCGTTGGCCACCATCACTCGCAACCCGCGGCGCGGCTGAACCTTGAGGTGGGCGCGCTGGACTGCATCCTCTGTGATGAAGTTATGCGTGGAGCCGGAGTCCAATAGTGCTAACAAAGTAACTCCACTCACCTCTATGTGCAGCCGCATAGTTTGTGCCGTGTGTGGGGAAATTCCCGTTGCCGCGTACAGGGAGATGTGTGGTTCTTCTTCCGGCGAAACTTCGCAATCAGTGTCGTCGTCTGAGCCTCCGCTGGGAGCAAACAAGAGGAACAGTCGTTTGCAACGGTGGCCGGGTGAGAACTTTTCGTCACAATTGAAACAAAGGCCTGCTGTCCTGCGCTGCTCCATCTCCTCTGGCGTGAGGAACTTGCACTGCATCGGCCGACGGGGCCTGGTTGCTCCCTGGCTGAGTGTGGTGACCTGACCAGACGATGGGGCTGGAAGAGCTGCTGGAGCAGGTCGGCTTGGAATGAGTTGAGGTCGCGCCAAAGCCGTCTGTGTTGATGCTGCTGTTGGAATTGGTGTTGACCGCTTGAGTAGCAGGTTGGTATCCTGGCCGCAAACCTGCGCTCTCCGCTCATAGGCCCGTGCTAGCGCCATCGCCATCTGCAGGTTCACTGGATTTTGAAGTTCCACATCCGTGCGGATCGGTTCTCGCAATCCCGGAGTGAACAACTGGACCTGCTGCCGTGGCTGAAGATGCTCTGCCCGGCAAAGAATCGCCAGAAATTTCTGTTGATATTCTTCTACTGTGCTTGTCTGAGATAACTCTTTAAGTTCGCCTAGCGGATTGTGGCGAATTGACGGCCCAAACCGCAGATTGATATACTCCTTGAAACGCTGCCAGTTGGGCTCCCCTTCATCCCTCTCAAGCTGGAAATACCATTGTTGGGCCACGCCAATCAGATGATAAGATGCGAGCCATACCTTCTCGTTCTCCAAAGTTTTCTGTCCCCGAAAAAATTGTTCGCATCTTTGCAGCCATGACAACGGATCCCCTTGTCCGTCGTAGGAGGGAAACTCCAGTCTGTGGAAGCGAGGGGGCTTCTCAGTCGCCGGTCCCCCGTTTCCGAAGTGATTTGCTGCCGGCATGTTCCCTACGGGCAACGGCAATATCCCGTCTCCTACAGTTTGCTTCTCCAATGCCGCCAGTCGATTGCCGTGCTCCTCCCCTTTGTCCTGTTGTTTATTCACTATCTCCAGCAGTGAATCTATCTTCTTGGACAGAATATCCAAGTTTGCCGCTGTAGTAGCTACCTGCTCGTAAAGTGCTTCAGATCTGTCGTCAGCCATGTGCTCTGATACCAAGTTGTCACGCCTTGACCTCAGATTATATGTGTGTGTTGCAGGAGGCCGGGAACCGGATGAAGTGGGCGGTGCCGTGCTTGAAGATCAGCGGTCGAAGGAAATCTGGCTGGGAAACCTAGGGTTTCCTAGTTAGATCGGAAGTTGAGCGGAGGCGGGACCAGTAGAAGGTCCGGCGGGAGGGAAACAGAGTTGAGGAGGAAGAGAAGAAGAAATTGAGGTAAACTCTCTGCTGCTTTATTAAGATGACTCGTCCTCTTTATATAACAGAGGAGAGGTCCGGCTAATCCGGATGACATTCAAATACCTGATGAAACCCGAATACAACTCTAATGCTTAAAGGAAACCGAGTCCTATACGACTCGCCTAACAACCTTAGCTATGGAAACCAAACCCTAACCTGCTGGGGCTGCCGCAGTAGTTGCCGCCTCCTCTGCAGCATCATGTTGCCTTCTTCTCCTATAAACCCTTCCAAATCTGCCAGCCCTGACTAAAATATAGTACGCTGCCATATGTGCTCGACTCCATAACTCAATTGTTCAACTCCATTACAGTCTGACATCAAGGAACTTGACACAAAAGAAGGAAGAACACTAAACTAAGCAGCAAAAAGCTTATTCTTGCAGCTAGCCTTAGCTACCATATGAGCAAGATAGCAATCACAAGCAGAACCAAGTTCCATCACACAAGAAGTCCAAATGAAAAATGACACTGTCTTCTGATATATGCAAGACAATACTACTATTACCAGAGGATCGTAATCTTACTATTTTTCAGGGAGAGCTGACAATCACCAGTGGCAAGCTGACAACAGGTCATTTCAGAATAGTATTATCTTGCTGAACAAATGGTAAACCACACAGTTACTGCAGTTACTGCACAAATGTACCAATGTATTACTCTTGAGATGCATAGTTACTGCACAAATGTACCAAATTCAACCATTTAGTAAGAAGTATACAGCAAGAACTACACAGCATAAAGAGGAACAACACATAAATGCCTTCACCGTCAAGCTTCCGAGCTGAATCCATCAAATGACTAACCACAGTGGTAAACTGAAGATTTGTCTTGCTTTTTGTCCACTCGTGCCATTGGCAAGCAAGGAAAATTCAAGCACATCACTCCTAAACACCAGACATCGTGAAACGAAAGCAGCTAAATATAATGGTAAATTTTTTTGCTGAAGAACTACCTCCTGATCAACTTTAAGACAACATAAAGTTAAAAGACTGAAATGTGAGAATTGAGGACAAAAGGAGAAATAGGTTCACCATGGGTAGAATGGTCAAAGGTGGCACCAGTAAAATGTCAATAACACTGACTGTAGCATTTCACACCATTTGGAGAGGAAAGATTCAAAATTCAGCACAGCTGGCTGGATGACAAACTGCATGAAAACTGAACATAAGGAATATGTGGATTACTATTACTCTAGCTACTACATATAAGGGGGAAACCTCTTTACTGCATGCAGTTACAGGATTCTGCACATGCAGGTAATACCCAAATCCTTTTAGTTCAGACTTCAGTATTCATAATCTTTGTTATAATGCAAATCTTGACACCTTGCAATAATGTAGATATGAACATGCCACATGTATATAGTGAATAGTGATTTGAAGAAGATCGAAAACAGGAAGAATGAGAATAAGTGCATAACAATACTCAAGATTAGTACTGATTTTTGATGCAATGAGATGTGCTAAAAAAAGGAAATGAACTTAACACTGCGAGGTCGAAGGGGATGAAAACTGTCTATTTGTAGAACCATAAATAATCACAAGCCTATCAATTGATTTTCCCTTGTTAAAACAAAGGAGGGCCAGTGCTAAATAAACCCTACAGATAACCTGGCTCTGCAGAAACTGATAGGTGAACTATTTATGTCCTATTTACTCATATAAGCTAATACCATGAGAACATCAAAATTCGAGTGCTCCAAAAGTTGCCAAGCAAATAACAATGATGTCTAGCATGTCCAATACCACATGTGCATAACTAATGAAGAAGAGTCCAATTACCATCGCAGATAAGCTCCCTTAATATACACACCACTATCTGCAAGAAAAGAAACAAGCCTGGTTTAAGCATGAGTAATTCAGAGAAGTCCTAAGCAGTCATTGTGTGGACTGCGAGGTTGATTAAACCACATAAATGGCGGGTGGTCTATGATTCAGAGATGGGATAAGAGCGGCACACCTGAATAGCTAATGTGCTGACAACCATGCCGGGGCCAACGACTGCGATGCTAGAGCAGAGGAGCATGGGAAGGCACCTCCGCCAGATCCATCGATGGAGGATGGCGCCGTGGCCGCGCCCTTGCTGAGGGCACCGGTGATGGGGTCGGCTGCCGCCGCCCGCCGCGCCCTTGACGACAGCACCGACGAAGGGGTGAGCCGCCGCCGCCGAGCCGCCACCACGACCGAGGTAGCGAGGACTGGCGGAGTGGCGGGCGAGGTGACAACCGGAGGCGTCGGGCGACTGGCGAGGCAGACCGGCGGGCGACGGGCGACGCGGCGGGCGAGGTGGCGACCGGAGGGGACGGACGGAGGCGGCAGGCGGATACGGTGGGCGAGGCGACGGGCGAGGCAGACCGGCGGAGGCGGCGGGCGACGCGACGGTCGGAGGCTGCAGCCGAGGCGACGGGCGAGGCAGACCGGCGGAGGCGCCGACCGGATCCGGCCTCCCCCTCCGGCCTCCGCGGCTCCCCCTCCGCCTTCGTGCCGACCGGATCCGGCCTCCCCCTCCGGCCTCCGCGGCTCCCCCTCCGCCTCCGCGCCGACCGGATCCGGCCTCCCCCTCCGCCTCCGCGCCGACGGGATCCGGCCGCAACTGAGTCCATCCACCCCCGCGAGCATCCCATCCCGCGGCGGCGGCGGGGAGGAAGGGGGAGGCGGCGAGGGAGCGGGGGAGGAGGGGGTTGGGGGGAGGCGGCGGGGGAGCGGGGAAGGAGGGGGGACCCGGGGAGGAGGGGGCGGCGGGGGAGGAGGACGGAGGTGGGGGCGGCGGGGTAGGACGGGGGAGGGGGGAAGCGGCGGCCGGCGGGTGAGCGGGGGAGACGGCGGGGGAGCGGGGGAGGAGGGGGCGGCGGCGGGGGAGCGGGGGAGGGGGGGATGGGGGAGGGAGGCTTTTTTGTACGGATAATCCATTTTTTATTCGAAATTACAGAAATATACCCGCGGGAAAATTTTTTACAAGAATATGCTCCAGTCGCCTAATGATTGGGCGACTGGAGCCTTTCGCCCAACCATTGGGCGACTTTAATCCAGTCGTTGTACCCTCGGGCGACTGCATCCAGTCGCCCAACCATTGGGCGACTTAAATGCAGTCGCCCAATGGTTGGGCGACTTCACTCAAGTCTCCCGTGAATGTTTTAAATTTTTTCAATTTTGTAGTTTTAAACTGGTAAGAAATCTGCTGGAGTTGTAATAAAAGTTTATGTTCATTGTATATTATAGGTGTGTAAAACATTTTGGGAAATTTTTTTTAGGAAAGATTGACCGTAGAACGATCGGTACATACGATGGTAAGTGATATTTTAATGTTATTGAGAATTCGTGTCTCTGGGCTAGGATTGGGTTGAGGAGGATCGACAGACCCAGCGGTCAGATTATCACAGACGGTTCTACATACAAATCATCTGTAATACTCTCTATCACAAGTTTTATATATCGATGCAATATAAACAACTAGTCTGAAAAGATAAAATAGCAAAGTTTTATATGGCTTATATATACTCATTTAAAAGGTTTCGACGAGATCTACAACTTTTCAGTTGAAGCAAAATCCAAATTCCAAAAGGAAGACCAAGAAAAAGGGCAAAAACAGAAACCAAAAACTTACGACGCGGGTTTAGGTCCAAAGATGACCGATTTTCGGGGTCTTGGAGGGCGACTGGCGCAAGCAGGTCATTTTTATTGGATCGGGCTCGTCGTTAGCTTTCCAACGAGTACAAGAACGTCGAAAACGGACACCGTATGCAAAAGTTATGCCCGTTTTACTGAAGGTGTGTCGAAAACAGACTGAAACTGCTATAACTTTTGATCCCGTGGCTGAAATTGCTCAAAGTTTTTTCTAGAGGCTGTTGGATGTATGAAGAACAGCTCCACCAATTTTCACTTTTTTTGGCGAAGGTTTGATGCACTTTCCAAATTCTCAGTAAATCAAAATATTACTTACCATCGTATGTACCAATTGTTTTATGGTCATTTGTTCCTAAAAAAAGTTTCCCAAAATTTTTTACACACCTACAACATACAATGAACATAAACTTTTATTACAACTTCAGCAGATTTTTTACCAATTTAAAACTATAAAATTGACAAAATTTAAAACATTCACGGGAGACTTGAGTGCAGTCGCCCAACCATTGGGCGACTGCATGAAAGTCGCCCAATGGTTGGGCGACTGGATGCAGTCGCCCGAGGTTACAGCGACTGGATTAAAGTCGCCCAATGGTTGGGCGAAAGGCTCCAGTCGCCCAATTATTAGGCGACTGGAGCATATTCTTGTAAAAAATTTTCCCGCGGGTATATTTCTGTAATTTCGAATAAAAAATGGATTATCCGTACAAAAAATTCGGGGGAGGGACGCGCGAGACTGCGAGAGGGAGGAAGGCGGGGTTCGGGCGGGCGCCAGCGCGAGAGGGAGCAGGGCACCAGCGGGAGCCTCGCCACGCGTCGCCGCCAGGGCTCTCTCGCGCGCCGTGGAACGCTGTGGTGCAAGGAAACGGCAGCAGGTTTTAGGTTGTGATCAAAATGGCTTGAGCTTTTGGCTTCAGCTTATTTTTGCACTATTCATAAATTTCGTCTTTTTCTGAACTTTTGGCTTTTTTTTGAGTTTTTTTACCGGTTCTTTTTTTCCTCGTATTTGTTTGTATTATACGTAATGGGCTAACATGTTTTTTCTATTTTTAAAATTTTTTAAATTTAATTATGGTAAATAAGCCTCTGTCAGCTACAGTGTTTTTTTCAGCCAGCTACAGTGTTTTCAGCCATAAGCCACAGGCTTTTCAGCCATTTTGATCACAACCTTCTTTTGGCTTTTTTTTGAGTTTTTTTACCGGTTCTTTTTTTCCTCGTATTTGTTTGTATTATACGTAATGGGCTAACATGTTTTTTCTATTTTTAAAATTTTTTAAATTTAATTATGGTAAATAAGCCTCTGTCAGCTACAGTGTTTTTTTCAGCCAGCTACAGTGTTTTCAGCCATAAGCCACAGGCTTTTCAGCCATTTTGATCACAACCTTAATTTCTCCGATGCAGTGAAATCGCCTACTGCAGATCGTTCTGCTGCATTGACCCCGGCTGGATCCACCTCTTCCGGTGGTTTCATTTATTAGCTCCTTCCATCGCTGCCTTGTCGTGCTGCATCCACACGAGACACATTCCAGGTGAACTACTGAAACCAAAGTAGGAGTAGTTACAAGTGCATCCAGTACACACCCATATCGTACGTGCACTTGTGATGACAATCAGCGCAGCAGTCGAAAGCGCGCGAGCGAACGAACGAACGGCGTTGCAGCTGCAGGCTGCCCTGCCGTGCGCTACCTCCTCCGGACCGAACCGGACGGTTTTGCCCGCGTCGCGCGGCGCGCGAATAATTGAAGCCATTACTGCGCGCGGGGGTGCCCGAGGCGCAGGCCTTGCTGTTTAAGGAAGAGGTGGCTGCCACCTCTAGGACTAGCCACATAAGCAAAAAGACTACATGTGGCTCATGTGGAGGTAGCTAATACAATGAGTAGAGTAGAGGTTACCTCTACTAAAGCACTCAAACATTTAATACTTACATAAATATATCAGGGGTCACCTCTTGCATGAGGGGTAGTTTATCTCTCTCTCCTCGTATAATGTGCTAGAGGTCACCTCTTGCATGAGGGGCAGCTTGCTTCTCTCTCTTCTTTTCTCTCTCTTCCACTTAGGATTGTGCTGATGTGGATTTCACTAGAGGCAACCTAGTCAGCACCATTGTACTTGCTCTAATGGAGTCCAGCAGCAGTCAAATGATGCACAGTGTGGCAGGTCAGGGCAGGGTTGGGCGTGTCTAGCTAGCTTGAAGGCGTGGTGGGTTTTTGTATTGATTGTGGCGAAGATTAGTTAGGCCTGGCTCTCTGCAACCGTTTTAAAGCGGTTTAGCAAAATAATATTTTTAAACTAGTTTATCGATTTATCGTCATTTAATTTGTTTGTATAAGTATTCGTACTAAAATAAAAAATCATAAATTACAACTATAACCTATAAACCATAATAAAAAAGAATCCACACTTAATTATGGAAGGCTGAGTGGCAGTGGCAGCACAACACTTGAGTTCTGTGTGAGTGATGCTCGGCGCTTTGTCGTGATTGCACCCATTATAGCTCTGTACTAATGGTCATACTGATTTGCACTGGAGTACTAGTGGTACGAGTGGGTGCTACAGTAAAAATGGGGACAATGATAGGGAGAAAGACAAAAGTGAACCGCCTTTTGCAACAATAACCCTAAGTTTGGCTTATAGTGTACTGTACTACCAAACTATTAGATATATGCATACGACATCAATCATGTTGTGTCGACCACAGCAGGTCGTGGTCCATGGTCGACCTCTCGTGGTTGTTACGTACCACGGATCACGCACATCTTTTTAGATCTCTTCCTTCCTTATCTCCCAGGTATTATTTCTATAAATCGGTTATTCAAATATAGAAGGAAGAGACCTATATATATAACCCTTGATTCATTAATAAAGTCATTTGCATGATTTCTCCAAAACACTATACGCTTTCATGGTATCAGATGCGATCGCTCCTGCGACCACACGTTTTCGCAAACCCTAGTCGGCAGCCACCATCTTCCGGCCAATCATTCCCTCTCTGCCGACCAGGTGGCTCAAGCCGAGCAAGCTGCTTTGGCTGCCCACGCAGCTCACACCGACACTGCTACCGTTGAGGACCGTCGGGTTCAGGCCATCATCGCGGCTGTTGTCGATCGCGCGCGCCAGGAGGTGCTCGTTGTGATCGTTGCCGAACACCAGCAGGTCCTGGCTGCCGATCTCACCCACGACGTCACCAACCAACCGAACTACACCATTGCCGCTCTTCATGCCCAAGCTGTTGGCGTCCTCAACATCAAGGCCCTTATCTTGGTCACCCTCGACTTCACCTCCGCTAACTATGGAAAGTGGTGGTGCCTCTTCCTCGTCACGCTCGGCAAGTACGCTTTGACAGACCATGTCCTCTTCGATGATGCCCTCTTCCCGATCAGGTAGATTGGGCACGCATGGACTACATGGTCTTATTGTGGCTTTACGGCACCATTGATATGGACCTCTTAGGGATCATTATGTCCCCCACCACTATTGCCCACATCGTGTAGACGAACCTCGAGCACCAATTCCTTGGCAACAAGGAGGCCCGTGCTCTATATATGTAGGTGGAATTCCGCAACTTCGTTCAAGGTGATTTATCAATATCTGATTTTTGCCGTACACTCAAAAGTATGGCAGATGGTCTTGGCGATCTTGGCGAATTTATCTCCGATCGGACACTCGTGTTGTCCATCCTTCGCTGCCTCAATGAGAAGTTCTCTCATATGGTGCCAATCCTCAAGATGCAATGGTCATTTCCTACATTCGTGGAGACTCATTCGTATCTTCTCCTCGAAGAGATCACCAAGAACTCCAAATCAACAGCACCGTCCTCCATTTTCCTTGCTGCTGGATAGCACGGCTGCCACCCTTCAAGCTCAGGCGAGGGTGGCAGTGGCAACGACAGGAACGACAACTACAGGAAGAACAACAGCCGCAACCACCGCCGTAACAAGGGCAACAACGGCAACGGTGGGAATGGTGGCTCAGGCAGGGCCAGTGGGCCACTCACCACCGGCCATGCAGCCGATAAAACCGGGCAAATGGGGTGGCTATCCTTTTTAACCCATGGATCAGGACTGTTCAAGTGTCGCCACACCGCGCCGATTGTGTCCTCAGTCCCTGGCCCAATGCGCCAACTCCATCGTCGCGCCCGGCGCCCCATGCTCTCACCATCACACCCGCTCCCGACCATCCCGGCATCCAGTTCAGTGCGTCGACCCCTCCTAGAAACATCGACGACTTTGGCAGCCTTCCTCAGTGCCCTGTCAACACTGTGGACCCCCATGTCCGGTGTTGGCTCCTGGGGACCAATAGGACCTCGCCAACATTTCAGTACAATGACGCTTACACCACCTCACTCCACCACCGAGTGGTATATAGATTCGGGAGCATTTTCTCACATGACCTCAGATTCCGATACTCTCTCTACTTTTCACCCCCTCCATGTCTACTCCTTCTAGCATCATTCTCGGTAATGGGTTAATGGTACCCATTACCTCCACCGGCTCGCTGTCATTCCCTACCACTGTAACATCCCAAATTTTGGGATGTTTGAAATTTGGAGAAATTTAAAACTTGTATTTGCACCTTACTGGTATTTGAATTTTTGTTCAAAATCTTATTTGGGTTTTCCTGAATTTTGTGCTGGGCAAAATAATAACTGGAAATAAATCTTACATACAAATAGAAATTATGACAAAAAAATAATAATAAGAAATAATTTTGTGGAGTTTAAAACTCTAAGAATCAAAATACCAAAAATCTTGGGTTCAAATTAAAGTCAATAAAATGCAACCCAAACATAAAAATTCTACTTTAGGATTAGTACTAATAAAGGAAGCAAATAAAATCAAATGAAAGAAATATGTAAACACATATATGTATTTTATAGATAATTAGAAACTCTACTAAAATGTATAAATGTCATACCAAGAATGAAATCAGTGAGTCCTAATATAAAATTTTAAAATGTAAATTAAAATTTAAAAATCCCAATTCTCAAATTTCCCTGTACTCCCTTTCTCTCTCTATGCCATGTGGGACCCCTCCTTTTCTTTACTTCTCTTCCATCCACCCTTCCTTTTCTTTCGCTGCCAGCTGGGCCCGGCCTCCTTCTCTCCCTCCCGATTCTTTTCCTGTTTCCCTGTCACAGGCCCAGTTTCATCTTCTCCCCTCCGTCCTCCTCGCGTCACCCGATCCTGCTCTCCGTCACCCCGCGTCAGCCGCAACTGCCCCGGTCGCCATCGTCGCACGGCGCCCACGTCAAGCGCACACCCGACTGACCCGCGCCTATGCCGCTGCGTCCCATCTCCCATGCCCTGCCGCGCCATCCCCACCGGCTCCCGTCGCCTCATGCCCATGCCGCCGTCCCGTCCCGTGCACTGCTCCCGCGTCTCCGGCAACAGCCCCGCCACTGCAGCCTCCCCTCCACGGCTATAAGAACCCTGCCGCCCTTGCATTTCCCTGGCCTTCCCCCCTTCCTCCCCTGCTCGGCCAAGCTCGGGCGCCCGCCCAGAGCACGGCCGCCGCGCCTCACACTGTCCCCGCCGCTCCGGCGAAGCAACGCCCAATCCAACCGCGTCACAGTGCGCCCATCCGCACCCATTGCTTACCTCCGCAATGAATCGAAAGATCGATGCACGCGCGCGCCGCGCCTGCTCCTCCTCCATTTTCGGCCGACCACCGCCCCTTCCAACGCCGTGCACCCCTCGGTCCATCCCAGACCAATTCAACGCAGTGGGAGCGGCTACTCGGCGCACCACAGCTATCCCACCCGCCGGCTGGAGCTGTCGACCACCCTAGCTTGCCGGCGGCGTGAGCCCTCCCGCGCCACCGCCGGCCATCGCCGCCAGCATACCACGACCGTCTTCCTCGCTCGGCCAACCCGGGGTGAGCCTCCTCCGACCTTCCTCTGGCTCATGCGCTCTCTAATTCTTCTTCTTCCCCATGCCGGCGCCACCTTCGCCTTCCACCCTCGCCGCCGTCCGTTCACCTCCGCCGCCGGCCTGCCACCGCGCCTCTTGGCCGGAGCCGCCACCCCCAGAGGCATCCCCGCATCGGGGGGATTCCGTTTTGCCGGTCGTCGACAGCTCCCGGACCGCCCCTCGGCGGCGGCGCCGCCGCCTATCTTGCGCCGCCCCTCCCCTGCTTTTGGCCTGCTGTCTGCTCTGTTGTTTAGTCCCCAGCCTCCCATCGCTTCTTCAGTCTTCCTTTCCCCCATCAGTCGCGAAGGATTGAAAGCCCAGTTGGCTGGCCCGAGCGCGCATAACACACATCCTCTTTCCCCAGGTCCTGGGTTCAATCCTCCCATCCCCTACTCTTTTCATTCTTATCTGTTCTTTTGTTTTTGTTTTCTTCAACCCATTTCCCATTAAGGAGAATTAGAAATTAGTCCATGGAAGTCAACAAATCTTATTAGGATGTGAATAAAATTGTTTAAGGTTCATTATTGGATTACTTACCATATGTGCATAATCAATGTGCCTTTATTATTAATCTAAATATTGAGTAAAGGCTTTAATAAAAGGTGGTTCTAAATTTAATAAAGACCCCCAATCTAAAAGATATCCGGGTTAAAGTTAGGAAATAAATTTGATAATGTGTTGACTATAAAAATAAGGATTTAAGTTAAATATTGTCCTCACTAATAACTAAAACATGTACTCCAACATTTTACATGCCACCATCAAGTAAATACCAATGGTACACTTAATTAAATAGCAAGCCAGGCTATCACCTAAATGTATGTATGTATACCATCTTTTCATTAAGGCTTAATTTGCACTGAGTAATAGTTAGAGGTACATAAATTGATAACAACCTTTAATCAAAAGGGTGTCCCTAAGCAGAAATGTCATCTTAGAAAAATATATAAATATGTGGCAATTATAATAACGTAGCCCCGTAGGTCATCAGGTGATTAAAAGTAAGCTACCTAATGTAGTTACGTAAATAGTAGTTATCACTAGCGTGTCATCAATAAATAAATTTTAGTGTTAGATTTTGCTAAATAGCAAATATTAAAATATAACCTTATAAAACAAGCCTTGCTAGATAAATAAATAAAGCTAAGTCTAATAATAATAACAAAGGTATAGACAAAATGATAATGGTGCCACCAATTAAACATCAACGTTAGATTTAGTAAATAATAATGTCAAGCATGATTGAGTGTAGTAAACTACGACCCGTATAAATATATCCTAATCTAGATTAAACTAAGCCCAGTAATAACTAAGGATACATAAAATACTATAAAACCGGACTCTAATATTTATTTGGTAAACTCAAAATTATATACATCTCTATATGTAACATATGCCCTGAAGATTAACGCTCGACAAAAACAAGCTCAGCTAAAAACCTGTACACCGAATCATAGGTCTAAACTAACTCATGGAACTTCCTTGATAAATATAAAAATAATAAAAAGAAGTTATTAAATAAAATAGAGTAAGCCATAGTATTCAATGGCCGGCTCAACCTAGCCCCCCCCAAATCTAAAGCAAGACAATCTCATTAATATTTCTGTGTCATAAACCCTCCTTCATTGAATGCCCTGCTACCAATCGTCGCTAGTTCGGCTCCGACAATGCTCCGCGTCCAATTAACCTCGTCTCAAATCACCTATTTAATCATAATAAGAATTAATCAAGTTCAATTGGGTTTATTTGGATTTATTTGCATCTCTTGAGTTATTTGTTTTTATTTGGATTCAGTCGCTTATCGCATAGTTAGAAACTGGAGTCCCGAAGAATCAATGGATCAAGCGAGAACAAGATCGAAGAGGAGATAAAGACCAGAAGCCCAAGACCATCAAATGAGATAGCTTTGAGTGAGCTCAAGACCGCTGTAAACCGCGTAAGGCGAGTTAATACTTTGATCATGTTGAACCTACATTTTCTGCAAATTATTTTTGTTTAAATTATCAAATTGCATGCTGCTATTTTATATGCAAATACATGTTAATTTAAGATTCTAGTTATATCCCATTGTGTACCTTGATTAATATTACACCTCCCTTGGAATATTTGAATCTGTGAACTTTGTAGCCCTAGCAAAATTTATAATAGTAACATTTTGAAAATAAGTCCGTAATTATATGCCATGCTTAGTATTGTTTAGATACTCATGGGCGCGAGAGCGCCCAAGCATCCCTTTTAATCCTGAGAAAAATTGGTTGGGCAGTCATGGTGGTGATGACTGGTGTATGTTGGATATGGTTATTTTATACGCCCAAAAACCTCAAATTGCTTATTTATCTGGGTGGATGGTTTGGGGGTCTGGTGCAGGGGTGCACGAGAGTGTGGTTTGTGGTAGAACCGCCAAGATAACCCTAAGGACCGAATCTTGTCATGACCTCCCGTGTAAAACAAGTACAACCACAAGTCTGTAAAGTACAACTTGGCCCAGTAAATTTACCGAACCCTGAAAGTCATCATCATAGGTGGAGGAGGTGAGGTAGTGCAAGTGGCGGTCTGGGTGACGGCTTGAACGAGGCACTCGCAAAGGGTGAAGTTCTTCTGCGGCGTGCTAGCAGTGTGGGTAGCCAGCTGCTAGGTGCATAGGAGGGGAACTCCCGCACAACCTATGAGACCTGCCACAAGCGGGACAAGCTCATAGGGGTGAGATGATGGAAGGGGCGAGGTACTTTGAAAGGTTACTGTGATGGTTCGCTCAACTGCACAGCTAAGGAATTGTGCGGGGCAACGAGTAAACTGTCTCTTGTGGGTAAAGTGTGCAAACTCTGCAGAGTCAAAACTAATCGAATAGCCGTGCCCACGGTCAAGGGCGGACATGGGAACTTAACCAGATATAGTTCTATTTCAAAAACTTTGTGGGTGGGAATGGAAAAATGGAGGGCGGCGGAAAGCCTTGATTTGAGTTGTCCTGGGTGTCATCCCAGTGGTAAGTTAAGCGGCTATAACGCTGAAAGATGTTATACGGTGTGATGCCATATGTATGGAAAAATTATGGTGATATTAGGCATATGGTGTGATGCCATATGTATGGAAAATCATGTTAATATTCCTTGAACATTATGTTTTGTTCCAAAGCTGCTAGGTCTCAGGAAAATTTATGTATTGCATTTCAAATAGTGGCATTTCTATTCTTACAAAATAAAATATGGGTGGAATAAACAGGGTCGTGAGTAAAGGAGATGGAAGTTTGTAGTATGCACATAAAGGTATTGGTGGATTCAGGTCGATCATGAATAGGAAAGGATAGTGTGGGTTCTAAGAGAAATAAATTAGTGGGTCCAGTTGAATAGATAGGCTAGATAAATGATCTAATTGAATCTTCGGGAATTTGGAGGAATAATACAAGTTTTGGATTATAATTCTTGATTACTGATATTCTTGGTAGATATATAATGGTGAATCGTAGAGTTGATCAATGCTATTCTTGGTGGATACATAATCGTAGGCTTGATCAATGATATTCTTGGTGGAGGTATACTAGTGGGTTAGTTAGAAATAGATAATGGAAAATAAGGTTGATTATTGTAAGAGCAAATTGTGGTTGTGGATCAATAGCAAAAGGAATGGGTTGATAGGAATTTTGGAATACAAAAGATATTGGTGGATTGTATAATTGATGGTATTCGCTGTTTGGAGTTTTAGACAGCACTCAATATAGAAAGTGTGTGTTCGGTGGATTAATCAAATGATATTAGATAGATGATGTCACTAGCTGTTTGGAGTTTTAGGCAACAATTGATCGGTGGATTATCTAAATAATGCCACACGCTGTTTGTAGTTTTAGACAGCAATAAATATAGAAGGTGTATAATCGGTGGAGTAATTGGATAATGTCACTTGCTGTTTGGAGTCTTAAATAGCAACCACTACAGAAAGAATATGGTCGGTGGATTGAATAGAGGATGACACATGTTGTTTGGAGTTTAGAGAGCACTCAATAAAAGAAGTGTAATTTCGGTGGATTAAGTCAATTATGGCAATCGTTGTTGGGAGTCTTAGACAGCAGTTAATAAAGAGCGTGAGTCTTTGGTAGATTAAGTCAATGATGTCATTTGCGGTGAGGAGTCTTTAGGTCACAAAAACAACAATATGATATAATAATAGAAATGCTACTAAACGCGTTTTATGGCAAATAAAATAACCCGAGCCTCTCCTTTGATAAGTCATGCATACTATTTATTTGCATTCTGTGTATTGGCTCGCGGAGCACGGGGTTGGAGTGCTCACACTCGCTTTTGCGACAAAATTCAGAATCAGGAATCAAATCACCTCGCCTCAGCAACAAGATTGGACAAGCTGGCAGAGAAGATGAAGATGTCAAGGGCTAGGTCGCGAACCTCCAGTTGGTTGCCTGTGGGCATGTCCTGAAGGTCCCACTTGTGTGCTTCATTCCGCTACTGCAATTTATTGATTTCGGCCTAATCGGCCCATGAGTAAGTCTACTATTGTCGTAGGGGTGGCCCCCACCTAAGCCCAGCAGGCCTGTTAGGAGGTTATAAGAACCAGAGTAACATGTGCAATGACATAAGTGCCCCCAATGAGGAGATATGGGTGTAAGGGCATAATTGTAAAAGCATACTTCATGTGAATATATATATACCAGGATGAGGGGGATGGTGAGGCAGAACACTCCCACCTCTCCACTACCATCTCTCTCTCTGTTTGGTCTGTAACCACAACAGTTGGCGCCGTCCGTGGGGAGGACGAGGACAAGCCTGAAGACCAAAGAAAAAAGATGGCACCGAAAAAAGCTTCACCAGCGGCGGCGAAGGGAAAGAAGACGGCTGGGTCGGAGCAGCGCGTGAACACCAGGGCTTCGGCATCGGCCGCCGAAGGAGTTGGCGGCGGCGTACGCGCCGTGGTCGCGAGCATCGACGCCCGCGCTGCAATGACCGACCCCGCCAGCGCCGCTACAACGACAACCAACCCCGTCGCTGGCACTGCAACGACAGCCCCCGCCACCCTCGCCGGTAGCGCGGGTCAGACGGCCGGGGGTAGCCGCAACGAACCATCCGACGGATCTGGAGATCGTGAGGCGATGGTCCCTGCACCGACCCGTCCGCTGGGCGTTCCGGCGGTCCCAACGACACCAGCGGTGGAAAGCGCCCTACTAGCAGCCCTCAACGCGTTCCAGCGGGAGCTAGGGGACCTTCGCGGAGCCGTCCGAGATATACAAGAGGCTCGGGGCCAGCAGGTTGCGACAGCAATCGCGCCCGAGCCCACGCCAGAGAAGGCGGACAGCCGCGAAGCCCCCACGTCTAGCCGCGTCCCGCTGAGGTGCGTAGATCCGGAATCCCCGCTTTCGGCGGGGCTGCAGCAGGCGGCGTGGCCCGCAGACTTCAAGTTCCCTAGCATCATCGACCCGTACAGAGGCGACACGGATCCTCGCGAGTTCGTGCGCGTGTACGAAACCGCGATCGAGGCCGCGGGCGGAGACGACACCACGAAGGCGAAGGGACTCCCCCTCGCACTGCACGGGGTGGCACTCTCTTGGTTTTTTACCATAGAGCCGGGCTCCATCTACGCGTGGGAGCAGCTTCGCGACCGCCTTCACAGCAACTTCCAAGGAAACCATGTCGAGCGAGTCGATGCGGACCAACTCTTCGCTGTGAAGCAAGGACCCTCGGAGAAGCTCCGGGACTACTTCCAGCGCTTCGCCAAGATTCGATGCCAGGTGAAAGACATTAATGAAACCACCGTCGTTAATGCAGCCAGACAGGGCCTTCGTCCGGGCCCGATGGCCGAGTACAACGCGCGGAGGCCAATCAAAACAGTCGTCAAACTCTTCGACAAAATGGACGAGTATGCGTGGGCGGAGGAGGATGCGCGAAGACGCAGCGTCACCGCCCTCGACCTCGCCCAGGGGGAGCGCCCCCCACGCGAAGCGGGGGCGGGTGGTCCCTCCTCGAAGCAGGGCCGCGGCCGAGAGCCTCGCGGAGGCCCTCCCCGAGGCGGCGACACCGAGGTACAGGAAGGCTCTTCAAGGAGCGGGCGTAAGCCTTGGCGCCGCCAGCGCAGGACACAGGCGGCCCATCATGTCCGCGACACCGAGGGTACCCGCCAAGGACCCAACCCCGCCTCATGGAGGAGAGACCGGGGATCGGAAGGCGGACTCGATTACGGCGGCCAACCCCACGCCGAACAAGAGCTCCTGCACTATGGCAAGTGGTGCGAGGTACACGGCTACGGGGATCATTACACAAGTGCATGCGCCGCAGTTATGGAGCTGCGGAGGGTGATGGCCGGGTCTCGGGCTCCGCCCCCAACGGAGGGCGCGCAGTATCGCACCGTCAGCGTCATCACCGGAGGCTCCTCCTTAAAAGCTCCCGGGGAGCAGCCGCAACTGTGGATGCCGCCCCGCAACATCACCTTCGACTTGAACGACGCCAGGGGTGTGGAGTACCCTCACCAAGACCCCCTAGTCATCCAGGCCCACATAGCGCGCTGTGACGTCAGGTGCGTCCTTGTCGACGGGGGAAGCTCCGCGAATATCTTGTTCGCAGAGGCCCTCGACCGTATGGGGATCCCACGAAGCCGGCTAGAGCAGCCAGGAGCTCCACTTCAAGGCTTCGGGGGTCAACCGCTGCAGGCCTTGGGGCACGTGTCCCTTCCGGTCACTTTCCATCAGGAAGGCAGCAAGGGTAACATCCGGACCGAGCATGTCATCTTCGACGTCGTCGATATCTCGCATCCCTACAACGCCATACTGGGTCGGCCCGCCATCAACTCTTTCGAGGCGATCCCACACTATGCGTTTTTGTGTGTGAAGCTCCCGGGCCCAGAGGGTGTTATCACCGTCTTCGGCGATCAGGACCTGGCATGCCCTCTCCGGCACGCTCGGCAACGGGCCCTCCGCCCCCGGATGAACGCCCAAGCCTCGGCTCGAGGGCGGAGTCAAGAAGGTGCCACTCCAAGCGGAGGGGCAGTTTGTGTCCATCGGCGAGGGGCTCCCACCGGGGGTCGAACGGGATCTGCTCCGAGTGCTTCAGAACAACGTCGACATTTTCGCATGGTCCCCGGAGGACATCAAGGGCGTAGATCGAGCAGTAATCGAGCATCACTTGGCGGTCCACCCCGACGCCAAGCCGGTCAAGCAAAGGCTTCGGCGTATGTCAATGGATCGGCAGAAGGCGGCCAAAACAGAGGTCGCGAAGCTTCTTCGCGCTGGGGTCATCCGCGAGGTCCACCACCCAGAGTGGCTCGCTAACCCGGTGCTAGTCAAAAAGGCCAGCGGGGCCTGGCGCATGTGCATCGACTTTATAGCACTCAACAAGGCGTGCCCGAAGAACAATTACCCCTTGCCGCGCATCGATCAGCTGGTCGACGCCACTGCTGGGTGCGAACTCATGAGTTTCCTGGACGCCTATTCTGGCTGTCACCAGGTATACATGGCCGAAGACGACGAGGAGAAGACCAGTTTCATCACACCACTTGGGACGTTCTGCTTCGTCAGAATGCCCTTTGGCTTGAAGAACGTCGGCGCTACCTTCACCCGCCTCGTCGTTATTGCCCTGGCCGCCCAGCTCGAGAGGAACGTCGAAGCTTATGTCGATGACGTGGTGGTCAAAACTCGGCAGCTTGCTCTGCATGGCCGGGACCTCCAGGAGACCTTCGACAACCTCCGGAAAGCGGGCATCAAACTCAACCCTGACAAATGTGTCTTCGGGGTGCAGGCGGGCAAGCTCCTGGGTTTCCTCGTCTCCAGACGGGGCATCCAGGCGAACCCCGACAAAGTAGACGCCATCCTGGGTATGGAGCCGCCCAAGACTACGAGGGAGGTCCAGAGGCTGGCGGGCCGCATGGCAGCACTAAGCCGCTTCCTATCCAGGGCAGCGGAACGGGGCTTGCCATTTTTCAAGACGCTCCGCGGGTGCGATGGATTTCGTTGGGACGGAGATTGCGCGAAGGCCTTCAACGAGCTCAAGGAGCACCTGGCCAGCCTCCCCACGCTGGTCGCCCCAGCACCAGAGGCTCCCCTCCTGCTCTATCTGGCCGCGTCAGCCACCGCGGTCAGCGCCGTCCTCGTCTTAGAGGAAGGCGCTATGCAGCGGCCCGTCTACTTTGTCTCCGAAGCCCTCCAAGGCGCCAAGACAAGATACACGGAGCTTGAGAAGCTCGCCTACGCGCTGGTCATGGCCTCCAGGAAGCTTCGGCATTAGTTCCTGGCCCACCCGATCACAGTGCCTTCCTCATTCCCCCTGGCAGAGATGCTGCACAATAAGGAGTCCACAGGGCGCATCGGCAAATGGGCTGCCGAGCTCGCTCCCTTCTCCTTGACGTATGCTTCGCGAACGACAATCAAATCCCAAGTCCTTGCGGATTTTCTCGCCGAATGGACCCCGCCGGCCCAACCCGCCCAGACGCACGATGACCCCGTCTGGACGCTCACGATCGACGGCGCTTATGGCGTCGCCGGCGCGGGCGTAGGGGCGGTGGTCGTCACGCCCGAGGGGCAGCGTTTGCTATACTCGACGCGCCTTGCCTTCCCCGCCACCAACAACACGGCTGAATACGAGGCACTGCTCTTCGGCCTGGCGAAGCTCAAGGCAGTTGGCGCGAGACGGGTGCTAGTCCGCACCGACTCGCGCTTGGTGGCTGGTCATGTGGACAAGTCATATCAAGCCAAGGACCCTGAGTTGGCCAAGTACCTCGCGGCCGTGAGGGCAAGGGAAAGGCACTTTTTGGGCGTCACCGTCAAGGCCATCCCCCGCGCGGAGAATGAGCAGGCCGACGCCCTCGCTAAGGCGGCCAGCCAGCAACTGCCCCCCCTGAGGGGGCGTTTTACGAAATACTAGCGCAGGCAGCCATCGCGCAAGACAACCGGGACGCGGCACTCGTCCACCGCATTGACCGGCCAGGTGATTGGCGAGAATCCATCTTCAATTTCTTGCAAGGCATCGCCGAGCCCGACGACCCCGCCGAGCTTCGGCGCTTGCAGCACCACGCAAGGTCCTTCCAGGTGTTTGAAGGGATACTCTACAAGAGGGGAGTTTGCGCACCGCTCCTGCGCTGCCTCTCGACGGAGGGGGGAAAGGAGCTCCTGGCGGAGATCCACGTGGGCGTGTGCAGATCCCACCTGGCGCCGAGGTCATTGGTCGGCAAGGCGTTCAGGCAAGGCTTCTACTGGCCGACTGCCACCACCGACGCCCAGGACCTCGTCCGTCGGTGCCAATGGTGCCAGTGGATGGCGCGCATCATCCGCAGGCCCCCGACGAGCCTCAACCCCATTCCCTCGGTGTGGCCACTGGCACGCTGGGGCCTCGACATAGTAGGACCACTTGCCCGAGCTCCAGGGGACCTCCGGTTTGTGGTAGTCGCGCTGGAATATTTCTCCAGATGGCCGGAAGCGGTTGCCCTGGCCAAAGAAACTTCTGCGGCCATACAACGCTTCCTATGGCAAAACATCATATGTCGCTTCGGCGTGCCCCGGGAGCTCACGGTTGACAATGGCCTGCAGTTCGACGCCACTCTTTTCAAAGACTATTGTGACAGCATGGGCATCACCCTCCGATTCGCCTCGGTAGGGCATCCCCAGTCCAACGGGGCGGTCGAACGGGCGAATGGCGCCATCTCTGCCGCATCAAAAAGCGCCTGGACGGATTGCCGAAGTGCAAGTGGCCAAGCGAGCTTCACAGCGTTCTGTGGTCGCTTCGCACAACGGTAACGCGCCCGACGGGATTCACGCCGTTCAGGCTCCTTTTCGGTGATGAGGCGGTGATGCCCGAGGAAATCAAGGCCGGCTCGCGGAGGGTCCTCGTCCAAGCACCCGAAGAGGAGCGCCGTGTGTCCTTGGACCTCCTCGACGGGATACGGGCAGATGCAGCCCACCATGTCGAGAAGTACGCGCGACAGACAATGCGTACTCGGGACCGCTCTATATGCCCGCGGGGGTTCAAGCCTGGGGATCTCGTTCTCAGAGTAGCACTCCAGGCGGAGACCGTTGGCAAGCTGGAGTCCAAGTGGGAAGGCCCGTACATCGTGACGGAGGCATTGCCGAAGGGGGCGTACCGCCTCGCCACGCTCGAGGGACAAGCCCTCCGGCACACATGGAACGCGGACAGGTTGCGGCGATACTACGCCTAGAAGCAGGACAACAAGCGTAGAGCCACCAGCCCTTTGTTATGCGATGCCCGCCCGCGCAGACGGGAGTTCAATAAAGGTTGCTGTTCCCAGAGCATCCCTTGTCCGCGCTGAGCAGAACAAAGTCTACGGACTCTAAATAAGACGTAGCGTCAAGGTCCGCCTCCGCACGCGCGAGTCCCCGGACTATAAATAAGACGTAGCGTTGAGCTCAGCTTTCGCACGCGAGAGTCTACGGACTATAAATAAGACGTAGCGTCAAGCCTAGCTCCGCACGCATCAGTCCACGGACTTTAAATAAGACGTAGCGTTGAGCTCAGCTTCCGCACGCGAGAGTCTACGGACTATAAATAAGACGTAGCGTCGAGCCTAGCTCCGCACGCATCAGTCCACGGACTTTAAATAAGACGTAGCGTTGAGCTCAGCTTCCGCACGCGAGAGTCTACGGACTATAAACAAGACGTAGCGTCGAGCCTAGCTCCGCACGCATCAGTCCACGGACTTTAAATAAGACGTAGCGTTGAGCCTAGCTCCTCACGCACCAGTCTACGGACTTTAAATAAGACGTAGCGTTGAGCCTAGCTCCGCACGCACCAGTCCACGGACTTTAAATAAGACGTAGTGTTGAGCCTAGCTCCGCACGCACCAGTCTACGGACTTTAAATAAGACGCAACGGGGGGACGCCCCCGCGCGCACGCGCCACTCCACGGAGTATAAATGAGATGCGCAGACCTGCCCTCCGCGCTCGGCGGCAGGTAACACCAAGCATAAGGTATTACTTGGCTCCATTATAACAGCAAAGGGGTTACATGGTTACAAGCGTAAGAACCAGTACATCATCCTCCTGCCGCTCAGCCTTGGCGCGGGGCGGACGAACCCGTGCCGTCGTCGCCGTGGCGCTGAAGGACCCCTTCAAGCCACTGGAGGAGGTCCCCCTCCCCATGCAGCGTCTGCTGCACGGCGACCCTCGCTGCATCTTCCCCGAAGCGGCCCCAGATCCGTTGATGGAAGTTCTGCAGGTTAGGCCCGATGGAGCGGATGGCATCCGACATAGCCTCTGGTCGGCCGGGAGGATCCAGTTGAGGATTCACTAGCTCATGGGTATGTCTACACCCACGAGTGTGAAGCAGGGCGAGGGCGAAGCACGCACCAACATAGCTGCAGTGCTCGCCAAAGGTTCTGGCGCCACGAAGAGCAACGCAGGCCCCCTCCTCGATCAGCCCGAGCGTCTCTGACAGGGCCTCCGGCCCGTGCGTAGTGTCCGGCACTCGGACGCATAGATCTCGGAGGGCCTGGTTCAAAGACTCCATGGCCCGCCATGCCGACATGGACGCATTTTCCAAGACGAGGCGGTTCTCGGCAGCAGACTCTGCCAGCTGGGCGTTCTCCCCTTCTAGGACGGCGATCTGCTGCACGAAGGCGGTGCGCTCCTCAGCCGCGGCGCTCCGAGCTTCCGTGGCTTTGAGTTGTGCGGCCGCCATAGCCCCCTCCAACGCGCGAAGTTCTTCGTCCTTCGCGGCGAGAGCAGTGTTTGCTTCACGAAGGCTGGCTTCCAGAGCCCTCCGCTCCCGAACACGGGCCTCGTCAAAGGACCGGCTGAGGGCAAGTGTCTGCCAAAGACAACAAATCAGCAGGCGTCCAGCAGTACCTTACAAGCTGAAGCGCACATATTTACCCTCATCTCGGAGGCCTGCAGCGCGAGCGCTAGGAGTTCCCCCGCGCATGACGACAACATCTCCCGGTTGAGGCCGTTGTCGGCACGCTCTGCGGCTACGGTGAGGTCGCAAAATATCTCCGGGCGAGGGAAGAAGTTTGAGCGAGCGAGCCCCGGCCCCAACGCGCCAAGATTTATCGAGGCCACGGCCACGTCAACAGCAGCGGACACCTGCGGGGCACCCTGCACAAGGCTTCCGACTTCGCGCATACCTCCGCTGCTCGATCCTTCGCCACGTCCGGGAGACGTCGTCTCGCCTGATGTCGGCAGAATGAGCGAGCAGATCGGAGAGAGTCTCGCGAAGTCAGGAGAAGAAAGGGACTCACACCTACCTCCTGCGCCCCTCGTCGCGGTAGGCGGTGGCGCCGGTTCGACTGCCAAGGAGGAGGCAGGCGCCTCGGCGGTCGGTGAGGAGGTCTTCTCGGCTGCGCCAGATGCCGTAATCCCGCGGCAAGGCCCCGCAACGGCGTATCGACCCCTCTCTGGCGGCGGGGACTGAGTCCGAGGGCGTTTCGCCTGCGGCGGCACAGGCGACTCTTCCGCGGCAACACCAGCTATGGTTACCATCGCCCCCACGGTTTCCTCTGTAGGGGGCGCGCCCTCACCGGCCGCCGCGGTTGATAAAGCCCCATCAACCGTGGTTTTCTCGCCAGGAACGA
Source organism: Dendrocalamus latiflorus (assembly GCA_017311315.1). Classification (NCBI taxonomy): domain Eukaryota; kingdom Viridiplantae; phylum Streptophyta; class Magnoliopsida; order Poales; family Poaceae; genus Dendrocalamus; species Dendrocalamus latiflorus. Next base: position 16,819,823 of record CM029612.1, read on the forward strand.
CGCCACCCCCCGGGCTGGCGAGTTCCAGCTCAACGATGGCCGCGAGCACGGGCTCGTGGGCGTCGGCAGAAGGTGTCGGGGGATTCGAGGCGGCGCGTTCCTCCGTAGTATGGCCAGGCCCACCGCCAGTCGCACGCCCCGTCTCAGCTATGCTAGCCGCCGAGGAGGCCGCCGGGTCGCATACGGCAGCCGGGGAACGGGCCCGGCGTCGCGAAGATAACACCCCCGCAGGGCTATCACCGTCCTGAGCGCCTGGAGTCCCGGCGGGAAGCTCTTCCGGCACCACGCGCTCGGGCACAGTAATGCCCAGAGCCTCGCAGGTGCGGTTTACCCGCCCCTGCTTAGCCGCCTTGACTGCGGCCTCACGAGCCTGGTGCTCCTTAAGCGTATACGGGCCGAGGAGCGCCGCAACCGCGCGCTCCGCATCTTCTAGCCGAGCCACTGCGCAGGAGATCACGTCAGTCAGGCGGAAACCAAATAGATACAATGGTGCGCGTAAAGCGTGCTGGGCGACTTACAAGGAGCGGAGGGCGGAAGCAGGCGAGATACGGATGGATCGAACCCGTCCTCGCGGGGGCCGTTCTGTCCGACATACTTCCCCCGCGAGGAGAGTGGCGCCGCCCCATACATTGTGAACTCCTCGGCTAGGTCGCGCACGCTCATTCGACGGGCGACACCGACAAGACTCTGTAGCTTTCGCGTGTCGTCAATCTCCGCCTTCAGACTCGGCGTGCTGTTAAACGAGATCGGCCCACCTCGGCACTGCATTCCGCTCTTGCCGGTCACGGTGTAATAGAACCACCGCCGAGTCCAACCAGACGCCCATTGCCCCGACGAGGCTGGCACAGGGAACAGCGTCGCGCATGACGCCCGGAGCACGAAGTCCACACCGCCGAAGTTGGACGCCGCCCCGTCAACCTTTCTGGGTCGACAGTGTGCGTCGTGCAGTGTGGCGAATAAGCTCGCTCTGGGACGCCACCCCTCTGTCCGCATCGCCCACGTGAAGACAGCTAGGCGGAGTATCGCGTGGGGCGTCAACTGGGTTAGCTCCAACTTGTAGCCCCACAGGACCTCGCCCACGAACAACGTGGAGGGCATGCGAAGGCCGGCGTCGAAGAACGCGACAAAAACGATCGCCTCCATTGCCCCGGGCTTCGGCTCCGTCTCGTCCCGGCGGGGTAGGCGAGCCCCATTGCGATCCACGATCTTCCCCTCATCCACGAGCCGCTGCAGCGTCCCTTCAGTCACGCGGCTCTTCCCCAGCACACGGGAGCAGCAGCCTCCCGAGTGCTCCATGGCGTTCCACCACTTGTTGGCGCGCGCGCTCCCCCGCGGCACCAGTTTGTACTCCTTGGAAGGATGGGACGCCTCGCCCTGGCTAGGCAAGGAACAGCTGCGGGGATGATAGGTGGCGTCGTCCTAGCTAGCCATCGCTCTTCGCGACAAGGGAGGAAGAAGTACGAAAAGGAGCAACTGGCGTGACAATTGGCACGGGCGGAAGCAAAGCGGCAGATCAAAAAGCAAAGCAAGAAAGGGTGCCTCCACCTCAACGCTAGCACCTTATAAAGGCCGCTCGCCTCTCATATGGTTCGAACCACAGACAGATTAAACTCGCAGCGATTCGGCTGCCCAAGATTTGGAAAGAAGAACCGCCGGGGCCTAGAAGGCCGTGCCGGGTAGGTGACCAGGCAGCACACAGCGCCTACACGCCGTCAACACGCGTCCAACTTCCCTGGGGAAGGGGCGAACAGCCGCGCTCACGCAACCGCTCACATCCCACGACGCACCAGTCGTAAGTCGCCACGTGTCCCACCTCCAGAATAGCAGACCGCACGACGCGACAGCCTGACTTCTGCCAGGCCAGGCGTCGGCGTGATTCCAGCCGCCATTAAAAGCGCACTACCAGGCTGCAAGGTCACAACAGCTCTGAAGCGCCACAATATCGGCGCCAAGCTTCAATCTTAGCGCAGGGACGCAGCCTCCGCTGCCACCCGTTCGAAGGGTAGGGGACGGAGAGCGCGCGCGCCTACTTCGACTAGGCGCCAGCCTCCGCTGCCACCTGTTCGAAGGGTAGGGGACGGAGCGCGCGCGCGTCTACTTCGACTAGGCACCAGCCTCCGCTGCCACCCGTTCGAAGGGTAGGGGACGGAGCGCGCGCGCGTCTACTTTGACTAGGCGCCAGCCTCCGCTGCCACCCGTTCGAAGGGTAGGGGACGGAGAGCGCGCGCGCCTACTTCGACTAGGCGCCAGCCTCCGCTGCCACCTGTTCGAAGGGTAGGGGACGGAGCGCGCGCGCGTCTACTTCGACTAGGCACCAGCCTCCGCTGCCACCCGTTCGAAGGGTAGGGGACGGAGAGCGCGCGCGCCTACTTCGACTAGGCGCCAGCCTCCGCTGCCACCCGTTCGAAGGGTAGGGGACGGAGTGCGCGCGCGTCTACTTCGACTAGGCGCCAGCCTCCGCTGCCACCCGTTCGAAGGGTAGGGGACGGAGTGCGCGCGCGTCTACTTCGACTAGGCGCCAGCCTCCGCTGCCACCCGTTCGAAGGGTAGGGGACGGAGTGCGCGCGTGTCTACTTCGACTAGGCGCCAGCCTCCGCTGCCACCCGTTCGAAGGGTAGGGGACGGAGAGCGCGCGCGCCTACTTCGACTAGGCGCCAGCCTCCGCTGCCACCCGTTCGAAGGGTAGGGGACGGAGCGCGCGCGCGTCTACTTCGACTAGGCGCCAGCCTCCGCTGCCACCCGTTCGAAGGGTAGGGGACGGAGAGCGCGCGCGCCTACTTCGACTAGGCGCCAGCCTCCGCTGCCACCCGTTCGAAGGGTAGGGGACGGAGTGCGCGCGCGTCTACCTCGACGAGGCGCCAGCCTCCGCTGCCACCCGTTCGAAGGGTAGGGGACGGAGCGCGCGCGCGTCTACCTCGACCAGGCGCCAGCCTCCGCTGCCACCCGTTCGAAGGGTAGGGGACGGAGCGCGCGCGCGTCTGCTTCAGCAAGACACCTTCCATCCTAAAACTCGGGCTCCCCAACCACGAGCTTGGAGAAGTTCACAGGCCGCAGGGGACGTATGGGGCCAAAGGACTCGGCGACATGGCTTCGGCTCTGTGAAGCCCTTCACCATGAGAGGCTCCTGTCGTAGGGGTGGCCCCCACCTAAGCCCAGCAGGCCTGTTAGGAGGTTATAAGAACCAGAGTAACATGTGCAATGACATAAGTGCCCCCAATGAGGAGATATGGGTGTAAGGGCATAATTGTAGAAGCATACTTCATGTGAATATATATATACCAGGATGGGGGGGAGGGTGAGGCAGAACACTCCCACCTCTCCACTACCATCTCTCTCTCTGTTTGATCTGTAACCACAACAACTATTATATTTACGCTTCCGCTTGATATGTACTTTTGATATTCAGAACTGTAATCTGTGAGCACTATCTACTGATCCAGGGAATAGTGCAGTGGAATCACAGAGGATTCCAAATTGTATAATCTGGGCTCCTACAACCACCCATACACCCTCTCTTTTGCATCATGTTCTTGTCACTCCAGAGATAATCAAAAATCTTATTTCCGTTCGTTAGTCCACAATTGATAATAATTGTATTGTGAAGTTTGATCCTTATAGTTTCTCTGTGAAGGATCTTCGTACTAAGAGCATGTTCCCCATGTACAATAGTTCCGGGGACTTATATTCGTTTCACCAGTCCTTTGCTAGCCCCATGCTCTTGCCGCCACCTCCTACTCCACGTTGTGGCACCGTCGTCTTGGGGGACCTTGGTCATGAAGTTTTGTCTAAGCTCACCAATTATAGTGTTTTTTCATATAATAAAACTGCGTCCGAACCCCTCTATCATGCATGTCAGCTTGGCCGCCACATGCGTTTACTGTTCAGCACTTCCTCCTCTCGGGCTAGTCATATTTTTGATTTAAAACATTGTGATCTTTGGACCTCTCCTATCATTAGTGTGTCCAGTTACAAATATTATCTTGTTATTTTTTATGACTGCTCCCATTTTCTTTGGACTTTTCCTTTACGTCTTAAGTCTGACACCTTCACTCACATTTCTCAATTTGTCACTTATGTTCGCACCCAGTTCGGCGCCACCATAAAGAATGTTCAGTGTGACAACGGTCATGAGTTCGACAATTCCATCGCTCGCACTTTCTTCGTTACCCATGGCATTGCATCCGCATGTCGTGTCCCTATACTTCTCAGCAAAATGAGAGAGCCTAATGCATCATTCACACTAGAAATGACATCATGCGATCGCTCATGTTTCATGCTAGCCTTCCTCCCACTTTTTGGATGGAAGCCCTCCACGCTGCCACCTATCTTCTTAATCGCCACCCCACCAAAACTCTTAATTTTTCTACTCCCTTCTTTGCCCTCTACGGTATTGCCACCTCCTACTCACATCTTCGCATCTTCGGATGCAAGTGCTAGCCCAACCTAACCTCCACAGCTCCAAATAAGTTTTCACCGTGTTCCACCTTGTGTGTCTTCCTTGGGTATCCATCTAACCACAAAGGTTACTCGTGTCTTGATCTTTTGTCCAACGGAATCATCATCTCCCGCCATGTCTCTTTTGATGAGTCCTCCTTCTCCTTTGTCGAAGCCTCTCCTGTAGCTCCCCCTGACCTTGATTTTTTTATCTGATTGTAGCACTTTACCTTTGCCAATTGGATCACAAGTTGTTGCAGGACTAGGTACTAGCGGATTCCCTCCAAGCGTTGGCTGGCCTTCGCCCAGTGGCGCTGATGCCCGAACATCTGCCATGGTGGTGTCAGCCCCCATTAGCCTGCTCCACCACACTGGGCCGTGGTCGCACTCGGTCGGCTCGCTGCCTCCTCCCGGACCTGCCATGGTCGACCAACCGTGGCGCCGGATGTGTGTCACCCTTGGCGCCTGCACTCTCATCTACCACTGTAGGTGACTCCGCCAGCCCTACTGCCTTGATGGCTCTACGCCTTAGGTTGATGCCAACAGAACTGGTGCCATCTCCTGCCCACCGACAACCATACCTATTACACCGACAGCCAATGATCATCACATTGTTACGCACGAAAAGTCAGGATTTCATCTTCCAGTTCAACGGCTCAATATACAAGCCACAGTGCTCTCCCATGTGCCCAAAACACACTGGGATGCCTTGGCTGATCCTAATTGGCGCCATGCTATGACTAAGGAATACAACGCTCTTCAAGCCAACAACACCTGGGACCTCATTCCGTGTCCACCTGGAGTTAATGTGGTGACAGAAAAATGAATTTTTTTGGCACAAATTTTTCTTAGATGGTTCTCTTGATCAGTACAAGGTTCATTGGGTTCTTCGTGGTTTCATACAACGCACTAGCATGGATTTTGGTGAGACCCGCACTGTGCTCACATTGGCACTATCTCGAGATTGGCTGATTCATCAGCTTCACATCAAGAACGCCTTTCTGCATGACACTCTATTTGAGACTGTCTACTGTGTGCAGCCCTCTGGATTTGTTGATCCTACTCGACCCAACCATATTTGTCAGCTCAACAAATCTCTCTACGGCTTGAAGCAAGCACCTCGTGCATGGTATTGTAGTTTCGCCTCACATCTCCTATCCCTTGGCTTTGTGGAGACCAAATCGGATATATAACTCGTTGTGTTCCACAGGGGTGCTGATACGGTGTACTTACTGCTCTAGATGGTGGCATAGTCTTGACTGTCTCTTCTGATGGTCTTCTTTGCCAAGCGATCTCAACTCTCCAGCAAGAATTTCCTATGAAGGATCTAGGTCAACTTGACCATTTTTTGGAGATGTCAGTCTACCGTCAAGAAGGTACTCTCTTTCTTTCCCAGCGCTAATATATTTTAGACATTCTAGAGTGCACCGGGATGTCCACCTGCAAGACCTACAACACACCAGTTGACACGCACTCCAAGCTCTCTAGCGATGACGCTCCAGTTGATGATCTGACTCACTAGCGCGGTCTTGCCTGTGCTTCGCAATAGTTGACTTTCACTCACCCTGATATTGGCTACACTATGTATCAGGTGTGTCTTTACATGCATGATCCACGTGAGCCACATTTTGCTTTGGTGAAACGCATCCTGCGGTACCTTTGGGGGACTCTTGAGGAGGGTCTGTTCCTTCACTGCACTTCACCTGCCGAACTAGTTGTGTACTCCAATGCTAATTGGGCGGGCTGTCTAGACACACGCAAGTCCACATCGGGCTACGGTGTTTTCCTCGGTGACAATCTTGTCTCTTGATCGTCAAAGCGACAACACACCATCTCCCGATCAAGTGCGGAGGCTGAGTACCATGCCATCGCAAACAGCGTCGCTGAAGTCTGCTGGTTGCGCCAATTATTCATGGAGCTACACAATCCACTTCGCCGTGCTACCCTAATCTACTGCGACAATATCAGCGCGATCTACCTTTCCACCAACCCAGTTCAGCATCAGCATACCAAATATATAGAGATTGACCTGCATTTCATTCGGGAGCGTGTTGCTCTCGGTGACGTGCGTGCTCTTCATGTCCTAACGTCATCATAGTACGCAGTTATATTTACCAAAGGTCTGTCCATGTCCGTCTTCACCGAGTTTTGATTCAGTCTGAACGTTCATCCTTCCGTCGTTCTGACTGCAGGGGAGTGTTAGATATCTGCATACGACCATCGACCACGTTGTGTCGATCATGGCAGGTCGTGGTCGACCTTCCATGGTTGTTACATACTATGAATCACGGTATCTTTTCAGGTATCTTCATTTCTTATCTCTCGGGTCTTATTTCTATAAACCATTTGTTTAGATATAAAAGGAAGATACCTATATATATATATATATATATATATATATATATATATATATGTAATTCTTGATTCATTAATCAAGTCATTTGCGTGATTTCTTCAAAACACTACACGCTTTCAATAACATCTCAGCAAAACAAAGTTAAGAGACAAATATGCACATTTCATTCGGAGCAAAACAGTTTTGCTATTACACAGGCGACTGAATTTTTTTTATGTTTCAGTCACCTGAAATTGCAGTCTCAATGAACTAAAATTGCAGCCCCCCTCCAAAAAAAAACAGCTGCAACTTTAGGTGATTCAGAGTGCAACTTCACTCAATCAACTAAAATTGCAGCCCCCCTCCAAAAAAACATGTGCAACTTCAGGTGTTTCAAAGTGCAACTTTAGGTGACTGAAAAATAAAAAAATTTCAGTCGCCTGTGCAATAGTCTATCCCGAGCAAAAACGTGCACTTCCGTTGGTACCAAACGTTCGACTCTGTTGCGCTGAATAACAACTCAAAACCTAGCTGTACTACTTAGCTATGTCCATTCTATTTTTCCTGAAGATAGCTAGGGGTTTTGCTACCCGGGGGAAGAGAACAAAACATTTTCTTCCAATTTCCAGACGCGAACGAACCGTCACAATTCTGTCTGGAATATTTGGGTTCTTGGAATCTCTGCAAAGGCTCGTGCGCGCGTACGCTGAAGACAATCCAGTACGCATAGGGTTCTCTCCACGAATCAGAACTTACCTTGCATCTCCCCGCTTGGATCCAGATGCGGTTACAGTTGCAGCGGCAGCGGCTCCTGCCGCCTGTACGCGCAAGCAAACAATGGCGCAGGTCGGCGCCATCCATCGCACCGCGAAGACGGAAACGAAGGAGACGGAATCGCCACGCCGCACTCGTCCGAGTGCTGCCACGGAGAAGAGAACAAGAATGCTTTCGACACTGTCGTTCTGTGGCCTGCAGAGAAACGTCCTGGCCTCCTGGCTCCCCAACTGAGGGGGGAAAGAAGAGAGGTGCTGGTGAAACGCAGGAGAACCGAAGAAGACGCGATTTTTTTTTCTCCAAGAAAAAAATTATGTTCTTTCTGTCCCGTGTGACCGCAGCCCCTCGGGTTCCTGCAAAAGCTAAAACCAAAGGGGCCAAGATGCACAGCACTACAGCACTACAGCAGTAGTAAAAACAGTTCAAGCTCTGTCCGATTGATTTGTCTGTAGATAATTTGATTAGAGCCCCAAAGTTAGTTGATTTGGTACAGGAGCAATAGAACCCGTGTTTCCCCGTTGTATCTAAGGTCACATTGGCTTATTTATTCGCAACACAACAATCAAAATTAAATTCCTTTCGTTTCGGGTTGATTCATGTCCTCTACCGCCACCACCCTCAACCGCTAGATTGAAAAATAACTCATCGGATTCCACCGGCACTGTAGCAAGTTGCTGAGCGACTCCGGACGTTAATGGCAGTACCTATTTTTCCTTGAGGAACTATATCCGTACCGTTTGATTTTCCACATTTGATTTTTCCGATCAAACGACCACGACTAAGCTCTGCTCATTTCTGTTTGAGTTTATGGCTTCTGACTTATTTTTACTATTTCTAAATTTTATTTTTTCCTGAATTTTTGGCTTTTTAAGCTTTTTTTTACCGGTTCTTTTTTCCCGTATTCATTTGCATTGTCCGTGATGAACTAACTTGTTTTTTCTATTTTTAATTTTTTTAAAGTTAGTTATGCCAAATAAGCTATCATCAATTACAGTGTAATTTCAGTCAGTTACAGTGTAATTTTAACCACAAATTAACTTATTTTAGTCTAACCGAGCGGCACCTAGAAATATGGCAAGGGCATGGCACTGTTCACCTCTACATATACCATTCCCACCTATCGCCGTGCATATTTTCTTTGCCGCAATAACAGCTCAAGTTCGTCCAACGTTAGGATTAATGTAGCAACGGTAGCGAGTAATTACAGGTCGGGGGCGAGGCGCGGAAGGACGGTGCAGGAGGCCGCGACCGGTTGCTGTACGTTTCGCCCTGTGCGCAGGTTACTAGGGCCGCGCCGTTGTCCCCGCTCCCGCTCCGATACGCACACCCCAAACCAAGCACGTATTCGGATGTACTGCAGTTGACGAGTGGGCCTCACGGGGGATTAGCACTCATGATGATTCTGTGTTAACTCAAATAATAATGCTCAAATGATACTAGTCTGGAAACCTTTATCAAATGACGCTGGTACTACAGGAAAATATATTGGGTAATAGGAGTAGTAAGTTTTCTCAGGTAAGAGTTTTGCTTATATCAGAAAAGACTTCTCTTTTTTTCGATAGCAAACAGACATCTGTAGCGAGAAACTTACCGTACACCTCACCCTCACTTTCCCCACTCCACATGCTTGTTTGCTTTCTCGTTGCGCTCCATCCCGCTTTTGCTTTCTCGTTGTACTCCATCTTGCTCTGTGCCTCTGTCCCATCCAGAGTCACTGCTTTGCCCCTTCCCTAGCTGTTGTACACAATTGCCCCCTTCTTTCTCCAAGTTGAGATGGCGGCACACTGGAGGAGCTAGGGAGGGGAGTGTCGGATGTGTGCAGATTGAAGGGAGTTGCATGGTAGTTTGGCCAACAGAGAGCCTGCGACGAGCCATCGGGCTGTGGCCCAATTAGATCTGGGTATGTTAGCTCCGAGCTAGCCCACTTCTCCTCCAACAACGAGCTCAGCCATCGTCACCTTGGGCATGGCCTCCTCCTTCGGTAGACTTTTGTTGCAAATATTTTTTCGAATTGATGCAACACTTTTTCTCGACTGTGGCATGAATTGTTGTATTTTATTTCAACATGCTTTCTGAAACATTTCTAAAATATTATAGCAAGATGTATTTGTTGGAATTGAGTTTTAAATTTGTTGCACAAAAGTATTTTTTCGTTGCAGTTGTTTTTTGGATGTGTTGCACAAGAGATTTTTGTTGCGATTGGTTTTTTGATTTGTTGCACAAGTTTTATTCTTATTGCAATAAGGATTTTCGTTTGTTGCAATATCACCATAGTCGTTACTAGAGGTGCTCACGTGTTTAGTGGCAAAGTTCGATGGATGTTGTTGGGATCCCGATTTGACAAATTTAGTTTAACAGTCGAACATGATGGTAGTGCTAATAGATGATTTGGTGGTAGATATATGATTCTTTGGATCAATCAGATGCGAGCCATCAGAGGTGTGGGAAATCGAGGTTTTCAGGCAGCGGCTAACCCAAGCAATGGGGGTTAACGTAGGATACCCCGATACGCGATACAGGTACAGCGATGCATATACGAACATACCGTGGTACGATATTTTATAAAAACATGAATATGTCGATACGGTAAACATATATGGATTTAAAATTTTAAAAATATAGATAGACTACGAGAGAATGAGAAACTAGAATTACCTTGATGAATGCTATATATTCTATTATTCCTTGCCTCCCACACTCATTACTTCAGTTATAAACTGTGTAATTAACATAACATAGATCATGCAACAAATATGCAAACTTAAAGCATTAGAGTAACCTTTAAAAGTTCAAGAATCAAGACAACCATTACTTCTACTGTGATAAGTCTTGAAATGGGGAATGCATGAAAGTTACAATTGTGAAGCGCTAGGCAATAATGCAATATTCTAATTTACAAATTGACTTGTCTAGTACTTATTTGCTAAGATTCCGCCGCGTACTCTCGGACACTACGTAGCAGCTCCTCATTAATTTATCACAATATTTGATAGTATGTGATAATTTGTTGAGAAAACATATCTTGTCAAAGTATGTAAAAAATAAATAAACCAGGAGAGAACATGTAATGTACAGATCATGTCACATTAACACTAGCATCAAGATTCAAAATGGGCTGCACATACCCCTTTCTTTCTTAGTTGGCTTGTTGAATCAAATTGTTGTATAATCTGCTTTAGAAGACCTCTTTCTGGTTCCATCAGTATTCTCCTTCCAGGTCCAACCTTTGAGATGTTCACAAGTATGTATGCAACATGTCCAAAAATATCTTCATCTGCATATAAATGGTAAAAGTAAGTCAATTTACTGAATTGGATGATGACATCCTCAGTCAAACCAAACAATCACAAAAGGGATTGCAAAGTTGAAAAATGGATCAGTTCACAAAAAAAGGAAAATCTAGATATCTTCTTGTCAGTAAAATGATATCCAATAACATGTGGAAAACGTCAGAACACCAGATAATAGTGGAAGATCACTGGCATTATTTCTAGGTTGTGATGGAGTTTCAACCACTAGAAAAGTACACATTTGCAGAATTTGACAGATGAACAATAATATAAAGCAAGAGAAATAACTAAAAATTAAAATAAGAGGAACACAACTAATGAAAATAAGAACATAAGAAGTGAATAAATTCACCTGCGGAACCACTAGATGACCTACCGAACTAATGAAAATAAGAACATTAGATTTGTGTATCAGAATTTACCTCTAGGTGCAGTTTTCATGGAAGGTGAGAATGCTCAATTTTCTTACAGTACTCTACCAAAGTACCAAACTAAACTACCAATTAGGAATTTAGGATTTAGGGCCATTACGCAATTAGTCTGTCAATTACCAGGTTGGACGACCGACGATGGGATGGCGGCACGACGTTGCGACGTTGCGGGATGCCCGGAGCCAGGCTGCAGAGGGGCGGACCGCTGATGACCGGCATAGCGCCGGAGGCAGAGGGGCGGGCCGCGGGCGTCGGGCGGACCGGCCGACGGACGAGCGGAGGGCGTTGCGCCGCGGAGATCGAAGCAAGTGGCGGAGTACGGAGGGCGAGGGCGCATGGTCGGAGCAGCGGAGCTTGCGGCTGGGGGCGACGCTGGTGGTAGAATCGGGCGGGGCTAGGGGTGGCTAGGTTTGAGGGACTACGCTACGCGATTATGCGCCACAGGCCCACAACGCCAAGGAGTACTACGCCTCTACGCGAGTATGCGCCGGGGGAGGGGGTCTATTGGGCTAAGGTAGGTACTGTTTGGCCCACATAAATAATAAAAGTGCTTTGGTTTAGCTAGGTCAGGACCCAGGCTACAGCCCTCCTAGCCCGGGCCCTGAGTCCGCCTCTGTTTTCAGGTATGTGCGTGGTGCGATGTTGAAGTTGAACCCCCACACGAGCAGTGCGCAGTGAAGAAGCAACCTTTTTTTTCTCTTGTTTAGTGACAGGGGTGAGAATAGGACGGAGGAGATCGACTTATATGTTGATCCAACGGCTGCCGAGCGATCCGATACCATCCGAAGCTAACGTTCGGATCGTACATTTTTTTCAACTTCTCTGCTGATACCTTTTGTGAAGGCCGTGCCTCGTTTCAATTCTGCTTTCCGTAGACTTTTTTTTTTGAAAGCGGTGCTTTCCGTAGACTTTTCCCGAAAGGAATTCCAATCGTTTCTCCACGGTCACACTTTTAAGTTGACAATGTCAGTGACATGTCTCGAACCATGTGTAAACGCCTGCAGTGTCACTGGAGCCCTTCTGTTTTTTCTTTTCAGCTGAGCTGCTCCCTCACCCTCCCTCTCTCTCCTCTGTACTCCACGTTTCCACTCGGGCACTAGCGATAGTGTGGTTTCACTCCGTTCCTAGTACCACACTACTCGCATCACCGCGCACACACTACACGCCGAGCACACGCATACATGGGCTGATAGGCCACGAGCTCTCCGCTTGCTCGGTCTCCTCTTCTTGCCCCCAAAAGAAAGAGGCTACGTTCTGTGGGGATCAGGCGCCATATCGTTACAATTCCTATGAGATTCTTGGATGAGCGGCGACCCACAAAACGCCCACGGGAATTAAGGTGTGCTGGTTGTACTCGCTCCTTCAGCTGATTCCATCTCCAATCTGTTTCTCTGTCTCTCCAAGTTGGCATCTTGATGTGTTTGGATTGGATTGGATTGCAGGGTTTAATCTCGCCTGGCCGGCGCGAAGCCTGGATAGATTTGGGCATCTGCTGCAGCCATTGCTCGATTCTCAGGACATCCTGAGCAATTCTTGGTGGTTTGTAGCTTATTGCTGTGTTGGTTTGGTTGCCACATTCCAAAACGCCTAAGCCCGTCCTGCTCAGCTCACATTTGGAGTGATTTAGTTTCTTCATGCAGCATTTGGGCCACTTATCTCTGCATTTGCTCTTGTTCTTGGCCATATTGCTTAATTCTTGGTCTCAGTTTGGCACTTCCATGTGTTTGTCTGGCTGCTGGAGTCAAAATTCCAAATTGGCTAGCTCACATTTGCAGTGACTTTGGTCTCCCGGTGCAGCAGCCTTGGAATTTTCTCTGCATTTGCTCAGGTTCTTGGCCTCAACGTGGCGCTACGACTTGGCCCGCTCGTATTTGGTATCTAGATATCCTAATTCCGTCTTGGCCCGCTCGCATTTGCAGTAAATGTTTCTTGATGCATCCATTCTTGCCCCGATTCTTCCAGGTCGCTCTCCGCGTTCGGTGCCGAAATCCCCAAAGTTTTCATCTTTAATCTGTTCTCTTGGCTCCAACTTTCAAGTGCTTTAAACCCTACCTACTTCATCTCACATCCAGACATCCAGTGTTTGGAAAATTCACCATTTGCATGAGCAGTGCTTCTATTTGCTGCAAAGCTGGATCTTGCAATGCCTCTCATCGTCTTGTGTTTCTTGATTTGGGCTGCGTCTGCAGCTGCTGCTGTGGCTGGTTCAGACATGGAGGCACTACTGGAGTTTGGCAGAGGCATCCGGCAAGACCCATCCCGCCGTCAGGCCACTCCTTGGAACCCAACTAGTGCGTTGGATTCTGATGGCTGCCCTGTCGATTGGCATGGCGTGCAGTGCAACAATGGTGAAATTCTTTCAATTGCATTTGATGGCATTGGGCTTGTAGGGAATGCCAGCTTGTCGGCTCTTGCAAGAATGCCGATGCTTCAGAACTTGTCCCTGTCGAACAACAAATTGGAAGGGGTCTTGCCCCGTGCATTGGCGTCTATGACTTCGTTGCAGCTGCTGGATCTGTCGACCAACATGTTCTCTGGTTCAATTCCGGCTGAACTGACTAAATTGGCTAATTTGGGACATCTCAATCTCTCTTCCAATGGTTTTAGGGGTGCATTGCCTTCGGGTTTCCGGAACTTGAAGAAATTGAAGTACTTGGACCTTCATGGGAATGGCTTCATCGGCAAAATGGATGATATTTTTGCACAGTTGCAGAGCCCAATCCATGTTGATTTCAGCTGCAACCAGTTCTCGGGGTCCCTGACATCAATCTCTGACAACTCATCTCTGGGTAGCACGTTGCGGTACTTGAATGTTAGCCACAATATGCTGTCAGGGACAGTATTTGAGAGTGCTCCAATGCCTTTGCTCGACAGCCTGGAGGTGTTTGATGCAAGTTACAATATGCTCAACGGCAATGTCCCACCGTTTAACTTTGTGATTTCCCTCAAGGTGTTGCGCCTTCAGAACAATAATTTCTCTGGGTCCATCCCAGAGGCACTCTTTCGGGAGACCTCCATGGTGTTGACTGAACTTGACCTTAGCTGCAACCAACTTGCAGGTCAATTAATTTTCCTACTCTCCATTGCATGCTCGTCTTAAAAGAATTTAAGAAATTGCATTCAGCTCACCCTAAGACATGTAGTTTGTTCTACCATGTTTCCCTGATGCTTGAACAGACATATTGTAGTGATTACATGTTGAAGTCTTACGACCTCTCTCAGGACCCGTACGACCACCTTGTAATTGCTACAACCACTCATTGCAACTATACGACCACGTTGAAGAAGCTATGACCGCCTCCTGAGTCGTTACGACCGCTCTGCTGGTTCTCCGACCACGCTGACAGTCGTTACGACCACGTTGTGATCTCTTCGATCACGCCTCGTTGCTCCAACCACGTAGTCGTAACTTCAGCAGAAGTTACGACCACATTCACCGCCGCTGCGCTGCACTTCCTTCGACCACAGTCGATCATCGTAGTCGTAACCCGATTACGACCATGCTGTGATACTGTCGACCACGTCGAAGGCTCTGTTGACTGCTGTGGTCGTAACGCTTTACGATCACGTCTCCCCGCTGTGATCGCTTACGACCACGCCTTCTCGCTGTGGTCGTAACACTTACGACAACATCTTCTACTCTGTGACACTTACGACCATATCTTCTACTCTGTGACCATAGTCGTAACTCCTTTAAGACCACGTCTTCAGCACCTGCGGACACCTCCGCTTCTGGTTACGACCACGTCGGTGAACACAATAAACTAAATAGACTTTTCAGAGCCAAACCACTCTTCTCTTCTGTTGGAATAGTCCCACATTGGTTGTGGAAGGGCAAAGGACATAACTTAAAAGTGGGGGAGTCTCTCACCTCATTGGCTAGCTTTTGGGGTGAGAAGACCCTTATGATCCAACAAGTGGTATCAGAACCTAGGTGTCTAACATCTCCTTGGACCTCATGGTTGCAGAAGTGTCCAATCCATGTGTGAGAGGGAGATTGTTAGGAATAGTCCCACATGGATTGTGAGAGAGGAGCAAGCACAACTTATAAGTTGTGAGGGAGCCCCCACCCATTGGACTAGTCTTTTGGGGGGAGAAGACTCAATACCACTTATAAGGTTGTTGCTCCGTTGCTCCGTGGGCTTAGTTGTGTTCAGCCCATTTAGACCTGTGGTCCAGAATGTAACAAGTGGTATCAGAGTCCGGTTCTAACATCTCTGGCCCAATGGACACTAGTGTGTGAACGCCTGATGGATTGTGACCCTGAGGGACCGTCGGTGTACGGTGAAAGGACCCTGAGGGACCATCGGTGTACGGTGAAGGGGCGGTGAAGGGCTGAGGGACACCAATGTGTGAAGGGGGAGATTGTTGGAATAGTCCCACATTGGTTGTGGAAGGGCAAATGACATAACTTAAAAGTGGGGGAGTCTCTCACCTCATTGGCTAGCTTTTGGGGTGAGAAGGCCCTTATGATCCAACATCTTTATTTCTTTCTCTCTCAATCACACCAATCAGGGTGATCGCTCTCTTTGTTGCCTTGCCTTTCGATCACACCGATCGCATTGGCCTCTACTCGCCCTCTCTCGGTTACAATGCTCTGCCCTTTATACCCTGCTCTACGACTTCGTCTCGTAGACAGCTACGACTCTGAGACGGACTCGAACACGACTATGACACAGACTCGAAATACAACTCGTACTCGTACACGACTTACGACCATAACAAACCGACTACGATCACGACTTAAATCAACTTGCACATTGCGAACTCGAATACGACTTTGACTTCTAAACTGAAAACAAGATTACAAACTCTAACAATTACCTCCTTAATCTTGTTTTTCTATCTTGATCACGCCGATCTTCTCTCTTGCTTCTGCTTCTTCCTTGCATGTCTGCCTGGGTTATAGCACCTGCTCCCACAGCCGTCTCTTCGGCCTTGTTTACATGTTTGGTCGTCTTCCACCTGCAGCACTTGCTCACTCTTCCTCCACTAGCACCAACTCTTTCTCTGTCGTGTGCTCTTACTTTCGACCACCGCTCCCGCTGCGCTCCGCTGTCCTTGCAGATACATGAGACCACTTGAGCCAGTGCCCGCTGCATGCCTACGTGCACGTTTTGCCTTTGCTTTAGGGATGCGCCCACCTCCCTATGGGTCCCGACACCTTAGCCTCCCGAGCCCCTGCTCGCTACAACTGCATGCACACCGCCAACTATATATGGTCTATGCCGACCACCCGAGCTATCACCGCTTCGACCTCCCTCTATGTCAGTTGTGCACATGCCTAGTACAACTATGCTTCGCTCCTCTCCGCCTGCATGCGCGCGTCCGGAGTCGACTGCATGCATGTGTGCACCTCCTGCACCGCTTACTACGACTGCGACATGCTTGTTTTATGCACCTCTAGAGCCGCTGTCTGTTGACAGTCTACCTCAGCTGCATCTTCACCATAATTTGGCTTCTCCATGCTGCTCTTCACACAAACCGACCTGCAAGTTTTCAAAGAAATCTTCTATAACCGATTTAGAGATCTTTTCACTTTCATCAACAAATATCTGTTCTTGTCGTACACTCGCAAGAACTCATCCTGCAGCACCACCCTGCACCCTCTTTCTGTCATCTGTCCGAGACTAAGTATGTGGTTGCATAGACTTGGTATATAAAAAATTCCTGTCAACAACTTCTTATCTCCGTTCTTGCATTGCAACATCATCGTCCTTTTGCCTTTTATCTCCACCGTGGAGCCATCGCTAAACTTAACCTTGCCCCAATCTTCTCGTCAAGCTTATGAAACATGGAGCGATCTCCCGTCATGTGGTTGCTTGCTCCATTATCCAAGTACCATTGATCTGTGTAATCATGGCTTCCTTCCTTCGTGCGTAGTTTTTTGGAACTACGTTCTCCTCATTCAATGTCACCATGACCAGCTCCTTTTCGACATATGAGGAGAGAAGTACTAACGCTTCGTCATCTTCTTTGTATTTGGTGAGGTTTACCTCCCTGTCCTTGCTTTTGCAATCCGAAGCATAGTACCCAAACTCGTTACAGTTGAAGCACTTTATATGGCCACAACATCCTCACGCGTAGTGCCCGTATTTGCCACATTCAAAGCATTTTACATGTGATTTATCACGAGATCTCTCACCACCGCCTTGCCCAGCCTTGTCTCCATGGCCGCCTCAGCTGCGCCACCTCCCGTGGTTGTTTGATGAGCTACGACCGTCTCTCGGATCTCCCTTTACTAGCAACACCTGCTCGTTATGAGATCCTTGCTCGTTATGCGACTGAAACCCCTTCGGTAACTCCTTATGCGCCTTGAGAGAGCCGGTGATCTCTATCCTCTTCTTGTCCAGATCGGGGGAGTACATAAGTGTTGTGATAACAGGTATGCACTTCTCTGGAAGCACACGTAGGTACTTCTTCACTGCCACAGATTCCTCCATCTTGTCGCCAAGAGAATTAATCTGATTGTAAAACGAACACAGCTTGCCAGCGAACTCGCCCACCGACTGGATCTCTCCCATCTTCAGGTTCTCGAACTCGCTCTGCAAATTCTGGAGCCGCACCTCCTTGACACCATCAACTCCCTCGTGCATCGTTTGAAGCGTCTCCCACGCCTCCTGTGCCGTCTCCTTGCCGATGAGCTGATGCATCATTGCATTTGGCACTGCCTGGTAGATGATGGCCAAAGCCGCCTGATCTACCTTGTCATCCACCTCCTTGTCCTTCCCCTTCGGATCAACTGCACCCTAGACTTCTTGGGCGCACATGTTTGCCTTCATCTTCATTGCCTACACCGGGTAATTGTCGGTCGTCAGAAGAGGGTATTGGAGGGAAATTAGCCCACCCTGATCCTTCGCCTTATCGCCCATGATCTTCAAAACAAAGTCAACTAGCTCTGATACCACTTGTTGAAGTCTAACGGCCTCTCCTAGGACCCGTACGACCATCTTATAGTCGCAACAACCACTCACTGCAGCCGTACGTTGAAGAAGCTACAACCGCCTTCTGAGTCATTACGATCGCTCTGTTGGTTCTCGAACCACGCTGACAGTCGTTACGACCACTTTGTGATCTCTCCAATCATGCCTCGTTGCTTCGATCACGTAGTCGTAACTTCAGCAGAAGTTATGATCACGTTCACCACCGTTGCGCTGCACTTCTTTCGACCATGGTCGATCATCGTAGTCGTAACCCGATTACGACCACGCTGTGATACTGTCGATCACGTCAAAGGCTCTGTCGACTGTTGTGGTCGTAATGCTTTACGACCACGTCTCCCTACTGTGATTGCTTATGACCACGCCTTCTCGCTGTGGTCGTAACACTTACGACCACGTCTTCTACTCTATGATCGTGGTCGTAACTCCTTTACGACTACATCTTCAGCACTTACGGACACCTTCGCTCGTTGCCGTGGTCATAACTCTGGTTACGACCACGTTGGTGAACACAATGAACTCAATAGACTTCATAGAGCCAAATCGCTCTTCTCTTCTTTATTTCTTTCTCTCTCGATCACACCAATCGCTACAATCACCCTAATCGCTCTCTCTGTTGCTTTGCCTTTCGATCACACCGATCGCATTGGCCTCTACTCGCCCTCTTTCGGTTACAATGCTCTGCCCTTTATATCCTGTTCTACGACTTCGTCTCGGAGACAACTACGACTCTGAGATGGACTTGAACACGACTATGACACTGACTCGAAATACAACCCGTACTTGTACACGACTTACGACCATGACAAACCGACTATAATCACGACTTAACCGACTTGCACACTACAAACTCGAATATGACTTTGACTTCTAAATTGAAAATAAGATTACAAAATCTAACATTACACCTGGAAACAATGAGCATATTAAAAACATTTCTTTCATTGCCATAGTAGCCAGTATGACACTGACTTGTATACTACGTTTTTAACCCTGCTGTTTTCACTTGATTTATTGCATTTACCAACCATGATGTTGATTACCTCTAGTTTCTTTTTGAGGAACAGATTACCTCTGGTTTTGTCTGAACCCTTTTGTCTTACACAGGTCCAGTTAGACGTGTAACATCGATGAATTTGAAGTACCTAAACCTGTCATGCAATAGCCTTCAAGGAACTTTACCAATCACATTTGGGAGCTGTTCAGTCATTGATTTGAGTAGAAACATTCTTTCAGGAAACTTATCGGTTGTCCGAACATGGGGGAATTATGTTGAGATGATTGATTTGAGCTCAAATAGATTGACAGGAACTTGGCCAGATGAGACAACCCAGTTTTTGAGGCTGACTTCATTGAGGATTTCCAACAACTTGCTAGCAGGAGAGCTGCCAACTGTTCTTGGAACTTATCCTGAGTTAATTGCCATGGACCTTAGTCTCAATCAGCTGCACGGACCTTTGCCTGAAAATCTGTTTACAGCAGTCAAACTGACCTATCTAAATCTTTCAGGAAACAGCTTTGCAGGGACTCTTCCTCTTCCTACTTCTGGAACCAAGAACTTGACTTCTATAGACTTGTCCGTTCTCCCTGTGCAAACTTCAAACCTATCATTTGTTGATCTTTCAAACAATTCTTTGAGTGGCTCACTGCCTTCGGGCATTGGTGATTTGAGTGTATTGGCATTGCTGAACCTTTCTCAGAACAACTTTACAGGGCAAATCCCAAAAGCAATCACCATGCTAAAGAATTTGCTGTACATTGACTTGTCAAGCAACCATTTCGATGGTAGCATACCTGATGACCTCCCTGACGAACTTGTCGAGTTCAATGTCTCCTACAACAATTTGTCTGGCTCCGTTCCAAGCAACTTGCTGAAATTCCCTGACTCATCTTTCCACCCAGGGAATGAATTACTTGTTCTTCCTCACTCTGGATCACCAAATGGCCCTGAGGAATCAGGTAAGGGGAGACACGGTATGAAGCGTGGAATTCTATACACATTGATCGTATGTGTTGTTGTCTTTGTTACTGGGATCATTGTGCTTTTGCTTGTTCATTGGAAGATAGCTAGCCGGAAGAGTAGTGAAAAAGGCACTGGCCAAAGTAAACAGTCTGTAACTCAAGGCCAGGGTGCTGAGAGACGTGCAGAAACCCCAACATCGGAAATGCACGAAGTACCATTAGGATCATCGCCATCTGCAGAGTATGGAGGTGTTCCCTTGCCTGGCAGTGGCAAGGAAAGACAGCAAGAAGCACAAGATGTGGATCAGCCAACAGGCAGTAGCTCTGCCCTTAAAGAAAGCACGAAGTCTTCGATGCCTCCATTGACATCATCACCTCCTGATGCGTGGGTGCACCATCATCACTCCATCTTGAGAGTGCACTCTCCTGACAAACTGGTCGGGGATCTACATCTTTACGACAATTCTTTGTTGTTCACGGCTGAAGAGCTCTCTCGTGCTCCAGCAGAGATCATTGGCAGGAGCTGCCATGGGACATCCTACAAGGCTACACTTGACAATGGGTATGTGCTGACAGTGAAGTGGCTGAAGGAGGGCTTTGCTAAGAGTAAGAAAGAATTTTCCCGTGAAATAAAGAAGCTCGGCAGTATCAAACATCCCAATCTAGTCTCACTGAGAGGCTACTACTGGGGTCCCAAAGAGCACGAGAGGATCATCATATCTGACTATGCAGATGCCACATCTCTGTCTACCTACTTGTCTGGTAACATGGTTTCTTAACTTGCCTCATCGAATTCTTGCGGCAGTTGATTTGTATATATCCTGATGCATCTTTCTCGTATATATTCAAGAGTTTGAAGAGCGGAATCTTCCACCTCTATCAGCGGGCCAGCGGCTGGACATAGCAATCGACATTGCCCGCTGTCTGGATCACCTGCACAATGAGCGGGTGATCCCACACGGCAACCTGAAGTCGTCCAACGTCCTGATTCAGAATGCAAGCCCATCTGCTCTGGTAACTGACTACAGCCTTCACAGGCTGATGACTCCAATCGGCATGGCCGAACAGGTCCTGAACGCAGGGGCCCTCGGGTACTCCCCACCTGAGTTTGCAAGCACCAGCAAGCCGTGCCCGTCTCTGAAGAGCGACGTGTACGCCTTTGGTGTCATCCTGCTGGAGCTGCTGACAGGGAGGATCGCCGGGGAGATCATCTGTGTGAATGATGGCGTGGTCGACCTGACGGACTGGGTGAGGATGCTGGTGAGGGAGGAGCGTGTTTCAGAGTGCTACGACAGGCGCATTGCGGAAGACGGAAGCTCGGGAGCCGCCGCCCCCAAGGCGCTGGAGGACATGCTGCGCATCGCCACCCGCTGCATCCGGTCTGCGTCGGAGAGGCCGGAGATACGGACGGTGTTTGAGGACCTCTCGTCCCTGCCGTCGTGACCCGCGAGTTCTTGCTGCTGTACATCTCGTACCTACCCTACCTACACCAGTTTGTCCAAACTCCGGAGAGCGTATAGTTACACTTGTTAGGATATTGTGGCGACGTGTCTAGTCTCTTTTGATCAAGCGTTCTTCGGTTGGGCCTCCTCTTCCTGGGAAGCGTTTATTCGTTTTTAGTTAGTCGACAGTTTTTAGGCCTAGAATAAGGTTGTGTATGGTGATTTTGGACATCGGATAGGAAATAAATAAATAAAAAGGTGTAGCGATTTGTTGTTCTTGCATGTTTATACAATCAAATGACCAAATATGTAGATTTGCCTTCCAAAAAATAAACTGTAGCAGAATAGCCAGCATTTTTTGATGCCGTGTCGGTGTTTGGTTGGTTAAGCTTTCAGCTTTACAATGTCGATTGTGGATTGTTAACCAGAGGCTGCAAGAGAAGAGGGAAGGGATCCATTTTGTCGTCACAGCGATTAGCAGAGCGAAGCGGCCTGGTGAAATTGATGGGAAGGACTATTGGGTCTGTTTGGCAACAGCTGCAGCTTATGGCTTTTGGCTAAATTTTTTGAATTTTGGCTGTTTACGGTACAGATTACGGAGAGAGAGATACTCACTTGCGATTTTGGATAGTACAGATGTTGGGTTTTTAACGTGTACATCGTTTGACTTGTAGACTCCGTCTTGAGAAAATACTCCGTTTGAAAGTTAGGTACTATAGTAAAAACCAAAAGCCGACAGCTTTGGAGGAAAAGAACAAGCCCATTACTTTGTCACCAAGGAGTTCCTCACGATGATTGAAATAGGGTTGCCACTGGGTAGGTATGGGTAACCCAAATCTATATCTAATTTTATCTATACCTATCTAAAGTGATATTACTCATATCCAAATGAAAAAGAGTATATCCAATAGGTTTGGGTAAACCAATGGGTAAAAGAGAAGGTAAGCCAGTGGGTAAAGGAGAAGAAAGAGAGTTAAGTCAAAGAGGTGAAGGAAGTTTTTGGCCCTATATGCTTTTATAGAAAACTTTCGTAAAATTTCGGTATTTAGAATTTCAATCTCGTGTTCACACCACAAAAGTTTTACAAAATCAACTAAAATTTGTTAGAAATGATTCTATATGTATGGAGCTACTATGTGCAAATTGATGGGATAGGTGTATATGTGGTTTTCACATGTTTTTACAGGAAGTTATAACTGAGAATGAGTAGTCGAAGCCTATAGATAGTCTAAGTACACTCTTAACCCTAGATTTGAATATGTATGGATAAAAATGGGTAAGTGTGTATTACTCTCCCCATACCCAAATCTAAATGGGTATTTTATTTCTTACTCATACCTTACCTAATAATGTGGGTATGAGTTTAGATAAAGGTAATGGGTACCCAGTGGCAGCTCTAGATTGAAAGTTGCTTGAGTACACGCTTGTCTGTGGGGAGTATAAGGGGATTTCCAAGTGATTTTGTTATTTTTATTGAGTTGTATACACCAATCAGTTCATCTAAAAACTTAAGCTGATAAGGAAAGACGGTCAATTCACTTGTACTTCAACACTCCACCTTACGTGACTCTCTCAGGTCTAAGACGTGGAATAGAAGTAGATTGTAACTATTTTTTTAATTGTGCCGCTCGAGTCTTGAACTCAAGACCTTTGGGCTCTGACACTATATTAAGTTGCATGCACTAGTTAGTTCACCTGAAAGATTAAACTAATGAGGAAAGACGGAAAATTCACTTATACTTTCAATTTTGTTTACACCAGAATGGCATCTTGACTGTACACTGATAAGAGTGATGTTGATGCCCAAGTTAGATATTGTAGGACATACGAGAAGAAATATGTAGTTATGATTCTCGTAATGCACTCACAGTGATTTGCTACGCATTTATGCTTATTCGATATGATGAATCAGTGAATATCTTGGATCATCGATGAAACTTCTGCTGACATCTATCTAGAACTGGAGCTAAACAGGTTGGTAACAAGGACGACCTGACGGTTTTGAATATGCTCTTCATAGGAGTTTACTCGGTGAATCTGCAATTTTCGTCTTTCTAGTTGCAGTGTGTGAAGAGGCACTTGTCAAAAGGCTAATTCACCGCAAAACAGAAACATCAGCTATGCTTCTTGTCAGAATTGCAACAGCCAGAGAAGAGGTGAAACGCGTGAAAATTTTTGACCATGTAGTTGTCAATGCTGAAGGGAAGCTTGAGGACTCTGTTAAACAGGTGGAGTGCTGGAGTCTTATCATTGATGCTGAGAAGGTAAAAGTTCACAAGCGTAGTGTCAAGTGTTAGAATGATCTCCCCCCTTGCTCGCGCCCTGATTGGGGGCGCCCAGCCCATAATGGCTGGTGGGCCCCTGTCGCCAGCGCCATATAAAGAGGTGGGGGCCGGGGCGGCACAACTCACGAGGTTGACCGTGCCGCCGCCAGACCCACCGAAAACCCTAACCGATCTAGAGGGGAGCGCTGTAGCGACGGGAAGCTCCACCGGCTCCTCTGCGTCTTCTCCAGATCGCCGCCGCCAGGAGCCGCCACCGCCCGGGACGCGCAGCCGCCAAGGAGCTCCGCACCCTTCTCCGACCGTCGCTGCCCATGCGCAGACTCCACCGAGCGAACCCGAGATGACCACCTCTACTTCCTCCACATCCGACGGTTAGTCCCCTCTCTCCCCTCGGCATTGCCTCAAGAACACGAAGAACCTAGAGAAAGGATAGACCCCGCTAGATCTACCCTAGAGATCCTAAAGACCTAGAACTAACATTGGTATCAGAGCAACTAGGCTTAGATCTAGATGCGGGAAAAAGAAAAGAAAAGAATCTCGAACCCTAGCCCACTGGATCGGCAAAAGAAAAGAAAGAAAAGAGAAAAAGGGGAGGGTTTTTGGGACTCACGGGAGGGTCGCCGCCATGCGCTGCGTCGGTCGCCGCCGGCCGGCGTCTCGGGCCGCCGTCGCGTACGCCGGGTAGCCGCGCCGCCGCTCCGGCTCGGGGTTGCCCGCCGCGCCGCCCCTCCGGCCGTTTTCGGCCCAGGCGGGGAGAGTCTTTCCCGGCCCAGGCCCAGGTTGCGGCCTGGGCGCGAGGGAGAAAGAGGCCGCGCGCGGGGTGGCATTTTGGGCTGGGCCGTAGCCGAAAGAATGGGCCGGAATTGGCCGAATGAACAGTAAAAATTATTTTTTTATATTTATTGATTTTCAAAAGTATTTGTTGATGAATTTGAATGAAATTTGATTTAAAATCTCTGTAATTTTTGCACCAACGTGTTAATTTTTTCAGAGATTAAAAGTGTACAGAATAATGCTTCTGAAATATGAATTATTTTAGAATAATTACAGTTTCCGCTGCAAAAGTTAAGATTGAATGATTTTCATTATTAAATTCGAACCAACGGGAGAATTTAATTTTGAAAAAAATAGATAAAATTTCCAGAGATTTATGATATTGTTATTTTCTGACCAACGTTGTTAATAACAGTATTATAAATTTTTTAATGATGATTTTATGCATTATTTCTATTTTTGCCCAACGGTGATGTAGATTTAATGTATGATAGAATTGTTTTTTAAATTGTATGTCGTATTTTTGACCAACGTTGGAAATAAGGCATATAATTTTGATGTTACGTTCTCACTGTATTTGAAATATTTTTCAGGAGGATACAACTTGATGAGTTGTATTAGAGAAATCCCCACTCTCAAAGGTGATAATTATGGAGAGTGGAAGAAAAAGATAGACTTAGCGTTTATCTTGGCTGAGGTGGACTGGGTCCTCACTACAGCACGTCCCACTGAGCCTTTGGCGCCAGTGAGGGAACAGAATGAGGATGACACTGCATGGCAGAAAAGACAGAGGGATCATGCTCCCTTACAGATGTCTTATGACCTTGATCATAAGAAATGGACCACAGCCAACAAGAAATGTATGGCTGTGATAAAGAACACAATTGAGCCTGCGATTGTGGGCTCAATTGCAGAGTGTGACACTGTCACTGAATACCTTGATAAAATAAAGAGTCAGTTCACTGGCTCTTCAAAGACTTATGCTACACAGCTGATTAAGCAGCTGGTAACAGAAAGGTATTCTGGCAGTGGCAATGGCATAAGAGAGCACATTCTTAGAATGAGCAACTTGGCATCTAAACTTAAACCGATGGATTTGGCTCTCAAGGATGAGTTCCTTATTCATTTGGTTTTTGCTTCTTTGCCAAAAGAGTTTGACACTTTTGTTGTCAACTATAATATGCAGCCCGAGAAATGGGACATGGAAAAGTGCATAGCTATGTGCGTGCAAGAGGAGGAAAGAATCAAATCCTCACATGGTGGTTCTATCAACTATGTGAGGGATAACAAGAAAAAGAATTACAACAGTAACCCCTTCTCAAAGAACAAGGGCAAAGCCTCTGTACATCAGCCTCAACAGAATAAATTTGCTGTAGACAAAGACCAATGTCTTCACTGCAAGAAGAAAAGACACTACAAGAAGAACTGTCCTGATTATTTAAAGATAATAATGGCAAAGAAAGGTGAGAACATTATTACCTTTATTAATGAATGCCTGTATGTGAAATATTCGAAATCCACTTGGTGGATTGACTCAGGAGCAACTGTTCATGTTGCTAATTCATTACAGGGATTCCGTTCGACGAGGACTACACAAAGAAAAGAAAGATGCATTAAAGTTGCAAATGGAGTCGAAGCTGAAGTTGAAGCCGTTGGCGATCTTTCATTAGAATTAGCTAATGGCTCCACTCTTTTACTTAGAGATGTCCTTTTTGTACCCTGTTTACAGAGGAATTTGATTAGTGTGTCAAATTTGGACAAAGATGGTTATGATTGCAATTTTGGAAATGGCAAATGCGAAATAATGTTTAATAAAGAATGTGTTGGTCTTGCCATATTACAGAATGAGCTTTATTTGTTATCATTGTGTGATGATGTGAATGTCGTATGCGATAATGAGAACGTTGCGTGCGAGAAAGTGATTGAATCCTCGTCTACGAATGTAAACAGAAAACGAGAGAGAACTCTAGATGAGTCGTCGAAATTATGGCACTGTCGTTTAGGCCATATTTCGAGGGGGAGAATAGAAAGACTAGTAAAGAATGATATTCTTCCTCCATTAGAGTTCTCAGACTTAGAACAATGCAGAGAATGCATTAAAGGAAAATATGTAAAGAAAATAAAGAAAGACGCTAAAAGAAGCACAGGAGTTTTACAAATTATTCACACAGATATTTGTGGTCCTTTTCCTGTGAAAAGTGTGGATGGATATGACTCGTTCATAACATTCACAGATGATTACTCCCGTTATGGATATATTTATCCAATCAAAGAAAGAAATGAAGCCTTGGATAAATTCAAGGTATTTAAGGCTGAAATTGAAAACCAACACGATTTAAAGATTAAGATAGTCCGATCTGATCGTGGGGGGGAGTACTACGGTCGACATACCCCATATGGACAAGTTCCTGGACCTTTTGCAAGGTTTTTACAGGAAAATGGCATAGTGGCCCAGTATTCTATGCCGGGCGAACCTCAGCAAAATGGAGTAGCTGAAAGACGCAACCGTACCCTGATGGATATGGTGCGAAGTATGATGAGCTACTCCACACTCCCATTGAGTTTATGGATGGTGGCTTTGAAAACCGCTATTCATATTCTCAACAGAGTGCCTAGTAAGTCGGTGCCCAAAACACTGTACGAGTTGTGGACAGGAAGAGTTCCCTCACTAAACCACTTATGTGTGTGGGGGAGTCCTGCTGAGGCTAAAGTATTTAACCCAAACCTTGGGAAACTTGATCCCAAAACAGTAAGTTGCCATTTCATTGGCTACCCTGAAAAGTCAAAAGGTTATCGTTTCTACTGTCCAGACAGATATACAATGTTTGTAGAAACGAGACACGCTGTCTTCTTAGAGGATGACATAATGAGGGGGAGCATGGTAGCTCGAGAGATTGACCTTGAAGAGAAGCGGGTGTATGCGCCCACTCCGATGATTCAAGAGCCATTCTTCACACTACCTGCTGTCACTGCACCGACGGTGCAAGACACTGTGGTGCTAGCACCTGTTATTGTTCCTCCCGTGGCAACAATGAATGAGAATGAAGAACCTGTTCTTCAGGATCATATAGAACCTATTGCCACAGATGAGGGGGAGCAACAGCAGCCTCAAACAGTAGATGTACCAAATGAGGAGGCCCCGAGGAGGTCTCAAAGAGTAAGAAGATCAGCTATTTCTGATGATTATCAGATTTATCATACAGAGGAATTTCAAATGGAGGATGATCCCACCTCATTTGAAGATGCCATGAGAAGCGAAAATTCCTCAAAATGGCTTGAGGCCATGGAAGAGGAAATGAGGTCCATGAAGACTAATAAAGTCTGGGACTTGAAAATTATTCCTAAAGGAGCCAAAACAGTAGGCTGTAAATGGGTCTACAAGACAAAGTATGACTCCCAAGGGAATGTAGAAAGATACAAAGCGCGACTTGTGGCAAAAGACTTTACGCAAAGAGAAGGGATTGATTACAATGAGACATTTTCTCCAGTTTCATGTAAAGATTCTTTCAGAATCATAATGGCATTAGTAGCACATTATGATTTAGAGTTACATCAGATGGATGTAAAGACGGCATTTCTTAATGGGGATTTGGAGGAAAATATTTACATGGCACAACCGAAAGGTTTTGTCGTGGAAGAAAATGAAAGAATGGGATGCCGCCTAAATAAATCGATTTATGGGTTAAAGCAAGCTTCAAGACAATGGTACTTGAAGTTTGACAGTACAATAAGAAATTTTGGATTTAAAGAGAATGTTGAGGACAACTGTATTTATGCAAAGTTTAAAGATGGGAAGTTTATCTTCCTAATTCTGTATGTGGATGATATCCTACTAGCTAGTAGTGATGTTAGTCTGCTACTGGAGACAAAGAAGTTTTTGTCCTCAAACTTTGATATGAAAGATCTTGGTGAAGCTTCATTCGTTCTAGGGATCGAAATTCACCGGGATAGAAACAAAGGGACATTGGGACTATCACAAAAGACATACATAGAGAAAGTCTTAAAGAGATTTGGGATGCATAAATGCAGTCCTTCACCTGCACCTATAGTCAAGGGCGACAAATATGGGGATTTTCAATGCCCCAGGAACCAGTATGAGATCGATCAAATGAAAGCGGTTCCATATGCTTCAGCTGTCGGAAGCTTACAGTATGCTCAAGTGTGCACACGCCCTGACTTAGCATTTGTTACCGGGTTACTTGGCAGATTCCAGAGCAATCCTGGAATAGAACATTGGAAATTGATAAAGAAAGTCTTGCGCTATTTGCAAGGAACAAAATGCCTCATGATGACATACAGAAAATCAGATTTACTCCATATAGTGGGGTATACAGATTCTGATTTTGCGGGAGATGATAGAAAGTCTACATCCGGATATGTATTCACTCTCGCGGGAGGAGCTATATCGTGGAAAAGCTCAAAGCAAACCGTCACTACATCGTCCACAATGTATGCCGAGTTTGTAGCATGTTATGAGGCCACGGGGCAGGTGAACTGGCTAAAGAAGTTCATATCCGGTTTAAAAGTGGTTGACGACATCAATAGACCACTTAAGTTGTACTGCGATAATGAACCCGCAGTAACGTATGTCCACAACAATAAGTCAAGTGGTGCTGCCAAACACATTGACATAAAGTACTATGTTGTGAAAGATAAAGTTCGGGATCAAATTATAAGTCTAGAGCATATAAGTACCGCAAAGATGTTAGCGGATCCGCTTACTAAAGGCTTACCACCCAACGTGTTCAGAGGACATGTAGCCGGCATGGGTTTAAGGGAAAGCCTATGATTCCTGGACTAAAAGATGGCCCAAAAGATTAAAGTAACTATTTCAGAACAAGAGAGGTGTGTTGTAGCTGTTGAATCTATCGGCGATTGACTGTGACGATGAGACATGTTCTATGCACTAATTTGTGATGGAATGTGTAAAGTCAAAAGTAATTAAAGATAAAGTATAGATTGAGATCAAGGGGGAGAATGTTAGAATGATCTCAGGGGATTTGGCCCAACGGCCAAATCCCCCCCCTTGCTCGCGCCCTGATCGGGGGCGCCCAGCCCATAATGGCTGGTGGGCCCCTGTCGCCAGCGCCATATAAAGAGGTGGGGGCCGGGGCGGCACAACTCACGAGGTTGACCGTGCCGCCGCCAGACCCACCGAAAACCCTAACCGATCTAGAGGGGAGCGCTGTAGCGACGGGAAGCTCCACCGGCTCCTCTGCGTCTTCTCCAGATCGCCGCCGCCAGGAGCCGCCACCGCCCGGGACGCGCAGCCGCCAAGGAGCTCCGCACCCTTCTCCGACCGTCGCTGCCCGTGCGCAGACTCCACCGAGCGAACCCGAGATGGCCACCTCTACTTCCTCCACATCCGACGGTTAGTCCCCTCTCTCCCCTCGGCATTGCCTCAAGAACACGAAGAACCTAGAGAAAGGATAGACCCCGCTAGATCTACCCTAGAGATCCTAAAGACCTAGAACTAACATCAAGATCTAGTTAAGGCTCATACGGTCCATAATCTTCATATATTCAACTGTTTGGAGGAAAATTATCTTCAATTTAATCAGTTCAAGTTCAATCTAGTGCGGTGGAAATTAGGAGTGACAATTTGACTTGACTTTGGTTTGCAACAGTAGTAAGAAAGTTCAATACATTGCTAAGTCACGAGAATTTAACATACTGAGGTATCCTGGAGAGTTAAGTGGGATATAATAGCTTTATCTCGCATTACATTCGAGGGCAATGTACTTGATCTCTCCCGGGATGTATTTTTAATGACCGTTCTTGTGCAAATATTTCTGGCCAGAAATAGTTCCTGCTCTCTTTTTTTCCAGTATTTTCACTATCGATCGATCTTTCATCAGAATGTCATATAGTATAGCAAGAAAGAACCAACGCATACAGTTTAGAAGCACTGTTGTGGAAGGGCATCAAAGACATTACCTACAGATTTCCCTTAGTGGTCCATCTTATTCTCGTTTGTGCTGCGTCTTTGCTCGGTCTTATCTTGGGTCTGTTCTTTTTAACTTTAATTTATACCTTATGACTATAGCTTATAGTTTTTAATTGTTATAAGAGGGTACGTAGTAACAGAAACTCACGTATAAATAACATTGCAAACCCATCTAAAACATATACCTCTGTCAGTCTGGGCCAGCTTCCACGGCGATCGTGCACCGGAAGGTGACGGCAGACAAGGGCCAGTTGGCTCCTCGCGGAGGCGGCCAGAACCCAGGAGGATGACCGCAATGATGCGGCAGCTGCTTTCCAGTGTTTAACGGGCCATCACCATTTGTGCGACGACGGGCCGGCACGAGCACGACCAATTTAAGCTGCCGCGGCTCCCCACTATAGCTAATACTATTTATTAAATTTTCCTATCACAGTCTAAAAGAATAAAAACTTATGCCTTATGAATTTTTCTAAATAAATAAATATGGCGATTTCTCCATTGCCACGTCTAAATGATTTATTAAAATATTTTTTTAAAACGATTTATCGATATTTAATCCAATCAGATAAATACTCACTCTGCTAAGAACAGTAACTATCAGCCACAGCTTGCAGCAGAAAAATCACACGCAGCAAAACCACTTTTCCGCCGTCTGCGGCGTGCCGTGCGGGTGCTCGCCGTTGCGTTGCCACTAGCTGTTGCTGGCGTTCTCCTTCCTTCCGTTAGTCGCCGAGTCTACGTCCGGCACCGCACCGGCGGCGCTAGTGCGCTGCGCATCCTCCCAAAATCCGGGCAAACCCTAACCAGCCCCCCATGGTGGCGCAGGGGATCGCGGACGCCGTGCAGGCCTACACGGGCCTCTCGCCCACGGCCGCCGTCACCATCCTGGCTCTCATGCTCGCCACTTACCTCCTCGTCTCCTCCCTCTTCGTCGCCCCCGACGCTGCCTCCCCCGCACCCGCGGCGCCTCCCAAGCCGCCTCAGCAGCAGGAGCAGGAGATGGCGCCCTTCGTGCCGCTGCCGGAGCCCGTGCAGGTGGGCCAGATCACGCTCGAGCAGCTCGGGGCCTACGACGGCAAGGACCCCGCCAAGCCGATCCTCATCGCCATCCGCGGCCAGGTCTACGACGTCTCGCGCGGGAGGTGAGGATTAGATTGTACTATTCTGCTCTGATTTGGTCAGGATTTAGTGTGGACCGATATGCCCGTTGAGCTTATTTTACCACCGAAAATCGTATCAAGCTGGAACAATTAGACTATTTAGAGGGAAAGAATAAGCAGCAGTAGTAGTACTAGCAAGTTAATATGGATTGGTAAGAGCTGATCCAAGTTGGACGGCCTGCTCTAAGCAAGTTATGGACGTGTGTGCTAGTATCAAACTGGTGGTGTGGATAGTCCATTTGATTCAGACGTTTTTCTTAGGTTGAGGGGGTCATATTAGGACAGGAAGCTCTTGTTGCGATTAAATTGGTGAAGTGATGTAGCTACGAAGTAACAAGGAAGCTACGAAGTTCTCATGCAAGTTTGAGCAACAGCAAGCAATCTGACATGATTTAGCTAGTTTTCACTAGATGTTATTGTCTGGATGTTGCTGGACATTTGATTAAACTGGACAGTATTCGAACCGGGGAGTTAAAGCTTGTAAGTACCATGTGCTTCTGAGCACTTGTTCAAATGGACTGTACGGCAACACCAAACAAAACAAAGACGCACGATATTTGGTTATGGGATATGGCATGTGTGGTTGTGCCAATATTTGGTTGTTTTGATATGGGATATGGCATGTGTGGTTGTGCCAATATTTGGTTGTTTTGATGCACAAGGTTGGAGTCTCAGGTCCATTTTAGCTATAACATCATGGTAGCTTCCTTGATTGTAGTATTTGCATGGTGCTTATTCCTTAATGATGTAAACTTAGTGTCTCAAAAATATTTGTATCATTCATCACATGGAACTTTTCAGTTCAGAATGTAACTAGTAATACAATGAGAGGGAGGGCAGATCCTTTTCAGTTCATAATGTAACTAGTAATATAATGAGAGGGAGGACAGATCCTTGTTAGGCCTTATACTACCCTTCAATGCAATAGAAAGAAACCAAGAAGGTTGGAGGGGAGATTGCCAAACTAAAAAAAAGTCGTGCTTGTTGAAGCATTTTTGGGAGCTCAGAAGCTAAAGTCGTTTTTACTAAGAGCTCTAGCTTGTTGTAAACTTGTAATAATTTGATGAAATTAAGTTTTCATTCGGACTCCAGAATCCAAATATATGCTTAATAACAGTATGCTACTATTAGAAAAAAAATAACTATAACATTTCTTTGAAACTATTGAGTTGAAACGCTATCATATTTATTGTTTACTGTATTTCAACACTACATCCTTTTCTATGCTATCTTAGTGCACCTAATTTGCCGTACTCTTTCTTTATCTTTTGGTTTCTTGTGTTGGATTTCTGAGGGCATTTGGGTAATTTTCCAATTTGAGAAAAAGAAAAAAGGGATGGTCCCACTTGTCGGTAGGACATCAGAGGGGATAAGGCGTCGACCTTCTCACTCGCGTGCGCAGGGAGGAGCTCGGCTTGACCTATTCATGTGGCGACTGAGTCTTGCGTCGATGGTGGTGGCGATGAAGGCGCCTGCGGCCCATGCGCCTTGGCGCCGGCCGTTGGCTTCAGCCAGTCGGCCACCTCCTCGCCCTTCCTAATCCTATTTAAGTCAGCTCTCCTCTCCTCTCTTGGGACCTGAAGAAATCTGTGAGCTTTCCTCTTCCTCGATCTCTTTCTTCTCGTAGCTGTGACTCGGTTTGAGCCTTGAGGCTGCTATCCTGTCGTGCTTTCTCACCGACGCTGGCAGCATAGCGGTCTGGATTGGTTTTCTCTGGCATTCCTTGTGCAGATTCTTGTGCCATATCTCCTTGAGACTTGGCATCAAGGCATTTGGGAATTTTGCCCGTGAGGACTAAATCCAGCTGGCTCTCTACCGAGGTGAGGGAAGAAGAAGTTAAGGCTTGTTCTTCGTGTTCATGGGTGCTCTTGGCCGGAGCACTCGTCGGTCTTGGGTGGAATCTACCCCGACCCTCGACTTCCTACTTCGGTGACCCGAGGTTTGAAGTGCGGCATTGTATCTCCGTCAACCTCATCTCCTTGTGCGGCATTGCGAGGCGTTTGGTTTTCTGGGACAGCGCCTTGAGGCGTGCCTTGCTCTGATTTCTTCTCAGTAGTTTTGAGTATCACTGGTGTAGTATTTCAGTATTCTTATTACTTTGCTTCTGTTCTTGTTGGATTACTATTCTGAAGGAATTGCAAAGTGATTTTTTTGGGCTAAGAACAATTGCTCTGTGATGATATGACATGAAGATCTGAAATTGTATATGAAATTGAGTATATATTAGTCTTGAGCATTCGGTTGACTTGCTATTGTTACACTCTGATCATTGAAGCTATTTGACAATACTTGCTGCTCATTGTAGTTTCAGTTCAGATTTCTGTGATTTATTTCAGGCACTGTAGATGGTTTCCAAGTACTTTTATGCTGCTATAATCAATTATGTTCTTGTTAATTGAATGGTAGAATTGATTGTGTCCAGCAAGGTATTTTTGTGATCTGGTAGTTTCATTTAAATAGCAAGGATTGATTTATGCTCAAGATTTAATCTATAGGCTTC
Organism: Dendrocalamus latiflorus; assembly: GCA_017311315.1. Taxonomy (NCBI): domain Eukaryota; kingdom Viridiplantae; phylum Streptophyta; class Magnoliopsida; order Poales; family Poaceae; genus Dendrocalamus; species Dendrocalamus latiflorus. Next base: position 16,854,098 of record CM029612.1, read on the forward strand.
CATATATAATCAAGATTACATTTAGTCATTGATGTGATGGCCAAGATCAAATCTTGTGCAACTAGCCTTCTGAGAGTAATAAATAACACGCTAAACCTTAGTCTTATGCTGATTTTGATCACATACATAGTATATATACTGAACTTAGTATTCTGGTGGAATGGCTTAATGTTTTTACATATGTACATGTTGCTTAAGTCATTAGAATACTGCTGTGATCATGCTTTTATTTATAATTATGCTGGAATTAAATCTGAATATTTGCTTATACCGCATATATTACAACATCTTGTAATGCCAATGTTTTCTTGTCTGGTTGCTTGTATCCACCTTATTTCTTCAGTTGCATATTTGCTTGCTATCATAATTTATCATGTGCCATCTCTCCTTGTTTAGCTCCACATCTGTCTGTAAAATAGTATATTCTAGTTGGTGAAATAATCTGCTAATTGTTAGTATAGGGTATTGTTTATCGTGCAGTCTGCATTTAGTAGTACATAGCCGCTGTCTGTTACCCTTACAGGCCTTGCTTTGTTTAACTATTATTCATCTTATTAGTCTGCTGTTTCAACAGACAAGCATACTCCTATTTGTTGAGACTTTCTAGATTCTAGAGTTCAAACTGTAGTTTTCTACTTGGTATCCGCATGGCCCATATACTGCCAAGGAATTAGGTATATATGTCTGAATCCTTTGTAGTTTTCTACTGGAGTTTCAGATATGAACCTAGTGCTTGTGCACTGTACTGTGACTACTGTCAATCTTGCATCAGATATTACTTTTAGGTGAACATGCTTCCCACGTCCACATGAGAACTTTGAAATTGTTAATCTGTCATTTTATGCATAAATAAAACATCTGTGTTTTATCAGATGTATAGTTCCCTTTGATCTGATTATTGTCATCCTTGCTATGCCCTCGAGCACTAGGTCTCGATGCAATAATATCTTCTGTCATCATGTATATATAATGCCTTCTCTCTTCATTATTCATGATTGTGTTCTCTGTTTTTCTAACTCAGGCTCTTTTATGGTCCTCAAGGACCATATTCCTTGTTTGCCGGGAGGGATGCAACTCGGGCCCTGGCATTGATGTCATTTGACTCTAATGACCTCACTGGAGATTTGGAAGGACTAAGTCCAGATGAGCTGGAGGTGTTGCAAGATTGGGAAGATAAATTTAAAGAGAGGTACCCTAGGGTGGGTCATCTTGCTTCAGAAAACGCAACACACAGTAATCAGAATGGTGCTCAGCTTGATCACGAGGAAGAGAATGCCTAACTCCATCGGTTTGTCTCGTTCTCTGTTTTTTTACTGGATTGCGAGCGGTAGATCTGATGCACTGATAGGTGATGTTTGCCTGCTGTATGAGCGTGCGTGACTAATGTGCCTGCCCTCCATCAGCTTTGTTTTGGTGTGTAGTAGTGGATAAGGTGGGAATTTTGAGTGGCAAAAAAAGGAGGGCCGCCCTTGTGCCCAAACGATGTGTATGTATGCTTTGGTTTGTGTCATCATTCACGGCTTAATTATCGTAGCAATGATCTTGCTGGCAACTAAAGCACCATAATTTGCCAACCATACATTACTACATTCCTTTTAGCGCTGTTGGAAAACAGCATCAGCATCATGTCCATTCTTTATGAGATTCTTCCCTTTTTCACACATGATGCATCCACGATTATTTTTTCCGCTCCAGCATTGGAATCTCGATCCAGGGAGAAGAGAGTTCGCCCCCTTTTTTTCCCCAGTTCTCCGCACTGCACCCACCATTGTTTGGTCCCTTTTTTCGTAGAAGCTTCTCTTTTCCTACTTACCGTGGTCTTACCGAGTAGTCCATTGCCGTAGCTGCTGCTTGTTGCCATGTGCTAGGCCGGGCCCAGTGATAGGGTTCTATCTAAAAGCCCGTAAATGCCACGGGATTAAAACACCACGGTGACGCAGTACGTACGTGTCCGCTTTCGCAGTGGCTAATAATGGTATTCTCCGAGGGAGAGGCAGAGGGGGCATAGACCTCACATGGCGTGTCCCGGAGAAGGGCCCAGCCCTTGCTTGGCAGTTGGCACACAGTACATTGTACTAGCGGGCAGCGACGCAGTGAGTGATTTTTTTTATTGTAGATTATGATTTTTATTTAAAATTTTAAATTGTAACTATTCACGATAAAGATAATTTATATATGATTTTGATCGATCAGCAAACATAGAAAATCCCACCATGCTTGAGAGAGTTCGCGTCATGTGAAGGCATGCAAAGAACCCACCATTCTTGTCTCCTTGAGAGAGTTCGTGTCATGTGAAGGCAGGCAGGCTCAATCCAGTCTGGAGCCCCCGCTCCATAACCGCGCTGCTAATGCGGCCGCCAGCCGCCGTGGTCGTCCTCCTCCTCCTCCCCTGTTTTTCTCTCGAGGACCAGACCGCTCTAGAAATTCACGGCGATCTGTTCGTGTCCTCCGCAGCCCAACCTACCAACCGTACTTTTCTAGATAATTATTCTTGTGACTCCCTTCCTCCCCGACTTGGTAGATCGAGCCGAGTTGTACGAGGGACCTGGTTTTCGTTGTTGCTGTCACAACACGCGCTGCTGGATATTATTGCCAGGTTATTTTGGAGGTGCCTGGTTTCCGTTCCTGTGTGCTACAAAATATCACACTCGCTCTAGCCTACGCTATATCACTAGAATACACTTAGGCAGTGATCGTTTTGGTTTCAGCTTTTAGCTTCCGGTTTATTTTTCACTATTCATAAATATCGGCTTTTTCTGAACTTTTGGCTTTTTGTTGAGTTTTTTGCCGGTTCTTTTTTCTCGTGTTTGTTTGTATTATACATAATGGACTAACATATTTTTTATTTTTTTTAAATTTAATTATGCTAAATAAAGCTCTGTCAGCTACAGTGCTTTTCAGCCATAAGCCACCAAAAAAAGCCCAAATGATCACCACTAATTTTACAAGGTTTCAAATTTAACGAGGTTTCATGAGGTTCAGTGATTCGTGTAAAAGTTTCAAAGAGGTTACACAATGTTACAGTGCGTTTCGTGAAAAGATTCATATAACTTTCAGCACGTTTTCAAAACAAGTTTAAGCAAAAGTTTTAAAACAAGTTTCAATCGGTTTCAGAAGTTTCAAATCAGGTTTCAGTGTGTTTCATGAATAGTTTCAAAGGAGGTTTCAGGTTTCGAGCAGGTTTTAACACGTCTCGTAAAAATTTCATGTAAGTTTCAACATATTTCAAGAAGTTTTAGATATAGTTTGAAACAAGTTTCACCATGTTTCAAGAAGTCATTTCATGAGGCTTCAGCAAGATTTCACCAAAAAATATAAAAAATCAAACTAATTTCAAACCAGTGTCAACACTCGCCTCCATGATGGTCTGCTCGTTACTGTCATGTCCCACTTCCATCTGTGCAAATGTGCCTAGCCTCCACGCTCGATTGTACCCATTGTTAGGGCTTGAACTCGGATGTGGCCATGCCCTACATCACATGGCGTACATGTGCAGCTGGGCGAGTCATCATTGTCCTCTGCCTCACAATGAGCCGCGCCTCTGTCACCCACAAGTCGCACTACCATCGGATCCAATCGTTCCAAGTCGCGTCACTGCCTGCCGGAGTCACTTGTGCTAGGCGATTCATCAGGGGGGGCACATGAAAGGAGAAAGTTGGGTGGTTGCGTGCAGTAGCCACATACATGATATGAGCGAGAGATGCAGAATGTCACTTAATGTTTTGCCAGAGGGAATATTTTGGGAATACTTTTTCGTGCTATTGATTTTCATGCATTGACCAGATCACCTGAAAGTTTAAGTTAATAAGAAGATGGACAATATACTTCAACATAAACTTTGTTTCGGGATGTTTGGAACTCCTTATTTCTATTTCACGCAAAAGCTGTGTTCAAGTAGGCGCTAGTCGTTAGGCGGACGGTGAGGTGGGGCCTAATCGGCCAAATTAAAAATGAGGACAACAGACTGAAGATGAGTAAACATGCATATATGTTTAATGTAAATGGCTAAATGCTTAATGTAAAGTTGTAAAACCTACAGATGTACGGGTCATCACAGATGCGTAGGATCAAACTGCAAAAGAAAATAGACTTTCAAGAGGGTCCAAACAAAAGAAAATAAAGAGAAAAGGACTACTTTGCAATATCGCAGAATTCAAAGGACTAAATTGTAAAATTACCAATCCTCAATAAATCCCCACCTCCTGCCCGAATACCCTTTACATCCCCGGCCGAATCCCCAACTTCTCCTCTCCCCCCTCTCCTCCGGTCGGCGAGACCAGGCCATCTCGCCACCGTGCTATCCGCAGCTCACCGACCAGTACCTCCTCCGCATCCTCCTCTCATCGCCATGCTTCCCCACCAGTTTGGCGCACCACTCTGACTCCACCGTGCCGCATCATCCTTCACCGTCTCCTCCAAATCCTATACAACCGCCCCCTCTATAGCTCCCTCCATAATGTAGCACCATCGCCAGAACCCAGGTTCATCTTTCCTCTTCCCTAGCCTCTGATTGCTTCTCGCCTCCTCCTTCGACACCTCCTTTCCAGCTCCGTCAACCGCCGTGGCCAAGCAAAACATGTCTTCGCACAGCGACGGCTCCACCTTTGACCATCGACGGCCACCTTTGACCTCCTTAGGCCGCTTAGGCGGGTTAGCCGCCTAGCCTGCCAATTTTGGTCAAGGCGCAGCGGTGGGCCTCCAATCAGTGTCTAGGCCTGCTTAGGTGGCCGTCTAAAACCGCCTTTTGAATACTGTGCAAAAGGAGATAAACCTGTAGCGAAGGCTCACCTATCAATCAGTGCTACAGATTTTATAGAAAAGACTTGCCCATAGATAGAACATTGTGGCTTTGGATATACTTGGCAGTGCCCTGAAACCACCGTGGATCCCCAAAGGCCATTTAAAAACAAACCTAGACCAGAATGCTCCAACAATAAGTGATCTAAACCTGATTGGTTTCGATTCCCATCCATCATGCATGAACTCGACATATGCACACCGTTCTCTTAAAGTATTCTCTTCCTCCCTTACTGATGCTGCTGCCTTTAGGAGGCACCATGCGTAATTTGGGGGAACCTAGTTGGCAGCAACATGGCATCAAACCCATGCACACATATTTTTTTAAAAAAAGTGCTCTCTTTTGGTAGCAGCAAGTGCCCGAGTACGGACAGTTCATGGCTGATACATATGGGCTTGTTTTTTTACCTCACAAACCAACGGCTTTTAGCTTTTGTTATAGTACCTAACTTTTAAACGGTGTATTTTCTCAAGACGGGGTCTACAAATTAAACGATCTACACGTTAAAAGTCTAATATCTGTACCAGCCAAAATCGCAAGTGAGTATCTGTCTCTCCGTAATCTGTACCATAAACAGTCAAAATTTAAAATTTTCAACCAAAAGTCATAAGCCGCAGCCGAAAAAACAGACCCAAGATCAATGTATACTAGTAGTGAGTAGTGTGTGTTTACGATGCTTCCCCTTTGATGGTTCCAATCATACCAGAGTGGACCATACGTACGCACAACTCAGTGAGCTAACGCATAATACTAGTATGAATCGCATCGCATTATTAGGAGCTCCATGAGTTGCTCCTCCCTTGCGTGCAAAGCTGGGCACGAACGCGCGCATCCTCGTCGCTCGTGTGCATGTATTCCGGGGGAGCTGTTGAGAGGTGTACGTGTGCGCATGGAACATATTAAAAACCCTAATGCATATCTCAATGAATGGATGCCAACATATTCGTTCACGAGCGTAGTAGGTTTTCTTTTTATTTTTTGGTGGTGTGGTCTGTTTCCCCTGAGTTAATTTGTTTAATTTTAAAGCTAACAGAAGCTTAGGGTCTGTTTAGAACCTAAGAATTTTACACAAAATTTCTAGAAATTTTTATAGGGAATCAATTTATTTTTTATAGAAATAAAAATGTTACCATGTTCCAAACAACCAAAGCAGATGGTTTCTTGTGCTTCCAAGGGAGTTGAAGCCACTGAGGGCCTGTTTGGAACAGAGGAATTTCACAGGAATTTTGCAGGAATTTTACAGGAAACAGTTCAATTCCCGCAGGAATCGGAAAAAATTCCCGCATTCCAAACAGGACCTGAGAATGCGGAAGAAACCCCCTCTATACCAGCTTGTCTGTCAGAGAAGTCAGGTCCTGGATGAAGCTGTTTCCCAGTAACTGAACTGTTGAAGACTAGTGTACAAATATCAGTAGAAAATTAATGATATAAGTGTATGATTTGACACAATTCAGTGGAGTTGCTCACTTATGGAAAAAAATCTTCAATAGTGTATGAACGTGCCAATTCTTTTTACTTTATAGTTTATAGTTATTTTCAAACAAATTAACCTTTTCAAAGCTACTTATCAATATTTAATTAATTCACATAAATACTTATATTAAAATAAAAAATATAATCTATAATTATAAGTCATAAATTACAGTCGAAAAAAAAGTTTATCTAGCATCTAAGTAAGGGTATAAACCTAAGCGAGGCTAGATAGATGTACGTACGTTAGCCATGGTACCTACCTACTAAGCAACAGGAGGTGGTAGTAAACAGCCTATCAGTGTAAAATAACTGCATTGCTCCTCTCGTTAGACTGCAATGCCGTCCTTCCTGTCATTTGCATGCCGTATTAAGACACAAGGGTTAGTTGCATGGCGTATCAAGACGAAAGGACGGAGGACCACGCAACCACATCAATCAGAGCTTACACACAACCGTAAAACTCACAAGAGATAGAGAGCTACGACAGTAAAGATGTACGACTTGCTTCGGTTGATAATGAAGTAGGTTGGCATAGTGTTCGAGTCAATCCATCTGCCGGCCTAGTAAACAGCTCACGAGAAAAAGCAGGTCTTTCGGATACGTGTGGTACTCTGAACCAACCAAATGAGTTGACAGTAACACAATTTTATAGTACGTCGTACTGGTACTAGCCTGCTTTTTAGTGGCAATTATATGTCGGTACCTGCACCTTGGAAAGGCTGTCCTTCAAATTTCACTCACACAAAACCGATAAAAGAGTACTATAGAATAGCTATGTTCTGTACTACCCATCTTCTTCAGTGCAGGCAGCATAAATATTTAATTAATTTAATGGAGTTTGCTAAGTGATATTTGAATGTTCTTATGTTTATGCGTACTTAATTTTTTATCTATTACATATTGTTTTATAATTCACATTGTGCTTTATAATTTCAACTTTGTGTTTTTGGATGATCAATGTGATAAAGGAGTAATTAATTTACTTAGTATCATCAGGAGCCACAATATAAATGATTGAGTAGAGTTTTCGTATAGTTTTTGTTGTATTTCTTGTAATTTATTTTGTTCCTCTTTTTTTTACAAACTATCACACTATTTTTTAACATAATTTGATTTGTATAAAACTAGTATATAATTGATATAAAAAGGGCATGCAAAAAGGAATAATATATATCTAGCATTCCTCGATGTATCAAATGGTATGCTAATAAATAATGAACAAACTAGTGGACATAGGTAGGTATGTATCCAATGGCTAAATAACTGAATATCATTTGATAAAATAGTATTCGAATGGAAGGGGAGGAGGCAAAGTGATTTTATCCGTTAAATCTAGATATGAAAGATTAAAATTTAAGTATATTTAGTAACAAAACATTCAAATATTTTCTAGATGCTTCATGATTAGTGCGAGGAGACTTTATCCCCGAAAAGGCTGCAACCTCTATCTCATAGATTCTGTTGAGCTTCTTTTTATGATGGAATTCTTTTTATAATTAAGTCACTATAGTTTGTCCGAAATCACTATACGGGTCAATTGTTTTCAGCTTTTAAAAACTGCTTTTTGACTTTTTTTTACAATAACTAGCTTTTAAACGGAGTATCTTTTCAAGATAAGGTCTACTAGTTAATTGTAGTACATACTGTACCGATTATTGAAATTGGCAAAAACCATACATGAATTTCTGTTACTCTGTAATCTTTCGCACGAATAGCCCCAAAGCCATAAACCGCAGCCAAAAGCCATAAATTTCAGCCAAAATGAACAAGCCTGACATCTGTCGCACAAAAAATTTAGAGATTTCAGCCGAGTTCTTTACAATTAGATATGCCTCGAGATTTGAGTGAGCCCGGCCAACTAGCCAGCAACTGAAAAACCCCAAAATTTCAACCCTAAAAATTTTTGTGAATTTTTGCTGCATTTTTGAGTGTTTTCTGGAAACTTTCCCTTTTTGGAAAGCTTCCCCCGAATTCCGCTTTCCCTTTCGGGAAATGCCGCCTTCCCTTGCCCTTGGCGTCTTCCGCCTTTCCGCCTTCTCCGTTTTCCCAGCGCCCGCGCCTCCCTCCTCGCGTCGGCGCCGCTTTCCCCTCCCCGCCTCTCCCTCCGCCCCAGCGCCCCGCTTCCCCTCTTCCCCGCGTTGGCGCCCCGCTCGCCCCCGCTTTTCCCCGCGCGCGTGCGCTGCGCCTGCGCCCGCCCAGCACCGCCTCTGCTCGCCTCCGCGCCCGCGGTTTCGCCCCGCGCTCGCGTCATCCCGATGCCCCGGTCCGAAGCTGGCAACTCCCATGCGCCACGCGTCGCCGCTTCTCTGCCCCGACCCTACCTGGCAGCGGCCGCACCTCCCCTCCCCGCGCGCGGACGCGCCTCCGCCATTGCCGCAGCTCCACCTGCCCCCGTCACCTCGCCATTACTCGCCTGGCAGCGCCCCCGTCACCCCACTGCGCGGAGGAGACTCTCCACCAGCTCCCCGTCCACTCCTGTTGACTCTGCGCCACCGCCCGTTCCTTCTCCCCGAAGCTCCCCTCTCCCTCGCTCGGGCATAAAAGCCCCATCTCGGCTCCCTCCTCCTCCTTTGCTCTCCCAGTGCTCCCACTGCCTCCTTTCCCTTCCTGCCACCCCAGAGGACCTCCCTGAGCCGCCGATTGAACCCCCGTCGTCCCTAACGCCGTCGAGGCTCTTCCCTGCGCTGGCGACCCCGTGAAGTCGATCTCCCTCCTCCTTCCTCCATTTTCCAATTGCATTCGCCAAAAGCATCCTCATCCTCCCCTAATCATTCTACCGTCCTCCTCTGGCCAGGTAAAGCCCCGTGGAGCGCCGCCGTCGAGACTCCCTCTCTGGTCGTCACACCTCAGCGTGGCCAGCCCTCCCAGAGACTTCTCCGTCGACTCCACCACTGCCATTGTAATCCCCTAGCTCCCCTCACCGTAAAACCTCCCCCGATTCGGCCCTTAACGGCTCCGGTGACCCCTTCCCCGCCGGAGAACCAAAGCCTTCCCCCTCTGTCCCCTACTTTCCCCTTGGGTCTCCATGCCCTCCAACACCCCAAAACGAACTCCCCGTGGCGAGTTCTCCCCGCTGGCACCCTCCCTTTTCCCCGGCGAGCCTCCTGGTGCCCGGGCCGCCACCGCCACCGTCGCACCGCCCCGGGAACACTGTAGCAGCGAGAGGAGGAAGACGACTCCCCTCGCCGCGACGTGGCCCCTCTCCCACCGTCCGATCTTCATAAAACCCCCGCCCCGCAGTCGTCCGATCCTCATACCGCTTCGCCCGCCTCCCTTCTAATCTCAGCCGTCCGATCCTTTTGAACTCGTTCCATCTCGGCCGCCCGATCCCGCTCCCCGCCTCCACCGCTTCTCTGCCGTCCGATCTCCTCCCGCCGCATCCGCACCGCTCGCCCGCTCCGCATCTGGGCCGCCCGCCCGAGCCGCGCGTCGGCCATCCGCGCGCGCGCGCGCCGCCGTGGGCCGCACTGTAGCGTGGGCCGGCCCGAGCACTGTTCATCCCGAATTTCTCGGATTTATTAATTTCTAAAATCCCAGAAAATCCAAATAAATCCTAGAAAATCACAGAAAATCCTAAAAATTCCCAAATTTCACCACTTTGCTCCAAATAATATTCTTGACCCATTTGTGACCTCCTTTCCACCAAAATCATTCCAGATAAATTCCTAAAAATTCCATTTGAAGGATTTATGCATTTTACTCCTTTTTAAATAGATTATTTTTCCTCGCTTGATTAGGCTCAAGCTGGACTTATTTTATTTTGTGTGTTTGCGCTAGTGTCAGAGATCCCGGAAGTTCAAGTGCAGGCTCAGGACCCAGGTGTTTCTTCGTTCGAGCTAGCCGAGATCATTCAAATCAACGGCAAGTTCCAAATCCTTTGATCATGTTGCAACCCATGTTATTTAATTATGCTATTATGTTATTTGCATTGAGCTAATTGTGAAATGTTACTTCAAAGTAAAATAAAATGTTCAGAATGACATGTTATGTAGTTAAACCTACCACCGATAAATGCCATGTTAAACTTGTGGCCATGCCTTCGTAACCCTAGAAATAATTATCTGTTAATCTAGATAACTGTAAGATATTATTATCACTCAAATGTCTTATACTAATAAGGTCGTGGCAGCGAGCCAACAGAATTTGTAAAACCCGACTCTAAGGTAGGGTGGTATGGGACACCGTATCTTAGAGCGGAGAGTGCCGGCGTGCACAAGGTAGGGTAAGGGGGTTGTGGTGCATCGCAAGATGATTATTCACCCATCTCTTACCCTAGAATTGAAGGAAGGGGGGGTTGTGGTGCATCGCGAGATGATTATGATTATTCACCCAACTCTTACCCTAGGTTGGGTCACGGGCCTGGTAGGGTTGCGGGCCATGTGAAAATATAAGGACTGAAACCCTTACGCTGAGCAAATGTCATAGCAACCGCTCAACCACAGGTGTTGACTGGTCAACCCTGGTTTAGTACCTGCTCAACTTAAGTGAAACCCCACATTGGGAGTCGGAGCAAGACAACGATAGGTCTCCACAACTCGGGTCCGGCGTTCCGCGAGGGCCAGCGGATACCCGAGGATGTGCGGGTTTCCTCGCCTATCGGGTGGAGTGTATACCAAGGGTTGAGCAGCGAAAAGACCCGGTTCCTTAACTCAGTCATGAGGGTTAAGGATGCGTGTGGGTAAAGCTGAGTAAACTCTGCAGAGTCAAATAAATGGTATTCGAATACGCCGTGCTCCCGGTTATTGGAGTTGTGTCACTTGGGTGATTCCAGCTGCAAAGCTTAAGTAGTTTTGTACATGTTTGAACTTGACTAGTTGGTTAAAGAATTCTTTGTGAAAACCCCTGAGATCTTAAGAAGTAGTTTTGGGTCCATTTTATTAAAATATTTGCAAATAAAACTGCATCCACCAAATGTAATAAACCAAGTATACTCCTTTCCTTTGATGTTCCGCGCATGTAATAAGTTAGGGTCCCTTTGGGACTTGCTGAGCCGGTTGATTGGCTCACGGCTTGCTTTTGCCCTTCTTTAGAGGATCAAGACGAAGGTGAAGGTCTCCCCGTCGAGGACGTCCCTGAGGGTCTCTTCTTCGACGAGGACATGTGGTTTTAGGTCTTGGCCGCGCTCAAGCGGATCTTGGAGCTTCTGTAATGTAATTATACTTTGGGCTTGCACGCCCCGCTGTCAAAAGCTGGATGTTAATCCTTATGTCAAATATATGCTGGACTTTGGTTGTAAGCATGCAATGGTATACTCTTGCGCGACGTTCCATAACTGTTCATGCGTGAATAGTTGTGGAATGCCGTGTCTGTACACGCCCCTGGAAACGGGGGCGTTACAGCAACACCTCGCGCCACGAATTCCCCTTCCTCCACAGTATTTTTAAAGTTTTTTGAGTTCTCATTGCACATCAAGGTGGCGTTAGAGTAGGCACACGATGACACGACGCGAATTGGCAGCACGGCGGCACAGGAGCAGGGACAGTGCTGACTGTTTGAGAGAAAATCAATTGCATGCTGTACAGGTAAACCCTAGTTTTTTTTTTTTTTTTTTGCGCTTTTCATTCCCGGAACGTGGATAGTGCCAGATTCGCCATGTAACCATCACATCACAGTGATACTAAATCTCAAATTTTTTGCATCAAAGTTTAGCTTCGATGCTAACCAAGATTGGAACCCGCAAACAAGAATATTCCCTCTTCCTCGAACCGCCGCACTTCCTTCGCGTGTGTTCTTCCCCTCCCTATCGATTTCTTGCCAGTTGCCACGCTGTGGATGGCCATGTTTGAGACGGTATCATATGTTTGAGAGGTAAGATCCATTCAAATTGGGAAGAAACCGAAGCTCCTCCGCATACGTAGTAGCTTCTTGAAGAGTGTGTCTAAGCCCACACATGCATGATTTCCATGAAACTACCATTGGGGGAATGCATTGCGAGGTTGCGCCACCAAGGTGTGGTACTGAATGGGACGAGGGGCATGCTACAGCCTATAGGGTAGGGACGGCAATGAAGCCAGAGGGTCTCGAGGGAGGCCCCCGCAGGCCGCAGTCTCGCCTTAATCCCCACCAGCCCAGGGCGCCCTACCCCTGAATCCGTTAGCCTTCCCGGGGAAGGGACCCCGCCCCTGGTTCCCGTGGGGATCCGACCCCTACGGGACCCCTGCGGAGTATTGAAAAATAGGTTAACATATATTAAAAATAGTAATATAGTTTTATTTATTAATTTATAATTATTTATGCATACTTTTTATAAAATATATATTCTAACATATAAATTCAAGTTTTAGTCTAAATATAAAAAATAATACAATCTCCCATATTAAAAAAACTATAATATATTATTTTTTTATTTTTACCCGGTCCCCGTGGGGCTCCTCAGGTGGAGATCGCCCCTGCCCCTGCCCCCAATGGGGAAATTCCCTGTGGAGGAAATTGCCACCTCTACTACAGGGTATTGACGCACGGTGGCAGAGCTAGAAAGTCTTTAATGGGTGCGCACATACCGACGCTACTGCACCGCCATCCACGGTCCACGCCGGTCTCTGGGCATCCCCTGCCCCCTCGCCGTGCCGCCACCCATGGCCCATGCCGGTCGTTGGGCACCACCCCCCTCTTTGGCTTCTCCCCCTCTCACCTCCTGGGAGTGGCAACGGCTCATCCACTTCGACTCCGCCGCTCGCCTCGTGCTATTATCGGCCCACCTTGTCCCTACTCCTTGCTGGTTTTCTAAATTTTTGGATATGCTAATGTATACACAGTACAATGCCTAGCTTCGCCCCTGCCACGGCAGGACGGAGAAGCAACATACATGAGTACATCTACAATAGCTTCACACTGTGGAAGAAAATCGTGTAGACAGTGTAACGCCCCTGTTTCCAAGGGCGCCAGGACTCGGTATTCCGCAACTACCCAAGCTAGGCCAGTTACGGAGCGTCGAGCAAGAGAAAATCATCACAAAACATGCTTACAGCAAAAGACCAACTTATATTACAACATACGGTTTATCAACCAAGTTCTGCTGCAACGGGTGTGCAAGCCCAAAGTATGATACATTACACAAAAGCACCAGGAAGCCTGAGCGCAACTGAGACCTAAAACCAGGGATCCTCGTTGTAGAACGGCTCTTCTGGAGCTTCTTCGACTGGAAGACCTTCACCAGCTTCTTGATTCTCTGAAGGTTTTGCAAGCCGTGAGCTAACCCGCTCAGCAAGTCACAAAGGGGAAAACCCTAACTTAGCTAAATTGCACGAATCAACAAAGGATGGAAGTATACTTGTTTTATTATTTTCAGTGGATGCACTTTTAATTGTAAACATTTTGAAAAATCCAAGAGCCTATGACTACTCCTTAGGATTAAGGGGGTTTCTGATAAATTTGATTAACCAACTAGTCCAATTAAAACACTTGTAAAAGTTACTTATGTCTCGCTGCTGGAATCACCCAAAAGACACAGCTCCATTAACCGGGAGCACAGCGTATTCGAATACCTTTTTGTTGACTCTGCAGAGTTGCCCAACTTTACGCACAAGCATTCTTAACCCTCATGACTGAGTTAAGGAACCGGGTCGTTTCACTGCTCAACCATTGGTATACACTCTACCCGATAGGTTAGGGGCTCGCACACCCTCGGGTATCCGTTGGCCGACACGGAACGCCAGGCCCGAGTTGTGGAGACCTACCGTTGTCCAGTCTGGATCTGCCGATCTATACCAACTCCCAATTTAGGGCTTCACTCGAGTTGAGCAGCTACTAAACCAGGGTTGACAAGTCAACACCTGTGGTTGAGCGGCCAATATGTCATTTGCTCGACGCAAGGGTCTAGTTCTTACATTTTCACAGGGCGACTAACTTTCGACTCAGAGTAAAGTGGTGGGCGAAGATCGACCACCTCACGGTATCCCACAACACCTTTACCCTAACTCCCAATTTTCCAAATCTATCGGCCCACAGCCACAACCTTAGTAGTGTGAAGTTTTGCATGAAATATAAATGTACTACAAGTATTTGTACCATAGTTAGAGCGATTCTAGGGTTGTCAAAGGTATGGCTACAAGTTAACATGGCATTTGCCGGTGGTAGGTATTAACTAAATATCAAGTCATTCTAAACATTTTGTTTTACGCAAATAACATTTCACAAATAACAATAGTGCAAATAGCATATTAACATAATTAAACGACATGGGATTCAATATGGTCAAGGGTTTGCGACTTGCCTTGAAACTCGATGAGCTCGGCAACCTCGTAGACTGCACTTTCTTGACTTTGCCCTTGATCCGACGCCTCCGAAAACTCCGAAGCTAGCACAAACACACAAAAATAACATAAGTCCGGTTTGAGCCTAATCAAGCGAGGAAAAATAAATCTACGAAAAAGGAATAAAATGCATAAATATTCAAATAAAAGATTTTTGAATTTTTCTGGGATGAATTTGGTGGATTGGAGGCCAAAAATGGGTTCAGGGCATCAAGATGAACAAAATGGTATAATTTAGGAATTTTTTGGGATTTTCTGTGATTTTCTAGGATTTATTTAGATTTTTTGGATTTTTGGAAATTGAAAAATCCCTGGAAAATCGGATGAACGGTGATGGGCTGGCCCGGCGCAACAGTGGGCCTGAGCGCACTGTCGGCCTGCGCGGCAGAGCGGGCCGTGCGGCCTCAACCCAGCACACACGCGCCTTCCCTTGTCGGATGGTTGCCGCATGGCCGCGTGGGCAGCAGTGATGCGGCGAGGGTGAGCGCTCCGGATGGGGTCCGACACAATGAATCGGACGACTGCGAAAGGACCAGATTGGGCAGTTGTGAAGGGGGAAGTTTAGTGGATCGAACGGTTGCGGAGATGTCGCCATCGGAGGGTTGAGGTCAGACGGCAACGGCAGCGCGGATGATAGAGATGCGTCCACGTCGGGGGGGATCGTCTTCAACCTCCCGCCGCTCGCTCAGCAGAGAGACAGAGGCGCGAGTGCCTTCGCTCCCCGACGACGACGAGGGTCCTCGATGGAGAAGAAGGGTACCACTGGGTAGCTCTCGGCAAGGTGGATCCATTTTAGGGTCTTGGGAGGCGTGAGGGTCAGCGAGGGCGACTGGCGGCAGAAGGGGATGTTTGGGCTTTGCAGCGGCTCAGAGGTTCACCGAAGGTTCTCTAGCTAGGTGGGAGGTGGTTTGATGGTCTACGGAACTTGGGGCTCACAATGGCGGTGACGAATTCAGCTGGGAGGCGTCCAAGAAAGCTGTCCATGGAAGAGCACTTCAGTCGGCGGTGAGCTTCAACACCGGGGTTTCACAGGCTTGCACCTGGCCGGAGGAGTTCACCAAAGTGGTCAGGGGACAGAGGAGATGCTTTGGGCGAAATGAATCGAAAAAATGGGGAAGGGAGGAGAAAGATCGGCTTACGGGGTCGCCGGCTCAAGGGAGGACGGCGACGGTGCTGAGGAGTGACAGAGCTTCAATCAGTGGCTCGCTGGGGCAATTGAGCTTCACAAGAGGCTGGTTGAGGGGTGGAAGAAGCATGGAAAGCACGGGAGAGCTGCGACGGGGTGATGGCGCATTTAAGCTCCAGCAGAGGGAGGAAAAAGAGGAGGAGAGGGGATGGGGCGCGGCACGGGCGGTTAGCCGAGGTGACGGGGAGTTGTGTCCGAGTGACGACGCGGTGATTGGGCACTGAGGCGAGTAATGGCGCGGCTCGGAGTGTGGGAGCAGGTGAGCAAACGACATGGGCGGGGCGTGCTCTCGCGCGGAGGAAGGAGAAGGGCGGGGACTGACAAGTGGGGCCAAGGGAGGGGACAGGGCGACACAATCAATGGCGACGCCGCGAGGTTGCGACCGGCCGACGCCAGCGCAGTGAAACCGGCGAGGAGAAACCGCGGGCGAGGTGCTCTCGCGCGCGGGTGTGGGCAGAAGGAGGAGGCGGGCAAGAGGAGAAGGCGCCAAGGAGAAGGGAAGGCGGAAAGGCCGAAAAAAGAAAGCGTATTCCGCCTGGATATTTCCGAAAAAGGAAAGGGGCCAAAATTTACTCAAGTTTTCAGGAAAAAATCACAAAAATAATTTGAAATTTTCTGGAGCATTTCAGACAGTAGCAGGATTGGATGAATGCAAGAGCATAACAAGATGAATTCTACCGTTGCCCGGTTGCTATTCGTGTACTAAGACATTATCAGTCAAGAAGAGGAGGAGGATGAGATGACGATGATTAAACAAAGTTGGCAGAAGCACAGAGGCAGTAGAAGCTCTAACGGTATGATTAGGGGTCCCTGACCGACAGGACAGCGAGCCATGGAGTTAACAAACGGTCGCTCTCCGCCTCCCCTCTTTATATGCCCCTCCGCCCTGTCCTTCCTTCACTCGCTGCCGCCGCCACCACCACCACCCTCCTACCTCACCTACTCCTCCTCATCCTCATCCTCATCTTCTGCTCCACCTCCACCTCTGCCTCTCTCTCTCGCGCGCGCGCTCGCCGTCTCTGAGCTGAGCAGAGCAGAGCAGTGAATTCTGTTCTCTCTGCTTTAGGCAAGAAATCAAGAAACGCATTGCTGTATCGGACAATGCAGTCCAAGCACCGCATCTTCGCGGAGGACCTGCTCCTCGCCGAGGCGGAGGGGGAGGACTACTTCGACGGCGTGCCGGACTCGCTGGTGCTCCTCATCTTCAACAAGCTCGCCGACGCGCGCTCGCTCGGCCGCTGCTCCGCCGTGTCGCGCCGCTTCAACGCGCTCGTCCCGCTCGTCGACGACGCCTGCCTGCGCATCGACCGCGTCATCACCGACGACGCCGAGGACGCGCTCGGCCTCGCCGGCCCGCGCCCGCGCGCCGTCCTCTCGCACCTCCTCAAGGCCATGCTCCTCGCCGTGCTCAAGCCCTTCGGCCACTGCGACGCCGGGGTCAGGTCCGCCAACGCCAGCGGCAAGCACACGCAGCACCACTCGCCGGCGCAGGTGCTCAAGAACTTCAGCAGCATCCGCAACCTCCGCATGGAGCTCCCTGTCTCCGACGTCGGCACCGACGACGGCGTCCTTCTCAAGTGGAAGGCCGTCTTCGGCAGCACCCTCCAGAGCTGCGTCATCCTCGGTGGCACCAGGGTGGACCGGGCTGCGCCCCACGCGCACGCGGCCTCGGCGGCGCCAGCGGCCGGGGAGCACGAGGCCTCGCCGGGGGACGACAATGGGAGCATACCGGAGTCGTTCTACACCAACGGCGGGCTCAAGCTGCGCGTGGTGTGGACCATCAGCTCGCTCATCGCCGCAGCCACCAGGCACTACCTGCTCCGCGAGATCGTCAAGGAGCACCCGACCCTGGAGCGCGTGGCGCTCACGGACGCGCACGGGCAGGGCACGCTGTGCATGGGGCGGGAGCAGCTCAGGGAGTTCAGGGACAAGCCGCTGGCCGCCGCCGCCGGCGCCAACCGCACGCAGGTGCCCGCCTGCAACATGAAGCTTCGGTACGCGCCGATGCTGCAGCTCTCCGATGGGACGAGGATCCAGGGCGCCACGCTCGTGGTGATCAAGCCGGTCGGCGAGACTGGCGGCATCGGCGGCGACAGGAAGGAGCTCGATGAGTTCGCCGCCGGCGCGTTTGACGGGTCGTTCAGGGAGGCCGTGTGGGCGCTCAGCAAGCATCGCACCTACCTGCTAGAGATGAACGGATTCTAGGCTGTCTCCACCACGTGCGGGTGCGAGAATGAGCTCACCAACAACCCCAATGGCGATCGGCAATGGCCATTAGATTGCTCTGCCCGCTTCAGCTCAGTGGCATACTGATCGAGGTGTTCCTCCTTGTAACAATGATCATGTCTCCTCAAAAATTTTCGTTACTGCCTTAGTACCATTGCAACAATAATGGAATGGAATGGCCAGCTTCATTTCATTATGGTGGTCAGATGAATTGATGAATCAATGAATGGAATGAAAGCAATCACATTTCCAATCCAGTACTGTTACTGAGACTGCTGTACAAATCCGAAGTGAAATTGCATCTACATAGCAATTGGAATTTTGGAAGAGTTCCTATGCTAGGCTAAAAGAAAATTACGCCTTCCAAAAAAATAAAGAAAATTGCACAGATGGTAAAGTTGACAAAAAGGAATCAAGGCACTAACAAAAGGTGGGAACAATTGACTGTGTAGTCACCTTAAGACTCTTGAAAAATTGTAGTAAAAAATCCACACAAAACTCACCAACCATTTGTGCTTTAGGATATATATTTTTTTTTGTTAGAATACGAGGTAGGCTACATTAGCACAAATAAAAATTTCTACCACATAAACCAAGAAGCCATGCGAGTAAAAAATTATATATTATCACTACTAGACACGCAGTGTAACGGAAAAAGAGTTGAAGCAGCCTGGTTCAATGAAGCGCGCGTTGATATAGTGGAAGTAATCGATCGTCCAACATTCTGATTAGTGTCATTGGAAGACGATCGACCTCAAGCAGTAATCGATCTCTACGAGCCAATTGTATCTTCTCATTGGATCGTCCCAACCAGCTCTACAATTGCAGCTACCGAAGTCCATATGTCCGGGGATAGAACATTGTGCGCTAGTGTACTAGCACTAGCATGCACAGTAGGGCCTGTGAGAGGTGGCAACTAGATTTTAGTAGGTTATATTTTTCGCACACAACCCATAGTCCAATGCACCTCTTTATATAGAGACTCTGACTAGATTCATATCCAATACGAGTAGATATCGTATTCCGGTTAGAAAGCCTCCTAATGGATTCTTATCCAATACAAGTTGAGATCGTATCCCACTTTGAAAAACATCCGATGAGATTCTTACTGTTCCAACCCATTAAACGTGTAACCCTCTAGGTTCATGTTACTTGGTTGTAACTCGGATACACCTTTCCTATCACTGGTCGACAACGGTCCATAGCCAGACATATTAACCCCCAAAATATACGCAAAGATTAATCTGGATGAATATTATATAATATGATATGTAACCAAGTCCTATTCGCTCACAATCAGATCATAACTTCTTATGACTACATCATATCTAGTTACGATAGTCCATATCCTCATACGACCAGTTCGCACACCAATTTATGATATATCTGACCAGCTCATGACCAGTCAGTATACCCATACTACCAGTTCATATTTGGTTGAACTAAACAGTCTACTTGCGTATTTTTCTTTTGCCTCACGATATCTGATCGAACTTCAGGTGATAAATGTGTTATCCATGGACTGTTCAATCTTTTTCCCGATCTAGTGATGAATAACTTCATGTGGTCGACTCTTCGACCACTCGTGGCGTGACCATGCAATTCTTTTATCCGACCATATAAGAACCAAGGATATATCTTCTGTTATATAGAATAGGCAAATCACATATCCAACCAATCACTTTGTGACACCTCGGCCCATGTTGGCCCATGTGTGTGTGCACATAAATTCTGGATTAGTTCCACCTTGGTAGTTTACCTTGAGAAACACTTACATATAAGCCTAGGAGTTCCAATGGTAGCACCCCCGGTTAACCGTTTTGCACGAAGTGAGGACGAAAGTGCAAGCGGGTTGACACGTGTGTGTGGCCTATCTAGAATGTGGTTAGGTCTAAGCCGGTTTGGACCCTAGGGCGTTACAAATGGTATCAGAGCCGACTCTCGCGGTTACATGGGCGCGTGCGGGTCAGGGGCGTGGGCATATGGCGCATGGCGCGTGTGGACCCGGAGTGGACACACGGTATGTCATATGTACTGGCACTGAACGCACGGACATGTGCCAAGAGGGGAGATCCTTATCATTTGCCCCGGTGTGGGTATGTTGGTCCGACGAGGACGTCGGGTCCTTTGAGGGGGGTGTATGTGACACCCCGGACCATGTTGGCCCATGTGTGTGTGCACATGAATTTCTATATTAGTTCCACCTTGCTAGTTTACCTTGAGAAGCACTTACATATAAGCCTAGGAGTTCCAATGGTAGCACCCCGGTTAACTGTTTTGCGCGAAGCGAGGACGAAAGTGCAAGCGGGTTGCTACGTGTGTGTGGCCTATCCAGAATGTGGTTAGGTCTGAGCCGGTTTGGACCCTAGGGCGTTACACACTTTTCTCTGCATGTTTCATCGTATACCCAAAAGCTACGCAGTTATAGTGTAGTGTTTGGTAATCCCTAAGTGTACTATTACACATGTAGAAAGCTATGTTGATCTCAAGTATAAGGATTATACATCATAATTACTTAAGACTAACTGATAACATATAAAAATATAGCAATCTTAACAGTGTCTCAAGGTAGATCAATCTAACACTATATTCTCTAACATGTATCTGCATTATTAATTTGATATTCTCATATCGATAACCTGTGAAGCATGGTTATCAATTAATACATGTGTTGGTCTATGAGTTACTAGTGTCCCAATCAATAACATCCGACTAGAGATCTTTTAGAATGATATCATTCAACAAATAAAGAATCTCACCAACAAGTCACATACTTGCTAACATTTATAAATGATAATTCATTCAAGAAACATAATAATATTTATTCAAAAGATCATAAACAAAGAAGTGATACAATCATCTCCATATTGCCTCTAGGCACATTAAATTGGCAATTCCATGCTCGTTTTGGAATGCTCTTTTGTGCCTTGCTTCTTGCTTCACCTATGAATGGGTGAACTAAGCAGTAGTCATTAAGTTTTGTCTCCGATACATTTTGAGGACTATGAACTAACCATTTTTGTTCCCTTTGCTACATTTGCATTGTTGTATTCAATTTGTCTGGAAGAAAGGCATAACTTCAACAATGTGCACTGTTTCTTCTATCCTATTGTTGAGAATGGTAATCCTGTTGTTGATATTTATCACCAGATGCAGTCTTCTGTGGCATGCTTCTTTCTTGCACTCTCCCCCCTGGGATATTACCGTATAATGGCAACTTGCAATTACTTAGTATTAGGGATAAGCTTTCTTAATCTATACTGCAATGCAGTAAGCCCAATTATGCAGCATTCCGGATCGATTTTCTTAATCTATACCGCACATTTTTGTGCATCTGCGCTAGACTAGATCTATTCTGGAGTGCATACTGTATAACCCATTCCATTATTGACTCTGAGGAAGAGGACATTGTCAAAATGTTGGAAGGCAGTTGAGATGCCCTTATCTGGACCGTCTCCCCAGAGCTGCAAACATGTGAAATTCTCACTCTAATTCGTGTCAATTTGTAGCCCTCTCAACGGCTGCTAGTAGTAGTGCCCTTGACTTTTCACCTATTTAACGTACTGAAAAAACTCAAGAATGCATGGTTTGCTGAGTTTGCATGTATCATTCTGAGCTAGATGACATGTGTGTTGCAATTGGCTAGGGGATTAACGAAAAGAAAACATGTTTCCAGCTGTTTGATTCCTTAGCTTATTAGCTTGCATTCTTCTTGTCCACGGTTAGTCGGTTACCAACTACTGCCGGTGACTATGAGATAGACTTTGTGCAATTTCGCGTTAGGTGGAGCATGAGCTAAATTTATAACAAATTGCTTCTTCAACCGCGATTTCCATTTCTTGATGTAATGGGGCAGCTGTGATCCTGGATTTGATTAATCCGGTCTTTTCTGTAGGAGCTGGTGGAGCAGTGCGAGGAAGAGACAAATTATGAAGGAAGAAAAGGTAAGCGAGAGTACACTCTGTTTATATCTATTTAATCACTATTTTTTGTGGTGTAATGGCTGTGCTATGTTCTTGCTAATAAGTATTAGTTTTGTACAAGTGTGGGGCAAATGAAATGAAATCATTCTATGGCTTTTGGACGGTGGTTGGGCTAACGGCCAATTGCCTTTTGTTGATGCCTCTCTCTCATGGCCTTTGATGTGATCTTCGATGGAGTCCATTTCATGGGTAATGACAAAATTGCAGCTATGGATCGGCTCAGAAACCAGAATCAGATGGTACACCATCATGGATGGGTAAAAAACAAAATAAAATGTTAATATCAATTAACAAGCGCATATTAGGTGATCAGATTCAGAACCCCTGATAATGGGAGAGTGTAAATTCATGATCTGAACTATCTGCTCAGCTTTGAAAGATTCAGTACTCCCTTACAATTTTTTTCAGCTTTCTTTA